>OY731400.1:3214624-4414624 GCA_963425845.1 Sphenostylis stenocarpa | reverse complement strand
GTGACAGGGGCCAAATAACTCATTTTCCAGTGAAACCCACCGGCAGTGGGAAAAACCCACGGCCGGTGGATCGTGACAGGGGCCAAATAACTCATTTTCCAAGTGAAGTCCACGGCCGATGGGAAAAACCCATGGCCGAGTGGATTTGTTTTACGCCACGAGTGCCATTTTCCAATGAAGTCCACCGCCAGTGGGAAAAACCCATGGCCGATGGATTTCACTTAACTTCACCCAAAATGCTCTTTAACAATATTTTAAGGCCCCGAAGTGTTCTTTTCTCTTTTCTTTTACAATGCAATCCAAGGTTTTATGTTTGTGCTTTTAGTGGCTTGAATTCCTTTCCATCCAATGCTTCATCGAATGCTTCCCGTTTCCAAGTTTATAAACCTATAACAAAGTTATTCCCGCAAAACTGAGACACCCGAATAACATGTGTGGAATGAAAGAAAACAATTGGAATTAAGGGGAATTCTAACACAAATAAACTAGAAAACTCAAATAAAGCGCTATTAAAAATGATGCAAACTAGACACTTATCAAAATACCCCAAACTAAAACATTGCTTGTCCCTAAGCAATCACCATCACCACAAGTATGAGTAATAAAGAATGAAGAACTCAAACCATCTAAAGGAATCCGATTTTAAATATTATTAATAGATGATTGCAGGATTATCAAAGTAGAAGCCACACAATTATTCATGCCATGCTTACTATGACTAGACTAGAGATACATGGTTCCTTACTTTCTCTCAATGTGTTTAGGCTTGTGTTTCAGTATCACTCAAATCAAAACATTTCAAACACTACCATAGGCTTGGCAAATGACCCTAATCTCCACAGTTATCTAGAAAGTATGTTAAGGTCTAAAGGGCTTTGAATTGGTTGTAATGGGGCTAGGGGTTCACCGAATAGGAATGGATACCAAGAAAGAGGGAAAAATCAAAGGGTTTTATAAATGAAATTCCCGAGAAAAGCAAGTTTGGAAGGCATTCAGAAAAATATATTTTCTTATTCATAAACGGGACTCCTTATTACATTATTATCGATCTCTCTTTTTCTTTTTCTTTTTCTCTCTCGTTTTTTTTTTTTTTTTTTTTTAGAGAGACCAGTTTTTTCCTTGTCAATTAGTTGCCATCCTTGTCATTTCTCAGAAATTCTGGAGAATTAGATCAAAAGGCTTTCAAAAATCAACAATTAAAGCTCAATAGGGGCAACTAATGGTGTATGCAATATTCAAATTCTGTGGCCAATACGAAGCTTTTTGCCCTAAAATGCCTTTATCATCCCCTAACATACAATCACAAACTATTTTGAATCGGTCACAAGCCAAGTTCTAGAGTGCTTAAAATGTATGATACACTCAAAGAAGAAAATAAGGGTTTATCAGAATGTTTACCCTTTTTGGTTCAAAAGCTCTCAATTGAAACGGTAATGAATCCAGTCAAAGAAAACAGGAAATCATAGTGTATAGTTCAACCTGACAAGCTAGCAATCATAAAACTCATTCATTCCTTTTTATGGATTCCCATAGAGGCCTAAAATTCAGACATTCCAATTGCAACACAACTTGTAGAAGTAGTAATCACAAATAAACAAACCATGTCATCCTAATTAGACAATAAGTAAAAACATAAATAAATGCCTAAACAAAGCTAATGGTTCAGAACAAGTTTCCTTTACTACCATCGACCACCCCAAACTGATGATGGCCAGTGTCCGCACTGGACAGTAGATAGAGGGGAAGGTAAAAGGAAACTTATCTGCATAAGAGTACCTTCTCATGGAGAGGGGGGAGCAAAATGCCCCTGTTGGGAGTGCCAATGATACATAGCATCCACCCTCTGAGCTAGGTCATCAATCTGACCCCCTTGCCGAATTTGCTCTATGGACATCGACTCCAAGCGGCTATTCATTCCTTGCATTAAGGAATACATCTGTTCTAGTGAAACACTGGAGTTGGGGGTGAACTGGGAAGGGCCAGCTGAGTTCGCTGGGGGAAATGGCATCTGTGTGTCCAAAGGACCATCCTCATCAGCATTTGTACCTGAAAACAAAAAAGAAGTCTTGCCTTCTAGGCTAGTGAAACTAGGGTCAGGCAGGGGATGAGGCACATGTGTTCCAGGAATAACCAAACAGGAAATATCATGTTGAATTACTATCAATCCCATGTGAATCATTTCATCAATATCAACCCTCTTGGGTTGGCACAACAAGGTGTCATTGGTTAGGTCGATTCCTACATACCTAGCAAGTGGGTTGATGTACCCAGCAATGACAATCTTGCCAGAGGTGGCCCGACCAACTCTAGTAAATTGACTAAAAAGCCACTTAGTGGAATGGATGGGTTTCTTATGGATCATAGCATACAAAAAATATAATTCGGCAGCCCGAATGGTACCTGGGCTTTCAAAACGCCCAAAAATAGAGCGAGCCATGAACCTTTGAAGATATCTGAAAACAGGGTGATGCATTAAAGAGGCTTTGGTAGAGGAGGGATCATAACGTTCCCTATCTTGGGAAAGTTGGGACCAAAAATAATTGGCATTAAAGTCTCTAGGAATGCGAGCAGTATCCGTGCAAGCTAAAGCGTTGACGGTCATAGATGGAAAACCATAAATGGGGTCCACATCTGCCAAATCCATCCTAAAGTCAGAGTTATTTAGCCGAAAAGTAATCTCCCAATTAGAATCATTTGCACAAGGTTTAATATCAATGGAGCTAAGAAATTCTAATGTAGTGCGTTCATAGCATGGCTCATATAGTTCAATAAAGTCTTCCCAACCCACATTCTTGCAATACTTAAAAGTATCTTCATAAATCCCAAGGTCGAGTAATGATTTTTTGCAGAAAAACCGGGAGGGAACGATGTCCCTTTTGATCAAGGAATCAAGTTGCATCCGCTGGTCATCAGATGTGCACTCAATATTTTCAACTCGAGCATAGTTAGAGGTCTTACAAGTGTTTTTCCTTTTCTTTCCAAAAGTTTTGGTTCTTCCGGAAGACATTGTGTTGGCACCTAAAATCCAAGTTCATGTATATATACAAAATATGTCATTAGCATCACCATAATTAAATATCTAGGAATGATAAATATCTAGGGATCAATGTGTATAAAACAACTTATAAATATGCAAAGGTAAGAACAAGTAGTTGTCATAGACATTTTATCAAACACATGGTAGGCATAAAAAATTTTGAACTAAGAAATCTATAAACATGCATCTCAAAGTTTCCCAGATTCACAATTGACGCTATGCAAATTAATAAGAATAAATCAATTTGTCAAATATGTGCGTGGAGTGTCAATCATGAAGAAAAATGTATATGTGTTTCAATGAACAATGAAGAACATGATGAACATGATAATCGTGAACAAAAGTTTGATAACAAACCCACATGAATTTTTAAACACAATAATCAAATATAAACATTTGTAAACCTTCCCACATGATCAATTTCACCAACAACAAATCAAAATATCGAGTATGAGAAAACCCTATATTAGTATGATGATTCTTACTTGATGAAAATGATAGAAAGAGATGATGTAGATGTGATATTGAGTGAAAGAAATCCGTGGAATTGAATGGGGTCAAGGGATTTCGAAGTTAAGAGTGATTGAGAGGGGTATTGTGTAATGGTGAGGAAGAGTGCAATAGGGAGTAGAAAAACATAAGTGGTGTGCGTGTGATGAGATGAATAACTTGTAGGGAATCACGACCCACTCTGCCGCAGTGGGTGTCTCGGGCTTGGGCCAAATTAGGCACGCGTTGCACTTGTGAAAACACACTGCCAGTGGTTTTCTCCGATTTGAAAAATTTTAATTTTACGTGCTCCAACTCGAAAGGTCCACTTCCAATGGGTATTTCCTACCTGGTGGTGGATCACACTCGTCCATTAACTTGAAAAAATGGGGTTCTAAGGCTTTGCAAATTTTTTTTTTTTTTTTTTTTTTATTTTATTTTATTTTTTTTTATTTTATTTTTTTTTATTCAAATAGAAAGTTAAGTAAGACATGGAATTAAAAATAACAAATGGGGTTACCTCCCCACAAGTGCTAAATTTGACGTATTCAGCTGGACGTTGTATGCTATTGAGAATCACAAATCTGGTACATCAAACAAGTCCAAGACACTTGCTTGTTGTATTGTTTCTCCAGTCAAGTAATGCTTAAGTCGTTGTCCATTTACTCTAAATGGACCAGCCTTTTCGCTCCATAACTCGACAGTTCCAAAGGGAAAGACCTTTGTCACTTTAAATGGTCCTGACCACCGGGATCTCAGTTTACCTGGGAAAAGCTTCAATCGAGAGTTAAAAAGTAAAACCATATCACCTGGATTGAATGTTCTCCTTAGGATGTGACGATCATGCCATCTTTTAGTTTTTTCTTTGTAAATTCGAGCATTTTCATATGCATCTAGACGGAGCTCTTCAAGCTCGTTTAATTCCAACAACCTATGCTCACCTGCAACCTTATGATCAAGATTAAGAGTTTTGACAGCCCAAAAAGATTTATATTCTAACTCAACAGGTAAATGGCAAGGCTTCCCATACACTAGCTTAAAAGGCGTAGTGCCAATGGGAGTTTTGTATGCGGTTCGATATGCCCATAAGGAATCATCTAACTTAATAGACCAATCTTTACGTGACGTATTTACCACTTTTTGAAGAATGTTTTTAATTTCCCGATTGGACACCTCAACTTGACCACTAGTTTGAGGGTGATAAGGTGTAGCTACCTTATGTTTCACTCCATATTTTTTTAGGAGGGTCTGAAAAGCTTTCTCAATAAAATGAGACCCTCCATCATTTATGATACATTTCGGGACCCCAAACCTCTGAAATATTATTTTCTTGAAAAGCTTAATAACAGTCTTAGCATCGGAATGGGGTGAAGCAATGGCTTCGACCCATTTAGACACATAGTCAACTCGCTACTAATATGAATTGATTTCCAAAGGAAGAGGGAAAGGGTCCCATAAAATCAACGCCCCACACATCAAACAATTCAACCTCTAATATGCTATTTAATGGCATTTCATGTCTCTTACCGATGTTACTCGCTCTTTGGCAAGCATCGCAAGTCAAGACATACTTGCGCACATCCTTAAAAAGGTGTGGCCAGTAGAACCCATCTTGCAATACTTTTGAGGCTGTCTTGGAGGTGCTCATATGACCTCCACAAGAATGAGAGTGGCAATGGTCCGGAATGGCGTGGACCTCATCTTCCGAACACACCTCCTAATCAAATCGTCTCGCACAATGTTTAAATAGGAGGGGTTCATCCCAATAATAGTGCTTCGACATCCGCATAAAACTTTTTCTTCTGCCGAAAGCCAAGATTAGGAGGTAAAATACCACATGCAAGAAAGTTTACAAAATCAGCATACCACGGGGCAAGTTGGGTACTAAGATTCAATAATTGTTCATCCGGAAAAGATTCATTGATGGGAATGTCACCCATCTCTACTTTTTCGATGATAACCTAGATAGGTGGTCGACGACCAAGTTCTCTGTACTCTTCTTGTCCTTAATCTCTAAATCAAATTCTTGCAATATCAAAATCCACCCGATTAGTCTAGGTTTTGCTTCTTTTTTATGTAATAGATACTTAATGGCAGAGTGGTCGATGAAAACAAGTAACATGTGAACCTACCAAATAAGATCTAAATTTATCGAAAGCAAATACAATGGCTAACAGCTCTTTTTCGGTTGTGGCATAGTTTACCCGTGCATCATCCAATGTTCGACTGGCATAGTGGATCACATGTAGCTTCTTATCTTTTCGCTGCCCAAGCACAGCCCTCTACCGCGTGATCACTAGCATCACACATCAATTCGAATGGGAGTTCCCAGCCGGGGTTGTACAATAGGAGCAGAGACCAAGGCTTGCTTAATCCCGCAAAAAGCTTCCATACAAGATGAATCAAAATTAAAAGGCACATCCTTACCCAAAAGATTCGTGAGAGGCTTTGTGATTTTTGAGAAGTCTTTAATGAATCGTCTGTAGAAACCAAGCATGTCCAAGAAAGCTCCGGATACCTTTCACATTTGTAGGTGGGGGCAATTTTTCAATCACCTCCACCTTAGCCTTTTCAACCTCTATGCCTCTCTCGGACACCAAGTGTCCAAGAACTATGCCTTCCCTTACCATGAAATGACATTTCTCCCAGCTTTAAAACCAAATTGGTCTCTTCACAACGTTGCAAAACTTGGCACAAATTTGTTAAATAGTTATCAAAATCCAAACCATGCACCGAAAAATCATCCATAAAGACTTCCATCACATTTTCAATAAGATCGTAAAATATGGCCTGCATACACCTTTGAAAAGTTGCAGGTGCATTACATAAGCCAAAAGGCATACACCTATATGCATAAGTCCCATAAGGGCAAGTGAAGGTAGTCTTCTCTTGATCGAAGGGTGAATGGGAATTTGGTGAAAACCCGAATACCCATCCAAATAACAGATATAAGAGTGTTTTGCAAGTCTCTCCAAGCATTTGATCAATAAAAGGGAGAGGAAAATGATCCTTTTTTGTGGCGCTATTTAACTTCCTATAGTCAATGCACATGCGCCACCGTAAATGATCCTAGTAGAGATTAACTCATGTTTATCATTTTCTACCACAGTCATCCCTCCCTTTTTAGGTACCACATGAATTGGACTCACCCATTTGCTACTATCAATAGGGTATATAACTCCAGCATCAAGCAATTTTAAAATTTCTTTTTTAACCACTTCTTGCATTTTTGGATTTAATCTCCTAAGTGATTCTACTATGGGCTTACTCTCATCTTCTACTGTGATCCTATGCATGCAAAAAGAAGGGCTAATCCCCTTAATGTCATCCATTGTGTAACCTATTACTTTCCTATATGACCTAAGTTGTTTCAAAAGCTTTTCAGCTTCACATGAGTTCAAATCAAGCATTAACAATCACAGGATATGTAGAATTAGGACCAAGAAACTCATACCTCAAAGAAGCCGGTAAAGGCTTTAATTCCACATTGGGGCTCACCACTTTACCACACATGACTTCAGTATCATGTTTTAGTGGGGTATTTTCTTCAAAGCAATTAGATGTTCCTGCAGGTTTAATCACAAAAATAGATTCAAGTGGGTCATTAGGAAGAGTTTCTTCCTTCACCACTTGGTCAACAAAATCCACACTACAACAAACATCATCATTGAAAGGTTTTTTTAAAACTTCCTTCAAGCTAAAATCCACCTTTTGGTCTCCAACGATCAGAGACAATCTACCATTCTTAACATCTATTACCGCGCTCGCGGTTGCCAAAAATGGCCTCGCCTAGGATAATGGGGATCATGGAGTCCTCATCCATTTCCAAAACAACAAAATCGACAGGTATGAAAAATTTTCCTACCTTGATAGGAACATCCTCTAAAATGCCTATAGGATATTTAATAGATCTATCGCCTAGTTGTAAAGACATCCTAGTAGGCTTCAACTCACCTAATCCTAATTTCTCGAAATAGACAATGGCATTAAGCTAACACTAGCTCCTAGATCACACAATGCTCTATCTATAGCCATGTCACCAATCATACAGGGAATAGAGAAACTACCCGGATCCCGAAGCTTGGGTGGTAGCTTCCTTTGGATCGCTGCACCGCACTCCTCGCAAGTGCTACTCGTACCATCTTCCTCCAGCTTTCTCTTATTTGACAAAATATCCTTCGAAACTTCGTGTAGGTGGGCATTTGCTGCAAAGCATCCGTGGAAAGGAATATTGATATACAATTTTTTTAAAACCTCAAGAAACTTACCAAACTGTTTGTCCAACTTGGCCTTAGCCAAACGTTGAGGAAACGGAATTGGAGGTTGATATGGCTTAACCTCCTCCTTTTTCCCATACTGGTTTCTCCTCAATCAGCGGATGAGATGGAGACTCATCCAATTTCTTCTCCTCCTTATCTTCCTCTTTTGACATGCCAACTGGACCATCATATTGAGTACCACTCCTAAGAGTGATAGCTAGGGTGTGATTGGATGGTCCCACCTCTGGCTTTCCAGGAAATGTCCCTGGTATTCTCATGGAGTTGGAGGCTTGTTGGGCAATCTGAGTTTCCAAGATCTTGTTGTGGGTGGCCAATGAATCCATCTTAGTAGTTAAATTCTTTATGGCCTCGGAGAATTCATCATTTTGCTTGATTTGAGTAGCTACAAACGTTTCCATCATGGACTCTAATTTGGATTTCGTGGAATGTACTGGTCCTTGTGGTTGTCTATAACTACTTTGATTGCCTTGGAAAGAAGGTGGTCTATTTTGGAAACTAGGTGGTCCTTGTGGTTGTCTAAAATTATTTCCATAGTTCCCACCATAATTTCCAATTGCATCTACCCGATGCATCTCCGGCTCGACACTCGGGTTACTCCAAGCCGACAACCCGAAATATTGTGACCTAAAACACCACATAACTCACGAACAACATTAGTATTACCTGCTCCTAGTTTATCAAATTTAACAGTACAAAGCCTCTACCTTTGCAGTAAGTAAAGAGACAAGCATCTAGAGAATACTTACCTGGAGTTTTTGTCGATAAACTCCTTTCTCGAAGACCACCGGTAGGTGTTCTGGGCAACTTCTTCAATGAGATTATAGCCTTCCTCCATGTTTTTGCTCATGAAGGCACCGCCAGCTGCAGCGTCTAGTGTCACTTTCTGGTTTGGGGATAACCCATTATAGAAAATGTGCACGGTCAACCGACGCTCAATCCCATGGTGTGGGCATTCCCGAAGCATTTCTTTATACCTCTCCCAAGCATCATATAAAGTTTCATCATCTTTCTCGGATGAAAGTGATGATCTGTTTCCTTAACCGGTCCGTCTTGCTCGCGTGGGTAGTACTTGTTAAGGAAAGCGTGAGACATCTGCTCCCATGTTGATATTGACCCTTCAGGAAGTGAATACAACCAAGCTCTAGCTTTATCCCTTAAAGAGAACGGGAAAAGTACTCAAGGAAAATTTGCAGATGCAAATTTGGGTCTTCAGAAGACAGTCCACCAAACTGGTTTTGTTGAACCTCGAGAGCAAGGATGGCTTCAACTCAAAGTTGTTCGCTTCAATGGTAGGTCGTGTGATGCTAGGCTTCCTACCCATTGAATTTGGTGTTGCAAAATCACGTAGTGCTCTGTTTTCTGGACTAGCCATTTGGTTGTGGTTTGTCGAAACAGAGGCTTGTTGTTTTCTTTGCTCTAGTTTTCTCATGGATAGCTCTAATCTTACTGGAGAGTTCGTTCAATTTCGTGGTCAAAGATGTCCTCAAATCTAACACTCCTTCGCATAAAAGAAACCTGCAAAATCAACAAAAACACAAGAACCAAAGTGTAATTCTCGCAGAAAAATATTAAAATTAAACCGGAAAAATAATGCAGAAAATTTAAAAGGTCTAATCTAACTAAATCACCGCTTAGCCAATATTGGGAAAAACACAATCCCCGACAACGCGCCAAAACTTGATAGCCGTTCCGCAAGCGTACCGAGTATCGCGTAATAAAAAGTTATCGTTCCCACAGTAGATTATGCCCAAGTACCGATACACAGTGATTCAATTATCTAAACCAATTGTTTCAAATAGAATATATTGCAAAATGAATAGAAAACCAAAAACTATTGACAAGAGACTCAAGGTGAAAACTTTCTTAGGAGTCGGTAGGTTTATATGTTACGTATTCAATTTAAATCAATTCGTTTCCCATTATTTAATTTTTATTTCTAAGGTGAATTTTCCTTAATTGATTAATGTATTTCTCTCGAAACCCCACTAACGTACCTAATTACCGAAGAACAACGTTCAATTCGTTAAGTAGATCCTTTGCGCTTTATGAAAATCCAATTACCTCTCAAAGAGTTTTGCCTACTTTCGTAACCCAAATCCCTAGGTTCAATTCCATGCTTTTCTAATGATATATCGATCTCTCAATCATCCACATCATTTAAATTCATCTAACCTTATCTCTAAGCCATTAGAAGCTTTAGGTTCTCATGGAAATGAATAGAAAACAGAAATTCAATAACAGAGAAATTCAAAGTATTCAAAATTGATACATAAACATATTCCCCCTAATCCCAAGAATGAGATTTAGTGTGCCATAGAAGAGATGATTACAATCCACAATACAATCAAATCAAACCCTAACATAAGAGAAAAGTATAAATGAGACAAGAAATTAGAGAGTAGAAGAGAAGTTCTCACTATCTCCTCTCGTAGCTTCTTCAATTTCCCTCTTGATAGCAATCTGGTTTTTCTCCCTTCCGGTTTTTTCTCCTCCTGGTTTTCTTCAATTTTATTTTTGGGAAAAACGCCTCTCGTCTTCGTGTCTTCGTGTCTCGGAATTGTGCTCCGTAACTTCTTTTTTATATCTTTTATGCTCAAAAACCGCTCCTCTAATTCGGGGAAAATGTAAAACGTGCGGAATCCACCGGCAATGGGGAAAACCCACGGCCAGTGGATCGTGACAGGGGCCCAATAATCATTTTCCAGAGAAACCCACCGGCAAGTGGGAAAAACCCATGGCCGAGTGGATCGTGACAGGGGCCAAATAACTCATTTTCCGAGTGAAACCCACCGGCAAGTGGGAAAAACCCACGGCCGGTGGATCGTGACGAGGGCCAAATAACTCATTTTCCAAGTGAAGTCCACGGCCGGTGGGAAAAACCCATGGCCGGTGGATTTGTTTTACGCCACGGTGCCATTTTCCAATGAAGTCCACTCGCTAGTGGGAAAAACCCATGGCCGATGGATTTCACTTAACTTCACCCAAAATGCTCTTTAACAATATTTTAAGGCCCTGAAGTGTTCTTTTCTCTTTTCTTTTACAATGCAATCCAAGGTTTCATGTTTGTGCTTTTAGTGGCTTGAATTCCTTTCCATCCAATGCTTCATCGAATGCTTCCCGTTTCCAAGTTTATAAACCTATAACAAAGTTATTCCTGCAAAACTGAGACACCCGAATAACATGTGTGGAATGAAAGAAAACAATTGGAATTAAGGGGAATTCTAACACAAATAAACTAGAAAACTCAAATAAAGCGCTATTAAAAATGATGCAAACTAGACACTTATCAGTTATATAGACAAGGTAAAACCATAACCCATAAGTTTGTACATCCATTGTTCCTCAGGTGTTTGCACAAGACCTGATCCATTAAAAGGCACAAACTTTTATGATCACTAGTGATGATGCTTTCTTGCTTATGGACTACTTGTATCACTACAAGAAAAATCGCTTTTAGCGACCGAAAAAATCGGTCGCTAATGGCCAAAATTCGGTTGCTATTCTGTTAGCGACCGAAATTAGCGACCGAAATGGTTGGTCGCAAAAGGGCAAGTCGCTAAGTTGTTAGCGACCGATTTACATTTCGGTCGCTAAATAGCGACCGATCTGGTGGTCGCTAAAGTGGTCGCTAAATAATTTGGTCACTTATTCATTGGAGACCAAAATAGCGACCGAATTAAGTGGTCGCTAAATCGGTCGCTAAATCCGTGGTAAAGTTTTAAAAAATAGCGATCGATATATTCTGGTCGCTAATATATTAATATAATTATTTAAATAATAATTAAAATCGGTCGCTAAATCGGTCACTAAATTGTAGACAAAGTTAAAAAATAATAGCGACGGATATAATCGATCGCTAATATATTAATTGAATTATTTAAATAATAATTTAAATCGATCGCTAAATCGGTCGCTAAATTTGAATTGTATATTATAATAAATTTGTAACGACCAAAAATTTGGTCGCTAAATCGGTCGCTAAATTAATAACAAAGTTAATTATTTTTATTTATTTACATTTTTAATTATATCAAGTTCATTAGACAACTTTTTTTCTCCAATTGGACACAATTGTATTACATAATGAATGCTTAGTAGTTAGTAGTTAAGATGCATTCTCATCCATGAAATGTGGACCAATTGGTAAAAACAATAATAAATTAATAATAAGATGACCTGAATAGATATTGGTGCATCCATATTTAAATTACTTTTTCCATTCCACTATCACTGGGATATGAGTCTTGATCATGAACCAGAACTAGAGGTTTATTCCACAATTGAAGACTTCAAGCAACAGTTATACCAATATGGAATACATGTCAAGGGAACACAGATATATGACGAAGAGATCAGTAGTTAGAGGACCTCCAAAAAGGTGGAGAAGTTTGCATGAATTTTTCTTGAATGCTTGGGAAAGGTATATAAGGAAACCTTTTGATTCAGATACATTAAAATTTAAAATACTTCATGAACAAGTGATGGCTAGGAAAATTTAAGCTAACCGAAATAATCTGCATGTTCTCACCATGCTCCATCTTTTGATGATCTTGCTTCAAATTCCAACTCCGATGGATCTCGCATAACTTCGTAAAACAATCAGTCCAGTGTACAATCTCACAAGATAACTCATTTTATTAGAAGTTTCCTCAAATATATCAATAAATACAACTGTAGCAGACTAGCTATACAAAAATAGAAGGAAAATAGAAAGTGAAAAAAAATTTATGGTGGGAATGTTATTATCACTTTCATGTTCCTTCATTACTGCCAAGTTATTCCTAATCTTCAGTATCATATTATCTTCTACCAAACATGTTCCTAATAACATAAAACAGACTTAACGTAAAAGTCATCACTTAAGCAACAATGGTAGACACTCGCAATTATATTAAATAATTCAATGTTGAATATTTGAATATGTGATGACAGACAAAGCATAGACACGAGAGACATAAAATAAAATAGGCAACCTACCATAACTCAAGCAAGCAATGAAAAACACCGCAATTATATTAAATAAATCTAATGTTGACCATTTGAATACTTGAAGACAACATAATAACTTACTATGCTAAGAACCATAAGGTCCACCGGAAGACTCACCTTCCTTACATTTAGGAACCATCAACTCACCGTTAGGGACTAGTGCTAAGTCTTGGAGCCTAGCCTCGAAACCAACTTTCAATCTAGAATTTCTCCAAAATAAAGGATTAATTAAAAACTACATAAAAAAAGGCACAACCATCTAAGAATATAGGAAAAGGAAAACAAGCAATATTTGAAGGATGCCGCACAGGAACCCACGAAAATAAAATACATGAGTTAGTGAGAAAGAACATTAACCTCTGTCCATTTTATAACGAGGCTTCCCAAGCACGACCCGAGGAACGATCGCACAAACATCACATTCCAACACTCCTTAATGACAATACTTCTTCTATTACTGGAAAATAACCTAACAACCGATGAAAAGCGGAACTCACTTGAAACTTCCAGCAAGTTTTTGGTAGAATTCTCCGTCCAATGATCCTCCCTTAGGTTCCTTCAAGAAATTCTCCATTTTCTCAATCTGTTTGTCGAGCACAAGTTCAAATCATTAACAGGACATAAGACACCTTCGCATTCTATAACCAAGGTTTTAAAAAATGGTATGCAATCAAGGTTTATTTAGACTCGTCCACAACTAACCAGCTTTAAACCAGACCCACACACAATTCATCCTTAACCAAGGAGAACAATCCACAGTAAAAAGGCATAAAAGAAATAGAACATAGCAGCAAAATGTGAACCGAAGGCTTGACCCGCGACCCCTCTGACTCACCTCTAGTTCGCGGGGAACTCAATGGCACGATTAGGGCAACTGAGGCGTGGAAAGACCTCGATGGTGGAGGTTAGGTTGAGATTTAGGGATGGCCACGATGGTGGCCAGGGAGGCGGTGGTGATGACTGGGGTGGAGGTTGGATTAGGGTGAGGGCTGACTTGGGGGGAGCAGTGAGGGGGCTAGGGCTCGCCGGGAGTGAGGAGGAGATACTGGCCAAGGTTAAGAGGAATGGGTGAGTGAGGCGCGAGAGTTAGGGTTATTTGGGGATAAGTGGCGCGAGACAGGGAATTGAAAAATGTGGTTGTATATAATAGCGGTTAAACCTTAACTGCTATTATAATAGCACTTCTAATAGCGGTTAAATCTTAACCGCTATTAGATAGCACGTCTAATAGCGGTTAAATCTTAACCGCTATTATATATATTCAAATATGATCGATCATTTGAAAATGTAATCGATCATAACAAAAAAATGTGGATTTCGCTCGAGCGAGACACTGTCGCTCAAGCGAAAATCAACCCGAGAATGCCAATTGTGTTCATGTGGCGTCGCTCGAGCGAGACCAGTGTCGCTCAAGCGAAATTACACCCGAGACTTCACAATCTTAAAATATAGTTGTATATGATAGCGGTTCCACTGGAACTGCTCTTAAATGGGAACTTCTAATAGCGGTTAAACCTTAACCGCTATCTAACATGCACTTTAGATAGCGGTTAAGGTGGAACCGCTATCTAATCCTCTCAACTATGATCGATCATTTCAAATTATGATCGATCATAATCACAACTTACATTAACTATTTTCTTGAATATTATGTTTTTAAATTTGCTATTAGAGAAAACCTTTCAGAATTCAAAATGTTAAATACTTTTAAATATTATAATTAACTTTATCAAAAATTAGGAAAAAAAATCCAAAAGAGTTCAAAAATGTATTATAATATTCTCAATTTTGAGTTTAATTATATTGTTCATTCTCAAAGTAGAAAATTATATTGTAATTATTTTAATTTAATAAAATATAATTTAAATTTTTAATACTAAAATTAAAAGATTAAATAATAATGAATTTAATTCTTTAAATTGAGTATTTAGAAAGTCAAATTATAGTTTCTCTGTTTTAAATAATTAAAATAAATAGTTAAAAATAAAAATCAAGACTAGTATTATCTTCAATTTATTAAAAGTGTAATCAAATCTCTATTTGCTTAGTTTTTTTTGTTTCAAACTTCTCAATTCTACATTTTTGTAACTTCTATCATTATATTATCATCCTTATCTCCTCCCATGTTCAACTTTATCTTTACAATAGTTAATATTCTTAAATAATCTATATTTTTAATTATAATTTTTGAATATATATTTCAGAAATTAATCAATTCTAATCTATTATTTGAAAAACTAATCAATTCTAATCAATAATTTACAAAACTAATCGATTATAATTAATTCTTTGAAAAAATTAGCAAATATGATCGATCATTTTGAAAATCTGATTGATCGAGTCAAAATCTTGTTGTATATGATAGCAGTTCCACTCGAACCGCTATTATATGCTCACGTTTAAGAGCGGTTAAAATATTAACCGCTCTTAAAAGTGCCAATGTCGCTCGAGCGAGTCCAATGTCGCTCAAGCGAAATACAACCCGAGAATGCCAATACCAGGGCTACGTCCAGTCTCCGACCAAATTCCAGCTGGGTTCCACTAGATCAAATGTTTTACAGATTTACAATCTTACACTTAATCTACCACAAGAACCAAATTCCAGTTCCTGCACTCAACCTCTCACCAAGAACCAAATTCCAGTTCTTGATAACCTCTACAACCAAATTCCAGCTACAGAGAAACCAATGCTTAAATTCCAGGCACCAAACAATACAAAAAGAATGTAAAGAAATGAAAAAGAAGAAACTAGAATGCTCAAACCAAGTGTATGCAATTCTGCTGTAAGTGTTTCTTCTTCAAATGAAATCAAGTTGCCTCAAGAAAGATTTTCAAAGAACTTCTCAAAAGCTGACGCGAATCTTTCTTGAAAAGAGTGCTAAAGTTTGCTTGATTGATTGCTCAAGGATGTGTAAAAACTTATGTGTAAAAAGTTCAAGCAACTTTGTTTTTATAGAAGATTTTCAAAACAGTTGTATTAATTAATTTGTTAAAAGATTCTTTTAATCTGTTAAAAGTGCAGTTTTAATCTGTTAAAACTTCTTTTAATCCATTAATACGTTCTTGATTCTTTAACAAATTTGTTTTAACTGATACGACAACGTTTATATCAATTAAAACACTTTACAAAAAATCTTCTAAGTTGATTTAATCGATTGTTTCGCGATTCAATCGATTGAAATACTGCAAAACTTTCTTGTAAAACTTTTCAAGTTATTTTAACTGATAAGAATAAGTTTTAATCGATTAAAACACTGTGTAGGGAATTTCTAAGTTGTTTTAATCGATTGAAACGAGATTTAATCGATTGTAAAAGTTCTGATCGGTCATAACTCAATTCTGATCGATCATCCTGAACTCTTAAGTGGTTTTAATCGATTAAAATCAAGTTGTATCAATTAAAATACTGTAAAAACATTTCACTTAACATTTTAAGTAATTTTAATTGGTTATATCAAAGCTGTATCAGTTATAAAAAATGTTTAAGAAAGATTTTGTCAAAATACTTTGTTTTTGATTGTTTAAAAGATTTTTAGAGGCATTTTGCAAAATCTTTTAAGTGAAGAAACCCCATGCAGCAGAAAAGATAAAATGATTATACCTAAGCATAGTCTACGGATACACTAATCTTTCTACACTTTTATCTTAGTAACTTTTGTCCACTTGCAAAGTTTCTTTTGACTTAATCTTCGACTTCATCAAATCAATGAGATCTTTGTCAATGTATTTCAATAAGATCTTCATCACTTTCAACATTAACTATTTTTTTGAATATTATGTTTTTAAATTTGCTATTAGAGAAAACCTTTCAGAATTCAAAATGTTAAATACTTTTAAATATTAACTAGTTTCTCTGAATTCAATAAGATCTTCATCACTTTTAACATTAACTAGTTTCTCTGTTTTAAATAATTAAAATAAATAGTTAAAAATAAAAATCAAAACTAGTATTATCTTCAATTTATTAAAAGTGTAATTAAATCTCTATTTTCTTAATTTTTTTTGTTTCAAACTTCTCAATTCTACATTTTTGTAACTTCTATCATTATATATTATCATCCTCATCTCCTCCCATGTTCAACTTTATGTTTACAATAGTTAATATTCTTAAATAATGTATATTTTTAATTATAATTTTTGAATATATATTTCAGAAATTAATCAATTCTAATATATTATGTGAAAAACTAATCAATTCTAATCAATAATTTAGAAAACTAATCGATTATCATTAATTCTTTGAAATATTATCAAATATGATCGATCATTTTGAAATTCTGATCGATCCTAAAGTCAAAATATTGTTGTATGTGATAGCGGTTCCACTACAACCGCTATTACAAACTACTTCTAATAGCGGTTAAACCTTAACCGCTATCTAATATACACTTTAGATAGCGGTTAAGGTGGAACCGCTATTATATCCACTGAATTATGATCGATCATTTCGAATTATGATCGTTCATAATTAAAACTTATTATGTTCGCTCGAGCGATATTATGTTCGCTTGAGCGAATGTTGACTTGCATCAATGTAACATGGGTGATTCATGTTTGAATCGGATTTCGCTCGAGCGAGAGTAGTTTCGCTCAAGCGAAATACAACCCGAGAATGCCACTTCTGTGCAGGTGGTGTCGCTCGAGCGATGATTTTTTTGCTTGAGCGATTTTGCAAAAATCAGTTGTAAGCATTGATTATTTTCTCATTAGCGACCGATTTTAATTCGGTCGCTATTTCAATTTGTAATTCGGTCGCTAAATCAGTCGCTAAATGAATCTTTTATTTATTTATGAAATAGCCACCGATTTAGCGACCAAAAATTTGCGACGCACAAAAATTGGTTGCTATTTCGGTCGCTAAATATAAAATGAAAATCAAATCATACTTTGGTCGCTAAATCGGTCACTAATTGCGACCGAATTAAGGTGGTCGCTAAATCGGTCTCTAAATGTGACTAAAATTAAATCGGTCGCTAAATCGGTCGCTAATTGCGACCGAAAAAATTCAGTCGCTAATTTCGGTGGCTAAATCCATTTTTTCTTGTAGTGTATTGTCTACTAACATCGTGGTCTAATTTCTACATTGAAGGCTCATATTTCTATAATGACATTGAATATAGTTGTCTCCTTTTGGGTATATGTATTGACCAAATTTTTCCTCATTTAAGAGAACACAATGGTCTCTTGTATTGGAAGGACAAATTAGTAGTGCCAAAACAACCCTCCCTTTCCTTGAAGTTAATTCAAGAATTTCATGATTCACCAACTAGAGGTTACATTGGGATTTTATGTACATATTCTTATTGCCCAGTTAATTCAAGAATTTCATGATTCACAAAATTTGTCATGTCAAAGTTTCTCATTATTTGCTAGGTTACTTCATCCATTACCTATTTTGAAAATAAAAATAAAAATTAGATGATATTGCAATGGATTATATTATAGGTTCCACTGATGAGTGTACATACAATATTTATGGTGGTCATCAGGTTGTCCTAATATATTCATCTAATTCCCTTGAAAAATCCTCATTTTATGAGGTTTATAATGGTTGACCAATTCGTACAACATGTGGTGAAATTACATACTATTCCTATATTCATTATTTCATATTTAGATGAGGCTTTCACTACCAATTTTTTCAACATTTATTTAATTGTTAGTGACTACATTAGTCATGAGTACTACATATCATCCACAAATGAATAGTTAATCAAAAATTCTTAATCGTTGATACGAACCTTTGTTGCTTTATTTTTTATCATACATGAGGTTGTCTACAATTTTGACCATGGGCAAAATTTTGGTATAATAGACTTATCAAACTTTTGCCACCATGAAGTTTTCAATCCTCTTTTAAAAACATGTTACCATAATAAAAACAATACGCAAATGTCAAAACTAAGAAATAACAACTTCATTGTCAAACTGTTAAGTGGTAAAAAGTTGATATAATTATGTCTTTAATTGTTATAAAACCACTTAACTTATCTTAATTCTAATCTATTTTTCTCCCAATATAAGATGAATTTGAGAATACATTGATACAAGAGTAACAAGTATAATTGTCAAGCATAATTGGAGTGAAACTAGAAGAAGGAAGAAGATTTTCAAGCATGAAAGTCGCTCAAGCGAGATGGACCCTCGCTTGAATGAATATCAATTATTTTTCTCTGGAAGTCGATCGATCAAGTGCAAGAAAATTCGCTTGAGCGAATGTTAGTTATTTTTTCTCGGAGTTCACTTGTTCAAACGAGTGTTTTGTCGCTTGATCGAAAATAAGAAACTTTCGCTTGAGCGAAAATAGGAAACTTTCGCTTGAGAGAAAGTTGTCGCTTGAGCGAAAGACGCGAGACCCAATTTTTTCTATAAAAAGATAAGATGTGTTGAGAAAAAAAGGATTTTGGGGAGAAGAGACGCTACTACTCGCTAAGGTTTCATCTAATCTTCATCAATTTTTCACTTCTTTCTCATTTGGAGTATTGTAATGGCCAACATGAGTGGCTAACTTCATTCTCTTGGGATTTTGTGCACTTCCTTTGAACTCTTTTGTATCATGGTGATATTTTGAGATATTAATCTATGTTTTAATGTTGTTATTCTTACCCTTTGTGCTTTGGAATGATTTTTCCTTGATGTTTGGGATATGATTGGAAAATATATCTTGAACCCTAGATCACGGTAAAAATATTTGTTACGTTAATTGTCAGGAATGGAATGAATGTATCAATTTCTTAACACCCTAAACCTAATGCTGGAAAATATCTTAATTGTGTGAGGAATCAACATTTATTAGGTTTTCTTATGAATTTCATGTGTGAGGAATCAACATGGATAATTTGAGTAGATGGCATCAACATTGTTAGGTTAATTGACGTTCTTAATTGACATAGTCATTACAAAAGAGAGAAAATGAAGGAAGTCAATCCTAAGTGTCTTTAATTGATATTTTCTCAACAATTTACAGCTTCTTTGTCATTTAATTTCAATTCAACTTTTTATGCAAAACCCATTCTGTTTTAATCCACTTAGTAAGCATATAATTGGGAATTTTCATTGAAACCGACTTTTATTTAATCGAAATACTATACTGCAATTGATAATTTTGGTACGCTTGTCAATAATTCAACAAGTATTTTTGGCGTTGTTGTTGGGGAACGGTGTTTTTTGAGAATTCTTTGTTTAACTTATTGAGTATTTTATTTTTATTTATGTTTTTGCTTTATTTTTTAGTTTTATTTTGCTTAATTATTGTCTTGTGCTAATATTTGTTTGAGTTACTCTTTTGATTTATGTGTTTAAGATGACAAGTATCTTCGGAGTAGTTAGAATTTAATCTAAAGATTGAAAAAACCTCGTTAAGTGGTAAAAAGTTGATATAATTATGCCTTGAATTGTTATGAAATCACTTAACTTATGTTAATTCTAATATATTTTTCTCCCAAAATAGGATGAATTCGAGAATACCTTGATACAAGAGTAAGGAGCATAATTGTCAGCATAATTAGAGTAAAATTGAAAGAAAGAAGAGCGCTTAAGCGAATAAATGATGCGAGACCCGACCCAAATTCTCTTATAAAAAGATAAGTTGTGTTTTGAGAAAAGAGTCTTGAAGGAGAGGAGACACAACTACTGTTAGGGTTTTGTCCAATCTTCATCAATTCTTCACTTCTTCATCAATTAGAGCATTGTAATGGCAACATGAGTGGCTAACTTCATTCTCTTGGGATTGGGTGCACTTCCTTTGAACTCTTTTGTATCATGGTGATATTTTGAGATATTAATCTATGCTTTGATGTTGTTATTCTTATCCTTTATGCTTTAGAATGATTTATTCTTGATTGTTTGAGGTATGATTGGAAAATATATCTTAAACCCTAGATCACGATAAGAATATTTGTTACGTTAATTGCCAGGAATGGAATGAATGTATCAATTGCTTAACACCCTAACCCTAATGCTGGGAAATCTCTTAATTGTGTGAGGAATCAACATTTATTAGGTTTTCTTATGAATTTCATGTGTGAGGAATCAACATGGATGATTTGAGTAGGTGGCATCAACATTGTTAGGTTAATTGACGTTCTTAATTGACATAGCCATTACAAAAGAGGGATAAGGAAGGAAACCAATCCTAAGTACCTTTAATTGATATTTTCTCAACAATTTACAATTCTTTGTCATTTAAATTCAACTCAACTCTTATTTACAAAACCCAATCTGTTTAATATACTTAGTAAGCATAATTAGGAATTTTCATTGAAACTGTTCCTCGTGGGATCGACTTTTATTTAATTGAAATATTATACTACGATTGATAATTTTGGTACGCTTGCCAATAATTCAACAAGTATTTCTAGCGCCGTTGTCGAGGAACGGCGTTCTTTGAGAATTCTTTGTTTAGCTTATTGAGTATTTTATTTTTATTTTTCTTTTTTTATTATTATTATCATTATTATCATTATTATTATTATCATTATCACTATTATCATTATCATTATTATCATTATCATTATTATCATTATCATTATCATTATCATTATCATTATTATCATTATTATTATTATTATTATTATTATCATTATTATTATTATTATCATTATTATCATTATCATTATTATCATTATTATCATTATCATTATTATCGTTATTATTATTATTATCATTATTATTATCATCATTATTATTATTATCATTATTATCATTATCATTATTATCATTATTATTATTATTATCATCATTATTATTATCATCATTATTATTATCATTATTATCATTATCATTATTATCATTATCATTATTATCATTATCATTATTATCATTATTATTTAGTTTTTAGTTTGTGCTAATATTTGCTTGAGTTACTCTTTTGATTTATGCGTTTAAGAGGACAGGTATCTTCAGAGCAGTTAGAATTTAATCCAAAAATTGAAAAAACAGCTCGGAGGAACCAGGATAGAAGAAGAAGGGAAACTCAAGAACAAGCCACAAGAGAATCTGTTAATTCTTCTTTCACACTTGATTTACTAGACCCAATTATAGAAGATATGACGGAAGAAGGAGCAAATCTGAATTCGAATCCAGATCCAAATATAAATCCAAATCAAAACCCAAATGCAAATCCACCTAGAAGAACTCTTAGAAATTGTGCTATGCAGCAAGGTCCAAGATATTTTTCCAGCATTGTCATTCCGGATGATCATACATTGCAGATGAATCCAACTTTCTTAAGCTTGATTAGTGTTCATCAATTCACTGGATTGGATCATGAAGACCCTTATATTCATTTGTCTACTTTTTATGAGTTGATTGGTACCATGGGATTTAGAGCAGCAAATCTTAAATCTGCATATTTGATATTATTTCCTTTTTCTTTGGCAGGTAGGGCAAAAGAATGGCTGAAAGCACATCCTAATCAGAGTTTGACTAATTGGAGTAGTGTAGAAGAGAAGTTTCTAAATAGATTTTTTCCACCATCCCGCTATATCAAAGCAAAATCTGACATTACTTCTTTCAGACAAGGAGCAGATGAACAATTTTGTGAATCATGGGAGAAATTTAAATCACTGTTGAGAAGATGCCCAAATCATGGATTTGATGACGTTTCTCAGTTGAATATTTTCTATACTGGCTTGCGACATGATGCAAAGATGTTATTAGAGGCTGCAGCAGGAGGATCCATGTTGGATGTAGAAATTGATCATGCCACCAGAATTATTGATGCACTAGCCTTTACAGACCAACAGGCCCAACATGATAGACATCCAATTCAAAGGAAGGGAGTACTTGAACTTAACACCACAGATGCTCTCTTAGCCCAGAATAAAATTTTGACCCAACAAATTGAAGCATTGAACCAGAAAATAGAGAAATTACCTCAACAAATGCACACAGTACAAACTATTCCTAATCAACAGTTGAGTTGTGATTTGTGTGGAGGTGATCATTCAAATGAACAATGCTCTTATCAAGGCAACATTCAGCAAGAAGAAGCTAATTATATGGGGGTCCAAGGTAGTAGTCAAGGCAGCCAAGGCAATTTTCCTAATCCCAATAATTATCAGAATAATTTTGCACAAGGATGGAGAGGGAATCAGAATCAGAATCAGAATCAGAATTTTGGGTGGAAACAAGGACAACCTACATTTCAACAACAGTCATATCAGCAACCTCCATATCAACAACAGCAACAACATTATCCTTCAGTGCCTGACAGAATAAGTAAATTGGAGGATATTGTAGAAAAATTTATGCAAAGCACTATGGTTAATCAGAAAAATACTAAGGCTTCATTCAGAAATATAGAGACCCAAATAGGCCTACTGGCCAAGCAATTATCTGAGCAGCAACAAGGAGGACATTTTTCAGCTAACACACAAACTAATCCAAAGGAGCAGTGCAATTCAATAACTACAAGGAGTGGAAAAGTTGTGGGTAAGGGGATTGGTGACAATATAGTTGTTGAAGAAGAAGTTTTGGTAAAAGAAGATGAAGAGCAAGAAGAGGAGAATAATAAAGAAAGACATATTCCTAATAAGAAGAACGAAGAGAAGATAGAAAAAGGAGGGAGTCAAAAACCATTTGTAAAGAAGTTACCATATCCCAAGGTTCCCTCATAGATAGATAAAGAAAGACAATTCACAAGATTCATGGATATTTTCAAACAATTACAGATTAATATTCCATTTATGGAAGCTATGGAGCAGATGCCGACTTATGCAAAATTCATGAAAGAGTTGTTAACTAAGAAAAGGAGATTTACTGTAGAAACAGTGGAGCTAGAAGCAGGATGCAGCGCTATAATTCAGAAATCATTACCTCAAAAGTCCAAGGATCCTGGCAGTTTCACTATACCAGTCGCAATTGGGACATTACAAGTGGGTAAGGCATTACTTGATTTGGGTGCTAGTATAAATCTAATGTCTTTGTCTATGCTTAAAAGAATAGGAGACTTGGAAGTAAAGCTTACAAGAATGACACTGCAGCTAGCTGACAAATCTGTAAAGATTCCTTATGGAGTAGCAGAAGATGTTTTAGTTAGAGTGGATAACTTCATATTTCCTGTTGATTTTGTGATTATGGACATGGAGGAAAATGAGGAAGTCCCATTGATCCTGGGAAGGCCATTTATGAAGACTGCCAAAGTAATTATAAATGTTGACATGGGCAAGTTGAAAATTAGAAGTGGAGATGATGAAGTTAATTTTAATCTGTTTGAAGCTGTACAACAACCGGAAGACAAGAAAGATTGTCCCAGAATAGACACTTTGGAGGAATTAACCATCTCAACTGAAAAACAAGATTACAAGCCTGTTGCACAACCCCAAAGACATCTTAGTCTGACTATGAAAGAAGTTGTTCAAAGAAAGGTACTAAAACCTCCTGAAGCAGGTATGATTTATCCAATCTCTGACAGTTGTAAGGTTATTCGCAATGAAAATAATAAATTCATTCCCACAAGGACAGTCAAGGGATGGAGAATGCGTATATATCACCTTGATCACTCACCTGCATGAGCCCTAAAGCAAATAGGCGTCGAGCTAAAGACGTTAAACAAGCGCTCCTGGGAGGCAACCTAATGTTTTGAATTTTTTTCTTTTTGCAGTTTAAGTTTTTTTGTGCATTTTTCTTCCTTAGGTTCTTTCTTTGCAAGATTGCTCCAGGTACACAGTGCACTTCTCCTCAAGACTTTGAAGTCTTACTTCAATGGCCTGGGGACAGATCCAACTTTTCTAGAGGGGTGAAAAGTCTGGCACTGAGGTCAGGGCACAAGATAAGGAGTACATGACAAGTGAAGAAAATGAGGGAGGAAACTTACTTTACTTTTAATGTTTTTAATTCCTTTGTTTTTAATTTAATGTTTTTAATTACTTTATTTTAAATTTTGAATTCCCTTGTTGTCTCATAATTTGTTTTAGAGCCATATATGAGATTATTGCTTATTGTCTAATTCAAATCTAGAACGTGAAAAATAATTTTGATTGTTTTCAATAACAAGTGATTTTGGGATATGGAGTATGATAGTGAAAAGGAATTGATGAGGAAAATTAGGAATTAACTAAATTGGAGAAGCTAGCCAAAACCCAGGTGAGTAGAGTATCAAAAATAGATAAATTGAGTGTCAACACTTTGTGATGATAACTGATATTGGTTGATTCTTTGATGTGATTACATGTTGGCAAGACTTGAAAATGATAAAAGCATTTTTTTCTTTGTAGTATATATAACCCAGAGCCAAATAGTCAACCATGCATTAATTATAGGACATCCATTTGAACCCCTTCTGAGCCAAAAATAATATTGTTTCATAAACAGAACCCTTAAGCCTAAATACTATTTATCTACCTTCCTATATTTGAGAAAGGAAATGAGTATGAATGTCACTATTTTTCTTATTGTTGGGTATTGCTATTGTTGTCCTACAGGTATTGTTGGGGTGTTATTGTTAAAAAAAAAGTGTAAAGAAAAAGGAAAAGCAAAGCTTAAAAATTTGCAAAGCCAAAAGAAAGGATACATGCAAAAGCAAAAAAAAAAAAAAAACAAGAAGTCAAAATGGGGGTAATAACTTGTGAGATTATTAACTCATTGTCATTGTGTTAGGGACAAAAGCATAAAATTTGAAACCTGACTTGAGGAATTGTTAATCAAGAATCATTCATATGAGTTGAATTTCTCAAATATTTTTGTATATCCTAGAAAAACCAATAATTCTTTCTTAGCTCAGCCCCATTACAAGCCTCAAAAGACCTTTTGATTTAAGTCTTGTTTAGCAATTATTGATTGCTTGAAGATGATTATCAATATTGGATTGTCTAAATGAAGTGATTGAATGAGATAAACACTTACCTGTGAGAATTAGAGATGAGTATATATAACTCTATTTGAGAGATCATGCTTCTCTGAGGATAGTTGAAGACTAATTATTCTTTGTTGGTTTTTATAACTTGAATGCTTCTGTATTCTATTTTCATTTGGAGTTGCGAGCATCACCCCTGAAAATTTGTATGTTGTGCTTCTAGAAGAGAAAGAGATAATAGGTGATGATTTTGTTTTGGAAAAACTACTTTGCTTCGGACAAGCAAGATTCTAGGTTGGGGGGAGTTGTTAAGTGGTAAAAAGTTGATATAATTATGCCTTGAATTGTTATGAAATCACTTAACTTATGTTAATTCTAATATATTTTTCTCCCAAAATAGGATGAATTCGAGAATACCTTGATACAAGAGTAAAGAGCATAATTGTCAGCATAATTGGAGTAAAATTGAAAGAAAGAAGAGCGCTTAAGCGAATAAATGATGTGAGGCCCGACCCAAATTCTCTTATAAAAAGATAAGTTGTGTTTTGAGAAAAGAGTCTTGAAGGAGAGGAGACACAACTACTATTAGGGTTTTGTCCAATCTTCATCAATTCTTCACTTCTTCATCAATTAGAGCATTGTAATGGCCAACATGAGTGGCTAACTTCATTCTCTTGGGATTGGGTGCACTTCCTTTGAACTCTTTTGTATCATGGTGATATTTTGAGATATTAATCTATGCTTTGATGTTGTTATTCTTATCCTTTATGCTTTAGAATGATTTATTCTTGATTGTTTGAGGTATGATTGGAAAATATATCTTGAACCCTAGATCATGGTAAGAATATTTGTTATGTTAATTGCCAGGAATGGAATGAATGTATCAATTGCTTAACACCCTAACCCTAATGCTGGGAAATCTCTTAATTGTGTGAGGAATCAACATTTATTAGGTTTTCTTATGAATTTCATGTGTGAGGAATCAATATGGATGATTTGAGTAGGTGGCATCAACATTGTTAGGTTAATTGACGTTCTTAATTGACATAGCCATTACAAAAGAGGGATAAGGAAGGAAACCAATCCTAAGTACCTTTAATTGATATTTTCTCAACAATTTACAATTCTTTGTCATTTAAATTCAACTCAACTCTTATTTACAAAACCCAATCTGTTTAATATGCTTAGTAAGCATAATTAGGAATTTTCATTGAAACTGTTCCTCGTGGGATCGACTTTTATTTAATTGAAATACTATACTACGATTGATAATTTTCGTACGCTTGTCAATAATTCAACAAAACCGCTCGGAGGAACCTATAAGAATTAATGGTTGAGTTCAAGAGGGGGTTGAATTGAACTTTGAAACCTTTTTGAAAAATGCTTTCTTGGTGGAAGAATGATTAATCTTTAATCAATCGTTTATTAGGCAGATTTGATTTTTAACAAGACAAGAATATAAAATAGAAATGAAAGAGAGAAATGCAGAAATACAACACAAGAGTTTTTATACTGGTTCACTCTTTCCAAGAGCTACGTCCAATTCTTGACAAACTTGTCAAGTTCCACTAAAACCAAGTGAAAATACAAACCAATAGATACAAACCAATCTACTCCAAGATCTACCTTACAACACCACAAGATATACTCTTGAAAACCACCCAACAACAAAACCCAATCATTGTAACCAGTGCAGATTCAAACTCAATCTACACAATCAAAATTCGTACAAGTATTGGAAAAGATAAACCTGGACAGTAGCTTTTTGTAATACAGAAGTCCATAAGCAAATTTCCTAACACAGAACTTCCTCTCTTGAAGATATTTCAACAATCTTGATCAAAGCGCCTTATGATATGAATGTGTATGAATGATCCGAAAAACACACGAATATGAGAGCTCAAAGATTGTTTTTAATCGATTTCCAAATTGTGTGTTTTAAAAGAGAAATCAAAACTGTATTTATAGAGTAAAAGAGAAAAATTGACAATTTTAATTGATTTGTTAGAATTATTATTAGTTAGTGGTTAGTGGTTAGTAGTTAGTAGTTGGTGGTTGATGGTTGTTAGTAATTGGTGGTTGGTGTTTTAAATGTTGTAATCCTATATATATATATGAGATCATAGAGTGGAGTAATGCATCCCACAAAATTAAAAATCTTCTTTCACTCTCTTTACTCTCTTAACTTGGTATAAGAGCAGGTTGGTCCTGCTCTGCCTATCCGGCCACCGTCCGACCACTTTCCGGTCACTTTTCGGCAACCCTCAGTCCCCCTTCCAGTCACCTTTTTTTTTTGCTGTCGTTCGACGACTTTCCGACCACCTTCCAGTAACCTTCCGGCTATCTTGGGTGTTCTCTTTCTTACAGGTTCCATTGTCTCCATCTTACATCTACATTATTTAAAACATGTCGCCAGGGCCCACAACCTCCTTTTCCAGAACTCCCACGATAACGGCTGAGAAATTAAATGGAAAAAATTACATGTCTTGGTCCTCTTCAGTGGAACTTTGGTTCCTTGGACAAGGGTTTCACGATCATCTAGAAGTAGATAGAAGCAAGATACCAGAAGATCAGGCTCAACAATGGAAAAAGCTTGATTATCAACTCTGTGCTCTACTGTGGCAATTAGTAGAACCAAATATTTTGAACACTCTCAGATCCTTCAAAACACGTAACTCTTTCTGGAAAAAAGCTCAGAATATCTTTGCAAATGATATCCAACGCCTCTATGATTCCGCTAATCAAATAGTCTCTCTCAAGCAAGTGGATAAAGATATGATGACCTTTATTGCTGAAGTTCAATCAGCAGTTGAAGAATTAAAGATGTTCCTAGAGGTGGATTCGTTAGAGGAGATAAAGCAAAAGTTGGATAAATTCTATATGGTTATGACTCTCCGGGCTATGAATTCAGAATTTGATCATGTTAGAGATCAAATTTTAACTGGACAAGAAGTTCCTTCTATGGAAAGTTTGACTACAAGACTGCTTCGTGTTCCAACTCTCAAAGGAAAAAATAATCAAGAACTTGTTGAATCTTCTGCTATGATTTCTACCCGTGGAATAGGAAGTCGCGGCACTAGAGGAGAACGTGGAGGTAGAGGACATCCTCAGTGCACTCATTGCAAGAGAATGGGTCATACAATGGAAAATTGCTACTCTTTGCACAGTTTTCTTGATAAAACTGTCAATTTTTCCAAATCTGAAATGGTTGAACCCAAGTTCTCTCACGAAGAATATTAGGAATATTTGAGGTTGAAATCCAGTAATCTAGCACAATCATCAACAACCCCAAATTCATCAACAGCTTGCATTTCACAATCTGTGGAAAGTCAAAATCCATGGATTATTGACTCAGGTGCTTCTGATCACATGTCTGGTAATGCCTCTTTGTTCTCTTATCTCTCATTTCCTAAAACTCCTCATCTCATAACCTTAGCCAACGGATCTAAAGTAGCCTCTAAAGGAACTGGTCAAGTCTCCATTTCTCCGTCTTTAAACTTAAAATATGTTCTTTTTGTTCCTTCATGTCCCTTCAGTCTCATTTTCCTAAGTCAATTAACCAAATTATTGAATTGTTCAATAACCTTTAATGCCAACTCTTTTGTTATACAGGAATGTGGTACGGGTCGACAGATTGGCGAAGGACATGAATCTAGAGGCTTATACTACCTTGGGACTAAATCATCAGTATCTTGTGTTGCATCCTTGTCTCCAAAACTATTACACGAACGGTTAGGGCACCCTCACTTATCAAGATTAAAAAAAATGGTTCATGAACTTCAGACTCTTCAAGATTTTGAATGTGAATCATGTCAACTAGGGAAACATACTAGGTCCTCTTTTGCTAAACATTCTGAATCTAGATGTGACTCTATCTTTTCTCTTGTTCATTCTGATATTTGGGGTCCTAGTCGTGTCTCATCCTTTGGCTATAGATATTTTGTTACCTTCATTGATGAGTTTTCTAGGTGTACTTGGATTTATCTAATGAAAGACCGTTCTGAATTATTACCTATCTTTAAGTCTTTCCTTAACGAAATCAAAAATCAATTTGGAAAAGTAATCAAAGTTTTACGGAGTGATAATGCCAAAGAATACTTTTCTACTGATTTCTCCACTCTCTTAAGCTCCCAAGGCATTTTACACCAGTCTACTTGTCCTCACACACCACAACAAAATGGTATAGCAGAACGAAAAAATAGACACTTGGTTGAAACTGCTTGTACCTTATTACTTGGTGGAAATATGCCTGTTCATCATTGAGGAGATGCTATTCTTACTGCATGTTTTCTCATTAACAGAATGTCATCTTCTTCTCTTAACAATAAAGTTCCACACTCTATTCTATTGCCAAAGGACCCACTCTTTCATGTTTCTCCTTGTGTATTTGGTTGCGTATGTTTTGTTCATGATATGTCTCCAGGTTTAGATAAACTATCAGCTAGAGCCATCAAATGTGTCTTCTTGGGATATTCTCGTCTTTAAAAAGGATATCGATGTTATTCTCCTGAAACCAAGAGGTACTACATGTCTGCTAATGTCACTTTTTTGAGTCAACTCCCTTCTTCACTTCTTCTATGCAGGATATTAGTTTGGTCCAAAATGTCCTACCTATACCCTTAGTGGAGCCATTTGTACCTCCTCCTCCTGACACCCAAAATTCCACACAAAATACATCAGAATCCTCATCACTGCCTCTTATTACCTATCAACACAGGAGCCAAATGATCAGTCCCATGTCCCAAGATGAGTCTTCCTCAACAGATCCTTCTCAATCATCCCCTGATACCACGATTCCTGATAATGATGACTCAAGTTGGCCCATTGTCATTCGCAAAGGTATTCGCTCTACTCATAATCCACATCCCATTTACAATTTTCTTAGCTACCATAGATTATCTCCTTCCTATTTTTCTTTTGTTTCTTCTGTATCCACTATTACTATTCCAAAAAATGTGAAAGAGGCACTTGATCATCCTGGATGGCGATAAGCCATGATTGATGAAATGCAGGCTCTTGAGCACAATGGTACATGGAACTTAATTCCTCTTCCACATGGGAAGAAGACTGTTGGTTGTCGTTGTGTCTATGTCATTAAAGTTGGACCAAAAGGTGAAGTTAATCGACTCAAAGCTAGATTAGTAGCAAAAGGCTATACTCAGATCTATGGCCTTTACTACAGTGATACTTTTTCTCCTGTGGCCAAAATGACTATTGTTCGACTTTTCTTTGCTATGGCAGCTATCCATCATTGGCCTCTTCATCAGTTAGATATCAAGAATGCGTTCTTGCATGGTGATCTTGAGGAGGAAATTTATATGGAGCAACCTCCTGGTTTTGTTGCTCAAGGGGAGTCTAGTTTGGTTTGTAAGTTACATTGGTCTCTCTATGGTCTCAAACAATCTCCACGTGCTTGGTTTGGAAAGTTTAGTCACATTGTTCAAAGTTTTGGATTAAAACGAAGTGAAGCAGATCATTCTGTTTTTTATTATATTGCTTCAGGAAAATGTGTTTATTTAATTGTATATGTAGATGATATAGTCATTACAGGGGATGATGTTGATAAAATTTATTTGCTAAAGAAACATTTATGCAATCACTTCCAAACTAAGGATCTTGGTTGTCTCAAATACTTTCTAGGGATTGAAGTGACTCAATCAAAAGAAGGCATCGTAATATCCTGAAAGAAACAAACATGATTGATTGTAGACCAGTAAACAGCCTTATGGATCCAAATCAGAAATTAATGGCGGATCAAGGTGAACCGCTCTCTGATCTTGAGAGATATAGAAGACTTGTTGGGAAACTCATTTATCTCACCATTACCAGACCTGACCTATCTTTTGTCGTTGGAGTTGTGAGTCAATTTATGCAAATTCCACGTACTGATCATTGGAATGATGTCGTTCACATCCTAAAATATCTCAAAAAAGCTCCAGGACAAGGTCTGTTGTATGAAGATAAAGGGGGTACCCAAATATATGGGTATTGTGATGCTGATTGGGCTAGATCCCCTATGGACAGACACTCCACTACAGGATATTGTGTTCTCATTGGTGGCAATATTATTTCTTTGAAAAGTAAGAAACAAACTGTAGTGGCCCGGTCTAGTGCTGAAGCTGAATATAGAGCAATGACATCTCTCACTTGTGAACTAGTGTGGGTGAAACAATTCCTTCAAGAACTGAAATTTTGTGAGATCCAACAGATGAAGATGTATTGTGACAATCAAGCAGCTCTCCACATTGCCTCTAATCCGGTGTTCCATGAAAGGACTGTTAGAAATGTAGGCTGAGATCAAGAGGGGGGGGGGAATTGATCTTTGAAAGATTTTTGCAATTAACAGATTATCTATTTCAAAGATTAAGAAATCTGACTAGTTCTTGAATCGCACAGCAAGCAATCAAAAATAAATGCAGTCACAGAATTAAAGAAGAGAAAGGTTTCGAAAGATATCACCAAGGTTTATACTGGTTCACCCAATCCCAGGGCTACGTCCAGTATCCAGCCAAATTCTAGTTGGGTTCCATTGGATTGAATGTTTTACAGATTACAACCTTAACCTTACACTCAATCTACCACAAGAACCACAATTCCAGTTCCTGCACCTAACCTTTCACCAAGAACCAAATTCTAGTTCTTGACCAACCCTGCAGCCAAATTCCAGCTACAAAAACCAGTGCCCACAATTCCAGGCACCCACAATACAGTAAAAGAAAGTAAAAGAAACAAACAGAAGAAACTAAGAACGCTCAAACCAGTTTTATGCAGTTCTGCAATATGTGTTTCTTCTCCAAAAGAATGCAATTTTGCCTCAAGAAAGAACTTTGATTAACTTCACAAAAACTAGCGTGATTCTTTCTTGAAAGTAGCACTTTTGATAGCTTGGTTGATTGCTAAAGATGTATATCAGATGATGTATAAAAAGTTCAAGCAACTCTGTTTATATAGAAGATTTTCAAAACTGCTGGTTTAATTAATCTGTTAAAATAATCTTTTAATCTGTTAAAAGTCTTGTTTTAATCTGTTAAATCTTCTTTTAATCCATTAACACGTTCTTGATTATTTTCCAGATTTGTTTTAATTGATACGACAACGTTTATATCAATTAAAACTCTTTACAAAAAATCTTCCAATCTGTTTTAATCGATTGTTTCGTCTTTCAATCGATTAAAATACTGCAAATCATTCTTATAAATTTTTCCAAGTGATATTAACTAATAAAAATCTGTTTTAATCGATTAAAACGCTTAGCACAAATTTTCTTAAGTTGTTTTACTCGATTGAAACGCAGTTTTAATCGATTAAAATAAATCTGATCGGTCATAACTCAATTCTGATCGATCATATCTGGTTCTGATCGGTCATAACTCAATTCTGATCGATCAAACAGTACTCCAAGTGGTTTTAATCGATTATTTCGAAGTTGTATCGATTAAAATACTGCCAGAACACTTCTCTGAACATTTTAAGTGATTTTAATCGGTTATTTCGAAACTGTATCAGTTAAAATACTGACTGAAGGTTTTCAAAACATCCTTTAATGAAAACAATCGGTTATTTCGAAGTTATATCAGTTAAAATCCTGTTATAAAAGTGTGAAGAACATTTTAGTTGATAAAGCTTATATGCTATTAGTTAAAATAGTTGATTAAGAAAGCTTTTGTCAAAATGCTTTGTTTTTAACCGTTAAAACATTTTTTAGAGGCAATTGCAAAATCTTTTAAATGAAGAAACCTCATGCAGCAGAAAGATAAAAATGATTATACCTAAGCAGAGTTGCAGACACACTAATCCTTTTATTCTTTTATCCAAGTGACCTTTGACTGCCACAAAGTAGCCTTTGACTCTATTCTTGACTTCATCAAATCAACGAGATCTTTGCCAAAGTATTTCAATAAGATCTTCATCACTTTCAGTCTCCCCCTATTTGATGAAGACAAACATTACTTTGAAAAATAACTCTGCAGAAGAAGTCACTTGATAAAATAGATTAGTTAATAAAAAATCAATCAGTTTATCCATTTCTTCCCCTAAATTGCTGCTCTCCTAAAGAATTATTTCTCCCCAATTGATTAGAAGTAAATACCAATTGATCAGAAGTAAAGCAATTATTTCTCCCCCTTTTGACTTCATCAAAAAATAGGGAACAGAGGAATCAAACTAATCTAATGCAAGTATGTATCAAAATATAGTTTTTGAAAACAGTAAAAGCTTTGAACAAGATAGAATACTCATGTGAAGACCAATCAAAGTTGATTCAAACTTATCTTCATTCACACGTTTGTAATGAATACAATTAACACGTGTAAAGATAAGGGAATCATGCTTTAGTAGCATGTTACAAGAACAGCCATTAACTAAAGCTTTTAATTTTTCTTCCCAAAGTAATAATCAATTTAAAACAGGACAAAATCGATTAAAATGATCTTGTTACTAGTTTTAATCGATTAAAATAACGTTTTAATAGATTAAAACAGTGAAGAATTTCGAAAGTTTGAAATATAAGTTTATTTAATCGATTAAATCGACATTTAATCGATTAATACAGTAAGAAAAATGTTGTATAAGTGCTTTTAATCGATTGAAAACTTGTTTATATCGATTAAAACAACCAGTTTTGAAAATTAAGTAATGTTTGATGCATCTAAAATGCCTAATTCAGTGCGAATTTTGTAAAAACGATCACGAGCAAGAGGTTTTGTAAAAATATTTGCTAGTTGTTTTTCAGTTTCTATAAAGAAAACTTCACAATCACCTTTCAAAACATGATCTCTAATGAAATTATGTCCAATTTCTATATGTTTTGTCCTAGAATGTTGAATTGGGTTTTTTGTTAACATAATGGCACTTGTGTTATCACATAAGAGAGGAATTTTTGTGAGAATTAAACCGTAATCCTCAAGCTGTTGTTTGATCCAAAGAGATTGAGCACAACAACTTCCAGCTGCAATGTATTCTGCTTCAGCTGTGGAAAGAGCAACACATGACTGCTTTTTACTATGTCAAGAGATTAGACTGCTTCCAAGAAGATGACAGGTGCCACTGGTGCTTTTCCTATCAAGCTTACAACCTGCAAAATCTAAGTCAGAGTATCCAATTAAATTTAATTTGGACTCACCAGGATACCATAATCCAACATTTAAAGTTCCTTTGAGATATTTGAGGATTCTCTTTGCAGCAGTAAGATGAGATTCTTTTGGTGCAGATTGAAACCTAGCACACATATAAACACTAAACATAATGTCAGGTCTACTTGCTGTTAGATATAGCAAAGAACCAATAAGCCCTCTATATTTAGTTTCATCAACAGGTTTTCCTTTTTCATCAGAATCAAGATAGCAATTTGTGGACATTGGTGTTGATGCTTCTTTGCAGTGTTCCATCTCAAATTTCTTTAACAGTTCTGTGCAGTATTTAGATTGATGAAGAAAACTTCCTTCTTTAAGTTGTCTAACTTGTAAACTAAGAAAGTAGTTGAGTTCCCCCATCATAGACATCTCAAATTCCCCCTGCATATCTTTGATAAAATCTTTACATAAAGACTCATTAGTGGCTCCAAATATGATGTCATCAACGTATACTTGAACCAGAATTACATCAATATTTAATTTCTTTAAGAATAAAGTTTTATCAACCAAACCTCTTTGATATCCCTTTGAAATGAGAAAAGTACTTAACCTTTCATACCATTGTCTTGGGGCTTGTTTGAGACCATACAAAGCTTTCTTTAATCTATAAACATATTCTGGATGAATATGATCTTCAAAACCAGGTGGTTGAGTAACAAAAACTTCTTCATTCAAATAACCATTCAAGAAAGCACTTTTGACATCCATTTGAAACAACCTGAAACTTTTCATTGAAGCATAAGCAAGTAAAAGTCTAACAGCTTCTAATCTAGCAACTGGAGCATATGTTTCATCAAAATCAATTCCTTCTTGCTGATTATACCCTTTAGCAACTAATCTGGCTTTGTTTCTAGTGATTATACCATTTTCATCCATTTTATTCCTAAAAACCCAATCCCAGTGATTATACTGGTTCACCCAATCCCAGGGCTACGTCCAGTCTCCAGCCAAATTCCAGCTGGTTCCACTGGATTGAATGTTTTACAGATTACAACCTTAACCTTACACTCAATCTACCACAAGAACCACAATTCCAGTTCCTGCACCTAACCTTTCACCAAGAACCAAATTCCAGTTCTTGACCAACCCTGCAGCCAAATTCCAGCTACAGAAACCAGTGCCCACAATTCCAGGCACCCACAATACAGTAAAAGAAAGTAAAGAAACAAACAGAAGAAACTAAGAACGCTCAAACCAGTTTTATGCAGTTCTGCAATATGTGTTTCTTCTCCAAAACAATGCAATTTTGCCTCAAGAAAGAACTTTGGTTAACTTCACAAAAACTAGCGTGATTCTTTCTTGAAAGTAGCACTTTTGATTGCTTGGTTGATTGCTAAAGATGTATATCAGATGATGTATAAAAAGTTCAAGCAACTTTGTTTATATAGAAGATTTTCAAAATTGCTGGTTTAATTAATCTGTTAAAATAATCTTTTAATCTGTTAAAAGTCTTGTTTTAATCTGTTAAATCTTCTTTTAATCCATTAAAATGTTCTTGATTATTTTCCAGATTTGTTTTAATTGATACGACAACGTTTATATCAATTAAAACTCTTTACAAAAAATCTTCCAATCTGTTTTAATCGATTGTTTCGTCTTTCAATCGATTAAAATACTGCAAATCATTCTTATAAATTTTTCCAAGTGATTTTAACTGATAAAAAATTGTTTTAATCGATTAAAACGCTTAGCACAAATTTTCTTAAGTTGTTTTACTCGATTGAAACACAATTTTTATCGATTAAAATAATTCTGATCGGTCATAACTCAATTCTGATCGATCATATCTGGTTCTGATCGGTCATAACTCAATTCTGATCGATCAAACAGTACTCCAAGTGGTTTTAATCGATTATTTCGAAGTTGTATCGATTAAAATACTGCCAGAACACTTCTCTGAACATTTTAAGTGATTTTAATCGGTTATTTCGAAACTGTATCAGTTAAAATACTGACTGAAGGTTTTCAAAACTTCCATTAATGAAAACAATCGGTTATTTCGAAGTTATATCAGTTAAAATCCTGTTATAAAAGTGTGAAGAACATTTTAGTTGATAAAGCTTATATGCTATTAGTTAAAATAGTTGATTAAGAAAGCTTTTGTCAAAATGCTTTGTTTTTAACCGTTAAAACATTTTTTAGAGGCAATTGCAAAATCTTTTAAATGAAGAAACCTGATGCAGCAAAAAGATAAAAATGATTATACCTAAGCAGAGCTGCAGACACACTAATCCTTTTATTCTTTTATCCAAGTGACCTTTGACTGCCACAAAGTAGCCTTTGACTCTATTCTTGACTTCATCAAATCAACGAGATCTTTGCCAAAGTATTTCAATAAGATCTTCATCACTTTCAAGGACCAAACATATAGAACTTGATTGTCATATTATTCGTGAAAAATTGTTGTCTAAAGAAATTTGCACTGAATTTGTCGGGTCCAATGATCAACTTGCAGATGTGTTGACAAAATCTTTAAGAGGACCTCGAATTGAATTTATTTGTTCCAAGCTTGGTACATACAATTTGTATACTCCAGCTTGAGGGGGAGTGTTAAAATTATTATTAGTTAGTGGTTAGTGGTTAGTGGTTAGTGGTTAGTAGTTAGTAGTTGGTGGTTGGTGGTTGTTAGTAGTTGGTGGTTGGTGTTTTAAATGTTGTAATCTTATATATATGAGATCATAGAGTGGAGTAATGCATCCCACAAAATTAGAAATCTTCTTTTCACTCTCTTTACTCTCTTAACTTGATTAAAATGATTTTTTAATCAATTGATTTCATTTATAACTATTTTAATTGGTTAATTCGAGCTTTTAATGGATTAAAATTGTTATAAAGAAAATGGTAGCTCTCTGTTTTAACAGATTAAAACTCATTTTAACAGATTAAAAATCTGAGGTACTTAAAACATGAAGTATGACTTAGAACATTTTAATCTATTGATTTATCAATTTAACAGATTAATACTGTGAAACCCTTAACATGGAAAAACCATCAAGAACATTTTAATTTGTTGATTTTACAGCTTAATCAATTAAAATATCGGTTGTATATATACATTTTCTATTTTAAGTGATTTTAACAGATTAAAACTACTTTTTAACAGATTAAAACTACTTTTTAACAGATTAAAAAACTCAATTTGTTCTTTCAAAGCTTAAAGGTTGGTTTTTCATGAAGTATGATAAATTCTATGAAATGCAACAGTTATAGACGTTATCACAAGATACATTGTAATTATCAAGAGATTAAATTTTGTACCTATAACCTATCTACTTACACACCCACAAACGGAATAATGAAACTTTAACACGTCTTCATCGAATCCAACAAGTGCTTCAGAATCGGAGTAGAAGAAGAAGGGAAACTCAAGAACAAGCCACAGGAGAATCGGTTAACTCTTCTTCCACACTTAATTTACCAGATTCAATTATAGAAGACATGGCAGAAGATGAAGCAAATCTGAATCCAAATCAAAATCTAAATCCAAATCAAAATCCAGATTCAAATCCACCTAGAAGAACGCTCAGAAACTATGTTATGCAGCAAGGTCCAAGACATTTTTCCAACATTGTCGTACCGGACGACCAAACATTACAGATGAATCCAGCTTTCTTCAGCTTGATTAGTGCTCATCAATTCACTGGATTGGATCATGAAGACTCCTACATTCATTTGTCTACTTTTTATGAGTTGATTGGTACCATGGGATTTAGAGCAGCAAATCTTGAATCTGCATATTTGAGATTATTTCCTTTTTCTTTGGTAGGTAGGGCAAAGGAGTGGCTGAAGGCACATCCTAATCAGAGTTTGACTAATTGGATTAATGTAGAAGAGAAGTTTCTGAACAGATTTTTTCCACCATCCTGCTTCATCAAAGCAAAATCCGACATTACTTCTTTCAGGCAAGGAGTAGATGAATCTTTTTATGAAGCATGGGAGAAATTTAAATCACTGTTGAGAAGATGCCCAAATCATGGATTTGAAGATATTGCTCAATTGAATATTTTTTATACTAGCCTGCGACTTGATACAAAGATGCTATTAGATGCGGCAGTAGGAGGATCCATGTTAGATGCAGAAATCGAACATGCCACAAGAATTATTGATGCATTAGCCTTTACAGATCAACAGGCCCAACATGATAGACATCCGGCTCAAAAGAAAGGAATGTTGGAGCTTAACACTTCAGATAGCTCAGAATAAAATTCTGACTAAACAGATGGAAGCATTAACTCAATAAATAGCGAAGCTACCTCAACAAATACATGCTATTCAAGCTTCTCCTGATCAACAATTCATGAAATGTGACTTGTGTGGAGGTGATCATTCAAATGAACAATGCTCTTATCAAGATAACATTCAATAAGAAGAAACTAATTATATGGGTGCTCAAGGTAGCAGTCAAGGCAGACAAGGTAATTTCCCTAATTCCAACAATTATCAGAATAGTTTTGCACAAGGATGGAGAGGAAATCAGAATTTTGGGTGGAAACAAGGTGTTAGCTCATCTGCTAGACAAAATCCATTTCAACAACAGTCATATCAGCAACCGCCATATCAACAGTAGCAACAACATTATCCTTCGATGCCTGACAGAATGAGTAAATTGGAGGATATGTTAGAAAAATTCATGCAAGCCACCATGTCTAATCAGAAAAATACTGAGGCTTCATTCAGAAATTTAGAGACCCAAATGGGCCAACTGGCTAAACAATTATCTGAGCAGCAAGAAAAATAGTTTTTAGCTAACACACAAACTAATCCAAAGGAGCAATGTAAGTCAATAACTACAAGGAGTGGTAAGATTATAGGAGAAGGGATTGGTGACAACCTGGCTATAGAGAAGGAAATCTTACAAGAAAAAGAGGATGAAAAGAAGGAAAATGAGTGTGAAGGAGAAAAAGAGAAAAATAAAAGTGAGAGTATAGAAAAAGAAGAAAAAAATAAAAATAGTGAGAAAAAGAGGGAGAAAGATGAGAATCAAATATTGCAACTAAAGGATTTATCATATCCTCGCCATCCTTCCAAGAAAGATAAAGAAAGACAGTTTGCAAAATTCATGAATATTTTCAAGCATTTACAAATTAATATTCCATTTATGGAAGTTATGGAACAGATGCCACTACAACAAAAACATCAAATAGTGACCGAATTTTCGGTCACTAACAAAAACATTAAAAAATTAAAAATATTTTTTTATAACCCCTTTCTATTTTATCTAATTATAATAGTCTCTAACCTCCCTTTTATATTATTTTATAATATATTTTAATTATATATTATATTTTTTAGGAATTTGAATTATTATTAGATTGAAATAATTGTCATCTGGTAGGATTCAAACACAGTACCTTAGAGTTAGAGACTAATACTCCAACCACTAAGTCGCTAGGATTTTTTTGATAATAATTTATAAATAAATTATATTTATATACAAATAAAAATATATATCCATGTAAATATATAAATATAAAATATATAAATACAAATACAAATACATTTATATATTTATATGTTGGATGTGAGGGTGGGCTTGAGGGTGAAAGTGTGTGTCGAGTGGATTTTCAAAATTTGATGTCAAATTTGTGAGAGGATCTCTTTATATGGGTTTATAATTTAATAACAGAATATAATCTTTATAATTTATTTATATAATGATATAAAATCATTTTTTCTTTATTTATTTTTATTTTAATTTATTCTTTTTATCTTTTTTTCCTCTATTATTTAATTAAAATTCTTATATTAAAATAATTTTTTCAATATTAAAAATAATTAAATATTTATTTTTAAAATTATTTAATTTAACAAATTATTATAAATTAATCTAATTATGATTATGAATAGAACAATTTATAATAATCATAATTTATAATTAATAGAACAATCTAATTATGTTAGGAAAAAATTGTTCTATTAATAATCATAATTAGATTAATTTATAATAATTTGTTAAATTAAATAATTTTAAAAAATAATTTTGAAAATAAATATTTAATTAATTTTAATAATGAAAAAATTATTTTGATATAAGAATTTTAATTAAATAATAGAAGAAAAAAAGATAAAAAGAATAAATTAAAATAAAATAAAAATAAATAAAGAAAACAATTAATTTATATCATTATATAAATACATTATAAAGATTATATTTTATCATTAAATTACAAATCCATATAAAGAGACTCGCTCACGATTTGACATCAAATTTTGAAAACTCACTCGACACACACTTTCACCCTCTAGCGTGGCCTCGACATTGAACATATAAATATATCAAAATATATAAATATATTTGTATTTATATATTTTATATTTATTTACACGGATATACATTTATTTGTAAATTTTTATTAAAAAATTCTAATAGTTTAGTGGTTGGAGTATTAGTTTCTAACTCTAAGGTACTGGTTTTGAATCTTATTATTGATAATTTTCCTAATCTAAGAGAAATTATATATTTTTGTGGTAAAACGATGAGATTTCTAGGTTAATCTTAAATTAGGGCAACTAAGTTGTTGTTATGGACTAAAACCCAAAAAGTAAAAAATAAAAAATATAATTAAATAAAAGAAAAAATATATACTTTTGCATTTTTATTTTCAAATAATAGTTTTTTTTATGAAATTATTTTTAATTAAAATAATTAAAGTGATATATATATATATATATATATATATATAATTTTTTTTAATTTTAATTTATTAATATTATCACATTTTAGCTTCATGATTAAAAAAATACCAATAATTTAAATTTTCTTAATTCTATAATTTTATATAATTATTATTATAAATTTAATTCTCCAATAATTAATAATATTAACACATTTATTAAATTAAAATTCTTTATTTTCATTAATTATTTTGATTTTTTTAACAATTTTTTTTAAATAAAAACGATAAAACTTAAAATTAATTTCTAACAGATTAATAATATATTATATTATTATGTTTAATTAAATTTTAAAATAAGTTCACTTAATCTTTACACTCTTATAAAAATACTAATATAAACTTAAAATATTTATCCAATTATTAAATTATTTAAGATATTAATATAAATTTGAAATATCAATTCAATAGTTAAAATAATTTTAATTTTTTTATAAATACATTGAAATACATTTTTATTAACATAAAAATAATATATATATATATATATATATATATATATATATCAAAAAGAGACTAAATTAATAATTAATTTAATCATTGATTATATATATAAAAGAGACTAAATTAATAATTACTTTAATGATCGATTTAGTGATTCGAATCGAATCAGTGACCGATCTGGTAACTAATTTAATAATTAATTTTAATTTTTTTATTCACATACTAAATTAAAAAATAAAATCAAATAATTATATTACTAAATTATTTAATAAGTTAATAAACTATTTTTTTAAAATTTTATAATGTTATTACAAATTTTATCAATTATTTTAAATTATTAAGTAGATTTATATTTAATATATTATTAAAATATTTTAAACAAATATTTATATAAATAAAAAATGGTCACTAATTTATAGATTATTTGTTTAGTGACTGAAATTTTAGTCACTAAATATAAAAAGAGAAATCGATCATCGATTCAGCTTACTATTAGTAATTGAATTTTTCGATCACTAATTTCGATCACTATTAACCATTTTTCTAGTAGTAACCGAATCAGTGACTCGATTTGGTGACCGAATCAATGACCGATTTACGTGATCTGAAATTTTAGTCACTAAATCAGTCACTAAATATAAAACGATCAGTTACTATCGGTGATCGAATTTTTCGGTCACTAATTTCGGTCACTATTAATCATTTTTCTAGTAGTGTGCCGACTTATGCAAAACATATTTCATATGTTTTTCAAATAATAATTGGCTTATCATGTGTGGTAAAAAATTTTTACTGAGTCTTGTGTTCTTAAAGGCATCAAAATATAATAATCAATTGGTTATGGTATTATAAGAGGAAACTTATATTACTTAGATCAATAAAAAAAAAATCTAATGAGTTAGAACAAGTTTTAACATTTGATAATTCTAAGGGGAAAATAAAATATTTAAAATTTGACTATGACATCAATGCCTTGGTCATGCCTCATTTAGGTATTTAAAAAAAAATTCTACTTTATTTAAAAAACATGATGTTTGTAGTTTTAGTTGTGATATTATGGATTAGTGGGTATGGAATACATGTCCAGATTTCTCAATTCAAAAGTACATTCCAGACCCACCAATATGGAAATCTTGTTCTGAATCCTCCATTCCAAAATGTGTTTTTGGAAAACCATATCCATAAATCTTGTTTCAGATTCACTATTTCATAATGTGTTTCCAGAAAATCAAATCCAAAAATCTTGTTCTATATCCATCATTCTAGAATGTGTTTCTAGAAAATCAAATCCAGAAATCTTGTTCAGGATCCACCGTTTCGAAATGTGTTTCCAAAATATTGAATACAGAAATTCTATTCCAGATTTCCCACTCTATAATTGTGTTCGAGAAATAATGCAAGACTCTAAATTGATCATTTTTCAACTTCTGGTTTACAGATGCAATGAAGGAAGATTTTCTAAATAATAATATGTTAGATGAAGTTGACATGTTATAAGATTGGACAATATAGTGAAACATATTCCTGATAATTTAGTTGATTGTATTGATACATTCACGAAGAGGTAAAGTTTTAGTTATATATTAATGTCATAACTTATATATGTCATATGTAATTAATTTATATTTATTATTATAGATATATGCTACACGGGAGGATTTGTTGAAATGGATTCAAGAGGTTGTTTTTAGATTTGGATTTATGGTTGTTATACTTAGGTCGGATACAACAAATGGTCATCAAGGAAGGAAGGAAGACATATGTATTGTTAGATTGTGAAAGAGGTGGTAAATATATGAAATACAAAAAAGATTTGCATCCAAATATTATAAGAAGTATAAAATGTGTGTGTCCCTTTAAACTACAGTTAAAACCTGTAAAGAATGGTAAAAGATTTTGAAGTTAGTTTGTGGAAGTCATAATCACGATTTAGTTGATATGTTGGTAGGTCATCTATATCCTAGTAGATTAATAAGTAATAAAAACTCCATGCTAGTTGATATGACAAAAAGTTTGGTCAAGCCTGAAAATATTCTACTTAACTTGAAGGAGAACAATGGAAATAATGCTATGAATATAAAACAAGTGTATAATGCAAGATACACATATCGTAGAAATGTAAGAGATCATAGAATTGAAATGCAACAATTAATGAAGTTATTGGAGTAAGACAAGCATATTCATTAGCATTTGTTTGATAAGACTACAAATATTGTGACAAAATATTTTCTGGACACATCCTAATTCTGTCAAATTATTGAATGCATTAACTTAGTATTAATGATGGAAAATACAAAACTAACAACAGGTATAGGTTTCCCTTACTTCAGATTGTTGGTTACATCCACGAGAATGATGTTCTTTGTTGAAATTGTCTTATTGGTGCTAAAAGTGAAAAGAATTTTGCTTGGACTCTTTAAAGACTTAGAGGATTGTTTTTAAGAGTTGATTTGTTCCCCGGGTATTAGTTTGTGACAAAGATTTGAGGTTAATGAATGTAATTACAATTGTGTTTCCTCAGAAAACCAACCTTTTATGTCGCTTTCACATAATAAGAAATGTTATATGTCTATAATAAAATTAACAAAATGTTATGTATGATTAATAACAATAAAAATGCAAAGGCATATATTTCTTTAAAATTAAGTATGTATTAAAGTGGTCAAAATTTTAAAATATTTAATTTCAAATTCATAATAATTTATGTTAATTATCCATAAAATAAAGGATGATAAATATGGGTTATTAATTGATTTATACATTTATTGAAATTTATTGTTATAAGTTATTTATGGATATCACCTAAAGGATTTGGTTATTCTTATAATTATTGAGTATAATCGTAGATAATTTTGTATGCATAATTAGTTTTATTTATATACTCAAAAGTATTAGTGTATATTTTAATTGTCATTATTATAATAATTGTATTTGCATCCTTATGATTGCGTGTGTGTATTGATGTATCATGCAAAGTATAATATCAATATACTTTAATTGTTGTTTGAATATTATAGTATTTTATGACTCAATACTAATGTGAAACTTTCTTGATGAATTCTTATGTATCATCTCTACCCATTTTTAATGGACTAAACTTCTTTGAATAGAATGGGCAAGGTCAATTTCACCTCGATGTTATGGATCTTGACCTTGCTATTTTTTAAGAGAAGTCTACTGTTATTAATGACTCTAACAACAATGAACAACAAGATCATTATAAAGCTTGGGAAATATTTAACAGACTCATATCTTAATGTTCATGAGGATGACTGTTACTAACAGTATTAAGACAACTCTCCCTAAACTGAGAGTGTTAGAGAGTTTATGTGATTAGTGGAAGAGTGTTCCTAAACAGTTAATAAGTCTCTTATAAGGACATTAATAAATATACTAACCACCATGAAATTTGATGGATCACATACTATGCATAAGCATATCATTAAAATGATAAATATTGCAGCAAGGCTTCAAACCTTAGGAATAGTTGTGAATGAGAACTTTCTAGTATAGTTTATTCTAAACTCGTTACTGCATGAGTATGACCCATTTCAAATGAGCTATAATTTACCAAACAAGATAAATGGAATGTGAATGAATCATATATGGTGGATAGATTTTGGATATACGACTAATGTCACTACACAAAAATCGCATATTTCTGACAAATTTTTACTAACGGATTTGTAGCCTTCGAAAATAGAGTCATTACCGATGAAAATTACCGATGGATATAAAGCATTTGTGGAGTTTGGTTTTACCGACGGATATATCTGTCAATAAATTAATAATTAGTTATCGACAGATAAATTCGTCGGTAAATTAACAATTAGTTACTGGCGGATATATCCGTCGGTAAAATTATATAATAATTACTTAATTTTAAATATATTCTAATAAATCAATTATTCACCTAATTAAAAAATTAAATATTATTTAATAATTTAATAATTTAATTTAATCATAATTAGATTAATTTATAATAATTTATTAAATTAAATAATTTTAAAAAATAAATATATAAATATATAAATATATAAATATATAAATATATAAATATATTGTATTTATATATTTACATAGATATACATTTATTTGTATATAAATATAATTTATATGTAAATTATTATAAAAAAATTCTAGTAACTTAGTGGTTGGAGTATCAGTCTTCAACTCTAAGGTATTGGGTTTGAATCTTGTCAATGACAATTCTCTTAGGGTTTTGGCTAGCTTCTCCAATTCAGTTAATTCCTAATTTTCCTCATCAATTCCTTTTCACTATCATACTCAATATCCCAAAATCACTTGTTATTGGAAACAATCAAAATTATTTTTCACGTTCTAGATTTGAATTAGACAATAAGCAATAATCTCATATATGGCTCTAAAACAAATTATGGGACAAGCAAGGGAATTCAAAATTTAAAATAAAGTAATTAAAAACATTAAATTAAAAATAAAGGAATTAAAAACATTAAAAATAAAGTAATTTTCCTCCCTTATTTTCTTCACTTTTCATTTACTCCTTATCTTGTGCCTCATCCTCAGTTGCAGACTTTCTCACCCCCTCCGGAAAAGTTTGACTGTCCCCAGGCCATTGAAGTAAGGCTTCAAAGTCTTGAGGAGAAGTTCACTGTGTACCTGGAGCAATCTTGCAAAGAAAGAACCTAAGGAAGAAAAATGCACAAAAAACTTAAACTGCAAAAAGAAAAACAACAAATTCAAAACATTGGGTTGCCTCCCAGGAGCGCTTGTTTAACGTCTTCAGCTCGACGCCTATTTGCTTTAGGGCTCATGCAGGTGAGTGATCAATGTGATATATACGCATTCTCCATCCCTTGACTGTCCTTATGGGAATGAATTTATTCTTTTCATTGTGAATAACCTTACGACTGTCAGAGATTGGATAAATCATACCTGCTTCAGAAGGTTTCAGTACCTCTCTTTGAATAACTTCCTTCATAGTCAGACTAAGATGTCTTTGGGGTTGTGCAACAGGCTTGTAATCTTGTTTTTCAGTTGAGATGGGTAATTCCTCTAAAGTATCTATTCTGAAGCAATTTTTCTTGTCTTCCGGTTGTTGTATAGCTTCAAACAGATTAAAATCATCTCCACTTCTAATTTTCAACTTGCCCATGTCAACATCTATAATTACTTTGGCCTTCCCAGGATCAATGGAACTTCCTCATTTTCCTTCATGTCCATAATCACAAAATCAACAGGAAATATGAATTTATCCACTCTAACTAAAACATCTTCTGCTACTCCATAAGGAATCTTTAGAGATCTGTCAGCTAGTTGTAGTGTCATTCTTGTAGGCTTTACTTCCAAGTCTCCTATTCTTTTAAGCATAGACAAAGACATTAGATTTATACTAGCACCCAAATCGAATAATGTCTTACCTACTTGTAATGTCCCAATTGCGACTGGTATAGTAAAACTGCCAGGATCCTTGGACTTTTGAGGCAATGATTTCTGAATTATAGCGATGCATCCTGCTTCTAACCTCACTGTTTCTACAGTAAATATCTTTTTCTTAGTTAACAACTCTTTCATGAATTTTGCATAAGTCGGCATCTACTCCATAGCTTCCATAAATGGAATATTGATCTGTAAATTCTTGAAAATATCCATGAATCTTGCAAACTGTCTTTCTTTATCTATCTGTGAGGGAACCTTTGGATATGGTAACTTCTCTACAAATGGTTTTTGACTCCCCCCTTTTTCTATCTTTTGTTTTTTCTCTCCCTCTTCGTTCTTCTTATTAGGGATATGTCTTTCTTTATTATTCTCCTCTTCTTGCTCTTCATCTTCTTTTACCAAAACTTCTTCTTCAACAACTATATTGTCACCAATCCCCTTACCTACAACTTTTCCACTACTTGTAGTTATTGAATTGCATTGCTCCTTGGGGTTGGTTTGTGTATTAGCTAAAAATTGTCCTCCTTATTGCTGCTCAGATAATTTCTTAGCCAGTTGGCCTATCTGGGTCTCTATATTTCTGAATGAAGTCTCAGTATTTTTCTGATTAGCCATAGTGCTTTGCATGAATTTTTCTACAGTTGCCTCAGTATTTTTCTGATTAGCCATAGTGTTTTGCATGAATTTTTCTACAGTTGCCTCAGTATTTTTCTGATTAGTCATAGTGTCTTGCATGAATTTTTCTAAAGTATCCTCCAATTTACTTATTTTGTCAGGCACTGAAGGATAATGTTGTTGCTGCTGTTGATATGGAGGTTGCTGATATGACTGTTGCTGAAATGCAGGTTGTCTAGCAGATGAGCTAACACCTTGTTTCCACCAAAAATTATGATTCTGATTCTGATTCCCTCTCCATCCTTGTGCAACATTATTCTGATAATTGTTGGGATTAGGAAAATTATCTTGTCTACTTTGACTACTACCTTGGGCCCCCATATAATTAACTTCTTCTTGCTGAATGTTGCCTTGATAAGAGCATTGTTCATTTGAATGATCACCTCCACACAAATCACAACTCATCTGTTGATTAGGAATATATTGTATTGTGTGCATTTATTGAGGTAATTTCTCTATTTTCTGGGTCAATGCTTCAATTTGTTGGGTCAAAATTTTATTCTGGGCTAAGAGAGCATCTGTGGTATTAAGTTCAAGGACTCCCTTCCTTTGAATTGGATGTGTATCATGTTGGGCCTGTTGGTCCGTAAAGGCTAGTGCATCAATAATTCTGGTGGCATGATCAATTTCTACATCCAACATGGATCCTCCTGCTGCAGCCTCTAATAGCATCTTTGCATCATGTCGCAAGCCAGTATAGAGAATATTCAACTGAGAAACGTCATCAAATCCATGATTTGGGCAACTTCTCAACAGTGATTTAAATTTCTCACATGCTTCACAAAATTGTTCATCTGCTCCTTGTGTTGAAAGAAGTGATGTCAAATTTTGCTTTAATGTAGCGGGATAGAGGGAAAAATCTATTCAGAAACTTCTCTTCTACACTACTCCAATTAGTCAAACTCTGATTAGGATGTGCTTTCAGCCACTCCTTTGCCCTACCTGCCAAAGAAAAAGGAAATAATATCAAATATGCAAATTCAAGATTTGTTGCTCTAAATCCCATGGTACCAATCTACTCATAAAAAGTAGACAAATGAATATAAGGGTCTTCATGATCCAATCCAGTGAATTGATGAGCACTAATGAAGCTTAAGAAGGATGGATTCATCTGCAATGTATGATCATCCGGAATGACAATGCTAAAAAAATGCCTTGGACCTTGCTGCATAGCACAATTTCTAAGAGTTCTTCTAGGTGGATTTGCATTTGGATTTTGATTTGGATTTGGATTTAGATTTAGATTTGCTCCTTCTTCCGCCATATCTTCTATAATTGGGTCTGGTAAATCAAGTGTGAAAGAAGAATTAGCATATTCTCTTGTAGCTTATTCTTGAGTTTCCCTTCTTCTTCTACCCTGGTTTCGGATTAAATTCTAACTGCTCTGAAGATACCTGTCCTCTTAAACGCATAAATCAAAAGAGTAACTCAAACAAATATTAGCACAAACTAAAAATTAAATAATAATAATAATAATAATAAACAGAAATAAAAATAAAATACTCAATAAGCTAAACAAAGAATTCTCAAAGAACATCGTTCCCCAACAACGGCGCAGAAATACTTGTTGAATTATTGGCAAGCGTACCAAAATTATCAATCGCAGTATAGTATTTCGATTAAATAAAAGTCGATCCCACGAGGAATGGTTTCAATGGAAATTTCCAATTATGCTTACTAAGTAGATTAAAAGAGATTAGGTTTTGCAAATAAGAGTTGAATTGAAATTAAATGACAAAGAACTGTAAATTGTTGAGAAAATATCAATTAAAGGTACTTAGGATTGACTTCCTTCCTTATCCCTCTTTTGTAATGGCTATGTCAATTAAGAATGTCAATTAACCTAACAATGTTGATGTCACCTACTCAAATCATCCATGTTGATTCCTCACACATGAAATTCATAAGAAAACCTAATAAATGTTGATTCCTCACACAATTAAGAGATTTTCCAGCATTAGGGTTAGGATGTTAAGCAATTGATACATTCATTTCATTCCTGGCAATTAACGTAACAAATATTCTTACCATGATCTAGGGTTCAAGATATATTTTCCAATCATACCTCAAACAATCAAGAATAAATCATTCTAAAGCATAAAGGATAAGAATAATAACATCAAAGCATAGATTAATATCTCAAAATATTACCATGATACAAAAGAGTTCAAAGGAAGTGCACCGAATCCTAAGAGAATGAAGTTAGCCACTCATGTTGGCCATTACAATGCTCCAATTGATGAAGAAGTGGAGAATTGATGAAGATTGGACAAAATCCTAACAGTAGTCGTGCCTCCTCCTCTCCAAGACTGCTTGCTTTTCTCAAAACACACTTATCTTTTTATAAGAGAATTTGGGTCGGGTCTCGCATCATTCATTCGCTTAAGCGTTCTTCTTTCTTTCAATTTTACTCCAATTATGCTTACAATTATGCTCCTTACTCTTGTATCAAGGTATTCTCGAATTCATCCTATGTTGGGAGAAAAATATATTAGAATTAACATAAGTTAAGTGGTTTCATAACAATTCAAGGCATAATTATATCAACTTTTTACCACTTAACAGAACCCATGATTCAAAATGTACCTATTGTATAAGAACCACAAGAAGTAACATTAAGGAGGCTCAACGAGAAAAGAGATTAATTATTTCAAATGATTATATGGTATATCTACATGAGTAAAAAATTGACTTAAGCATTAAAGATGATGATCAAATTATGTTTTCACAAGCCGTAAATTTTGATAATTCTGACAAATGATTAGATGTCATGAAAGAAGAGTTGAAGTACATGGAACATAATGATGTTTAAGATATTGTAGAATTGTGAGAATGTTACAAGAGAGATGGTTGTAAGCAGGTCTTTAAGATTAAACGTGACTCTCATGCTAACCTTAAACATTACAAGACCAAACTTGTTGCTAGGGATTTTACTTAGAAAGATGACATTGATTATTAAGATAATTTTTCTTTAGTCTCACAAAAGAATTCTTTCAAGATTATCATGGAACATGTAGTCCATTCTGACTTGAAACTACATCAGATAGATGTGAAAACTGTCTTTTTTAATGAAGATTTAAAGGAGAATGTTTATATGGACCAACCAATGGTGTTCTTAGTTAAAGAAAAGGAATACATGGTGTGAAAATCAAGTTTCCTATCAATGATATTTGATGTTTAATGATACCATTGTTTCCTTTGGATTTAAGAAAAATACTATTGATCGATGGATATATTTAAAGATCAATAGAAGTAAGGTTATATTTCTGATTTTGTATGTTGATGATATTTTGTTTGCAACTAATGATCGTAGTCTTCTTCATGAGACTAAGAAATTTTTCTCTAATGACTTTGAAATACAATATATTGGTGAGACAAGTTATGTGATAGGAATACAAATATTTCAGAATAGATCATAAGGGATGTTATGTCTATCCCATAAAGTATATATAAGTAACATATTAAAGATGGAAAAGATGGAAAAGTGATTAACATAACCTATTCCAATTTAGAAAGGAGACAAGTTTGGTCTTACTCAATGTCCTAAACAGGATTTGGAACAAAAACAAATGGAAGTAATTCAATATGCATATGTTATTAGGAGTAGTATGTATGATAAGACTTGTACTTGATTAGACATAAGCTTTGCAATTGAAATGTTAGGAAGATATCAAAGTAATCTAGGAATGAAACATTGGAAAGTTCCAAAGAAATTTCTAAGATACTTACAAGGAACAAAAATCATATGCTTACGTATAAGAGATATTATCATCTTGAGGTGATTGAACAATATCATTAATGATATTGTGGATATAAGAAAATCCATTATTAGCAATGTACTTCTTTTAGCTGAAGAAACAATATCTTGAAAAAGTGTAAAAAATTTTGTTGTTATTGTAGTTATAATGAAATCTAAATTTACAATTTGGGTTAATTGGCTGTGAAACTTTATTTTAAGGCTTGATATTGTTGGTAGTATTATTAAGCCATTGAAAATGTATTTTGATAACTCTATAGTAGCATTTTTCTCTAAAAGTATTTTGAAGATGTTAAACATACAAAATTAAAATACTTTATCGTAAAAAAGGAAGTTCAAAAGCAAAGAGTAGAATATATAGTATAAATCATATGATAGCTGACCCTTTAACAAAGAAATTACCAACCACACATTGAATATGTTATGTTATTGTTAGAAATGATTTTTGAGTATTATGTTTATTATGTATTTGAAGATTGATACTTTAGGCTCAATTATAATATTATTTTATTATTTATTGTCTATGATTGCATGCATACTTATATTAGAATAATGTAAATAGGTATTATCTTGAATAAAGATATTATGTTGGATCAATTATGAACTTCTAATTATATTTATAGGAAGAATAAGTCTAATTTATGGTACATGAAAGAGACTATATCAATTGAGTCATATATAATCGCTATGATTTACATTAGTTCCTATTTTTAATTATGAAATTATGATAGACTGAATTTAAAAAAATGATTTAATAATTTAATGTGTATCATGTTATTTATTTATTTATAATTTCAAAAAGTCACAAAAGTAAAGTGAAAGAATGTAAGTTTGATGTCTAATGTGATAAGCATGTGACTTATTAAAATAAATAAATAAATAAATCGTTAAATGATAAATAAAAAAATTAATGATAATAATTATTTGATGGGAACAACAATTTTAAAATAGATTCACATCCAATGAAACAAAATCTCCATCCTAACATAAATAATTAATAGAAAAACATTATTATTTTCCGGTCTTTATTCTATTTTGCAATAAGTTACATTAACTCCCTTTATTAATATGAAAAAGGTACTGCTGTTCTAATTATCACAAAAGCAAGCAAGATTTAGGATCAAAGGAATAAGGATAATATGCTCTATATTATATATGAAACGTGACAACTGCTGTTAGTTCATAATTTTATCGTATAATTGATACTTTAATTGGTATATGATCCTTAGCAAAGAAATATACTACATTTTAAAATGTGTTTTCCTTTATTCAAGATAAGAGAATATTTTTTTATGTGAAAAAAATTAAAAAAATATACACAGGGAACAAAGCTAGTTTCATTTCGGATATTTATTCGTGTCTTTTACTCACGTGGCATTATCATGGGTTTTTGTAAGACAAAAAAGTTGCTTCGTGTTTAAGTAAGAATAGCATGAGATTCTCTTTGCCACATCAACAAAGTACAGGCAAGTCAAAATTCATAATACCAGTGTGTAGTTTTACTTTGTTAATTTATTTTAATTTATATTATCTAATTTGTCAATTTAGTGAATCATACATAGAGTGAGATAGACTAATTTGTTGATTCATTTAAAAAAATATATTTATATATTAAAAATAAAATAAAAATAGTATAATTAAAAATATTATAATTTTTATATTATATTATTAAAATATATAAATATATTATAATATTATAATTTAAATTAATTAATTAAATTTAAATTATTAACTATATAGTTAAATATATAAATATAATAATTTTTTAAATTTATTTAATAAAAATATTATTTAATAAATAAATTTAAAAATTATTCATATAATTATTTTTATATATAAAACTAAAACTCACTCATATAATAGTGTCTAAAAACATATGTAATTATAAGTATAATATATTATATATAACTTAAATGTGCAAAAGTAAACCTTAATATATATATATATATATATAAAATAAATTATACTTTTTAATACTATTGATTTTAGTTAGAACTTAATCAATATAGATATTAAATAATTTTTATTTACAAAAATAAAATTACAACTAAAATTAATTTTTAAAAGAAAAAATATTAATATTAGAGAAATATAATAAGTAAATAGTATAAAAAATATAAATTATTAATTATTTAGTTTTATAATATTATATTATTTATTTACTAGTAATAAGTTGTCCACACATTTAATATATATTATATATTCTTCAAACATATATCAAGTTAATTAATATTTTAGAGGTGTTGTGCTCGGTTTTATAACATGCACTAGTAAATTCAAACATTGAACCCGGTTTATTTTATTCAATTTTCAAACATGACCTTCGAGTATCATAGCAAGTTAATATTACGTATAGTGTCTAATAGACCAAAATTTCTGTTTACATAAAATCTATGTTACTTAATGTTGTTAATGTGACATTCCAATAAAAAAAATACATTTTATATATATATATATATATATATATATATATATATATATATATATATATATATAAAATTTAAATACATAAAAAAATATAAATTTCCTATTACAAAAAATAACAAACACACTTAAACCATTATCCGTTTCAGTCCTATTCGCATAACATCTATATCATCTACTCGTATATAAACGTATCATCATCAAAGTTTAGAACATATATAAGATATCGATAAAGTAGTGATTAAAAATAAACATTATTAAATTTAAATTAGTTATAAAATAATTATTATTTATATTATATATATATATATATATATATATATCAATATTACATAAATTTATTTTAAAATTAATACATCACATCAATTTATGTTAAAAAGATATTGATTTAGGTTAACATATATATATATATATATATATATATATATATATATATATATATATATAATTTTTAAAATATTAGACATTAAATTAGACATATAAATTCTATATTTGTCATACCATAATTTTTTTAAGTATTCATAGCTAAGTACTCTTAATTATATATACACTTTAGTGTGTCACAATAAATTCTTATGATTTATCAAACATAAATTTATTTTTATAATGGAGATTAACTTTTAGAAATATCATTTAATTCAATACTTTATCATTTCATCTATATGACTTATTAATTAGTAGAGTATGAATAATCTCTTATTAAATTCCAAATTTAATATTCGTATACAGATATCCACACATAAAAATACCTCTTGTATTTCTTACACTACAACATATTATCATAATTATACCAAATTTCAACATATTCATCTTATTCCAATATAATTCATGATAGGATTAAAAAAACCATCTAATCAATTTTGTATTAAATTCCACATTTTAAACACATAGACTTATAATAATTAGTTTATCCAATAAAAAAGAGAACCTTTTAAAGTCCTTCAAATTATGAGAAAAATATTTTTTATTTTTACAAAAATAGTTGAAGGAAAATCGAAAGTGGAGACCGGTATTTAAATAATTGAGCAAATTATATAGATACATTTGGTGTTCGTTTTTGTCAAATTTTGTGTTGAGTGAATGTTTCATAAAATTAAACTCTCGTCACTGTCTCGAATTTACTGCGTAGATTTAAAAGTATTGAGTAAAATTTTAACATTATTTTAAATTTATTGAAAGAAATTAAATTCATTAAACAAATTCAAGAAATTACTAGACTACATAATTTGACTCATGTCTTATTTTCAATGTTCTAAATCATATTGAATTTAAATATCACTCTTCAAATTATAAATCAATTCATTAAATTCAATCTACACACATACAATCAAATAAAATACTAACATTTTCAATCTTATAAAAACAAATTATCAACTCAATTCAAACTTAAACAATCAACACACAATAACATAATTCAATTTTTTACAATTCAAACCATGTGACCAAATCATCTTCAAAGTCCAAATCTTCTAGTCTAATTATTATGAAAATTGAAAATAGTAAGTTTCCCTTGACATAATTACAGTGCATCCAAGCTTGAAATTAATTCCTTTACTCTATTTGAATTTTCTGAGTGGACAGAACTAAAACAAGCTGAATCTAAAAAAAAAAAAGGCGAGAGAGGGCCAAAAAATTTAGAGAAAAGTCCTAAAGTTAAAGTTATAAAGAGATAGTGATAATGAAGTTTAAATAATTATTATTTTTTATTTATGATTCTTTTCCACTTAATATATACACTTCAAATTTTATCCCATTAAACATTTCTACTCTTAAAGTCACTTAAATTTGGTTCTCACATTAAGAAATTTCAAGCAAAAAATAGAAATAAATATTTAACTAAATTTTATTAATTTTAAAAGTAAAAGAATTTGATTTTCAAGTATTATAATTAAAATAAATCACCTATTTAATTAAACACAGAAGAAAACATAATTAACTATTTATATATTTTTTTCTAAACCCACTTACATGGCCTTATTATTCATGTTGTATTTGTATCAATGTTGAGGGAAGTTCTTAGCTTTCTAATATATTTACGTAAATCTGATGCACCATTCGCTTTCAATCAATCGCATGTTTGATGCTTCATTGGCAACATACAATAATATTTATCCTTTGCGTAAAGAACAAATATCTATGAGCAGATTCTTGATCCTTTATATTGTACAAAAATACATAAATTAAAAAAAAAAAAAAGTTCACCTCATTGCAACGGAATACTTGTTAATCTTAAATATAAATTATTTTGTTTAGGTTAACGTGTAAACTTAAAATTTGATATTTTGATTAAAAGGATACATGTAAAAATTAATATTTTTCATTATTTTATAATTTTATGATAAAAGAACTTAAAATTTAAAGAAAAAAATTTAAACCTAAAGAGATGAAAAAAAGTAGTAAAGATAGATTAAAATGACTTCATTGAAAGAAAAATTATTACTAATAACGCATATAAATTTAAAATAATGTAAAAAGTAAATATAAAATAATTACATATATGTTGCAGAAACTTAAATTATGGAAAGCAATTAATGAATTTGAAAAATAAAATTCAGATTTAAAATCTGTCAAAGTAAAAGTAATTATAAAATAAAGAAGAAGAATCTAAAAATTGAAAATGGTAATATAAAATAAAGTGAACAAGAAAAATAAAAGAATATATGAAAGAAAATGATACTTAGGCCGTTGCAGGAAAAATGTAGAATGGAGAGTGGATATGAAAATGAGCAGTAAGTAACCATTTCTTCTATTCGATAATAAGAAAAGTGGTAAAGAGAATGTCACTTCCAACTACTGTAATAATAGATATGTTTGTTTACCCTAGTATATGAAGAAAAAAAGTGAAAAATACAATAAAAATATTATTTTACAAAATTTCATTTAAATAAATTATTATTAATTTTTATGTTTACAAATATATATATATATATATATATATATATATATATATATATACTTGTAATTAGTATTTTAATAAAATATAAATACGAAAATGATTATAAAAATTAAATAAATAGTTTAATATATTTATTTATTTATATATGATATTATTTTATTAATTAATTTCAAATAATGTTATAAAAAATATTTTATAATTATATATTAAAGTATATATTTAAAAAAAATAAGATGTATAATTTAAATATAATACTTAGGAAAATATTTTATTAATAAAAAATTAATTAATAATTATATGAAATTATAACTAAATAAATATTTAATTATTTATTAATTTTTAAAATAAATATTTTCCTACAATAGTACTTTCTACCTATTTATATAATAATATGACTTATTAGATTTCTGATCTAAGTCGACGATTATAATTTATAAATACAATTGATGTGTCATCAAGAATATTAATAACGTAATTTTTTTATTAAACCCTTTTAACTTAATTTTATTAGTGTCACTTTCATCTTTTTTATCATTTTTGTTTGTAAAATCAATCAACCTCTCTATTTTCCCTTTTTTTTATCAAATTTTTATTTTTTATTCTAGTTTGTGTAAATATATAATTGTTACAAGTGGATGGATAAATCGGGCATAGTATATAGGGAGTAATTAAAGGTGAACAGCTCTAGAAGTAAAGGTATAGAAGATTGTTAAGTCACAATGGTGGGAATATGTACATAGATTGAATGAAGGAGAATATTAATTAGGACTCAAGAATTTATATTCCATAGAATTAGGAGTGGGGGACTCGACCCGTGATTTGACATTGGGCATCTTCAACAATTTTGAATAAGAACGAACAATTATGGATTGTTTGTTTGTTTTATAAATTCCTTGTATATCTCTATTCCATTAATTTGTATTAAATATTTATTATCCAAAATTGCATAGTTGAGTTTTATTTTATTTTTTATATTATTATTGTTTTAAGGTTATTTTATATAAATTTCTAGAAATAATTAAGATTAACCTTTAAAGTTCAGCCTTTTTATCAAAAATTAGTTTTAACCGTTTGAGAAAATTCTAGGTTATAAAAAACTTTAAAATTCTCATTTATTTAATTTTTAATTTAAAAACTTTGATTTTAAATATATATATATATATATTAGAGGAAAAATTACAAATGTATAAAAAATAATGAATTGAGAAAGGGGAAGAAGTGTTAAAAGATCATGTTGAAAATTTTGAAGTATCCATACTAATTAAAGAAAGTTATGAGAAAAAGGGGGAAGAGAGAGTTTAATATGATTTATTGGATTGAAAAGACTGAAGGTATAATTGGTGAATAAATACGAATTACTTAGAAAATGAGAGGTTATTAAAGAAATGATAGAAGAATATATTGAAAGATAAAATGTCATATAATGAATCAAAATATTGAGAGATTAAAGAAATAAAGAACATAGAGAGACTTATAATACAAAACGATAGAGGTGAGATATCAAAAGGAATCAACATAATAGAAGAGATAGGCAGAAACAATTACATCACACTAATAGGAGGGACATGATGATAACATGAGTAAAAAAAAAAGAGATGACAATTATAATAAAGCTTATGGATTTTTATTTTGACTATATTTTAGTAGTTGAAATTTTCTTTAATTATTTTGTTGGGGTAGTTTTATTTTAGTGGTTACACGTAAGGAAATATAAATAGGGGGAAATAAATATAAAGAATGGTGATAGTCAAATTGTACGAAGAAATTTATATTTTAAAAAAACAAACATTTTAATGAAGTTTTTTGCAATTTAGATCACACCGACGTAGAAAGTGAATTTAAGACTTTCCATATCGGTTTAGTTGGGAACCGATGTAGAAAGTTTTTTTGTCAGACTAAGAAAATTGTCACTAACAGGATTCGAAACCAATACCTTAGAGTTGAATGTCGATACTCCGACCACTAAGTTACTAGACTTTTCCGATAAAAACTTACAAATAAATTATATTTATATACAAATAAATGTATATTCGTGTAAATATATAAATATAAAATATATAAATACAAATATATTTATATATTTTGATATATTTATATAGTTATATATTTACATATTTATATGTTGGATGTCGATGTCGCGCTTGAGGGTGAAAGTGTGTGTCAAGTGAGTTTTTAAAATTTAATGTCAAATTTGTGAACGAGTCTCTTTATATGAATTTGTAATTTAATGATAGAATATAATCTTTATAATTTATTTATAAAATGATATAGAATATAATCTTTATAATTAATTTATATAATGATATAAAATAAAGAAAAAAATATATATTTTATATCATTATATAAATAAATTATAAAAATTATATTCTGTCATTAAATTATAAACTCATAAAGAGACTCTGCTCACAAATTTGACATCAAATTTTTAAAATTCACTCGACACACACTTTCACCTTCGAGCGTGCCCTCACATCTAATATATAAATATATAAATATATTTATATTTATATTTATATATTTTTTATTTATATATTTACATGAATATACATTTTTATTTGTATATAAATATAATTTATTTATAAGTTATTATCAAAAAATTCTAGTAGCTTAGTGGTTGAAGTATCGATCTCGATTTTAAGGTACTCGAGTTTGAATCTTGCCGATGACAATTTCCTTAATCTAATAATAACTTAAATTTTTTTAAATATAAAAGGGAGGGTGACCCATAATTAGATAAATAGAGAGGGGATATTAATAAATAAAAATATTAGATTTCGATTCTTTACAACTGATATTAAAAGTCTATTTTCTACTAGTGATGTTTTAAATCATATTAGAAATAAAAATTGTTTGTGAGGAATCTTTAGACTTCGGTTCTTTACAACCGATATTAAAATCCTATTTTCTATTAGTGATGTTTTAAATCATATTAGAAAAAATTGTATATGACGAATCTGTAGACTTTCTACGTCGATTCCTTTTAATCGATATTAAAAACCTATTTTTTATTAGTAATGTTTTAAATCATATTAAAAATAAAAATTGTATGTAACGAATCTTTAGTTGAAATATATTGTATTTTAGATATGGAGTTGTATACAATGAACCCACATGATGTTTAAATGACTCATCACGTAATTAGATGATAATTTAATTGAATCGAAGAATAATCATTTACATCAGAAAACTATATATTATTTATAATATTATTGATTTTTTAAATTTAATTTATTTTATTATTTTATTTTTAAAAGATATTTCGATAAATTAACATGTATTTATACCTTGATATCAAATAAGACTTATGACTATTATCAAGAGATAGTGCGAGGAACTAAAAAATTATGTTCTCCATAATGTTAATATTTCCCCCTCAAATCCTCTAGTATAAATCGTAAAGTCAATTTTAAAAGAAACTTGTAATTTAGAATTAGTTACTCTACCACAACAATCATACATTACTCCAAATGTAAAATGAGCAAAGCAATATGCACGTACAAACAAAACTATGGTAGCAGATAATATAATATACGAAGCTTAAAAATTACATCATATGGAGTACTAGGTCCGTCAACAACTCAGCAAACAAAACAAACAATTATGCACTCACCGGTGATGAACCTTCACGGGTGGTGAACCTTTATGGGAGATAAGGATTACGACCCCTAAACTTTTATAATTAATATTAGCATTTATGTTTTTTTTCTTCTTATTATTTTTAAAATTGAGTGACTTTCATTATTATTTATAATTTTAACTCTCTAAACTTAATAATTATTAAATATATATAATTATATATTTATAAATTTGACATCTTATTTTTTTTATATTTTTTTATTTTTTTATATTTATTTATTAATAATATATTATGTGACTAATATAAATGGTTAAAATCCACCATTAATACTTTGACATAATCAACAAATAGAAAATGATAAGAATCAACCAACTTGATCAAATTTTAGATCTTCATGTCAGACCTTTAACAGGTGACTCATATAAATCATGCTATATATGTCATGTATTATCACATAAATTATTTGTTTTGATTAAAGAGAAATAAATTACCCATAGAAAATATATAAATTGGGGAAAGAAAAAGAAGTTACATATACTTCTTGATAGCTAATGTGATATTTGTAAAATAAAAATAAAAATATAGAATGTGTACTAATTATATTGACTTTAAGAAGATATGTATAAAAGAGTCATATACCCATTGTCGAAATATATCAGCTTGTTGATAATTCATTTAGGAGACATTCTCAATTTCTTAGATTCATACTCCAAGTACAATCAAATAAGAATGTCCCCTCTTTGTAGGAAACGACGTTCATCGTAGATGGCACTAATTTTTGTTATATTATAACGCCCTTTGTTTGAAGAATGCAATACGATTGATGGATATAATCTTTAAAAACCTTATAGGAGATACGATGAAAGTATAAATAGCAAAACAATCATCAAAGACATTTACAATATGTATTTGATGAGATCTGATATGCATCTAACTTAGAAAAATAAATGTTCTGAGTAACAGAGAAAATTCATAGATTTTATGATTACCAAAGGACATTGAAGTAAACTAATATAAGTTTAATATCATACTTTCTTTGCAAAGTCCTCAGGTTGTTAAAAAAATAAAAGTACAAAAGTTAAATAGAAAACTCACTGTCTTAGCACGAATTTTACCTAAATTAACCCAAAAAGCTAAATCAATTTTTTGTTTGCTAAAAAACTCACAAAAGTTTGAATGGAACAAAAAATGAAAAATGTGTTCGAACTCATTAGTTACTGCATCCTTAACAACCCTAATCAGTCCCCTATGGGCTCCACTTAACATATATACCTTGTAGAAGTTCAGTTTGCCATTGACTTCATGTTACTACCGATAATATTGATTATTTTCATTTTCGTACAGAAAATCAAATATTTTATTTTTAATGAAGGTACAAACTAAAGTGAAATATCTTAAGGATATATATATTGATGTTGTTAAATTTGTAATTTTAGGATTTAGAAATGTAAAACTCAAATTGAAACTGAATTAAAAAATTTAAATCAAAATCAAGTTATAAAGATTTAGATCTATTTTAAATAATTAACTAGTTTAATTAATCAACTAATAAGTTATATGAATTAAATCAAAATATCATTTAATCTAATTTATATTTAATAATGAAATGAAGATTCAATTGTATACTATTAAGCATGTTTTTATTTATTTTATATGCGTATTTTAATTATTTATATATAATGTTAAACAATAGGTACACCCAGTTTTGGATAGTGAAATACCTAATTTAATTGAATGGTAGTTTGGATTTTAAAATCATTCATGGTAAACTATAGTAATTGAGAAACCTGTATCATCTATCTATCTTGAGAAAGAGTTAAGGGACGATTCTATTAATGCATGCAATGTCCAGATATAAACAAGTGCTATTTTCCTTAATTAGGAGTTTCTGAACCCACTTTCCACGGTCTTATCTTATTATTCATTTTGTTCCAACAAATTCAACCGTACCTTGAAGTTATGGAAAGTGTTTTTGTTTAACAGCAAAAGAAGAATAAAACATATATTAAAAATGGTTACAAGGGGTACCCTAACCCTAATCTCTTGCAAAATACATAACCCTGTCAAACCAGAAAACACACATCATGATGCAATATACATTTGGCCCCTACAAACAGTCAGACACATCATTTAAATTGAATTAGCTCAGCTACATATTCAATGTTAGGTTATCGTGTTTAAACTACATATTCCACTAAATCTTCGTAATTGTAACAACCAAGCAGGAACAGCATCATAATATTCAACTAATCTTTGTTTTTTAATTGATCTTATCCGTGGTTTGATAATAAATTTGGAATACGAATAATATTTATCCTTTTTCAAAAGAACAAATATCTTTGATAAATTCATTTGAAATTATTGTGGTTGCTTTATCCAAGAGAACATTATAGGAGGACCAGAGGACATAAATCCAAAAGCAGTGCACTCCAATCGCCATGGAACACTTGCCTGTTTCTAAATATACTTGAGTCTAACCCTATGAAGGTTAGTTACACGAGATTCTCATTCCGCGTCTATAAAATGAGGGTTGGGTTTTAGCAAACACTCAAGGCAAGTAGAGAGATAAACTCGTGTGACAAGCTAATAAGATTCTTAATTTCCTCAACCAAATATCCACCATGTCTGGTTTCTTGGGCAACCTCTTTGGTTTGGGTGGAAACAATGGCACTGAGAACGCCTTCAAAAACTCGGGATCAGGCGGACAAGACTTCGACAATGGAGAGTTCAACACTGGTGTACAAGTTGCAAGGGGTAGACGCGCACCTTGCAATCGTAACAATGGCACGAAAGATGCTTTTAACAACTCTGGTTCAGGAAAGCAGAATTTCGGAAGTGCCAAGTTCAACACTGGTGCTAGGTACGAGTAAATTAAAAGCTCTCGTTCTGAGGGCATTAAAAATAATATGGGAATAAAAAGTGCTCACTTTGTGGGCCTTTCTGTAAGATGTATCTGATCATATCCTAATAATCGTGATGCTGCGGCAATAGCCCTTTGTACTGTAATGCTGAACTAATCCAAGTATATATACGCTTTTATCTGTTATATCTTATCTCATGAGTACTACTTTTACATTTTGATTAATACTAGGTCTAAGTTTAAACCTTTGCCTGGCATGACCAGACCTTGAGGTTACTTTGCCCATATATGAAGTATAGAGGTCGTTCAATAGACTTTGAGCTACAAGAAACACGCTAATTAATTAGCGTCGGCTACAAAAGTCGGTGCAGTAACATAAGATCATTGTACATCAGTTTGGATCCTAAGAACTGAAATAATGAGTTTAAGTTGTATAAACCATAACTTGACGCAAATAAAAATATTGTTTAGAGTACCAAAATAACACTAAATGATATTATCTAATGGTATTTTAGGTTGTCTGTTAAATGTTTGGTTTCTCAAATCAGTCCTGACACAAAACATCCAAACTGAGTATGGAATCACAGTAAGATTTTGTATTACGATTTCCAGTCTTTTGCTCGCCAAAAATCATCTACAAAGGGTAGTTAAGATTAGGTTTTCCTAATTTACCTTGTAGCTAGCATCTTTCAAACCAGTGAGATTAGATTTTCCTAATTTACCTTGTTGATCGCATCTTTCAAACCAGGACTCTACCCTATGTGTTCTTTTTTCTTTAGTTGTATACTATGTATTTGTATAGATAATTTTAAATATTTTTTTAAAAATTTAAATATATTAAATTTGAATTATTTTTATTTTTATTTTTATTTTGAATTTTAAATTTTATTTGTATAAAATAATTAAATTTTTTTGGATACGTTGAAAGTCCCACATCGCCTACCTCATGTTATTTGGTATGATTTAAATACATGTTAGGCTACTCCACATATTGACGATTGGTTTTATGTTGGAACCTTAACATAGTATCAGAGCCAAAACCTAACATCTTTCTGATTATTGTCATGGGCCAAAAGTTGCCCTTTAGTTGGGTCAAAAGTACCTGTTGAAAGTCTCACATCGCCTACCTCATATCATTTGATATGATTTAAATACATGTTAGACTACTCCACATATTGTCAATTGGTTTTATGTTGGAACCTTAACAGGATATAATATGTTAACGGTCATTAAATAATAAAATTGTTTTAAAATTAAAATAAAATTTAATAATTTAAAAAAGCAGCAGATGATGTTTTTCAATAATGTTGATAATGTTATTTTTTTGTCTAAATATTTCATACTTTTACACCTTAGATCAATTAAAATTTGTCTTAATTGAAATTTATTGTGGTTACTTTTAGTTTATGCCAATTACAACTATTTCAACTTATATTAATCATAGTTATATTTTGTATTTTGTTGGTAAGAAGGTTTTTTATCAATTTTTTTTATCAATGGTTTATAAAATTTTACCCTAGGTGAATTAGTCAAAACAATCCTAGATAAGGATGAACAAAAGTTTTTCCACTCCATAGTGAAAAAAAAATTATAATGTGGAAATCCTGTTTAACATCAATTGAAAAAAAAAAAAAAAAGTTAAGCCAATGATGTGCTAAACTCGACCAAGTTTATCTCATACCGATCACAACAAGTTGATCAAGAAAAAAAAAGTACGAAGATAAATAATATAAATGTGATCGTATAAAGTATTTCAAACTCTTTCATTTTTAAATAATTAAATTACTCTCGATTAAAATTTAAATTTTTTAAGTATTTCAAACTCTTTATTTTTTAGAGTTTTAGGTTCTTTTAAAATTTCTTAACAAATAAAATATTTAAAACTCTCTAAAATAAATTATACTAGAGTTACTTTCATCTTACCAGAAATCAACTTCAAAAGGTTTCTGTAGTTAATTTCAACCCTTAAATTGAATGGTAGAGTTTAGGTTTCACTAAACCACCTCAAGACACAAGTTTCAAATTGGTACTCCGTTAGTATAGTTTTCCTATAATTTGCTAAAGCCGAAACTAACATGCTCGCCAAAAATTAGCTCCAGAAAATTAATGTATCTCGATTTAATTTTTGATTGGCACAAAGAACGACTCTAAGTTGTTGGGTGGTGATGCATGATCTCATGGAAGATTTAGATGAATTCCAAGGTGTTTAGAAGAATTCAAAACTTGACTAATGTTCATTTTTGAATAAGGAATATGACTGAGGGCCTATGTAGAAAAATAACATAACTAAAATTTTATGTTGAGCAGCTTTCATTTTTTACAAGAGCTTATCTTATTAGATGTAACATGTCAATAAGCATTTTGTGTTTTAAATTCATTGTCCTTTGATCAAATGTCAATTGGAAGTCACATGTAGTACAATTATAGTTTATAATATAAATTTGAATTTTATCTTTGAACGTGAACAAATTAAGTCATCTGTCTGTAAAAAAATATATTTTCACCACAACTTATTGTATTATGTTGTTTACTATTTTCATTTTTAATTTTATTTTAACTTATATAAATCAGATTTTCAAGCTATATATGATCATGGTTCGCTTGAAAGAGATTTACTCCAGAATTTGCGCAAAACTTTTAGTTCATGATGCAAAGTCTACAAATCAAAGCAGTACTCTTGATGCATGATAAGAAAAGATTAACAATTGCGTGGTTTATCATTAAGATTAACTTATCATTTAATAATTCAACATGTTTACGAAGAAAATTATTCTAGCCAGCATTATAATTTCTGTAAAGAATCTGATGAAACCTTTGCTTTCATTTGTTTGATCTTACCTATAGTAAAAGTGGCTCAAGAATAATATTATCTTTTGCCAAACGATCGAACAAATATCTTCTATGAATTCATTTTAAATTATTGATGTTCCTTTATCCTAGAGAATATTAAATGAAAACCAAAGATATATAAATCCAAAAATAGTGCACTCCAATGTCAAGAACAAAGGAATACATGTCTCTTTCCAAATATGCCTGTTTCTGACGTGACCCTATACATCAAAGGTGGGTAGTTGCATGAGATATATATTCTCCTTTCACCATCTATAAAATGAGGGTTGGGATCGTAGCATACGTGAAGGCAAAGAAGAGAGATAAACTTGTGAGAAAAAGAAGGTAACAAGATCGTTGATTTCCTCGACCATGTCTGGTTTCTTTAGCACGCTCTTTGGTTGGGATGGAAACAATGGCACAGAGGATGCCTTTAAAAACTCAGGAGGAGGACAAGACTTCAAGGAAGGGGAGTTCAACACTGGTGTACGAGTTGCCAAGGGGAGAAGTGCACCTTCCGGTGGTAACAATGGCACTAAAAGTGCTTTCAACAACTCAGGTTCAGGAAAACAGGATTTTGGAAAAGCCAAGTTTAACACTGGTGCTAGGTACGAGTGATTCACCAGCTCTCACTCTGAATGGCTATTATATGCTTAATCATGTAGTATAATGTTATGGGAATAAGAAACACAAAGTGCTCATTTTGTGGGCCTTTGTGTCAGGTGTGTATCTATGATCATATATGGTAATAGTATCATGATACTGGAGCTAGAGCCCTCTCTAGTTTGTACTGTAATACCATGAATGAAAGTGTTCGAATGTATGCTCTATGTCATCTTATTACATCACTATATTTACGAGTTTGTTAATACTCAAAGAATAAAAATATAATATATTGAATACAGTTACTAGTACAATTGTCAAATAGGATAAAAAAACAGGTCCTAATATATTTTTGGTCTCATTAAAAGTTTTAAAAAATTATTCAATAATTTAATAAAAAAATGAAAATAAAATTATATTTTAAAATTTAATTTAAAATTTTAATTTATTTAATCAAATGAAATATTATTATAGATATAATAATATTATATAAAGAGAGGTTGGATCATTTACTCATAAAATAAGAGTTAAAACCTTATATTTAATCTCACCATTCATTTTCTTCTCAACCATTGTATCACATGAAAATGAAGAATAACTCTAACTTAAGATCATTTAGAAAGTTAAATGAGTTGGACAAAACCGGGAAACTTGAATGACTAAGAAGTAGTTGCAAGGTTGTGGAGAGAATAAAGAAATTAGAGGTTAGAGATGCCTTCAATAATAAAAGTGGTGACCTTTTGTTATATGAACTTCATATATGGAGCAAAATGTTCAACAACTTACATGCTTACTCTACTTCTACTCAAATTCTAGTAGTTGACTAAATAAAGTAAATACGTGAAACTACTTAGAAATTAAATGTTGAACTTACGACAAATGATACTAAGCAGAGGATACTTAAAAAAATGATGAAACAATCGATGATCAATAGACTGGGCACATATGTGAACAAAACTAGTGAATATAACTTATTTTACAACATTTCCAAGTCAAGAATCTTATTTGAGGACCTGGTATGTCTATACAAGTAAAGATGACATATCAAACCATGGTGATGATACATGAGAGGACTTTAGTGGGATGTTTAATATGACTTGAAATATTGAATATATTTTCTTATAATTATTTTAATATATTTTATTAATTGCATTGAATTATGATTTACTTAATTGTACCTTTACTGTATTATGTACAGTGACTTACTATTATTTATTATGCTTCAAATTTTTTAGTAACTATAAATAGATCAAAATATTTAAAATAATAAACTAATAAAATTAATATTATTGGTTAGAAAATAATAACGAAGAGTGTAAATAAATATACTTTTTAAATAAATAAGATATTTATTGACTGAAATTATTTATCACTTATAATTTCAAGTTTCATCACCGAAATATTAACTGAAATTTAACAAAATTTATAGTTATTATATTGAATATTTTGGGCAACAAAACATTTAATGACCAAATAAAGACTGAAACAATAGTGACTATTTTAGCTACTAAAATAAATATAAATAACTAATGCTTTTGTTACTTTTGCAATCATGTCAAATGGGTCACTAGACTGCTTATCCAATTAGCCACGGACTTTATTGTTTTCTGATCAAAAGTAGTGGTCACAATTTTTTTTAATGTATGGCCTAATTCTCTTTTAAATGCTGTGGTTCTGTTGTGACCCAAAATAAACCCAAAAACTAATGCTCAAGTCCAAAAGTTTACAAGCCCATTCATAAGAATCATGGTGATGGGTTGGATTTATTATGTTCATGGTAATTGTTCTAAAAACATTAGTCTTAATAATATTTTAGTTGCATGCATTTATCAACTCCTATTTAAACTTATGTCTATTTTAAAATTCAAATGAACAAATTTTGAATATTTTGTTAAGTTAATATTTCAGTAGGTAATTGCATCTAAAGTTTAGAAAATTAATTCAGAATGTCAGACTTGACATACATCTTTTAAAGTCTAACACTTAACAAATTTAATTAAAAAAAACTTCTCACATATCTTAATCTGATTTTCTTAATAAAAAAACCAGGTACGAATTTTAGCAAGTTTTATCTTCTCGTTGTCTAAAATAATTTTTACGAAAATTTTTATATATTTATTATCTCTTCGTTTAACTAAACTATTGACGATTTTCTTTTATTTAGATTTTTTTTATACAATGATTTTTATATGATAATTTATCAATAAAGAAATAATAAGTTAAATATAAAACATGGAGATCAATATTTTCTTTCTATGAAAGCTAGTAGAGGAGAATTTACAGTTACACTCATGGAGGTAAACAATTTATCTAAAACTATGTAGGCTAAATTACACATTATAATTTAATGCTATAATTATTTTAATATATATAATTTTGTTCTTTCTTACTCTCCTCTAACATGATTTATTTAGTAATGTTTAATTTTATCTAACAGAAAACATGAATAAAATATAAGAAACAGGGATGAACATTTTCGGTAATATAATAAAGATAATTGTGTACTTAATTTCTATGATGAATAATTTATCTTAAATTGCATAAACATTTGGATAAATTACCAGAAATTATGTTCTATCATAACTTAAACACTTTTTAATTTATTATTAAATTATAAATTTATTGTTATAACAAAAATACCAGGATGAACCTGGTAGTGAAAGATTCAACACATGCATGTTAAATTTGATTTAGGTTTGTTTTAAATTTTTTTAAAAATAAGTTAAAAAAATTATCTTATAATTGTAATTTTAAAAAATATTTTAAATAAAAGACATTAACGACGAACAATAGTTATAGTGAAATGAAGAATAATTTTAATAATTTCATGATTATAATTTTGGTGAAATATAAATATTATTAATCACACCAAAAATTTAGATTTATTTATTCTTAAAATCTAAAACAAATTTTGAAAATTATATTAACAAAATAATTATCAAACTAGTTTTAAATTTTTAAAAACTATAAAACTGAAAATTATTTAAAAAAAATACACAAAAAAGTTCTTTAAGTTCAATTGTTATTACCAGTAAAAAAAAACACTAATTTTTCCCTTTTGTTATTTAATTAAATTTTATTTCTTTTAAGAAATTAGTCTAGATTCAATTAAATGCTGAAAAGTAAAACCCACCTTTAAATTACACTATTGTTAAATTTAATTCTTTATTAGGAGAACGGGATTTATTCTAATTGAAAATTTAGATTTACTACTTTAGAAGTTGGTAGTCTTTCTAATTAATACAAATTAGCAATCTAAAAAAAAATAGCACTATAATAATAAAATTTCTTATATCTTTCCGTCAATTATATGCTAACATTCCTATATTATATTAAAAGAAAAGAAAATACAAAGTTGGGGTTCACTACATATGTATAAAAGTCACAAAAAATGCAAGAGAACATATTTTCCCATCAAAAAAATTTCTGTAGTTTTAACCTCAGAAACAAAGAAATATCAACACATTTATTATCTTATATATATATCCTTAAGTTCATGAGTTTCAAAAACTCCACACAACACAATTTACAAAACAATTCCTCAACCTCTCAGGAATAAGATCATTATAATCAAATGTTTTTGTCACTGTAAGTCACACTCCAATCACAAATATATCCGCATATAATTGATAAATAAGCTCAATAACAAATAGTTTCCATAACTTCAGCTTCAAAAGTGAACCAACTTGAGAGAACTAAAATGTCTATATTTTCAGTTTTATATGATTGTCCACATGCTGAATGCTCAAAGACCTCATGCATATATATACTCCACCTGTGTTATACTATATATTTTCACAATCTAATAGAATTCAATTAACCTAGCTATGAAATACTAACATTTTTTTCTAGGCATGTAGGAAACAACAAAGGATTTAATAGTTTTAAATTCTTTTATTGTAGGAGACATATTACCCTTACATCAGATTTTAGTAAGATTGGATTTGAAGTAAGAATGTCTTTGATTATCAAACTTAATATTATTCATGTTGCTTCATGTTTCAAAAATAATGGGTGAATTTGTCTAAGTTTAGAATAGAATGCTTATTTTTGTAGAATATAAAAAAAATTTAATAACAAAACTAAAAAATTGCTTAAAATTTTACTAATATATTAAAAATGTTATATAATTGAATGAAATTTTAATAATAAAAATTAAAATAATTCAATTTTAAAAGTTGATGGACCAACTATATAATTAAATTTTTAGAAAGAGTAAAATTTTACATTTGTACGAATTAGTTTCCTTTATCCATGCACTTTCGTTAGCCTATGAATTGTTTTCAAAAGAATAAACTGTTTCAATAATATAAACCGTGGTGCCATTTTAAGATTTAACAATTGAACAAACAATTACTTTACATTTGTTTCACATAGTGGACCGATTAAAAAAACAAAAAAAACCAATAAAAATTATAAAATATTTAGAAAATAATTGTTTTTAATCATGATTATACTAATTAAAGTGTTTCCCGTACAAAATGAAAGGCGAAAGAAGACAAATATGCCCATTATTAAAAATTGTCCTTTTTTTTTGCTGTGTAATAATGAAACTAATTACTAGCCCGTAATTCAAAATTCGTTTTTTTTTAAGTATTTATCAATTCAAATTTTGATGAGCATTTAAAAATAAAAGAGCATTAGTTTTATAATAATAATAATAATAATAATAATAATAATAATAATAATGATGGAAACTATGGATGGAGTATTGTAATATAAGAATTGATTAAAGAGAAAGATGCAGTTAATATGTGTGGGGGCATGTTGTGTCAGTAGTGCAATCAAAATTTGAAACGAGTGGCCTTAGTTTGTGAAGAATAACTTTTTCCAGACCTTGGACAAATATCATAGGAAAGTAAAGGGATGTTTCGAGGAAATTGCAGGTACATGTCACAATGCAACAACATAAAGAATTCAGAATCCACGCTCGTAGTGGCCGACAGTGTACGATGGTACTTTCTATTATTCGCAGTTAGTATTGTTCTAGTTCACACGGCAAGCTAGGCTGAGTAGACTCTTTTTGAATTCTAGCACTTTCTTGTCCCACTTTGTTTCCACATGGAAGCTTCATTTTCAACTCTTCGTTTTCTCTTATTTTTATATTTTTAATAAATAATACTTCTTATATTTTTAATAAAGTAGTATATTATTTTATTTTATTTAACAACACTATACTAACTAAAACTAAAAGAAAATATTTATGAAAAATAAAAATAATAATTTTTATATATAAAATAAGGAAAGGAAGTATCATTCTATTAAAAACATAGAAAGATAAATATTTATTTGAAAATTATAAAATGTATAAGTACTATTTTATTTTAAAAATATATTTATTTTAAAATTAAAATAAATTTATTTTTACTTGTGTACATATAGGTGATATATAGGTGATATAGAATGAGAAAGAATTCTTAAAATTTAATCCTATTAATTTCAATATATTTAATGTCAATATATATAATAAAATAAATTTGATTATTTAATAATGAGTAAGATAATTATGATATAATCAAATAATCAAAATAATTAGACTTTAAAAATAATATTATTTGTTTTGTAAAATAATTTGAAAGAGTCTTTTAAATTGGATAATTTTATCACCAGTACAAAATGTATTGTTTACGTCTATATTTTCTCTTTAGATTAGTAAACAACTGACGTGAAAAAAATAATGACATCTTTTTAATTCAAACAAACTTTTTAAGTTAAACCTCGTATAATCCAATGAAAAATTCATTTTATATTTCTTTTATGACTTCGTCTACCTTGTGTGTTGAGCAATTGTCAAGATCACAATATTATTGTGACCCATTTTATTATTTTGGATGTTTCTTCCTATTTGAACTAGAGTATTTTGCCGTCTATATGTAATTAATGTTAACGTTTTAGCACTACAAGAAAAAATATTTTTAGTAATTGAATTTTTTCGGTCGTAATTAGTGATTGATTTAGAGACCGATTTAATTTTGGTCGCAATTAAATACCAATTTAATTCGGTCGCAATTAGCAATCGATTTAACTACCGATTTAATTCGATCTCAATTAGCGATCGAGTTAATTCGATCGCAATTTAGCGACCGAGTTAATTCGATCGCAATTTAGCGACGAGTTAATTCGGTCGCAATTTAGCGACCATTTTAGTGACCGATTTAATATGATTGCAATTTAGTAACTGATTTAGCCATCGAAATATGATTTGGTTTTACTTTTTTATTTAGCGACTAATAGTTTGCGTCGCAAAATTTCAGTCGCTAAATCGGTGGCTATTCCATATTAAAATAAAAAAATCATTTAGCGACTCGATTTAGCGACCAAATTACAAATTGAAATAGTGACCGAATTGAAATCGGTCGCTAATGAACATTATTTTTTTATTATATTTAAATTTATTTTTTTATAAATATACCTTAATTGTTTTACTAGATTTTTACAATTTATTTTTTAAAAGTAATTTATTTTTTAAAAATAATTTAATTTTTAAAATATACTTTAAAAATAAACTTTGATCTCAATATTAATAAAACGAATATTAACTTTAATTTTAAATTACTAAAATAAAAATATTATTAAAAATAAATCAAATTTATTAAAAATTTAAATTGTAATAAATTAAGACTAGAGTGATATTAACTATTCAATACATTGTTTAAGAAAAGTTTAATAACAAATATTCATTAATTTATTTTTCAATTGAAAATTTCAATTGAAATTAAATTATATTTTAAAAATTTATATTAAAAAAATTAAACATATCAAATTATCACATTTTAATTCCTCATTGTTAAGTGGTAAAAAGTTGATATAATTATGCCTTGAATTGTTATGAAACTACCTAATTTATGTTAATTCTAATATATTTTTCTCCCAATATAGGATGAATTCAAGAATACCTTGATATAAGAGTAAGGAGCACAATTGTCAGTATAATTGGAGTAAAATTAAAAGAAAGAAGAACGCTTAAGCGAATGAAAGATACGAGGTCCGACCCAAATTCTCTTATAAAAAGATAAGCAGTCTTAGAGAAGAGGAGACACGACTACTGTTAGGGTTTCGTCTCATCTTCATCAATTCTTTACTTCTTCATCAATTGGAGCATTGTAATGGCCAACATGAGTGGCTAACTTCATTCTCTTGAGATTTGGTGCACTTCCTTTGAACTTTTTTGTATCATGGTGATATTTTGAGATATTAATATATGCTTTGATGTTGTTATTCTTATCTTTTATGCTTTGGAATGATTTATTCTTGATGTTTGAGGTATGATTGGAAAATATATCTTGAACCTTAGATCACGGTAAGAATATTTGTTACGTTAATTGTCAGGAATGGAATGAATGTATCAATTGCTTAACATCCTAACCCTAATGCTGGAAAATCTCTTAATTGTGTAAGGAATCAACATTTATTAGGTTTTCTTATGAATTTCATGTGTGAGGAATCAACATGGATAATTTGAGTAGGTAGCATCAACATTGTTAGGTTAATTGACGTTCTTAATTGATTTAGCCATTACAAAAGAGGGATAAGGAAGGAAGTCAATCCTAAGTACCTTTAATTGATATTTTCTCAACAATTTACAGTTCTTTGTTATTTAATTTCAATTCAACTCTTATTTGCAAAATTCAATCTGTTTAATCTACTTAGTAAGCATAATTGGGAATTTCTATTGAAATTGTTCCTCGTGAGATCGACTTTTATTTAATTGAAATACTATACTGCGATTGATAATTTTGGTACGTTTTCCAATAATTCAACAAGTATTTCGATCGCAGTTTCAGGGAATGGTGTTCTTTGAGAATTCTTTGTTTAGCTTATTGAGTATTTTATTTTTATTTCTGTTTTTTTATTATTATTATTATTATTATTATTATTATCATTATCATTATTATTATTACTATTACTATTATTATTACTATTATTATTATTACTATTATTACTACTATTATTATTACTATTATTATTACTATTATTATTATTACTATTATTATTATTACTACTATTATTACTATTATTACTACTATTATTACTATTATTATTACTATTATTATTATTATTACTATTATTATTACTATTATTATTACTATTATTACTACTATTATTACTACTATTATTATTACTATTATTATTATTATTACTATTATTATTATTACTATTATTATTACTATTATTATTATTATTATTATTATTATTATTTAGTTTTTAGTTTGTGCTAATATTTGCTTGAGTTACTCTTTTGATTTATGCGTTTAAGAGGACAAGTATCTTCAGAGTAGTTAGAATTTAATCCAGAGATTGAAAAAATAGCTCGGAGAAATCGGGGTAGAAGAAGAAGGGAAACTCAAGAACAAGCCACAAGAGAATCTGCTAATTTTTCTTCCACACTTGATTTACAAGACCCAATTATAGAAGATATGGCGGAAGAATGAGCAAATCTGAATCCGAATCTAGATCCCAATATAAATCCAAATCAAAACACAAATGCAAATCCACCTAGAAGAACTCTTAGAAATTGTGCTATGCAGCAAGGCCCAAGACACTTTTCCAGCATTGTCATTCCGGATGATCATACATTGCAGATGAATCCATCTTTCTTAAGCTTGATTAGTGCTCATCAATTCACTGGATTGGATCATGAAGACCCTTATATTCATTTGTCTACTTTTTATGAGTTGATTGATACCATGAGATTTAGAGCAACAAATCTTGAATCTGCATATTTGATATTATTTCCTTTTTCTTTGGCAGGCAGGACAAAGGAGTGGCTAAAAACACATCCTAATCAGAGTTTGACTAATTGGAGTAGTGTAGAAGAAAAGTTTCTAAATAGATTTTTCCCACCATCCCATTACATCAAAGCAAAATTTGACATCACTTCTTTCAGACAAGGAGCAGATGAACAATTTTGTGAAGTATGGGAGAAATTTAAATCACTGTTGAGAAGATGCCTAAATCATGGATTTAATGACGTTACTCAGTTGAATATTTTCTATAAGGGGTTGCGACATGATGCAAAGATGTTATTAGAGGCTGCAGCAGGAGGATCTATGTTGGATGTAGAAATTGATCACGCCACAAGAATTATTGATGCACTAGCTTTTACAGACCAACAGACTCAACATGATAGACATCCAATTCAAAGGAAGGGAGTTCTTGAACTTAACATCACAGATGCTCTCTTAGCCCAGAATAAAATTTTGACCTAACAAATTGAAGTATTGAACCAGAAAATAGAGAAATTACCTCAACAAATGCACACGGTACAATCTATTCCTAATCAACAGATGAGTTGTGATGTGTGTGGAGGTGATCATGCAAATGAACAATGCTCTTATCAAGGCAACATTCAACAAGAAGAAGCTAATTATATGGGGGCTCAAGGTAGTAGTCAATAGACAAGGTAATTTCCCTAATCCCAACAATTATCAGAATAATGTTGTGCAAGGATGGAGAGGGAATCAGAATCAGAATTTTGGGTGGAAACAAGGTGTTAGCTCATCTACTAGACAACCTACATTTCAATAACAGTTATTTCAACAACCTCCATATCAACAGCAACAACAACATTATCCTTCAGTGCCTGACAGAATAAGTAAATTGGAGGATACTTTAGAAAAATTTATGCAAGGTACTATGGCTAATCAGAAAAATACTGAGGCAACTTTAAAAAAATTCATGCAAGGCACTATGGCTAATCAGAAAAATACTAAGGCTTCATTCAAAAATATAGAGATCCAGATAGGCCAACTGGCTAAGCAACTATTTGAGCAACAGCAAGGAGGACAATTTTCAGCTATCACACAAACCAACCCCAAGGGGCAATGCAATTCAATAACTACAAGGAGTGGAAAAGTTGTAGGTAAGGGGATTGGTGACAATATAGTTATTGAAGAAGAATATTTGGTAAAAGAAGATGAAGAGCAAGAAGAGGAGAATAATAAAGAAAGACATATCCCTAATAAGAAGAACGAAAAGGGAGAGAAAAAATAAAAGATAGAAAAAGGAGGGAGTCAAAAAACATTTGTAGAGAAGTTACCATATCTCAAGGTTCCCTCACAGATAAATAAAGAAAGACAGTTTTCAAGATTCATGGATATTTTCAAGCATTTAAAGATTAATATTCCATTTATGGAAGCTATGGAGCAGATGCCGACTTATGCAAAATTCATGAAAGAGTTGTTAACTAAGAAAAGGAGATTTACTACAGAAACAGTGGAGCTAGAAGTAGGATGCAGCGCTATAATTCAGAAATCATTGCCTCAAAAGTCCAAGGATCCTGACAGTTTCACTATACCAGTCACAATTGGGACATTACAAGTAAGTAAGACATTACTCAATTTGGGTGCTAGTATAAATCTAATGCCTTTGTCTATACTTAAAAGAATAGGAGACTTGAAAGTAAAGCCTACAAGAATGACACTGCAGCTAGCTGACAGATCTCTAAAAATTCCTTATGGAGTAGCAGAAGATGTTTTAGTTAGAGTGGATAAATTTATTTTTCCTGTTGATTTTGTGATTATGGACATGGAGGAAAATGAGGAAGTTACATTGATCCTGGGAAGGCCATTTATGAAGACTGTCAAAGTAATTATAGATGTTGACATGGACAAGTTGAAAATTAGAAGTGGCGATGATGAAATTAATTTTAATCTGTTTAAAGTTGTACAACAACCGGAAGACAAGAAAGATTGCCTCAGAATAGATACTTTGGAGGAATTACCCATCTCAACTGAAAAACAAGATTACAAGTCTGTTGCACAACCCCAAAGACATCTTAGTCTGACTATGAAGGAAGTTATTCAAAGAGAGGTACTGAAACCTCCTGAAGCAGGTATGATTTATCCAAACTCTGACAGTCGTAAGGTTATTCGCAATGAAAAGAATAAATTCATTCCCACAAGGACAGTCAAGGGATGGAGAATGCGTATATATCACCTTGATCACTCACTTGCATGAACCCTAAAGCAAATATGCATCGAGCTGAAGACGTTAAACAAGCGCTCCTGGGAGGAAACCCAATGTTTTGAATTTGTTGTTTTTCTTTTTTTCAGTTTAAGTTTTTGTACATTTTTTTTCTTCCTTAGGTTCTTTCTTTACAAGATTGCTCTAGGTACACAGTTCACTTCTCCTCAAGACTTTGAAGCCTTACTTCAATGGCCTGGGGACAGTCCAACTTTTCCGGGGGGGGTGAGAAAGTCTGCAGCTGAGGATGAGACATAAAATAAGGAGGAGATAACAAGTGAAGAAAATGAGGGAGGAAACTTACTTTGTTTTTAATGTTTTTAATTCTTTTGTTTTTAATTTAATATTTTTAATTGCTTTATTTTAAATTTTGAATTCCCTTGTTGTCCCATAATTTGTTTTAGAGTCATATATGAGATTATTGTTTATTATCTAATTCAAATCTAGAATGTGAAAAATAATTTTGATTATTTCCAATAACAAGTGATTTTGGGATATTGAGTATGATAGTGAAAAGGAATTGATGAGGAAAATTAGGAATTAACTGAATTGGAGAAACTAGCCAAAACCCAGGTGAGCAGAGTACCATAAACAGATAAATTGAGTGTCAACACTTTGTGATGATAACTGATATTGGTTGATTCTTTGATGTGATTACATGTTGGCAAGACTTGAAAATGATAAAGGCATTTTTTTCTTTGTAGTAGATATAACCCAGAGCCAAATAGTCAACCCTGCATTAATTTTAGGACATCCATTTGAACACCTTCTGAGCCAAAAATAATATTGTTTCTTAAACAGAACCCTTAAGCCTAAACACTATTTATCTACCTTCTTATATTTGAGAAAGGAAATGAGTATGAATGTCACTATTTTTCTTATTGTTGGGTATTGCTATTGTTGTCCTACAGGTATTATTGGGGTGTTATTATTAAAAAAAAATTGTAAAGGAAAAAGAAAAGCAAAGCTTAAAAATTATGGCAAAACCAAAAAAGATACATGCAAAAGCATGAGAAAAGAAAAAAAAAGTCAAAAGGGGGGAATAATAACTTGTGAGATTATTAACTCACTATCATTATGTTAGGTACAAAAGCATGAAGTCTGAAACCCGACTTGAGGAAATATTAAACAGGAATCATTCATATGAGTTGAATTTCTCAAATATTTTTGTATATCCAGAAAAACCAATAATTCTTTCTTAGCCCAGCCCCATTACAAGCCTCAAAAGACCTTTTGATTAAGTCTTGTTTAACAATTGTTGATTGCTTGAAGATTATTATCAATATTGGATTATCTAAATAAAGTGATTGAATGAGATAAACACTTATCTGTGAGAATTAGAGATGAGTATATATAACTCTATTTGAGAGATCATGCTTCTCTGAGGATAGTTGAGGACTAATTATTCTTTGTTGGTTTCTATAACTTGAATGCTTATGTGTTCTATTTTCATTTGGAGTTGTGAGCATCACCTCTGAAAATTTTTATGTGTGGTTCTGGAAGAGAAAGTGATAATAGGTGATGGTTTTGTTTTGGAAAAATTACTTTGCTTGGGACAAGCAAGATTCTAGGTTGGGGGGAGTTGTTAAGTGGTAAAAAGTTGATATAATTATGCCTTGAATTGTTATGAAACCACTTAACTTATGTTAATTCTAATATATTTTTCTCCCAATATAGGATGAATTCGAGAATACCTTGCTACAAGAGTAAGGAACACAATTGTCAGCATAATTGGAGTAAAATTAAAAGAAAGAAGAACGCTTAAGCGAATAAAAGATGCGAGGTCCGGCCCAAATTCTCTTATAAAAAGATAAGCAGTCTTGGAGAAGAGGAGGCACGACTATTGTTAGGGTTTCGTCTAATCTTCATCAATTCTTCACTTTTTCATCAATTGGAGCATTGTAATGGCCAACATAAGTTGCTAACTTCATTCTCTTGGGATTTGGTGCACTTCCTTTGAACTCTTTTGTATCATGGTGATATTTTGAGATATTAATCTATGCTTTGATATTGTTATTCTTATCGTTTATGCTTTTTAATGATTTATTCTTGATGTTTGAGGTATGATTGGAAAATATATCTTGAACCTTAGATCACGGTAAGAATATTTGTTACGTTAATTGCTAGGAATGGAATGAATGTATCAATTGCTTAACACTTTAACCCTAATGCTGGAAAATCTCTTAATTGTGTAAGGAATCAACATTTATTAGGTTTTCTTATGAATTTCATGTGTGAGGAATCAACATGGATGATTTGAGTAGGTGGTATCAACATTGTTAGGTTAATTGACGTTCTTAATTGATTTAGCCATTACAAAAGAGGGATAAGGAAGGAAGTCAATCCTAAGTACCTTTAATTGATATTTTCTCAACAATTTACAGTTCTTTGTCATTTAATTTCAATTCAACTCTTATTTGCAAAATCCAATCTGTTTAATCTACTTAGTAAGCATAATTGAGAATTTTCATTGAAACTATTCCTCGTGGGATCGACTTTTATTTAATTGAAATACTATATTACAATTGATAATTTTGGTAAGCTTGCCAATAATTCAACATTCATTAACTTAATTAATTAAAAAATTACAATTTCAATCAAATTATTACAATTTTATTTTATAATACTTTATTTTCAATCTAATTTTTAAATTTATTGATTTATTATTATTAATTACTTAACCATGGTTGTTTTCATATAATTGATATGCTAGAAAAAAAATTATAACAATATACATTAGATAATAAATATATTATTTAATTAAATTATTTATAAAAATATATTTATCTTTAGTTAAAATATTTTTTAGTTTAAGTATACTAATTAATATTTTTCATTTTTAACATAATTAATAATAAAGATTAAAAATAAACTACTAGAAAAGTTAAAAATTTAAAATTAATCTATTTTATAAATACTAAAAATAAACCATATTTAAATAAATTAAAAATATATTTAAATTTATATTCAACATACCTCCAATTTTGTTCAATAAATAACTTCAAAATTATTAATTTTTTTTTTCAAAGCCAAGTTTTTCTTGTCAGTTTTTTTCAAAAAAACAGTTAATGTAAATTAAAGTTGTGCTTTTTTTAAATTTCAACTTTTTTATATATTGGATTTTCATTAAAAAAATTCTAAAATTGCTTAAGAAAATATAGATTTAATTATATTTTTAATAAATTTAAGATAATACTAGTTTTTATTTTTATTTTTATTTTAAATATTTATTTTAATTTTTTAAAACAGAGAAACTATAATTTTAGTTTCTAAATACTAATAATGACTTTATTTTTAGTATTAAAAATTTAAATTATATTTTATTAAATTAAAATAATTACAATATATTTTTCTACTTTGAGAATTAAAAATATAATTAAACTAAAACTGAAAATATTATAATACATTTTTTTAACTCTTTTTTATAATATTTTTATCATTATTATATTTTTGGATTAATTATTTTTTTCCTAATTTTTTATAAAGTCAATTTTAATATTTAAAAGTATTTAACATTTGAATTCTGAAACTTTTTCTCTATTAGCAAATTTAAAAACATAATATACTAAAAGAGTATTATATATAATTATTTTATTCAAATTTTTAATAATATGATAAGTAATCAAATTCGTATATAAAACAAATTTAATTATGGATTAAAATAGAACAACATTTATAAAAGACTATTTATTTTTATTTATGATGGATCAAAAGTTGAAATACATTTAAATTTATAATTTTATTTATGAAACACATTTAAATTTATAATTAACAAAACTAATGAAAATCTTAATATAATATGATACTTTTAGTAATGTTATTTTTTTATAAATTTGAACTTACTTTTTTTAGTTTAATTTTTAAATTTTATGTATTATTATCGTTAATTGATATACGAGAATAAATTTATATAAAAATAGTCTTTATCTTCAAAATTCACTTCTTCAAATTCTATATTTATATTTTTCTACTGTTTCTTTATAGTTAAGAAGATCAAGATTTGTGCACACACTTAAATATAATATAAAGTAAAGCGTATTTGTTTATTCTATTTTATTTCCAATCTATAATTTGAGTTTTTTTAAATATATTTTATATTTTTAAAATTAATAATTTTAGTATAGTTATCTAAGTTTTTGATGTGATGATTTTAATTAATTGATATTATCGAACAATTTAATTTGATTTATTATAGTAAAAATCATAAAAATAAATATTAATTATTTTAAATTATAAGAAAATAAATAATAAAAATAGAAAATAAAGTATTCTATAAAAGAAGACTAATTATTATAAAGATAAAATAGAATATGGGAGGAGATGGGATGATAATGTAGTAAAAATGATAGAGTTTAAAAAAATGTAGAATGTGAGATGTTTAAAAAGAAAAAAAAAAAAAGATATATATATATATAGGTATATATATATATATATATATATATATATATATATATAAAAGTAATTGGATTAAATTTATTATCCCCTCATATATTATTATACATTATTAGCGTAATTTTAGTTTAATTAAAAATTAGAATACAAATATACTATATTATACTAATATACTATTATATTATAATATTTGTAATTTATTTCATTGTGCATAAATTACAAAACTAATAATTTTTAAAAATTTTAATGATAATTTTTTTAACTTATATATTACAAAATATTTTTTAATACTTTAATAAATATAAATTTTTTTAAAATATTTTCATCAATTTAAAGTATAATTTTTTAATATTTTTTAGTATTTTTTTTAAATATGGATATCTTTAATATTTTGGACATGTAAATATAATTTATACATGTTTTTAAACCTTTTTCTAATATTTGTTTTTAAAAATATAATATTATTTTTAATATTTCATATTTAAATTTTAATTTTTTTCTTAAATATATAAATATATAAAGATATAAATGTATAAATATATAAATAAGTATATAAATATATAAAGATATAAATATATAAATATGTAAAGATATAAATATATATTTTTAATATTTTGTACATGTAAATATAATTTATATATATATATATATATATATATATATTACACCTTTTTCTAATATTTGTTTTTAAAAATATAATATTATTTTCAAAATTTAATATTTAATTTTTTTTTCTTAAATATATAAATATATGAATGTATAAAGATATAAATAAATATATAAATATATCAATATATAAATATATAAATATATCAAAATATCAAAATATTAAAATATATAAATATATGAATATATAAATATTTAAATATTTAAATATATATTAAAAAATATATATATATATATATAATTTTTTTTTGGTTTTTATAGATTTTATATTTATATATTTATGCGGATATACGTTTATTTGTATATAAATATAATTTATTTGTAAGTTATTATTAAAAAATCCTAGTAGCTTAGTAGTTGGAGTTTCTAAGGTACAGGGTTCGAATCTTGACAATAACAATAATCCGGTAATAAGTCAAACTTCTAAAAAATGTAATGAATAATAAAAATAGAATATAAAGGAGGTAGGGAAGTCTTTAGATAAATAGAGGGGTTGTAAATAAATAAATATAAATAAAAATATAAATAAATAAAAATAATTAACTTTGTCATTGATTTAGCGATCGATATAAATCGATCGCTATTTTTTTAACTTTACCACCAATTTAGGATCGATATAAATCGGTCGCTATTTTTTAACTTTGCCACCAATTTAACGACCAATTTAATATATTAATTTCGGTCGTTATTTTGCGACCGAAATTAAAATCGATCGCTATTTTGTGACCGAAATGAAAATTGGTCGCTAATACATTAGAGACTTGGCCTTTTGCGATGACACATTTCGGTCGCTAACTGTTTAGCGACCGATTTTTTGATATTAGCAACCGAATTTTTCGGTCGCTAAAATGATTTTTTCTTGTAGTGTAGGTTTCTAATATTTTATTGAAATTGAAGTCATGATTACTTTTTGGGATTTGGTGCACTTCCATTGAACTCTTTTGTATCATGGTGATATTTTGAGATATTAATCTATGTTTTAATGTTGTTATTCTTATCTTTTATACTTTGGAATGATTTATTCTTGATGTTTGAGATATGATTGAAAAATATATCTTGAACCCTAGATCACAGTAAGAATATTTGTTACGTTAATTGCTAGGAATAGAATGAATGTATCAATTGCTTAACACCCTAAACCTAATGCTGGAAAATCTCTTAATTGTGTGAGGAATCAACATTTATTAGGTTTTCTTATGAATTTCATGTATGAGGAATCAACATGGATGATTTATGTAGATGACATCAACATTGTTAGGTTAATTGACGTTCTTAATTGACATAGTCATTACAAAAGAGGAATAAGGAAGGAAGTCAATCCTAAGTGCCTTTAATTGATCTTTTTTCAATAATTTACAGTTCTTTGTCATTTAATTTCAATTCAACTCTTTATACAAAACTCAATTTATTTTAATCCACTTAGTAATTATATAATTGGAAATTTTCATTGAAAACGTTCCTCGTGTGATAAACTTTTATTTAATCGAAATACTATACTGCGATTAATAATTTTGGTACGTTTGTCAATAATTCAACAGTCATCATCAAAGAATAACTACATAGTGAGGGTTGGTGTGAAAAGGCAATGAGATAACATAACTTATTGTCAAATAATATTTGCATAGTGAGAGCTAGTTTGAGAGGCAACAAGCTATTATAGTTTGTCACCAAAAGATATGTACACTGAGAGAGCTAGTGTGAAAGGGTGACGATTTAGCACAACTCATTATTAAAGACATATCCTCCTAGTAAGAACTTATGAGAAAGGGCAAGAGTTTGTACAACTCATTATCAAAGATATTTTCTCCTAATAAAAACTAGTGAGAAAGGGTAGCGATTTGTGGTGACTATAGTCATCAAAGACTCTAAACATCTATCGAGGTAGTGGCAAGTTGCGTTAGCTCATCACAAAACATTCCCTTGATGTGAAGGGCGACCAATTGTGTTAGCTCATCAGTAAGATTATATACCTCATACTAAAAAAGAGAGTGATTTGAACTGATTTGTCAACTTTAAAGCTCATACTAAGATGGTGGTTAGTTGTAGTAACCCATTGTATAAGAATGACAAAACTTTAATATGGTACTGAGTTGGTAACCATACTAGGATTAGGCTTGGTACTGAGATGGTGACAAGTTATCCTGACTTGTCATAAGGAACAAATAAACCTTAAGCCTTCTACCAAGTACGAAACCATACTAGTTATCAATAACATCACCTACTCATTCAAACTTTGAAAATTTTATGGATACAAAGTTTATAAGAATTATGTTTACATCGAGTTAATAGCTAATAATAAGCACACAAACTTAAAGTATTATCCTTGAATCAATTAAAGGATTTAAATTCACATATACACAGAGGGTTAGTCTACTAAGTGTAGGCTAAACTATAGTATTTTTTATGTTATAAATCTATTAAGTGTAGGCTAAACTATAGTATTTTTTTTATGTTATAAAGCCTTAATATCTATGTTAGGGTTAATAACTAAGTCTGACTGCTTGCCTTCTTGAGGCCATCTTCAAAAACTTCAAGAAGGTTCTCCAGAAGTTACTCCAAGTCTAATATTATGCTTCTCTAACACCCACTGACATGTTATCAAAGGCATAAACTTTTAAATTAGCATCCTTGAACATGGCATTCAGCCTTCTCAGCCATATTCTCATCATTCTCGGACAAAGATTTTCTCTCAAACTTGACCCAACGTGTTGAGAAAGTTGGCATCTCAACATGTCACTAGAAAGCTAGTATCTCAAATGTGTTGTTAGCTTTATAGTACATCATTAACAAATTGGTGCCTCAATGTGATATTAAAAAAAAAGTATCTTAGTATAATAATACATCATAATAATTGATGTCTTAGCACATTAATTAAAAAAATAATACATAAAAATGTTATTGTATTCTAACACATGTATATATACTTATCATTCCAATATGTACGTAGACTTATCATTTACATAAGAGGAAAAATAAAGTTGTCATAAACGACATTGACATCACCAAGTCGAAAACATTTATAGGTGTTGACTTCAATTAAACAATTCTTTGTCAATAATGTTTTGTTCTCGACTTTTAGCAACCACCATTACTTTTTAGGCAAACCAAAAGTAAATAAAGCAAAAATACATAAATTGTTACAATATTAGAGATCATACATTTGTAGAAGGACTTATAACATGAGCATTACTCATTTTCTTCTTGAAACTATCATTATAAACTTCAATAATTTGCTTCTCTACATCTTAAAATAATACGATAAGAGTTTTATAAACAAGTCTCATTCTCAATAGATTCGCTCTTGTATTCTTATAGCTCATATATTATTATTGGTTTTTATTGATTCGATGATAGAAAAAATTATTGTTAAATTTCCTTTTTGCTTATATATCATTTTAGAATCTACTAATGTATATTGAAACTTTTACTTCATAAATTTATTATGCTATAATTAATATTTTTGTAAAAAAAAATAGTCTTTTTAAAATCGATATAGGAGTGGAAGTTAAGAAAAGTAAAAGAAATTTTTCTCTATAAATTTTTTAAAATTTTTAACTGAGTTCTGTTTCAAATATGTTCATGTACGGGGTTGAAACACTTTGACACTTACTATTTACAAAAGTAAGTTGATGATTATTGATTTGGATCATATATGCTGCGTTAATTCTCTACAGCTTTGTGATGCAACAATGACATATGCAGCTCTGTGAGGCAGTAATGACATATGTCGTTGATAATTTCTTCCCTTTTCAGTTTAGTTTGGTAAGAAATATTGTTGGAGCGGGTGAATTGAACTTTACATACTTTTTTACAACTTACAAAATTAATAATTTCATTAATAATTTCAAATATTAAAAAATCTGATTTTATTTTGAACTAAGAAATAGTATACAGAATAAAGGAAAGAGATAAATAAAATAAAAGAACACAGATATTTATATTCGTCCACTCAAACCACTGAATTACATCTCATTTTTAAACAAATTCCAATTGAATTCTATTAAGTTGAAAATGTTTTTATTACAAAATCAAATTACAAAACACTTAACCTGTACTAAGAACTAAATTTCAGTTATTGAACATAACCTACAATTAAGTTTCAGTTACAGAATCAAGTACCCAATCTTACGAGACACCAAGAGTATTTAAAAACTAAAAAGAATGAAAAGAGTTGAAAAAACTAGAATAATCAAACCAGTTATGCAAATGCAAAATTTTGATCTATAGAATAAGTTTCTTCACGAACAAGAACAAAAAATGCTTCAAGAAAAAATTTTGAAATTTCTCACTCGAAAGGAGCGCACTTCTCTCTTGAAAAGATCTCTAAATATTGCTTGGAATGATTTCTAAAAGATGTGTGTTAAAACATTGAAGCAAATATGCTTATATAGATATTTTTCTAACTAACTGAACTAATTAATCGATTAATTCGTTCTTTAATTGATTAAAATAACTTGTCTTTAATGATTTTAATTGATAAAAATATCATTTAATCGATTAAAATGTTCTACATATTTTTTTTGAGATGTTTTAACCGATAAAAAAAGTAGTTTAATCAATTAAAACAATTATTCAAAAATTTCTTAAGTGATATTAATCGATTAATTTGATATTACATCAATTAAAATACTTGATAGAAAATTTATTAAAACTTCATAAATGATGATAAAAACACGTTTTAATAGATTAAAACAGTTATACAAAAGTTATTTATTTTTAATCAATTAATTCGAAAATATGTCAATTAAAACACTGACATAATATTTTCCAAAATTTTTTAAGTGATTTTAATCCATTAATTCGAAGATATATCAGTTAAAATATTGATAGAAGGTTTTTCAAAACTTCTTAAATGAAGTTAATCAATTAATTCGAAAATATATCGATTAAAATTACGACAAAAAATATTTTCACATATTTTAAATTATTTTAATCGATTAATTCGACAATATATCGATTAAAAATGTATAAAAATGATTTTAATCTATTAATTTATAAATATATCAGTTAAATCTAAAATTTAAGAGTAAATTAATTTATTAAAATGATTTTTTTAATGTTTTGAGATATTTTTATTCTTTTCAAATGATAGAATCTAATATTCTAAAATTAATTAGATGATTATACCTTGATACAGATTCACTGAATAACTATAACCCTACATTTCCTATTCTCTTATCCCTTTGATTTCATCGAATCTTTCCTATCTTCAATATTTCTTCATCGTCGTCGAATACATGAATGAATATTAAACCTGAAAGTTAACGAGAATAACTTCAAGATGAATACAAGTTAAAGGCTAAGGGAGGATATGAATTAAAATACACGGCCTCTCTCTTTCTACACAAATCATTTTCCTTTGGGTCTTAATTTGTAATCATTTTTTTTCAATAGTGGAGGTTAAATATTGATTTTAGAATTCAGATAATATATTATTAATAAATAATAAATAAATATAAAAAATAAAAAATAAAATTATAAATATATTAAATAATTATTAAATTTAAAAAATATTAAAATTATAAATTATATAAAAATTATAAAACTAGAAATATATAAATAAATACATTAAATCATTTTAAAATTTAAAAGACTAAAACTATAAATTATATAAAAATTATGAGTCATAATTCCTTCCGTTTCTAAGAAGATAGCAACTGTTCCACTAAAAAGACTTTGAACAGAATTTATGACCTGAAATTGAACTTCATTAATCACTTTTAGAAGAATCCTTGATACACGATTTCACCAGAAATCATCGAAGTAAAAGGAAAGAAAAATATTGCTCCCATAATAAATGGTGGCCTTATGCCATAAATAAAGTGAAATAACCTAATATTTGCTCTGCAAGAATGTTTCCACACTCAATGTCATGAAATTGATTCTTGTTCCTTTTTCTTTTTCTTTTTTTTTTCTTGAAGGTCTAAAATTTATTCTTCCAAGAAAAAGTTATTAATAGGTCCTGTGGTTCAAAACTATATTTGGATTCCAGAATGCTCCAAACTCTGTTTCAAAATTAAATTCCAGTATGATTGTTCTCTTTTCTAGATGTTACAAACTCACTAGGAAATAATGAATTTTGTGAAATGTTTAGTTATTTTAAAAAATATATTAGTTGTGTAATATGTTCATTTACTCTCAAAAATATATCTAGATAGTAAAATTTTATTTAAACATTCAATTTTATACGTTATAATATTTAAAAAAAATAGATTAGTTATGTAATATATTCTCAAATTAGCTATGTATATATACTAGAATTTCTCATATATTAGTTATGTAATATGTTCTTAGAAATATATTTAACATTAAAATGCTCTTCTTCACACAGTATATGTGTTAGTGGGGAATCGTTAAAAGGATCGAAAAACGGAAGAAAGAAAAATCGAAGATCATATGATTGGTTAAAAAACTGATAAAATTGGTAAAGGACACTTGGTGACCACAAAGATGAAAATGCATCGAGAATCAAAATCGAGAATCGAAGAAACAAATTTCGATGTCTATTGTTGAAGAGAATCGAGATATTATAATGGTTAAAGGGAATCAAAAGCAAAATTTGAAATACTCGATGTCCGAAATCTAAATCGAGAGAGCGGTGAACACACAGGAAACATGGAAAACGATTTCTAAATCGAGACAGAGATCGAAGGTTAAGGGAGTAGTTCTCTTATACGTGAGAACGTGGAGTGCAGTTTTTAAAACTATCAGACTAAAGGTACGTGCACGCAGGATCGTGGGGACAGTTTTGTTAACCGCTCTTAGGAGGTTATCTAAAGGGCGCCCTATAAATAGAATGAAGCATGAAGAAGAAAGGGGAATTGGCAGAGAGACTGAAACGCTAGTGAAAAAGTCTACCGGAGAACGACGAACATCATGAAGTTTCTGGTGATCTGGATTTCCATTTTCATTGAATATCTGTACCGCTTTCTTAACTTTCCCTGGTAATTTATGTTCATGTAATTTACTTTGATGCAGTTTACGTTCAACAACTTTAAGTTTATGTACATTCGATTCCTTGTTATTTTAATTTTATGTAAGTTAAGATTATGCATTTAAGTCTGCGCTATTTACACTTTATGCAATCTCGATTTCCTGTCATTTATATTTCTGCAATCTCGATTTCCTACTATTTACATCTCTGCAATCTCGATTTCCTGCTATTTACATTTTTGCAATCTCGATTTCCTGCTATTTACCTTTCCGCAATTTTGATTCTTTGTCGTTTACACTTAATGTAAATTTGAGGTTTCCACATTTTTTCGCAATTTAATATTCTGTACTTGCTTTTCGATTCGAAAATTTAATGCTTTCTATACTTCGAATACTTTAAATACAAAATACCAAAAATAGTACTTTCGATTGTCATTTCGCATACTAGGTTGCGTTAGGATTTGTGATACTATAGGATTTTCGATTCTCATACAAATTTTCGATTGAAAAACCATTTGCTAGCCTAAGTAAAAAGAATCTACGTGGTTGGAATTTGGTTAGAACAAAATCCTTTAGAAATCGAAATCGATCGAAATTCCACCAGAAACAAATTGGCGTGCCAGATAGGGGATTTTTGTGTCGAAAAACACAAATTTGGTTAGTTCGAAAGTGTATGAGATTAAGGAGTGGACGAGTCATAAGAATGAGTCAAAATCCACCAAATAACCAGAGTAACAGCGAAGGTCTAAATGGTTCACATCCACCAAACACTGGGGGGCAAGGTCATAATGGGAATATGCCTGTAATATCGACAACTGCGAGTATGTCGATACCTGTGAGTAATGAACAAAGTTCAGGCACATTAGCAAATACTCAACTAGGATCTAGCACTGCGATATCAAATAATATGCAAGCTATGGGAAACCCTATAACAACATATGCAAGGCCGTATACGAGCGTAAGGCCACCTGGTTTTTCGCTTAATAATGGGGCTGGTACCTCTTCAATACAACGAAGTTCGAGATTTAATTTAGGAATGCCTCAAAACTTAGGTACCTTTCAAACTTTAGGTATGCCACAAAACTTTGGAGTATCTCCAAATTTAGGGGTATCTCAAAATTTAATGACCCCCCAGAATTCAGGGAGTGTGCAGAATTTAGGTACACAACAGACATCTCCAAATCTAGATCACAGAGCAAATCTGGATCATGGGAGATATACGTTCGATAGAGATTATCATCGATCCAATTTTGAAACTATCGAAAACGCTAATACTGGAATTTCCAGTAACTCATTAGGAGTACTTAGACAACAAATGGATGAAAGCAATTTCGAGATGGTTAATATGTTATCACAATAGTTGACTACAGTTCTAAATCCATTAGTTCAAAACACTACTACTAGTTTTGAAATATTAGCAGACCAAATGGCACGTATCGGGGATGCATTGGCCATACCTCGACAAACGAGAGTGGAAAATCATGTCAATCAGAATATTAACCAGAACGCTAATATCAATCCCCCTTATTTATTGAGGAGAAATCGAAACAATGATCAACATATGGGGAATGAATATCAACATGTGAGGAATGATATGTATGGAAATCTGAATGAGAGATTTCAAAATGCGTATAATCAAAATAACATGCAGTATAATCACATGCTAGGACAAAGGATGAATCCTCAAGGAGTGGAATTAAGACCACCCAATCAACCATATTTTGTTTCTCCTTTTCCAAATACGATTATCGAGACAGAATTACCTCGAGGATACAAAATACCTAAATTTACCAAATTTGCTGGAGAAATTGGTGAGTCCACTATCGAGCATGTAGCTCGATATCAGATCGAATGTGGAGACCTAGCGATGAGTGAAGAATTAAAAATGAAATATTTCCCTAGTTCATTGACTAAGAATGCTTTCACTTGATTTACTTCATTGCCACCCAATTCGATATATGATTGGTTGCAACTGGAAAGAAATTTTCATGAGCAATTCTTTAGAGGGGAGACTCAAGTAAGTCTCATCGACTTAATGAACATAAAGAGATACAATCATGAAAGCATAGATGATTATTTGAATAAATTTAGACAAATGAAGTCAAGATGCTTTACTCAAATTCCTGAATATGAATTAGTCAGAATGGCCTCCGCAGGCTTAGAATTCTCGATTAGGAAAAAGTTAGTTAATTTACCATTGAATGACATGGCTCAGCTAGCTAATAAAGTGAGAAGAGTGGAACAAATCGAATATGAAAAACAAAGGTATAAGAAATTTGAGAAACCCATGAAGAAAGAAAGAGTAGCATATATAAATGATGTGTATGAGACAGATCCCAAGACAAAAACTGATATTGAAGAAACTGTCTATGAGAAAGTAAATATAGCAGAGCTCAAAGTAGGAGCTCCATACATTTGTAAATTGCTACAGAAAAATGAAGTGAAAGACAAAATGGCAAATCGAACATATACCTTTGATGTAACAAAGGCAGATAAAATCTTCAATATTTTATTGAAAGATAAACAGATTAAGTTGAGTGATGATCATAAACTACCTTCTACAGAACAAATGAATGGTCGAAAATATTGCAAATTTCATAATATTTATGGACATTGGACTAATAATTGTATACATTTCAGGAACACGATCTAAGATGCGATTGACCAAGGGAGATTGAATTTTGAGGAGATGTCAATGAAAGTGGATACGAGTCCATTCGAGGTTCAAGTAGGGTATATCGAACCCCAAACGGGCATGACTGAAGATGTCCGATTGGCAAATTCGACCTTTGTAGGCATGGTTGATGTTACTGAAGACATTGACCCCAGGCATGTCAGAATGGACGTATCTGAAGAAGACATGGAATTCGACCTGAGTGAGTTCGAGAAAGAATTCGAGAGAGAGATCTATCCTCGATCAGGAGATTCTGTCATCAAGTTTTTAAACAGAAAGAAAGAAAAAGATGAAGATGTGTCGTTATGTCCACGATGCAGTGCGGTGTTCGACAAATCAGCTGCTAAAGCTTTCAGAGTGGAACAGATAAAGAAAATCGAGAATCAAAATAAAAGGGATAATGACAAAATAGATCAATCAGCCCAAGCAACGATAGGGGAAAATCAACAGAAATCTGTTGATTCTGGTGCTAGTAGAAATCAGAAACAGTGGGTTAGGAAAGAGATGTATCATTTTCGAGGAGGAAGGGGCAGACTTCAAAGTAATGATATCTTCGAGAGACTTTCATATGATGAAGGGTTGAATACTGGATTCCCAACATTCCAAAGGAGATTCCGAGGAAGGCCCTGGAGAAGAGGAGGAAGGATCCCTTACTGGAATAATTACAGGAACTTTGAAGAGAGTAATGTACCAATGGGGAGCCAATATGCAAGAGATTTTTTCGATGATAAAAATGAGGGTAGCTGGGATGAACATCAAATCGGAGTAATATCGATACTACCCGCATAATATGTTAGTATCAAGAGTACCAAGAACAAAGTAATGCCGATCGAGAGGATGATTTCTATTCCGAAGACATGAGACCAAAAGTGACATGGGTAACACAAGCATCATGCGAAGTACCCCATAGAGATGCTGCTTTTATTGATCCTCCATCTGAGGAGATGAGATTCCATCTGAAGCCTTTATTACTGAATATCGAGATTCAAGGACAAATGGTGAATAGAGTCCTTATCGATGGTGGTGCAGCGGTGAACATATTGCCAATCATTATGCTGAAAAGGTTTGACATCGAATTGAAAGACTTAGTCAGGCATAATATCATGATTTCCGACTTCAGTGGAAAAACATCGAGCTCAGAAGGCATGATTACCTTAGATGTGAAAGTGGGCACTTATTCGAGACCTACTGTGTTTGTAGTTGTCCAATCACATGTCAATTTTAATGTGTTGCTTGGTAGGGAGTGGATTCATGGAGTTGGAGTCGTGCCTTCTACGGCTCGTCAGAAATTGTTCATGTGGAATCGAGATGGACATCTTGAAGTAATTCCAGGGGACCAACATGAGTTCATGACATTTGTATCTCAGGCTGGTCGAGCACTGCAGAATTTGGCACTTACTCAGCCATTCACCTTCGAGACTGTCGAAGACTTTAATTCAAAGTTGCACGAGGAGCGTTTCTTAGAAATGAACGAGAAGAAAGTGTTTGTCATGATCAAAGAGGGGACCAACCTCGAAGTCGCCGGTGAAAATGAATAGAGATTACGAGGAGTTCTTGGCTCGATAGAGAAGACATGAAGATGAGAAGAAGAGCCAAGAGAGTAGTAGTACTAAGGTAGAAATAAATAAGTCGATTCACTCGACAGTAGTAGCAAATAATAGCGATCAAGTTATACTTGATTGTATTTACGATAATTCTCCTTTAGGTTTTGAAAAATCCATTACATCGAATCACAAGAAAGTCGAGGCACAGGATCCATTAGAAGAAATTAACTTGGGAAGTATAGAGGATCGGAAACCTACTTATATTAGCAAATATCTTGAGAAAGAAATGAAGAAAGAGATGATTTCATTACTAGAAGAGTATAAGGACTGTTTCGCTTGGGAATATGAAGAAATGCCTGGATTGAATCGAAGTCTAGTCGAACATAGATTACCCATCATAGAAGGTAAGAAGCCAGTAAAACAAGCACCAAGAAGATTTGCACCTGAGGTGATGGGCAAGATCAAAGAAGAGATCGAGAGACTTCTGAAAGCAAAGTTCATCAGGACTGCCAGGTATGTCGATTGGATTTCTAATATTGTTCCAATTATTAAAAAGAATGGTAAAATGAGAGTATGCATTGATTATCGAGATTTAGATTTAGCTACTCCTAAAGATGAATATCCTATGCCAATAGCTGATATGTTAATAGATGCAGTAGCCGGTAATGAAATGTTAAGTCTTTTAGATGGTTATTCAGGATATAATCAAATATTTGTGTCCGAGAATGACATAGCTAAAACAGCTTTTCGATGCCCGGAGGCATTGGACACTTATGAATTGATAGTGATACCATTTGGATTAAAAAAATACTGGGACAACATATAAAGAGCAATGAATTTAATTTTTCATGACTTAATCAATGATTTTATGCAAGTTTACATAGACGATATTGTTGTTGTATCGAAAGAAAAGCATAAACATTTAAGTAATTTGAGAAAATCTTTCGAGAGGATGAGGAGATATGGATTAAAAATGAATCCTTTGAAATGTGCTTTTGGTGTATCTGCTGGTGAATTTTTAGGATTCATAGTACATGGAAAAGGGATTGAGATCGATAAAAACAAAGCAAAAGCTATAATAGATACTTCTGCTCCAAAAACTAAAAGACAATTACAGTCATTTTTGGGAAAAATAAATTATTTGAGACGATTTATTTCTAACTTGGCTGGTAAGACTTATGTTTTCTCGTCTTTGTTAAAGTTGAAAAAAGAAGCAGAGTTCAAGTGGAAGGAGAAACATCAAGAAGCCTTTGAGCAGATCAAAATGATGCTAACAAATCCTCCGATTCTGATACCAGTAATGAGAAACAAGCCATTAAAGCTATATATATCAGCATCAGATCGAACAATAGCCAGTTTACTAGCATAAGAGGATAAAAATTGTGTGGAATGTGCTGTTTATTATCTAAGTAGAATCTTGAATGATGCTGAAACTCGATACAACGATATCGAAAAGTTAAGATTATGCTTATATTTCTCTTGTACAAAACTCAAGTATGTAATGAAGCCTCATGATGTGATGGTTTATTCCAGAAATAATATTTTGAAGTTTCTTTTGTCAAAACCTATTATGCATAATCGAATAGGAAAATGGGTTTTAGCCTTAACAGAATTTTCATTGTCATTCGAATCTTTAAAATTGATAAAAGGACAAATAATCGCCGATTTCATGGCTGATCATACAATTGATTCTACTGATAACTTATTTATTGAAATAAGTAAATGGATAATGTATTTCGATAGATCGAGTACATCGGATAAATCTGGAGTAGGAATTCTTATTATTTCTCCAAGTAATATCCCAACTAAGTTATCATTTGAAATTAGACCCATTTGTTCGAATAATGAAGCCGAGTACGAAGCTTTGATCACAGGTCTTGAAACTTTAATTAAGTTAAAAGCTCGACATGTAATTATAAGAGGTGATTCGCAATTAGTAATCAAACAAGTACGAAAAGAGTATAAATGTATCAACACCAATTTGGTCAGATATCTCGAAAGGGTAATGACTTTAAGTAGAATGTTCGATGACATTACATTCGAATATGTTCCTCGAGAATTCAATCAAGAGGCCAATGACTTAGCGCAAATCGCATCTAAGTACAAGATATCCCTGGAAAATTTACAGAAAATTATTCAAATAAAAGAAAAATTGTCTCAAGGAAGTGAAATTTTACAGATTAGTGACTTAGATGATCAAGATTGGAGAAAATCGATTACAGATTATCTGCAAAATCCAAATAGAAGAGCTGACAAGAAGATTAAATATCGAGCAGTAAAATATGTTCTGGTAAATGATGAATTATAAAAGAGGAATCGATGGAATATTACTGAGGTGTTTAGGGAATGACGAGACTTATTTAGCAATGACTGAAGTACATAATGGAATATGTGGTGCCCACATGGTAGGCCAAAAAATGAGATGGACATTAACTCGACAAGGTTATTACTGGCCTTCGATTTTAAAAGATTGTATCGAATATGCTAAGTCTTGTGAAGAATGTCAGAGATTTAGTCCTATACAATAGGTTCCTGCTAGTGAATTACACTCGATTATTAAACCTTGGCCTTTTAGAGGTTGGGCTATAGATTTAATCGGACAGATTTTTCCATAATCATCGAAGGGCACATAGATATATAATTGTCGCTGTCGATTATTTTTCGAAATGGGTAGAAGCAATTCCGTTAAAAGATGTTGATCAGCAAGATGTAATTGATTTCATTGAAGAATACATCATTTATCGATTCGGGATCCCACAGTCTATCACCACTGATAGAGGGACGGTTTTTACTGGTAAAAAGATGGATAGATATACCGAATCGAGGAATATTCAGTTATTAGCATCTACCCCATATTATGCTCAGGCTAATGGGCAGGTCGAAGCAATTAATAAAGTAATTATTAGTTTAATAAAAAAACATGTTGGTAATAAACCAAAGACATGGCACGAAACGTTGTTGCAAATTTTGTGGGCCTATCGAAATTCACCGAAAGATTCTTTACAGAACAACCCATATAAATTGGTCTATGGACATGATGCAGTTTTGCCCATCGAAATAAATATTGAGTCGAATCGAATACAAAAGCAGAATGATTTACCCAGTTGTGATTATTGAAACTTGATGTATGATGAATTAAATGAACTCGATGAAATAAGATTGCAAGCGTTGAATAGTATGATTTTACAAAAGAATCAAATCGCTTAAGTCTATAATAAAAGAGTTCGAAAGAAAATGTTTAACGAAGGTGACTTAGTGTGGAAAACAATTTTACCGATGGATAAGAAATGTAAGAGTTATGGTAAATGGTCGCCAAATTGGGAGGGACCTTTCGAAATTATTAAAGTGTTATCGAGTAATGCTTATTCGATCGTCGATTGGTATAACAAAGAGAAAGTATTATTGATAAATGGCAAATACTTGAAAGAATATAAACTTTGAATAAGGGAAATAAACATTTAAAATTAATTCGAATAATGTTTACAAAGACAAGTATTGAGTCTTAAGATTATCAAAATCTATTAATAGTTGTGTCCAGGTAGAGGAAATCGAGTGTTCTTCGGCGATCATTTTATGCTTACGCTCCATACTCTGTCCCAGAGATAGTGCCACTTCTTTCGCGGAGGACTTGATTGAATTTATCTCCGATGTGAGGAAGTCCTTCTGCAACTTCAGCTGATTAAGTCTCTTCTCCAACTCTTCGATCTCACTGTCGATCGAAGCCAGCGCCGTCAACGCCTCCTCTAGATCGAGCTTCTGAGTCTTCAATAATTTCGACTTCTCAATCTGGAAGGAAGAAATGTCAGATAACTTGGTCGTGATCGACTGCTTCTTTTTCTTTGCAGCATAGGCTTTGTTGAACAAATCTGTGGCCGCTGCGACTTCCGCGTCGAAACCCCTCGGAAGAGCGTCTTCAGAGAACGCTTCGATGGAGGTGAGAATCTCTTGGAAGAATTGTTTCTTCTCACGCGACTCCACTAGAACTTCTAGAGGTGAAGAATAGAAGAAGGACCTAAAACGTTGTTTTAGCTGGTACGCTCCCTCAGTCGAGGTCGTAGGTGGTTGGGACGAGTGGCTTGAGGGGGTAGTTTCATGAGACATCAGAATATCGAGGATCGAGAAAGGGTGTTCCTTGATAGCAGTTCGATACTCTGGCACATTTCCTGGAGCATATTCACTTATCTCGGGTAATGTCTCCGAGAGCAACTCGACGGAAGGCATCGCAAAAGGAGGGGAATCTAATTGCTCTGCGGAAACTGGGGAAGGAGAATCCTGGACTTGGATTACAGGAATATTTACTGTAAAGGAAAAGAAATATTTCAAGGGAGTGAATTGAAAAATCTCGAGAGAAATAAAGTAAAATCGAGCAAAGAGAAATTAATACTTGGGGAAGGTGGATCGAGGGGTGCTGAGACAAGAGGTGAATACTGTACAGCCTCAGGTTGTTGGTGAATCGAAACAAATATTAGAAAAGGAAAAGTGTGGAAAAGTTGAAGAAAAATAGACATATACAATCTAAGAGCTATACCTCAAGAATGGGTGTTGGTGTTGATGATTGAAGCAAAGAATCGACATTAGTCGATATTGTCGCCGATGGATGGTCCTGAAAATATCGAAATTTAAAATTATGTTAGGGACTTTTATCGAAATCTAGGAATATAAAATTTGTGTAAAAAGGGGGTCTTACGTGACTTGAACGTGTAGTGGGTGTTGTTTGGCCCGTTTTTGTGATCGTGTTAGAGTCCGTCGATAATGGATTGATAGCAGTTGGTTGAACAGATCGAGGACTCTTCGATTTTTGTTTCTGAAATTAGACATCGGAAAATAAATGACAGAAATTTACATGAGAATCCACAGCTATAGATAAAGAAAAATGGATAAATAAGGCAATAAGAAATCGACAAAAACCTTCGATTTTTTCGAAGATGAGGTAATGGTAGCAGAATGTTTGCGCTTCCTGATGAGGGCCGATGGATCCGACTCATCGGAGGACTCCCAGTCTTTCTCCTTCTCGGAGGCAGCAATTTTAGAAGTTTTCGAGACTGTCGAAAAAAGAAAAACAGTTAACTTACAATATAAAGAAAACCAAAAAATATTCCTAGAAGAGGTAGCAAAATCTCACCAAAAGGTGATGGAGTCAAAATCTTGACTCGGTCGATATGGACAAGCTAGGGAGGAAGAAGAACTTGAGGAAGGTTTAGGTAAGGGAAATATGACAGCTTCGATATCGAGATTTCTTTATTTTTGGGTTTTTGATAAAGGGTCTCTTTCAAAGATCTTAACTCTCGAACTCATTTAGGATGAGTTAGAGGTTTGGCAAGTCCAAAGGGTGCTGTAGGAAAAGTGGGAAGGTGATCGGGACAATACATTTCAAATGGGGTTTTACCTCGAGGATTGATTATTTTGTGGTTTGATCGATTAGTGTTTGTTTTATTGGCTAAGGAAATAACAGCATCATAGAAGGTCGATTCTAATTTTAAGGGGTTGTAACATACTCGATAAAAATTTTCGAATCGAGATATTTGGAGATAGTGGGAGTGTGTACCTTTCTTCGCCTTCGATTTGTCCTGCAATACGAGAGAAGGATGGGCAGTCAATTTCTGTTGAACTATATCAAAGTCAACATGATTATTCGAAAACCAATCGGCCCACCAATCTGAGAGTTGAAGATCTTTCGATTGAAAACCCGATACTAACACATCTTGGGTCAAGTAATTGCTCCATACTTCAACCAATTCTGACTGCAGCCCCGGAGTAAGAGCAGGGAATTTCGATTTAAACCATGTTGGTCCTCGAAGTTGGTCACTTATTTGTCCGAGATGCACAGTGAAAGGGGCCAAATGGGAATCAAAATGAAATTGGATTAACAAAAATCTGAGGTAATTATGATAGGCAGTCTCGTCGGATTTATAGTGGGGATGTCGAGAAGATAATCGAGCACCCTCTAAATTTAAACTTGGGGGGATTTTGGAGGTTGGGGGGAGGATACTTTCAAAAATCGAGTTCAGCCATAACTGAATAAACCAAATAGGTCTTGAAAAATTCCCCGAAGCTCTGGGGGTATTCAAAATTTCGACAGCTTCATCGAAAGAAGTATAAACATGGACCAATAATAACTTAGCTAAATTAATTCGTGGTTGGCCAGTGTGTAGGAGATAGGCAAGGTTATACAGGTGGGATGAAATTTGGATGGATCGGGGGCAGAAGACGTGAGTGCATAACCAGTACACCAAGAAGGCCACGTGCTCCTCATCAGAAACAGCCACTGTTGAGTCATCGATAAAATGTTTCTCGAGAAAGTGTCCATAGGCTTTCGATTCCCAATCGATTTTTGCCCTTAAAGAATTATCCGAAGGAAAAACACCCTTAAAATATTTTTCCCCTACGGGTTTTAGTCTGGTAATAGCAGCAATTTCAAAGAGGGTGGGTGAAAGGGGACCACAAGATAGTTCCAAAGCATGCAAATCCTTATTCCATAAATGAACGGCAGATAAAAACATAGACATATCCAAAAAAGATAAATCACACTGAGACAAATGCAGGAAATCAAAAATCCCTACAGCCCTCCAATGGTTCCCAAACTTAGCCTTGACTCGATCAAACCATCTAATAAACAAAGGTTTTTTGTGAGGAGGGCTTGTTCGATACACTTTTGAAACGGCAGTCAGGAAATCAATTCGAATTTCGGATTGATGAACAAGGGCCTTGTCTTCGAAGAAAGATTGAGGGAGGAGGAAAAAGATCCGCCACAGCAGCGGATAGGACCTCCAAAAGCGTAATTTACATTATCAGCAATGTAGGGAATGAGTACCTGCGTCTCAACGATCTTCTGAGAAGTTTCCTCCATCAAAGGAACTGGAGCAAATTTCTGGCTATTAATCTCTAGGAGGTTAGCAGTCACCGAGGGAAGTGGTGGAGTAGAGAAGTCAGAGAATTTAGATGAGGTCGTCATTTCAGTAGACGATAGAGCAGATGGGGACGAAAGGTAGAAGATGAAGATGCAAGGTAGAAGACGAGGGTGCAAAGGTGGAGTGAATTAAGTTCGTAGTAAAAAACAAGGGTAAAAGGCCAACAAGCATTTAAAGGAAACTAACTAGGGTAGTGGAAGCAACGGAAGCGAAGGGCAATTAATGTGCATGGCGTGTGCAGTGTGGCAGTAGAACTGACGTGATAGGAGACATAAAGTAAAAAGAACCCTAAAACCCCAGAAACCCTAAACCCTAAGTTATTGTGGGCCTCCAAACATATGAAAACGGGAATCATGTTAAAAGAATATAAAACACAAATATTTATATTCTTCCAATGGGGCATTTTGTTAGTGGGGAATCGTTAAAAGGATCGAAAAACGAAGGAAAGAAAAATCGAAGATCATATGATTGGTTAAAAAACTGATAAAATTGGTAAAGGACACTTGGTGACCACAAAGATGAAAATGCATCGAGAATCAAAATTGAGAATCGAAAAAACAAATTTCGATGTCTATTGTTGAAGAGAATCGAGATATTAGAATGGTTAAAGGGAATCAAAAGCAAAATTTGAAATACTCGATGTCCGAAATCTAAATCGAGAGAGCGATGAACACACAGGAAACATGGGAAACGATTTCTAAATCGAGACAGAGATTGAATGTTAAAGGAGTAGTTCTCTTATACGTGAGAACGTGGAGTGCAATTTTTAAAACTATCAGACTAAAGGTACGTGCACGCAGGATCGTGGGGATAGTTTTGTTAATCGTTCTTAGGAGGTTATCTAAAGGGCGCCCTATAAATAGAATGAAGCATGAAGAAGAAAGGGGAATTGGCAGAGAGACTGAAACGCTAGTGAAAAAGTCTACTGGAGAACGACGAACATCATGAAGTTTCTGGTGATCTGGATTTCCATTTTCATTGAATATCTGTACCGCTTTCTTAACTTTCCCTGATAATTTATGTTCATGTAATTTACTTTGATGCAGTTTACGTTCAACAACTTTAAGTTTATGTACTTTCGATTCCTTGTTATTTTAATTTTATGTAAATTAAGATTATGCATTTAAGTCTTCACTATTTACACTTTATGCAATCTCGATTTCCTGTCATTTACATTTCTGCAATCTCGATTTCCTGTTATTTACATCTCTGTAATCTCGATTTCCTGCTATTTATATTTTTACAATCTCGATTTTCTGCTATTTACCTTTTCGCAATTTCGATTCTTTGTCGTTTACACTTAATACAAATTTGAGGTTTCCGTATTTTTTCGCAATTTAATATTCTGTACTTACTTTTCGATTCGACATTTTACTGCTTTCTATACTTCGAATACTTTAAATACAAAATACAAAAAATAGTACTTTCGATTCTCATTTCGCATACTAGGTTGCGTTAGAATTTGTGATACTATAGGATTTTCGATTCTCATACAAATTTTCGATTGAAAAACCATTTGTTAACCTAAATAAAAAGAATCTACGTTGATTAGAACAAAATTTTTTAGAAATCGAAATGGATCGAACTTTCACCACAAAACACTATGAAAGAGTTTATGAAATAAATGAAAATTAAAAGCAGAGACAAATGAAAAGATGGGAAACCTAGTATGTGTTCAGTTGAGCTTGAAGCCGTCGAAACTCTGGGATCCTTTTCCTTTATTGTTGAAGGAGTGGAGAGTTCCGTGGTTGGCCACATGGTCTCGTTTCCAGGGCAAAACAGATTTACTCAGTTGACTAGATTTGTCAGCAGAGTGAATCTTAGCACCCGTGAAAGTTTGGGAGCCTGATCCGAGGTTGTTGAAGGAATCTCCAGTTGCAGGACTGTTGATCTCGGCGTGGGTGAAATCTTGTAATCCGTCGCCGCAGTTGTTGAAGGACTGAACAGTTCCAGAGAAGCGGGGGAAGTGATTTGGAGTGGGGCGTGGATTGTTGGGGAGGGAGATGGTGGTGGTAACAGAAGGGGTGGAGACATTGACGATGTGGTGGTTATTCTCTGCGTGGGTGTCGTCGTGGGTAGAGTTTCTGTTGTTGGTTGTGCCACGCTTGTCATTGCTCCCATATGCCATCCTGCTTATTTCCTCGATTCATTGTGGGAATTGGGATATCGGTTTATTTGAGGGATTTGTCCATCCGCCTCAAAATATTATTTATCTTTTTCTTTTAAAAATTTAATTGGTTATTTGCAAAAGAGGGATTATATTTTGATACAATCATTCAATCATTTATTTTTAAATTTTTATAATATTATTTATCTATTTTTTTTATAATATTATTTATCTATTTTTCTTTATCTCTTCCCAATTAAAATATTAATTTTAAAATTATTATTTGTATATTTATAATAAAAAGTTGTCCAAATATCTTTTCTCTTTGTAAAATAAAAATAACTATTATTTTTAACTTTAAATTTTATCATTAATTTTTTAACTTAAAAACTACAATAAAAAAATAATAAAAAAAATCATATTAATAAATTTTTTTATTATTTTTTAAAAGTAAAGTTATATATGTCTTTAAAATTTTGAAAACTTAGAAATTTGTATTAGTATTTAATAAAATAAAGAAAAATGAAGTTGAATTTGAAATTTAGATTACTCTTTCAGAAAGATATTATATTTTAAAAACAATTCTATTTTTCATAATTAACAAATGAAATTGTACCCAGCTTTTTACGCAATTCCTTAATTCTACTTAAAATAATGGCTTTGGAAACTTCGCACCATTTGTTAGGTATTTTTGTGGAAGTGTAGTGTCTACTGGACCAAGAAAGAGTATCATCTTACTTCTTGAAGTGAATGTTGTTTTTTTTGTTTTTTTTAAATCGAGAGGATCACTGCCATGTCACTATGACAATTTTATAAGATTATCATAATGTTTTTTTTTTTTACACGGTTTTGAAAATAGGTCTGACCAATTTATTCCGTTAAACAGAATCAGACTAAAATTTAGTTTTTAAATAATTAGATTTTAATTAAATTAGATAAAATGATAAAATTGGTTGAATTTTTTTATCAAGTCAATTTTGATAAAAAAAATTATAACCAAATTTTTTATTATAATTTATTTTATAAAAGATATAATATATTTTATTTTTTTATTTTTTATCTTATATTAATTACGTTAATGTTAAATAATAATTTTGTAAATATATTTTTATCTTATTTTCATTATAATTTATATTTTATATTTATAATTTTTATTTAATATGATAATAATTTTTATTATTTTATGTTTTTTTATTAAATTTATTATATATTTATTATAATAAAAATATTATTTTATTAAATTCAATTAAACTTTAATTAAACCTTAAAATTTTGAATTCATATTTTCACTTATTTAATGACTAATCGGATTTTGAAAACATTATTCCTTATCACCAATAAAAAAATTAAGAGGTAAAAGAAAACTTGAATACTAATTTGACTCTTTTAAAAAAAGTGTGAAAATTAACTTTCTCTTTATTCTCCTTAAGAAAGATAAAATAGACTTAATTAATTTAAAACTTTTAATATATAATTGATAACACAATTCAATAATACCAATATAATATTAAATAAGATAAAATAGACTTAAATAATTTAAAATTTATAATATATAATTGATAACACAATTCAATAATACCAATATAATAAAACTAGTTTTTATCTTATGTTTAATAATATCACTTATGTTATAAGACATCTTCGTTGAGAGAGCAATTATATATATCACTAAAAATTCTAAATTTATTGTTATTAATGTCAATCATTTATTTGTTTCTAATATTCTTTGTCATTATTATTATATTTATAAAACTATTTTTAAATGTTATTAAAATAAATATTTATTATGATAAAAATAATTATTAATGATAATTATATAAATAATGATAATATTCAATTTTCACAAATATATAAAAATAATAGTGATAAATTGTTTATCGTTATTATTAATTTATAATAATTATCTATTTTAATATCATAATTATATAAAATAATAATAATAAATAAATAAATTGAGACTGATAATAATATATAATTATTATTATTATTATTATTATTATTATTTTAATATTAAATTTTTTGTAATTATTAATTATTTTTATTATCTAATTATTTTTCTTTTCATTATTAATAATTTAAAATAATAATGATTTATTTTGATATTAAAATTATATAAAATATTAATAATAAATTAATTGTAAATGATAATAATTTGTAATAATAATTATTATTTTAATATTAAAAAATTTGTCATAATTATTAATATTTTATTATCATGTAATATGTCTTTATTTAATTTTCATTATTAATACTAATGGAAACATCATGTTTATAATTTTTTTTAATTAATTTTTTTTAATATTGTATTAAATATTATTTTATTTTTTCTTTCCACCCTTTAAATATATTCAAATTTTTTTTGTTATTTTCTCCTTCTCATCATTTTATTATTTTAAAATATATAAATTATAATATATTTTTTTAAATAACAATTTTATTTTTCTCACTCTCAAGGGTTGTAAAACGAATCCGCTTAATACATAATTATAGATTTTATCCTTGAATTATTGGAAATTACATTGATGATGTGTATATTCCTTCTACCTCACAATAAATAAGTAAATTATTTTAAAATTACAAAAAATAAATAAACATTCAAATAGAGATTATTCATTACATATTGGATGCCAAACATTAAATTACAATAAAATGTTCAACAATATTCTAAATAATATATATATATATATATATAACTTAATTTATTTATATTCTAAAGTATTATATTATTATATAGCTTAACCTAATTTTATTTTAAGATTGAGGTGTGAAAATAGGTTTAATTAGATAGATCGAAAGGTCCGAGAAGCTAAGACAAAATTTTGTGACTTAAATTGAATTAGACCTATTTTGTCCTAGCCTATGTAAGTCATAACCTACATGGACTTATGTCAAGTTAATATTGGATCCGTTTATATAATAATAATTATTTTTAAAATAAAAATAATATTTTATTATAATATATATATATATATATATATATATTATAAATTAATTTGACAAGGATTAAGAGTAAATATCAGAAAAAGTTTTTAACAACTATTTATTCCAAGATCTAATGAATAAGATTAATTATTATTTTAGATTAATAAATTACTAATAAATAATAATAATAATAATAATAATAATAATAATAATAATAAAGACTATGTTTTTAACTTTTATTTTGAGATTAAATTGATACATTCTCTTATAATTTATATATTAAATTATTATATCTTAAATAAAAATTAATTTCATTAATATCATTTAAATTTTAAACATATTTTTTATTTTTATTTTCATTTAAGTATTTTTTAATTAATTAATTTAATATAAATATGTTAATTTTTTTATTTTAATCATGCAAAAATTGGTCTGTTAGCTTGTCTACCTAACATAAGGTTAGATTAGATCATCAATTTTTTATTTATTTTGTATGAAGTTAAGTTGGGATAAGTCGATCAAACAACTCTACCTTAAAGAATTAAAAGTAGATAACTTAAATGGTAATATCTTCAAAAGATTTGATTATGCAAGATAAATAAAAGAATTAAAAATATAAAGATGTATCTCCCCTAGCTATCATTCTTTAGAATCAACCTAATGTTATAAGAAAGTGGCAACTAATAATGCAAAAGTAAAAAAAAAAAAGTTAATAAGAAAAAATTACAAATAACAAGAAAAGAAAGATAAAAAACAAAATATAATAGGGTGAAGAAAAAGGAAGAAGAAGGATAAATCAATAAATAAAATATAATAGGATAAAGGATAAAATCAAGAAACAAACATAACGGGATGAAAAAATAACAGAAAAATATAATGGGACAAAGAAAGAAAGAAGGAACAAGAGTATATATTTTGAATTTAAAGTTTATAATAATCAAGTTGAGTACGAAACTTTAATTTTGAATTTAAAATTTATAATAATCAAGTTCAGTATCAAACTTTAATTATTGGATTAAGGTTGGCTACTGAAATTGGGGTAAAAAATCTTTATTATAAAAGTGACTCTAAGCTCGTAATAAGACAAATAATTAGAGAATTTCAAGCTAAGGAACTATTTGTACAAAAATATTATCAAATAGCTAAAACTCAAATAGAAAATTTTCATAAATTCAAAATAGAACACAGACCTAGGAAGCATAATGATCGAATTGATATTCTTTCAAAGCTCACCAATACAAAGAAAGCAGGGCAACACAAGACGTTGTTGCAAGAAAAATTGAGAATTCCCAGTTGGGATTACGATGATGTATTGCACATTGATCTAGCAAAATCGACATGGATGATTCCTATCATTAATTATTTAAAAAATGAAATACTTCCAAACATTTCGGAAGATGCTCAAAAAATGAGAAGGATAGTAGTGTTCTTTGTTTTACTCGACACAATTATTTAAAAGATGGTTCTCAACACCTGTTTGGATGAGAACCAAGTTGGATATGTGATGAATGAATTGCATAATGGGATACAGGAGTATATTCAAGAGCTTGAAACATGGTAGCAAGGATCCTTCAAGAAGGATATTATTAGCCAACTATTAAGCAAGATGCAAAGAGTTTCATAAAAATATCAAGCATTTCCAAAGTATAGACCGGTATTTAAAGCACCTCTAGAAGAACTTCACAACACTTTATCTGCATGACCCTTTGCTAGATGAAAAATCGACATACTAGGTCAATTTCCCATTGCTAAAGTAGAGTCTTTAGCCACAATCATCACACAACAAGTCCAAAAATTTATATGAAAAAATATTATTTGTAGGCATGGAATCCCCCAAACCATAATTATAGATAATGGAAAATAATTCACTAATAAAAATTTGGAACAATATTTAGAAGGGTTAATAGTGAAACATTTGGTAAGCTCGGTGGAGCATCCACAAACAAACGACCAAATAGAAGCCGGCAATAAGGTCATTCTAAATGAGCTTAAGCATAAACTCAGACAAGCAAAAGAGTGTTAGGCAGAAGAAATACCAAATATTATAGGGATATCATTGCACTCCTAATCTTTAACTCAAGAAACACCTTTTAGGTTAACTTATGGTGTTGATGCCATGATACCAATTAAAATAAGGGAAAAATCTTGGAGAAAGAAAAATTATGATGACAAAACTAATAACGAAAACATTTAGATAGAATTGGATCTGGTCGATGAGATAAGACATTTGGCTCATGTTCGAGAAGAAGCCATCAAAGGCGAGTGGAGAAAAAGTATGATACCAAAAAGAGAAGGAGTTTTTGAAAATGAGACCTTGTATGGAAAAAGGTTGGCAAAGCTTAGAAAGATTGATCAGAAGGAAAAATGGCCACTAACTAGGATGGTCCACATTAAGTAATAGATTTTTTTTTTCAGAATGGAGTTTATAAACTATAAGTACTAACAGGAAAATTAATACCTCAAACGTGGAACACCACTCATCTGAAAGCATATTATAGTTAATACAATTTGGAAGAAATCAAGCTTGAGAAATCAATCTCAGAGAATTTGGTTGAGTTGATGCTCTCAATAATAAATTGGTCGAGTTGAAGGTCTTATTAATAATTTGGTCGAGCATATGCTCCCATTAATAAGTTGGGCGAGTTGTTGATGTCCCAATCAAAAACTTGGTTGAGCATATGCTTCCATTAGGCGGAAGAAATCAATCTCGAGGAAATCGAGCAAAAGAAATTGAACATGAAAAAAATTGAGCATAAGAATCTGAGCTCAAAGAAATCAAACCCGAAATAATCGAGTGGAAGAAATCTAGCTTAGGAAAGAGGAACTTGGAATAATCAAGAGCAGAATAGGCGAACTCGAAAAAAGTTCAACTAAAGAAAAATTAACTTAGTAAAATTAAGGTCGAACAACTTCATAGTTCATACATCTTCATTACAATTAGATTTTGAACTTAGGGGTTTGTGTACGTGTCCAAGTTCAATGGAAAAAATATTCCTTGAGTTAATGGATCATTAATAGGTATTAATACAAAATTATCGACTTATTAATAAGGTAACAAATCATTCAACAATTAATATTGTAATAAAGACGAATAATTACCTAGTAATATATATATATATATATATATATATATATATATATATATATAAATTTCCACTTGACGATGATTAACTGTTATTTGATAGAATATATATATTGATATTGACTTAAACATTAAAGTTTTTTCGCATGTGGACCTCCCTTTCGTTTTTGAAGACGTTATATCTCATTCCATCGAGCTCGAGTTGTTTGAGTCCAAGCTTCCAAGCTATCTATAGTGACCAATGCTGAAGTGGCAAACTTGAAGCAACAAACTGTTTTATTGTTTGTTGAATAATTATCTCTTATTTATTTGAAGTCCCTTTTCTACAATAAAAAATATCAACATTAGTAAGACCTAAAAGTTTTTTAATATGTCTTGTGTGTTGAAAATGTGGCAATACAGCTTAATCAGAATGGAAAAGTATTTTCCACAAAACAAAGTGTTGAAAAAATCTTAAGGTCATTAGCAAAATCATTTAATAGTGTGGTGTGTACGATAAAACAAGCAAAGAATTTGTCCGACCTATTAATAAAAGAGTTGATCAGATCTCTTGAAGCCTATAAGCACCGAATGGAGAAAGATAATGAGGACAAGGATACAAGTGCAAAACTGCTCTAGACCAAGGAGAAGACGTTTTATTCGTAGAACAATAGAGGAAGAGGACGTAGTGGTCGGTCCTGAAGTGGACGATTTGGCTGAGGAGGTTGAGATGGATCTAGTGGCCGAAGTGATGAAAATGAAGAAGGAGATTGACATAACTGGCGAGGTAGAGGACGTGGATCGAGAAGAAGTTGATCAACGAACCACTCAAATGTTGAGTGTTTCAAGTATGGCAAATATGACCATTATGCGAAGGACTGCTACTCAAGAAAATGCTTTAATTGTGGAAAGGAGGGACATTATGCGAAAGAATGTCAAAAGATAGGTGAAACCTATCTTGCAAAGGAGAAGGAAACTGAAGAAACATTGTTAATGATCGAGCTCAACACAAGAATTTGCAATGAAGGAATTCGAGAAGATATTGATCAAATGTCGGTATGGTATTTGGGTAGGGTGCAAGTAACCATATGTGTAGAGATTATCACCTATTCAACAAATTAGAGAAATTTAAGGACGATCGGAGACATTTCAAGAGTCTTGGTAAAAGGCCGAGACATAGTCGACTATTTTCAGAAGGATGACCAAATCAGGTCAATCCAAGATGTGTTTTATATTCCAGATCTCAAGAGTAATCTTTTGGGTATGAGACACTTGATGGAGAGGATACTCAATTTTCATGCAAGATTGAATATTAGAATTGAAGGACAAGCTCGAAAGGTTGATTGCCCGAGTAGAGATGAGAAATAATAGAATATACAAGTTGTAGTTAAGAAACATTTGTGAAAGGAGTATGAACTCAAATGTAGAGGACATGTTGAAGAAAAATTACCGATCTGGTCACATGCATTTTTGTGGTTTAACCAAGTTGATTTATTATGATAATTATGATATTGTCCGAATTGGTGATACAAATGAGTGGAAGTGAGAACAATTAGAAGGAAACTGAGTAGGGCAAACTGTTGCACCTACAGTTGTTGTCAAATTGGAAGGAGATCGAGCTACTGCAACACCAGTTGTTGTCAGCTCGGAAGGAGGCCGAGCTACTACTGCTACACTACCAGTAGTAGTCAGTTCAAAAACCAAGAGGGAATAAATAACCACAAAGTTGAAGAAAAATATGAAAAACATATGTTCAAATTATCGAGCATGGAGGGAAGAGTTTACAAAGAGTGGTTCGTAACCATGTCCAAGCTGTTGTGGACAAAATGCTCCAAGTTGTTGTAGAAGAGAAGGTCCGAACTTTTGTAGACGAGAAAGTCCAAATTATATTTGAAGAATAGAAGATCCAAGCTGAAATTGAGGAGAAGATCTAAGCTGTTGTGGACAAGAAGGTTCGAGCTGTAATTGAAGAGAAGAACCAATTGTTATGGATTAAAAGATCTGAGAACATAATGACATGTTGATAATGACCAAATTGTCAAGCTATAATCGAACAGTTAGAGTGAAGTAGGTAAATGTGAAGTTGACATTTATGAATGGTGTGCTCAAGTCTGTTGGAGTGAAGTAGGTGAATGTGAAATCAACATTTATGAATGGTGTGCTCAATGAGGTGTATGTTGAGCAACCACTTGAATACGCGAAAGCGAGAATGAGTCAGGAATATGTTTATCCCAAGAAGCATATGCAAAGGTGATCCTGCATAAATTCAAGATGACCGATTTCAATTCGATATCAACCCTCTTAGACAATGACTGGTGTGTAAATGTGGATGATTGGGATAAAGGATGGAAGGAACCCTGGGTTCTCATGAAGATGACAAGTCCGCTGGTAGGTAACTTGAAAGTTTGGAGCTTAGAATGTTTTGAAGGCCAAAAATTTTTGAAGTACAATAAGTGGATGATCAATGTCAAATCGATCTCATATTTTGAAGCTCAATAAATATTCAAGCTAGTTAAGAAAAATCGATATCAAATTGATGTCTTGATTTATGCTTTGTTTAGTTGGAGTGATTTGAGAGAGTGAAAAAGGAGGGATTTGAAGAGAAATGAAGGTAAAGTTAAAGTTGTTTGGATGAATGGAAAGTGAAAGGAAAGTTTATGGGAAATTGTGAATGATTTGATGGATATGAGATATAAAAATTATAATTTTATGTTGATTATTTAAGAAAATTATCATTTTACCCTTTGTATAAAATAAGGTTCAAATGATTATAAATATAATTTTTTAATTAATTATCCATATTTTGCATTGATTATATATTTAAAAGAAAAAACAAAATTAAAAGTGTTTGTAATTGGAAACAAATTTAAAAAAATAACTTTTTTTAGATAGTTATTAAAAATTATATAAATAAACAATTACAAAATTATGTACATTGCATATCCATATTCAAATAATGTTGACATATTAAATAAATTATTTGACTAATAATTAAATAATTATAAAATATAAAATAATAATTAATATTGATCTGATAATAACAAATAATTATGAAAACTAATAATATAATTGTACATTATTATTTAAAACAAATATAAAATACAAGTGAAAATAGAATAATAATTAAATGAAACAATACTAAAATTATAAACCTATGCACACTAATGTTCTTCAAACAAATAATTATAATGTTATTCATCTTTTGCAGTCAAGTCCTCTAGTTCAGATCATTCAATCACTTCCACTCAAGAACATGAACAACTGGGAGAGACGAAGATGTCCCATATATCTGACTCGAATGTTGAAATGTTGATGATCGTCTCATCACATTAACTTGAGATAAAATAATTACAATATAATTTTCTACTTTGAGGATGAACAATATAATTAAACTAAAAATTGAGAATACTCTTATACATTTTTGAACTCTTTTGGATAAATTTTGTTTTCCTCATTTTTGATAAAGTTAATTTTAATATTTAAAAGTATTTAACATTTTGAATTCTGAAAGATTTTCTCTAATAGCAAATTTAAAAACATAATATTCAAAAAAATATTTTAAGATTCAGTCTCGGGTTGTATTTCGCTCGAGCGATTATACTCTCGCTCGAGCGAAATACCATCCTGATCGATCATAATTTGATATGATCGATCATAATTAGAGGATATAATAGCGGTTCCTCTGTAACCGCTATCTAAAATATATATTAGATAGCGGTTATGACCGCTATATAATATATATTTTAGATAGCGGTTCCTCTGGAACCGCTATCTAAAATATATATTAGATAACGGTTATGGTTTAACCGCTATTACAAGTTGTTTTTAAGAGCGGTTCTGGGGGAACCACTATCATATGCAACAAGTTTTTTGATTGAACGCTCATATCTGAAAATATATAATAGCGGTTAAGATTTAACCGCTATTAGAAGTCCTATATAATAGCGGTTAAGTTTTAACCGCTATTAGAAGTGCTATATAATAGCGGTTAAGTTTTAACCGCTATTAGAAGTGCTATTATAATAGCGGTTAAGATTTAACCGCTATCATATACAATCATCGCGAGGAGGTGTGGGTGCACTGTGTGTTCACATGCAGGAGATGAAGAAGGGTAAATAAGTCATTTATTATTTGATGATCTGTCTTTCTCTGCTATCCTCTCAAATCCTCGCAACTCTACCGGGTGAGCTTTCCTCCCCTCTCCCTCAAATCCGCGCCTGCAAATCCTCTCAAATCACTTGCAACAAACGACTTGAATCTCTCATTTACGTCTTCGTGAAAAGTAAATCGGTTCAAACAAACACACTGTTAAAGCCGAAAGAATTGTTAAAAATAACGAATCAAGAATTAAGAGATCGACAATTTTACTAAAAAATTTAATTTTATGAGATAATTTTGATAAATAAAATCAAATAATCAATTTTAAAATTTTGGTAAAAGAAAAAAATAATAAGAATTATGAAATATTTTAATATTAAGAATATATTAATAATTATCATTTAATTTTAAGAATATCTTAATATTGTATATAATATAATATTAGATGTTTTAGTACGAGAAAGAATCAGTAATATATATTATAATATATATATTGGACGAAGGACGTGGGTTGGGTATCTGCACATGATGTGTTTCGATATATATATATTGGACGAAGGACGTGTTGGGTTGGGTATCTGCACATGATGTGTTTCGATTGGAATGCGTGCGTGAGTGGCTATGCATGGGAGGAAAGTAGGGAGGGGACTTTTCGTCAATGAACGTGTTGCGTTGGGTATCTGCAGATGATGTGATTGGATGGGAATTGTACAACGCTTTTGAAATTATTAGCGTTTGTACGGTTAGCGTGTTTTTATATTTATTTTATTATATTTTATATTTATATTTATTATTATGATTTATAATAGTTATGATAAAAAATTTATTATTATTTTAAAATTATTGTTACTAATGATTCTTACCCGTATAGATCAAGAAGAATATATGCATATATGAGATTGATCATCAAACTGTATTATTAAAATATGGATAAGGATAATTTTTTTGAAAATGAGAAAAGATTAAAAAAAATCCGATATCTAAGTAAAATTTTAAATAAAAAATTATAAAATAAGAGAATGAATAATAAGATAATTTTATTTCTGAGTCAATTTAATTATATAAAACCTAAAAGATAAATTACAATATTATTAAAATAATATGTTGCTAACGAAAATTAAGTATGATATCAATAGATATTTAATAAATTTATTATATATTTATTATATTATAAAAATATTATTTTATTAAAATATAGTTTTCTCATATTAATTTGTCAGATCCAAGTTTTAAAAGTATTGTTGAATGAAGTGACATGAATGTAAAAGAAATTTTTTAAAAGTTATATGAATTATTATTTTTTTGTAGGGTATACGTACAGGTATATGACATGTTTTCAACGTTACAAAGTTTGATTAAAACTTCCCAGAATTCATTTTTTTCTTTTTAATAATATTTTAACATGCGACAGTTTAATATATTTTTGCATTCAGAAGTTCAATATGGTAATTTTTCACATTAAAAAACATGAAGTATGGATATTTTTAAAAATGAGAATATGAATAGAATATTATAATGTGTCCACAGAATATTTTTCTACACAAGATGGTATTCGATGCTACGCTGATTGATACAGGATTCTCTCTTCTGCATATAATAAAATTATCAAATATTTGAATTAAAAGAATGACTTTTCAATTGACTTATCATCTTATTTATTGACTTCACTGTCCGAGTCTGGTACGCCTAACATGATGTGATCCATCATTCAAGGATTCACTTTTCTATGACTTTAAAAAAGATGACTCGTCATTTTCTACTGCCATGACATAAAAATAGAACTATTATTAAGTTTATTTAAGAGGAAGATAATTATTTTTAAACAAAAAATTTATTCTATTATTTTTAAATTTTTTTTTAACATATTTATTAAATTATATGATATTTTAAATATTTTTAAAATTTACTTATTTTTACTTTACCAAATAAAAAATCATATGCTATTTTTAGGTAAAGTTTTTGTCGACACTAGTAAGAAAGTTAAATGCATATGTTTCTATTTTCACTAAATAAATTAAATAAAAGAAAATGACCCTAGTAAAAACAAAGAAAGTGGGAAACTTACTGTTAAAATCAATAGATATTATGTTGAAAAAATTAGGACTATTTGATTTAAATTTGTTCTTTTACTTTTAAAGATAGTTTTTAAAGATAATTTTTTTAAAAATAAGTTGAGAAAAAAATATTTGATAAGCTTATTCTAAAAGTTATTTTAACATGATATAAATAATTATAAAAAATTATGAAAAAAATATTTTTTTGACAACTATATAATAATTAAAATTAATACTACAATATAATTATTAATGAAAATGTTGATATCATTAATAAAAGATTTTAATTAGAAAATGTTTGTTATTAAATTTTTAAAAATTTTTAAAAATTAAGAGATAAAACGTATTTTAATAAATAATTATTAATCAAGTTTTTCAAATTTTAAACATAAAAAATAAATAATTATTTTAAAAAGAGTAATTAAACAAGCCACTTTTTAGTGACACAAAATAATGAATAAAGAAATTAAGTAATCATAATTAATTTAATTTTTTAAAATACATGAAAATTTTCATTTGATTTTAAAATTTAAAATTAAATATATCATTTTAATTAATCTATAATATTTTTATTTTAATCCATTTCTGTCATGATAAAATATAATTATATATATATATATATATATATATATATATATAAAATTAACATTGAAAGGTAAATATTTATTTGAAAAAATATAAAAAATAATTATTTATTTATTAATATTTAAAATAATATATATATATATATATATATATATTAAAGAAAAAATCATTCAATTAGAAAATAATTTTATTTTTAATTATAGAAATGAGTACATTAAAAAAATTACGAGTTTAAATAAATTTATTTTGAAAATATGACTTTAAGAAAATGAATCTCTAGCAAATGCAATTTATTTTTTTAGAAAAAAGTAACATCATATAACATGGTTTTTTTTTTTTTTTCTTGAGTTCTGTTGCAAAAGACGGTTTAATTTCTCCGCCTTCAGATCTATCCGCGCTTATTGCGTGCCTAACATTGTTTTGGTACAGTCTGAAGATAAGGTTTGTCACGAGGGCTTGGTTACGAAGTATCTTCTCTCATTTTCAAACAAAGTCACAATTGTGATTTATACATGAGATTTTCCAGGTGACCGGCCTCTAGATAATATTCATATTGTATCTCATTAATGTTTTTTATATATAATACTATAATATTATTTTTAATTTTTTTATTTTTATCTAATACGAAATATCAACTTACATTTAAATTTTTAATAATCTTATTTCTTTCAAGTTGATGTAATAGTGATTTTACTTACATCATCGTTCAACTCAAGCAAATTCGCTTGTTTTAAAAATTTATCAATAAGACTTTTGATAAAAAATTCATAATTTAAGATATTTCACTTATTTAAACTATAATTAATTAAATCGGTCATCACACCAATTATCGATTTTAATATCACTATTAGATACTTTCAAGAGAATTATACGAAGATTCTCAATAATCGAACACAAATTAATCATATAAAAAAATATAACTAAACTTTCAATCCAACATTTTACATTAAATTATCTTTCTTTCTCTCTTAAGAAATATTGAACTTCAAATTCACATGTATGTTCTAAAAAGTAAAAAATAATTAAAGTTGGTGATACTCAATCTTTAGCCAACAACTTATAAAGTAAATAAGCATAAAATTATTTGTTTTATTACAATGTAATTTGACCAAAAGTTGAGTAATGGGTTTTACAAAGATGTTAAATCCAAATCTGATTACTTTGGGAACATTGTAATTTTTTACACCACTTACCTACTAATAAATATAACTTGAATTGTGTTTTACTTATTGGCTTAAATCACCATTAAGGAAATATCATGTTTAGTAATAAATATAACTTGAATTGTGTTTTACTTGTTGGCTTAAATCACCATTAAGGAAATATCATGTTTAGTCGTGCTTTACTAATGGAATTTCAATTTCTTTTAATTGATAATGTTGTTCAAAGTGTTCTAGAAGAGTATGGAAAACCAACAACCAAAGACAAATTTTAGAAATCTAGATGTGTCCATGACCAAAGCAATTGGAGAGGTAATTCCAAACACATGTCATAGATTGTGCTTGTGGCATTTAGTAAGAATGTATTTCTAGCTGATATCAAATCCTTTCAAGGAGTGGTAGAAAAAATAGTGTATTAGATGAGATTGTAAGGAAAACAACAAGTCTCACACATTTCTTGATGACATTTGAGAATGTGAGAAGAGAAGTCCCACATCAGGAAATTATATGTTGGTGTTTACTTTTCTTGTTATAAAGGGAGCACACTGTCTATCTTATAAATCACCCAAAATATCTTCTTTCTCTCTTCTATTAATACATTGCATAGTAGTTGAGTTCTCTTATTTCTTAGAGAGAATATTATTATTGTTTTCTCCTAAGATTTAAAGAGGGTACTATAATTTCTTTCAGTAGTAAAATTCTATTATTTCCTATTATCGGTTTTGTTTATCTTTCCTCATCTTTTGTTTTAGTTGTGAGTTCTTATACAATTACTCTAATTCCTAACAGTGGTATCAGAGTCGTTGGTTGGTTTCTTATTTATGATATTATTTCGCTGCTATAGTCCTTAAAATAGTATTAAAGAAAATTCTTAGTATGATTTGTGGTTGCAGTTAATTCGATCTTCTACATCATAAAAGAGTTATTCTAGTTACTAGATATAAAGTATGGTAGTGTGACAGTGCATGTCTAGGAAAAGTTCTGGCAAGGAAAAACTTGGTATTTAAGTGTGTCCATTAGTAACTCACCTATCTTTCCTAGGAGTTTACTTGGTGTATTAGTTATGGTTTATGCTATTGTTTCAGTAGGTAATACTATTTAGAGTGAAAGGTGCACAAATCGTTTAAAACCATAACAACAAAATATGAGATAAAAAAGTTTAATGAGAATAGTTTCTCATTGTGCAAACTGAAGATGAAGACAATTTTGAGAAAAGAGAATTATGTAGAAGTAATTAGAGAAATACATGGGCATCAAAGATCGAAGGTGGGAAGAAATTAACAACAACACTATAGCAAATTTGTGGAGAAGGGTACAACGAAGGAGATTTGGGAGTCCTTCATCAAATTATATAAGGAGGAAACATATATTGGACTTGGTTTATTATAATGTGTTGGATTCACCAGTATTATCCTTAGGAGGAGCCAAATATTTTGTGTCAGTGATGACACTGATTATTCCAGAAGATTATGGGTGTATCGCTGTTAAATTATTGGCAAGCGTACCAAAATTATCAATCGCAGTATAGTATTTCGATTAAATAAAAGTTGATCCCACGAGGAACAGTTTTAATGGAAATTCCCAATTATATGTTTACTAAGTAGATTAAAACAGAATGAGTTTTGCATAAAGAGTTGAATTGAAATTAAATGATAAAGATCTGTAAATTGTTGAGAAAAGATCAATTAAAGGCACTTAGGATTGACTTTTTTCCTTATCCCTCTTTTGTAATGGCTATGTCACTTAAGAACGTTAATTAACCTAACAATGTTAATGCCACCTACTCAATTCAATTCATCCATGTTGATTCCTCACACATGAAATTCATAAGAAAACCTAATAAATGTTGATTCCTCACACAATTAAGAGATTTTCCAGCATTAGGTTTAGGGTGTTAAGTAATTGATACATTCATTCCATTCTTGGCAATTAATGTAACAAATATTCTTACTGTGATCTAGGGTTCAAGATATATTTTCCAATCATACCCCAAACATCAAGAATAAATCATTCTAAAGCACAAAGGATAAGAATAACAACATCAAAACATAGATTAATATCTCAAAATATCACCATGATACAAAAGAGTTCAAAGGAAGTGCACCCAATCCCAAGAGAATGAAGTTAGCCACTCATGTTGGCCATTACAATGCTCCAAATGTGGAAGAAGTGAAGAATTGATGAAGATTGGACGAAACCCTAACAGTAGTTGCGCCTCTTCTCCCCAAAACTGCTTGCTTTTCTCAAAACACATCTTTTCTTTTTATAGGAAAAATTGGGCTTTTGGCCTTCGCATCTTTCGCTCAGATGACAACTTTCTCTCAAGGGAAAGTTGCCTATTTTTGCTCAAGCGACAAAACGCTCGCTTGAGCGAGTGAACTCCAAAGAAGAATAACTAACATTCGCTCAAGTGTTGAATTATTGGCAAGCGTACCAAAATTATCAATCGCAGTATAGTATTTCAATTAAATAAAAGTCGATCCCATGATGAGCAGTTTCAATAGAAATTCCCAATTATGCTTACTAAGTAGATTAAACAGATTGAGTTTTGCAAATAAGAGTTGAATTGAAATTAAATGACAAAGAACTGTAAATTGTTGAGAAAATATCAATTAAAGGTACTTAGGATTGACTTCCTTCTTTATCCCTCTTTTGTAGTGGCTAAATCAATTAAGAACGTCAATTAACCTAACAATGTTGATGCCACCTACTCAAACCATCCATGTTGATTCCTCACACATGAAATTCATAAGAAAACCTAATAAATGTTGATTCCTCACACAATTAAGAGATTTTCCAGCATTAGGGTTAGGGTGTTAAGCAATTGATACATTCATTCCTGGCAATTAACGTAACAAATATTCTTACCGTGATCTAGGGTTCAAGATATATTTTCCAATCATACCCCAAACATCAAGAATAAATCATTCCAAAGCATAAAAGATAAGAATAACAACATCAAAGTATAGATTAATATCTCAAAATATCACCATGATACAAAAGAGTTCAAAAGAAGTGCACCGAATCCTAAGAGAATGAAGTTAGCCACTCATGTTGCCCATTACAATGCTCTAATTGATGAAGAAGTGAAGAATTGATGAAGATTAGACGAAACCCTAACAGTAGTCGTGCCTCCTCTTCTCCAAGACTGCTTTCTTTCTCAAAACACATCTTATCTTTTTATAAGAGAATTTGGGTCGGGCCTCGCATCATTCATTCGCTTAAGCGTTTTTCTCTCTTTCAATTTTTCTCTAATTATGCTGACAATTATGCTCCTTACTCTTGTATCAAGGTATTCTCGAATTCATCCTATATTGGGAGAAAAATATATTAGAATTAACATAAGTTAAATGGTTTCATAACAATTTACGGCATAATTATATCAACTATTTACCACTTAACAACTCCCCCAACCTAGAATCTTGTTTGTCCCAAGAAAAGTAATTTTTCCAAAGGTGATGCTCACAATTCCAACATAAAAATCTTCTTCCAAGCAAAGTAATCTTCTTCCAGAATCACAACATAAAAATTTTCAAAGGTGATGCTCACAATTCCAAATGAAAATAGAACATATAAACATTCAAGTTACAAAAACTAACAAAGAATAATTAGTCCTCAACTATCCTCAGAGAAGCATGATCTCTCAAATAGAGTTATATATAATCATCTCTAATTCTCATATGTAAGTGTTTATCTCATTCAATCACTTCCTTTAGACAATCCAATATTGATAATCATCTTCAAGCAATCAACATTTGTTAAGCAAGACTTAAATCAAAAGGTCTTTTGAGGCTTGTAATGGGGCTGGGCTAAGAAAGAATTATTGGTTTTTCTGGGATATACAAAAATATTTGAGAAATTCAACTCATATGAATGATTCTTGATCAACAATTCCTCAAGTCAGGTTTCAAACTTCATGCTTTTGTCCCTAACACAATGACAATGAGTTAATGATCTCACAAGTTATTATTCCCCCCTTGAACTACTTTTCTATTTTTTTTCTCATGCTTTTGCATGTATTCTTTTTGGCTTTGCCAATTTTTAAGTTTTGCTTTTCCTTTTTCTTTACACCTTTTTTTTTAACAATAACACCCCAATAATACCTGTAGGATAACAATAGCAATACACAACAATAAGAAAAATAGTGACATTCATACTCATTTCCTTTTCAAATATAAGAAGGTAGATAAATAATGTTTAGGTTTAAGGGTTGTGTTTAAGAAACAATATTATTTTTGGCTTAGAAGAGGTTCAAATGGATGTCCTATAATTAATGTAGGGTTGACTATTTGGCTCTGGGTTATATCTACTACAAAGAAAAAAAATGTCTTTATCATTTTCAAGTCTTGCCAACATGTAATCACATTAAAGAATCAACTAATATCAGTTATCATCATAAAGTGTTGACACTCAATTTATCTATTTTTGGTACTCTACTCACCTGGGTTTTGGCTAGCTTCTCCTATTCAGTTAATTGCTAATTCTCCTCATCAATTCCTTTTCACTATCATACTCATCATCCCAAAATCACTTGTTATTGGAAACAATCAAAATGATTTTCACGTTCCAGATTTGAATTAGACAATAAGCAATAATCTCATATATGACTCTAAAACAAATTATGGGACAGCAAGGGAATTCAAAATTTAAAATAAAGCAATTAAAAACATTAAATTAAAATAAAGGAATTAAATACATTAAAAACAAAGTAAGTTTCCTCCCTCATTTACTTCACTTGTCATCTCCTCCTTATCATGTGTCTCATCCTCAGCTGCAGACTTTCTCACCCCCTCTCGGAAAATTTGGACTGTCCCTAGGCCATTGAAGTAAGATTTAAAAGTCTTGAGGAGAAGTTCACTGTATACCTGGAGCAATCTTGCAAAGAAAGAACCTAAGGAAGAAAAATGCACAAAAAACTTAAACTGCAAAAAGAAAAAAAAAAACAAATTCAAAACATTGGGTTGCCTCCCAAGAGCGCTTATTTAACGTCTTCAGCTTGATGCCTATTTGTTTTAGGGCTCATGCAGGTGAGTGATCAAGGTGATCTATACGCATTCTCTATCCCTTAACTGTCCTTGTCGGAATGAATTTATTCTTTTCATTGCGAATAACCTTACAACTGTTAGAGATTGGATAAATCATACACTGTCGGGAGGTTTCGAGTACCTTTCTTTGAACAACTTCCTTCATAGTCGGATTGAGATGTCTTTGGGGTTCTGCAACATGTTTGTAATCTTGTTTTTCAATTGAGATGGGTAATTCCTCCAAAGTATCTATTCTGAGGCAATCTTTCTTGTCTTCCTATTGTTGTATAGCTTCAAACAAATTAAAATTAACTTCATCATCTTCACTTCTAATTTTCAACTTGCCCATGTCAACATCTATAATTACTTTGGCAGTCTTCATAAATGGCCTTCCCATGATCAACGGGACTTCCTCATTTTCCTCCATGTCCATAATCACAAAATCAACAGAAAATATGAATTCATCAACTCTGACCAAAAGGTCCTCCGCCACACCATAAGGAGATTTTAGAGATCTGTCAGCTAGCTGCAGTGTCATTCTTGTAAGCTTTACTTCCAAGTCTCCTATTCTTTTAAGCATAGACAAAGGCATTAGATTTATACTAGCACCCAAATCAAGTAATGACTTACCTACTTGTAACGTCCCAATTGTGACTGGAATAGTGAAACTGTCAGGATCCTTGGACTTTTAAGGTAATGATTTCTGAATTATAGCGTTGCATCCTGCTTCTAGCTCCACTATTTCTGTAGTAAATCTCCTTTTATTAGTTAATAATTTTTTCATGAATTTTGCATAAGTCGGCATCTGCTCCATAGCTTCCATAAATGGAATATTAATTTGTAAATGCTTGAAAATATCCATAAACCTAGTGAATTGTCTTTCTTTATCTATCTGTGAGGGAACCTTGGGATATGGTAATTTCTCTACAAATGGTTTTTAACTCCCTCCTTTTTCTATCTTTTGTTTTTTCTCTCCCTCTTCGTTCTTCTTATTAGGGATATGCCTTTCTTTATTATTCTCCTCTTCTTGCTCTTCATCTTATTTTACCAAAACTTCTTCTTCAACAACTATATTGTCACCAATCCCCTTACCTACAACTTTTCCACTTCTTGTAGTTATTGAATTGCATTGCTCCCTAGGGTTGGTTTGTGTGTTAGCTGAAAACTGTCCTCCTTGCTGCTGCTCAGATAATTGCTTAGCCAGTTGACCTATCTGGGTCTCTATATTTTTGAATGAAGCCTCAGTATTTTTCTTATTAGCCATAGTGCCTTGCATGAATTTTTCTAAAGTATCCTCCAATTTACTTATTCTGTCAAGCACTGAAGGATAATGTTGTTGCTGCTGTTGATATGAAGGTTGCTGATATGAATATTGTTGAAATGCAGGTTGTATAGTAGATGAGTTAACACCTTGTTTCCACCCAAAATTCTGATTCTGATTCTCTCTCCATCCTTGTGTAGTATTACTCTGATAATTGTTAGGGTTAGGAAAATTACCTTGTCTGCCTTGACTACTACCTTGGGCACCCATATAATTAACTTCTTCTTGTTGAATGTTGCCTTGATAAGAACATTGTTCATTTGCATGATCACCTCCACACACATCACAACTCATCTGTTGATTAAGAATAGATTGTACTGTGTGCATTTATTGAGGTAATTTCTCTATTTTCTGGTTCAATGCTTCAATTTGTTGCGTTATAAGTTTATTTTGGGCTAAGATAACATATGAGCGGTTAAGTTCAATAACTCCCTTCCTTTGAATTTGATGTCTATCATGTTGGGCCTGTTGGTCTGTAAAGGCTAGTGCATCAATAATTCTGGTGGCATGATCAATTTCTACATCCAACATAGATCCTTCTGTTGCAACCTCTAATAGCTTCTTTGCATCATGTCATAAGCCAGTATAGAAAATATTCAACTAAGAAACGTCATTAAATCCATGATTTGGGCAACTTCTCAGCAGTGATTTAAATTTCTCCCATGCTTCACAAAATTGTTTATCTGCTCCTTGTCTGAAAGAAGTAATGTCAGATTTTGCTTTGATGTAACGGGATGATGGGAAAAATCTATTCAGAAACTTCTCTTCTACACTACTCTAATTAGTCAGACTCTGATTAAGATGTGTTTTCAGCCACTCCTTTGCCCTACCTACCAAATAAAAAGGAAATAATATCAAATATGCAAATTCAAGATTTGCTGCTCTAAACCCCATGGTACCAATCAACTCATAAAAAGTAGACAAATGAATATAAGGGTCTTCATGATCCAATTCAGTGAATTGATGAGCAATAATCAAGCTTAAGAAAGATGGATTCATCTGCAATGTATGATCATCCGGAATGACAATGCTGGAAAAATGTCTTGGACCTTGCTGCATAACACAACTTCTAAGAGTTCTTCTAGGTGGAATTGTATTTGGGTTTTGATTTGGATTTTATTGGGATTTGGATTTGGATTCAAATTTTCTCCTTCTTCCGCCATATCTTCTATAATTGGGTCCGGTAAATTAAGTGTGAAAGAAGAATTAGCGAGGTTCTCTTGTGGCTTGTTCTTGAGTTTCCCTTCTTCTTCTACCGGGTTCCTCCGAGTTGTTTTTTCAATCTCTAGATTAAATTCTAACTGCTCCGAAGATACCTATCCTTTTAAATGCATAAATCAAAAGAGTAACTCAAACAAAGATTAGCACAAGACAATAATTAAAAAAAAACTAAAACTGAAAAATAAAACAAAAACAAAAATAAAAATAAAAATAAAAATAAAATACTCAATAAGCTAAACAAAGAATTCTCAAAGAACACCGTTCCCCGACAACGGCGCTAGAAATATTTGTTGAATTATTGGCAAGCGTACCAAATTTATCAATCGCAGTATAGTATTTCAATTAAATAAAAGTCGATCCCACAAGTAACAGTTTCAATGGAAATTACCAATTATGCTTACTAAGTAGATTAAACAGATTGGGTTTTGCAAATAAGAGTTGAATTGAAATTAAATGACAAAGAAATGTAAATTGTTGAGAAAATATCAATTAAAGGTACTTAGGATTGACTTCCTTCCTTATCCTTCTTTTGTATTGGCTAAATCAATTAAGAACATCAAGTAACCTAACAATGTTGATGCCACCTACTCAAACCATCCATGTTGATTCCTCACACAATTAAGAGATTTTCGAGCATTAGGGTTAGGGTGTTAAGCAATTAATACATTCATTCCATTCCTGACAATTAACGTAACAAATATTCTTACCGTGATCTAGGGTTAAAGATATATTTTCCAATCATACCCCAAACATCAAGAATAAATCATTCCAAAGCATAAAGGATAAGAATAACAACATCAAATCATACATTAATATCTCAAAATATCACCATGATACAAAAGAGTTCAAAGGAAGTGCACCAAATCCTAAGAGAATGAAGTTAGCCACTCATGTTGCCCATTACAATGCTCTAATTGATGAAGAAGTGAAGAATTGATGAAGATTAGACGAAACCCTAACAGTAGTCGTGCCTCCTCTTCTCCAAGACTGCTTTCTTTCTCAAAACACATCTTATCTTTTTATAAGAGAATTTGGGTCGGGCCTCGCATCATTCATTCGCTTAAGCGTTCTTCTCTCTTTCAATTTTTCTCTATTTATGCTGACAATTATGCTCCTTACTCTTGTATCAAGGTATTCTCGAATTCATCCTATATTGGGAGAAAAATAGATTAGAATTAACATAAGTTAAATGGTTTCATAACAATTTAAGGCATAATTATATCAACTTTTTACCACTAAACATCAAGCAAATTTTCTTGCGCTTGAACGACTGACTTCCAGAGAAGAATAAATGATATTCACTCAAGCGAGAGTCCATCCCGCTCGAGCGACTTTCATGCTGAAAATCTTCTTCCTTCTTCCAGTTTTACTCCAATTATGCTGACAATTGTGCTCCTTACTCTTGTATCAAGGTATTCTCAAATTCATCATATATTGGGAGAAAAATAGATTAGAATTAACATAAGTTAAGTGGTTTCATAACAATTCAAGGCATAATTATATCAACTTTTTACCACTTAACAACTCCCCCCAACCTAGAATCTTGCTTGTCCCAAGCAAAGTAATTTTTCCAAAACAAAATCATCACATATTATCTCTTTCTCTTCCAGAACCACAACATAAAAAAAAAATTCAGATGTGATGCTCACAACTCCAAATGAAAAATAGAATACATAAGCATTCAAGTTAGAGAAACTAACAAAGAATAATTAGTCCTCAACTATCCTCAGAGAAGCATGATCTCTCAAATAGAGTTATATATAATCATCTCTAATTCTCACAGGTAAGTGTTTATCTCATTCAATCACTTCATTTAGACAATCCAATATTAATAATCATCTTTAAGCAATCAACATTTGTTAAGCAAGACTTAAATCAAAAGGTTTTTTGAGGCTTGTAATGGGGCTGGGCTAAGAAGGAATTCATTGGTTTTTTTGGGATATACAAAAGTATTTGAGAAATTCAACTCATATGAATGATTCTTGTTTAACATTTCCTCAAGTCAGGTTTCAAATTTCATGCTTTTGTCCCTAACATAATGATAGTGAGTTAATAATCTCACAAGTTATTATTCTTGTAACATCCTGATTCTCAATACCACTAGTTTGTTAAATTTTGACGAAATCTTTGTGAAAATTTTAATAATTAAATTATTAGGAATTGGGTAAAACGACTATAGAGTTTTATGTTTATTAGATTATTTATGATTTTCTGGAATTTTTAGAAAATACTAAAAATTGACCCGTTTTGCGGGCAACTGGGCGTCAGATAGTAATTATATGTTTTAAGGTAGAAATTGAAAGTAAGAGAAGTAATTAAATTAAGAATTTAATAATATTTTAGAGATGAGGAGTAGATCATTTGGTTAGACTCTTGTCATAAGATTTGAGGGTCATGAGTTCGATTCTTGTATGTGCATTGAAACCATTATAATTTTTCTATTATTTTATAATTGTTAGAAAATACTCATGTGTGTACTTGAACGTTGAGTATGGAGTTAACAATTTTAACTGTCACATTTAGAAATTATTATTTTCTTGTATGTATTGAGTGTGGGTACATTAAAAGTTTATTATGTGTATGAATTGACAAGAAACATATGATGGTTGATATGGTTTGAAGTATCTTAAATCTTAAGGGTTGTGGGCTCAAATCCTCATTTATCACTTTCTCTCAAAACTTTTCTAACCTTCAAGCTTGATTTTGAGGGAGAAATCTTTGTTTTCTTGAGGAACTCCAAGAAGTAAGTTTGTTTCTCTCAATCTCCTCTACATTTCTACCGTTTTATTTTTCAAAACGGTGTATTTTCTATTTTTATCCACACTTGGCTGAGTTTGAATGGGTGTAGGAAGAGTGTTATTATAGATTTTACACCTAGAATACTAGAATAATGCTTAAAATTGAGGATTAGAAGTGGTTAAGCTAAAAACTTTCAGAACCCTAATTCGTAGGTACTTTTCATTGAATTTCTGAGACTTGTGTGAACAGAATTGGAAATTAGTATCTTCATGAAAGTTGTATCTCTTCAAGTTGTCGAAATTTAGAAACTAGTTTCACATTAAACGGATATTTGTAGCTCAAGTTATGCCCATTTTACTGTCAAATGTTCTAGTTGTGATGTTAAGAGGTAGCCCTGTTTCAACTGCCCAGATTTTTGAATTACTGGGATTGATACGTATGAAATTAGTACTTGATTCCTTCATAAAAGTGTTAGAAAATTATATTCCTGAAATTTAGAAATATGTTTCATGTTAATAGCTTATGTGTAGCATGAGTTATAATTCAATTACCAAGGCATGTTCAAAGTGTTATTGTAGTTGAGCCTAGTTGGAAACAACCACTGAAAACTGCATCTATTCTATAGGGTATTTGAATTTATTTCCTTTATCAATATTGTAGGTAATTAAGTTATTGAAATTTTGGCTCAAGTCTCATGCCAAAAAAGCTTATATAACTCTAGAAAATTCCAAAGTACTGAACCTTGTTCATGTTTGCTATTAGGATTTTTCCTACGCTAAGTGTATAAAAAATAAGATAATTTTCTAAGTTAATTGTAAGCTGAATGTGAGCTTAAAATATTATTAGAAATGGATTAGAAATATAAAGTGAATTTAAATTCTCATGAGATAGAATCATAGAAATATAAGATTCTAACTAGTATTTTATTACGTATATAGATTTTGCTGAAACACAACATCAAGCTTTGAAAGGAATAAGTGTGGACATATCAGGTAAGGGGTGGACTATATAGTAAGGATTACATCATAAACTTGTTTGACCTTATTTGTTGAAATTGTCTAAATTTGTTATGATTGATAATTTTGATTTCATTATATGCTTGATTGTGAAAGTGATAATGAATTGCTTATGTGTATGATGGTGTAAAATACATGTTTGGTACTCTATTATGATATGTATTGTCTTTGAGTGAGCATTTATATGCATGGTGGTTTTTCATGAGAAAATTTATTAAAAATTAAATTGAAAGAATTGGATGATGGGTTGTGAACCCTTTTTGAACTGTATTGGAAGTTTTCTGCTTGTAACAGGTGATTGAAAATTTTTGGGAAGTTCGTATTACAAGGGAAACTCTGTCAAAATTTTTGGAAAAATGTGAATTTCTAAGAAAAACCACTTAGGGACTCATTCATTACTCATCTGAAAATGGTTATTTGTGAAATCTGGGGAATCAGAGATTATGGACTCTAAGAATACGATAGGGAGGCCCTGAGGAAGGACTTGAGGATAGGAAGGGTAGTGGTTGGAGGCCCCAAAAGACCCAGGCTCGCTACCTGTTGTCGGGGATCCCACTGTACAAACTCTCCTGTACCTGACTGTGCTCTTATCGTATATCAATGGTCAGTGAGCTATTGGGTTTATATTTGAGCATGGGTCTCAACAATCCCGTGGGTGGATTTTCCATGCCTAGTAGTGTCAACTCCTGGCTACCCCAATACTGATTTGAGAAATGATTCGGGCCCGCATGCATAAACATTTTAGAAAACATATTAGGATCATGCATCATTAACATCAATCAATTGGAATTTGATTAACTTGTGAATGTTTATGATGTTGTTTTTAAAATAATGTATGAACTGTTGCTCACCCTCTTGTCTTTCTGTTTTCTTTATTTCCTTTGTATTTGTGGTACTCGTTGGACCTGATCGGTCATTGTTTGAAGAGAGGGGAGATGACACAGATTCCACACCCGATGAATATGACACTCATACTCATTAGCTGGGAGCCACAATGATGACAACATGTATTGGGATAAACATATCTAAATTTTTATAGGCAGTCTTTTGTAGTACATAAACCTACATGGTACTGGGTAGTAGTCACTCTTTTGTGTAGTTTACTGCTCTGTAGGAAGTTATCCCCAATGTTGCCCTCAATATTATGAAGGATTGTACTAGTATTTTATCTATATGTAATTATGAATGTTTACTTTTAGTACTTTCTAAAATGATGAATGTAGGAATGAGTTATTGAAAATTGTTAAAGTTTATTTTTACTATTAATGCATTGGTTTAATATATTAATATTATGTATGAGGGAAATATTATTATCGGTTAAAAAAAAATTCCGCTAAAAATTATTAATTCTTCTGATATAGGGTTTATAAGGTAAGGTGTTACAATTCTCCCCTTTGAACTTCTTTTTTTTTTTTCTTTTCTCATGCTTTTGCATGTATCCTTTTTGGCTTTGCCATAATTTTTAAGCTTTATTTTTCCTTTTCCTTTACACCTTTTTTTTTTAACAATATCACCCCAATAATACCTGTAGGACAACAATAACAATACCCAACAATAGGAAAAATAATAACATTCATACTCATTTCCTTTCTCAAATATACGAAGGTAGATAAATAGTTTTTAGGCTCAGGGGTTCTGTTTAAGAAACAATATTATTTTTTGCTCAGAAGGGGTTCACATGGATGTCCTATAATTAATGCAGGGTTGGCTATTTGACTCTGGATTATATCTACTACAAAGAAAAAAATATGCCTTTATCATTTTCAAGTCTCGCCAACATGCAATCACATCAAAGAATCAACCAATACCAGTTATCATTATAAAGTGTTGACACTCAATTTATTTGTTTTTGGTACTCTACTCACTTGGGTTTTGGCTAGCTTCTCCAAATCATTTAATTCCTAATTCTCCTCATCAATTCCTTTTCACTATCATACTCATCATCCCAAATTCACTTATTATTGGAGTAATCAAAATGGTTTTCTTCAAGTTCCATATTTGAATTGGACAATAAACAATAATTTCATAATTGGCTCTAATCCAAATTGTATGGGACAACAATTTAATCACAATAATTTAAACATTCATCACATTAAATATCAATTCAGAATATTCAAAACAAAACAACTTCAAATAAATTCAAACACAAAACTTAAAACATCAAATTAACCAATTCACTAAAACACACCAAAATAAAAAAAAAACTTAAAATTAAAGTTTTCTCCCTCTTAATCTTCTTCTTCACTTTCTTCTTCTTCATCTTCTTTTTCTTCCGATTCCTCCTCTTCCTCTTGTGCTCTCTGTGCACTAGTTGCACCTTGACCCCCTCCTGGAAAATAGGGACTGTCCCCAGGCCATTGAACTAAGGCATCAAATTCCTGTGGTGATGTCCATAGCATAATTAGAGAAATTTGCAAAGATAAGTTATAAAATTTTTCATTAATATTGCATTGACCCCTATGGGTCGCTGATTGTTGCAAAGTTAGATGCTCCATGTATTGCATCATTCTCTAAAAATCTGGTTGTTGAGGTGGTGGAGGTGGCTGTTGGGCTCCTCTTGGCTGGTGTGGTTGTTGTGCCAATGGTTGTGCTCCCCTTCTGCAGGGTTCACACAGTTTCACTTGATGAATCTTCTATTAATTGGTGGTCAGATGTTCACTGTTGGGTTAACTTCCACACCATAGGCTGCATAAATGGCTGTTATGAGAGCAGGGAATCCAAGAGCCTTCGCTTGCTCTGCTCGTCGCCTGCTTTTCAAAACCACAAACTGATAAATTTCCTCTGAAATAATCATGACGATGTTAATCATAGTTTCATCCAGAATGAACTTGATGATATGACACCTGGGCATATTCAGATCTGAACTATGCTTGATGGGTACAATGTTGGCCAGCAAAAAAGAAGTCCAGATATGAGTTAATGTGGTCATGTTGGTCCTTAAAATCCTTAAAGCCTTCCCAGCATGGTTTGCCTCAAAGGTCCTCCTAGGCAAGCATAGAGCTCTTGCGACATCATCATCCCTAAAGTGCATCTCAGTTAGACGTCTGTTATTCCTAATGACCTGGAAGTCACAAATATGACCTTCCTCAAGAAAAAGTGGATTCCCTAGCAAATCATTAATAACGTTCCTATTATACGGAACCCACCTGCCTCTCACTTTGGAAAGCACCCTGAATTGCTCACCTTCAACTAGGCAGGCGTTCACATAAAACTCCTTTACAATCTCAGGATCATACTTGGGCATTGGGAGCGCCAACTGCCTCCAGTTCCGGCGGGTTAATTCATTATTGAATTCTGGATACTCACCCTCATTCAATTCTACTCTTCTTTCTGGGATGAAGGACCAGTTCCGGATTCTGTCAAACCTCGCCTGCCTCTCAGCATCCCTGAATCTTCTTTTATCTATTTGACTGCCTATAGACTCAGTCCTTAGCCTTTTTCCAGCAGCCCTGGATGATGAAGCACCTTGTGAATCTTTTCTTGGACCCATCTGCAATGTCATCATACTCATAGTTAGTCTAATATTTTGATCCCATCATGAATACAATGCTACTTAGGTCTGCATGTGAGACTATTGATATGTTCAATTGCAAAAACACACTATAGTTCATACTTCAACATTTCATCAAACAGTTGGCATGCACCTTATTTTCAAACTTCTATGGCCCTAATTTCTAGCATGAATCCTTTCCCACTTACATAATTAAGCAATTCATTAGCAATTACATACTTTATATCACCTACAAACCAAATAAATTCCTTTGAAGCATTTTAGCAAACACTTGGCATGCATTTGAATTTCTAACCTATAACAATGCAATCTATCCAATCAATTCAGCCACAAATCCAACTTGCATGACAAGAATAAGATAATTTCGAACAAAAAGAGTTAATTCCTTACCTTATTTGTAGATTTTCTAGAAAACTCACAAATGCAGAATTTGATATGAACAGTGGTTCAATTTGCAGATTTAATCGGTGGAATGTTACTCAAATGCTCTAGAGTAGATGAAGTGATGAATTCGGAGCCAAAATTTGAAAGATTTAGGCTTAATTTAGAGAAGAGATGAGTTTGGGGAAGAGTGGGTGCGAAATAAGGTTTTGGGATAAATGAAAAATGACCCCTTTCGCGATTTTTTAAACCAGATCTGGGCACTTTCGCTCAAGTAAAAATCAGTGTGCTTATTATTCGCTTGAGCGACCAAAACAGAGAGAAACAACTAACATTTGCTTGAGCGACTCTTGTGTCGCTTGAGCAAATGTGTTCACAAAATTTTTTTTCCGTTTGAGCGAAGAAAAATAGAGAGAAACAACTAACATTCGCTCAAGCGAATCCTCTGTCGCTTGAATGAATTTCAGTGAATTTTGACTTGGAACATGATATTCAAATGCAATCCAATGATTAACAAATCAAAAGCAAAAAGAGAAGAAATTAAAGATAAAACACTGAGTTGCCTCCCAGGAGCGCTTGTTTAACGTGTTTAGCTCGACGCTTGTTTGCTTTAAGGTACATCTAAGTAGATAATGAGGTGAAGCTTATCCACTGCATCTCCCAAATATGCCTTAATTCTCTGCCCATTAACTGTCCATATTCTTCCTATTGCTGGATCTTACAATTCCACAACACCATAAGGCCTAACGGATCTTATCACGAATGGACCTGACCATTTAGATTTCAGTTTCCCAGGAAAAAAATTTAATCTTGAATTAAACAGTAATACTGACTGGTCTGGATGAAAATCTCTTTTCAGAATTTTCTTATCATGATATGCCTTAACTTTCTCCTTGTATAACTTGGATGATTCATATGCATTAAGTCTCATTTCTTCTAATTCATGCATCTGAATTTTTCTTTGCTCTGCTAAAGCTTTTGGGTCAAAATTTAAATTTTTAAAGCCCAATATGCTTTATGCTCCATTTCCACTAGAAGATGACATGACTTACCATAGACAAGTTGAAAGGGAGATAACCCAATAGGAACTTTATATGCAGTCATATAAGCCCAAAGCGCATCATCTAACTTTATTGACCAATCTTCCCTTGAAGATGAAACAATCTTTTCTAATATTTTTTTTATTTCTCTATTTGAAACTTCTGCCTGCCCATTAGTCTGTGGATGATAAGGTGATGCAACTTTATGTCTGACCTCATAATGTTCTAAACATTTCTGAAGTTGAATATTGCAGAAATGTGATCCTCCATCACTGATTAAAACTCTGGGAGTGCCAAATCTATATAATATATTTTTCTTTAAAAATTTTATCACAGTTTCGATATCAGCTTTTACAGTAGCCACTGCTTCCACCCACTTTGACACATAATCTACTGCTACCAAGATGTATTATTTAGAGAATGGGGATGGAAAAGGTCCTGCAAAATTAATTCCCCAATAGTCAAATACTTCTACTTCCAACATGATATTCAAAGGCATCTCATTTCTTCTTGAGATACTCTCTGTTTTCTGACAATCAACACATTGTTGTGCAAAGTTGTGCGCATCTTTAAATAAGGAAGGCCAGAAAAAACCAGATTGGAGAACTTTTGCAGCATTTTTAACGCCATTAAAATGACCCCCATAAGGAGAGCTATGGCAATGCCAAAGAATATTTTTGGCTTCCTTGCTTGTCACACACCTTCTCAACAAGTTATTACTTCCTATCTTGAAAAGGTAAGGATCATCCCATACAAAATAATGGGCATCCTTAAATAATTTCTTCTTTTGGTGCCAAGTATATTCTTCTAGGACAACTCTTACAGCTTTGAAATTTGTCATGTCAGCAAACCAAGGTCTTTCTTGAATCATCATCAGTTTTTCATCTGGAAATTCCTCCTGCGCTTTTAATTGATTATTAGTCACTTCAGTATTGACTAATCTGGACAAATGATCAACTACCAAATTTTCACAACCCTTTTTTCCTTGATCACCAAATCAAATTCCTGCAACAATAAAATCCATCTAATTAGTCTGGGTTTAGAATCTAATTTGGTTAACAAATATTTAATTGATGCATGATCAATATATACAGTAACAGATGAACCAATCAAGTATGCTCTAAATTTTTCCAATGCGTAAACTATAGTTAGTAATTCTTTTTCAATAGTTGCATAATTAATTTGGGTTGCATTAAGAACTTTGCTAGCATAATGTATAGCATGAAAAATCTTAGATTTTGTTTGGCCTAAAACTGCTCCTATAGCATAATCACTTGGCATCACACATCAATTCAAAGTCTAATTTCCAATCAGGTGCAATTATCACGGGGGCTGAAATTAATTTCTATTTTAACAATTCAAAAGCCTGCAAACATTCCACATCAAAATTAAAAGAAATATCTTTATTGAGCAAGTTGCTGAGTGGCTTTGCAATCTTTGAAAAGTCTTTTATAAATCTTCTATAGAATCCAGCATGTCCTAAAAAACTTCTTATGCCCTTCACATTTATTGGTGGTGGAAGCTTCTCAATAATCTCTATTTTTGCTTTATCAACTTCAATCCCTCTTGCAGAAATCTTATGGCCTAACACCACACCTTCAGTTACCATAAAATGACATTTTTGCCAATTTAAAACTAAATTGGTATCAACACACCGCTTCAGTCCAGTGTTTAAATTCCTCAAGCATTGGTCAAATGATGCACCAAATACTGAGAAATCATCCATGAAAACTTCTATACATTGTTCCACCAAATCTGAGAAGATAGCTAGCATGTATCTTTGAAAAGTTGCTAGGGCATTGCACAATCCGAATGACATTTTCCTATAAGCAAACACACCAAAAGCACAAGTAAAAGCAGTTTTTTCTTGATCTTATGGATCTACTGTTATTTGATTGTACCCTGAATAACCATCCAAAAAACAATAAAAAGCTTGTCCTGCTAACCATTCTAATATTTGATCCATAAAAGGTAAAGGAAAATTATCTTTTCTAGTTGCCTGATTCAATTTTCTATAATCAATACACATTCTCCAACCTGTGACAATCCTAGTAGGTATTAATTCATTTTTATCATTATAAATTACAGTCATACCTCCTTTTTTCGGGACCACCTGAACTGGGCTAACCCAAGCACTATCAGAGATAGGATAGATCATACCTGTATCAAGTAATTTCAATACTTCTTTTTTTACCACCTCTTTCATAGTTGGATTAAGACGTATTTGAGGTTGTACAATAGGCTTGAAATCATTCTCCATGTGAATCTTATGCATGCAATAAGAATGACTGATTCCTTTGAGATCAGATAACGTCCACCCTATGACCTTCTCATTCTCTTTCAAAACTGAGATCAATTTTTCTTCTTCAGAATTTGTTAAGGCATTGCTAATCACCACCGGTTTGTTGCCTCCATCTGCGAGAAAAACATATTTTAAGTGAGGAGGTAATACCTTTAATTCCAGCTTCTAACTCTCAGTTTCATGTTCTTGTTGCAATTTCTCAGATTGTTGTTCTTTTGCAGTAACTTCTTGTGCTGAATTAAGATGTTTTAAATATTTCTCAATTTCTTTTTTCCTCCTCTTCATCAAATTCGTCATTAACACCTATCAAAGCTTTTTCTAATGGGCTTGCTTTGGTTAGTTGCTTCCTTGCTGCTTGAAAGATATCATCTACCACATCCATCCTAAGACAATGTTGTTTATCTATAGGATGCCTCATTGCTTCAAACACATTAAAATTAACTTCCTCATCCTCTAATCTGACTTTTAACTTGCCATCATCAACATCAATAATAAATTTTGTTGTCTTCATGAAAAGTCTTTCCATTATAAGAGGAACTTCAGTGTCTTCCTCTATATCCATCACAACAAAATCAACTGGAAACATAAATTTATCTACTCTGACCAAAACATCCTCCGCCACACCATAAGGAAATTTTAGAGATATGTCAGCTAGCTGCAATGTCATTCTTGTAGGATTTACTTCCAAGTCTCCTATTCTTTTAAGCATAGATAAAGGCATTAGATTTATACTAACACCCAAATCAAGTAATGCCTTACCTACTTGTAATGCCCCAATTGTGACTGGTATAGTGAAACTGCCAAGATCTTTAGACTTTTGAGGTAATGATTCTGAATGATAGTGTTGCATCCTACTTCTAGCTCCACTGTTTCTGCAGTAAATCTCCTTTTCTTAGTTAACATCTCTTTCATGAATTTTGTATAAGTCGGCATCTGCTCCATAGCTTCCATAAATGAAATATTAATTTGTAAATGCTTGAAAATATCTATAAATCTTGCAAACTGTCTTTCTTTATCTTTCTTGGAAGGATGACGAGGATATGATAAATCCTTTAGTTGCGATATTTGATTCTCATCTTTCTCCCTCTTTTTCTCACTATTTTTATTTTTTTCTTCTTTTTCAGTATTTTTTTCTTTTTCTATACTCTCAATTTTATTTTTCTCTTTTTCTCCTTCACACTTATCTTTCTTTTTTTCATCCTCTTTTTCTTGTAGGATTTCCTTCTCTACAGCCAGGTTCTCATCAATCGATTCTCCTATAACCTTACCACTCCTTGTAGTTATTGCCTTGCATTTCTCCTTTGGATTAGTTTGTGTGTTAGCTGAAAACTGTCCTCTTGCCTACTCAGATAATTATTTAGTTAGTTGGCCTATTTGGGTCTCTATATTTATGAATCAAGCCTTAGTATTTTTCTGATTAGCCATAGTGCTTTGCATGAATTTTTCTAAAGTATCCTCCAATTCACTCATTCTGTCAGGCATTTAAGGATATTGTTGTTGTTGTTGTTGATATGGAGGTTGTTAAAATGACTGTTGTTGAAATGTAGGTTGTCTAGTAGATGAGCTAATACCTTGCTTCCACCCAAAATTCTGATTCTAATTCTGATTCTGATTCTGATTCCAATTCTGATTCGGATTCTAATTCCCTCTCCATCCTTGTGCAAAATTATTCTAATAATTGTTGGAATTAGGGAAATTACCTTGTCTGCCTTGACTACTACCTTCAGTACCCATATAATTAGCTTCTTCTTATTGAATGTTGCCTTGATAAGAGCATTATTCATTTGCATGATCACCTCCACACACATCACAACTCATTTGTTGATTAGGAATGAATTGTACTGTGTGCATTTGTTGAGGTAATTTCTCTATTTTCTGGTTCAACGCTTCAATTTGTTGGGTCAAAAGTTTATTCTGGGCTAAGATAGCATTTGAGGTGTTACGTTCAAGTACTCTCTTTCTTTGAACTGGATGTCTATCATGTTGGGCCTGTTGGTCTGTAAAAGCTAGTGCATTAATAATTCTTGTGACATGTTTAATTTCTACATCCAACATGGATCCTCCTACTGCAGCCTCTAATGGCATCTTTGCATCATATCGCAAGCCAGTATAGAAAATATTCAACTGAGCAATATCATCAAATCCATGATTTGGGCATCTTCTCAACAGTGATTTAAATTTCTCCCATGCTTCACAAAAAGATTCATCTACTCCTTGTCTGAAAGAAGTGATGTCGGATTTTGCTTTGATGTAGCGAGATGGTGGGAAAAATCTGTTTATAAACTTCTCTTCTACGCTACTCCAATTAGTCAAACTCTGATTAGGATGGGTCTTCAGCCACTCCTTTGCCCTACCTGCCAAAGTAAAAGGAAATAATCTCAAATATGCAGATTCAAGATTTGTTGCTCTAAATCCCATGGTACCAATCAACTCATAAAAAGTAGACAAATGAATGTAAGGGTCTTCATGATTCAATCCAGTGAATTGATGAACACTAATCAAGCTTAAGAAATTTGGATTCATCTGCAATGTTTGATCGTCCGGTACGGTAATGTTGGAAAAGTGTCTCGGACCTTGTTGCATAACATAGTTTCTGAGAGTTCTTCTAGGTGGATTTGAATCTGGATTTTGATTTGGATTTGGATTTGGCTTCAGATTTGCTCCATCTTCTGCCATATCTTCTATAATTGGGTCTGGTAAATTGAGTGTGGAAGAAGAGTTAACTGATTCTCCTATGGCTTGTTCTTGAGTTTCCCTTTTTCTTCTACCCCGGTTCCTCCGAGCTATTTTTTCAATCTCCGGATTAAATTCTAACAGCTCTAAAGATACCTGTCCTCTTAAACTCATAAATCAAATGAGTAACTCAAGCAAAGATTAACACAAGCCAATAATTAAGTAAAACTAAAACTGAAAAATAAACCAAACAGAATTAAAAATAAAATACTTAATAAGCTAAACAAAGAATTCTCAAAGAACACCGTTCTCCGGTAATGGCGCCAGAAATACTTGTTGAATTATTGGCAAGCGTACCAAAATTATCAATCGTAGTATAGTATTTCGATTAAATAAAAGTCGATTCCACGAGGAACAATTTTAATGGAAATTCCCAATTATATGCTTACTAAGTGGATTAAAACAAATTGAGTTTTGCATAAAGAGTTGAATTGAAATTAAATGACAAAGAACTGTAAATTATTGAGAAAAGATCAATTAAAGGCACTTATGATTGACTTCCTTCCTTATCCCTCTTTTGGCTATGTCAATTAAGAACGTCAATTAACCTAACAATGTTGATGCCATCTACACAAATCATCCATGTTGATTCCTCACACATGAAATTCATAAGAAAACCTAATAAATGTTGCTTCCTCACACAATTAAGAGATTTTCCAGTATTAGGTTTAGGGTGTTAAGCAATTCATACATTCATTCCATTCCTGGCAATTAATGTAACAAATATTCTTACCGTGATCTAGGGTTCAAGATATATTTTCCAATCATATCCCAAATATCAAGAATAAATCATTCCAAAGTATAAAGGATAAGAATAACAACATCAAAACATAGATTAATATCTCAAAATATCACCATGATACAAAAGAGTACAAAGGAAGTGCACCAAATCCCAAGAGAATGAAGTTAGTCACTCATGTTGGCCATTACAATGCTCCAAATGAGGAAGAAGTGAAGAATTGATGAAGATTGGAAGAAACCCTAACAGTAGTCGTGCCTCTTCTCCCTAAAATCGCTTCTTTTTCTCAAATCATATCTTATCTTTTAATAGGAAAAATTGGACCTCGCGTCTTTCGTTCAAGCGAAAGTTGCCTATTTTCGCTCAAGCGACAAAACGCTCACTTGAGCGAGTGAACTCCAGAGAAGAATAACTAACATTTGCTCAAGCAAATTTTCTTGCGCTAGAGTGACTGACTTCCAGAGAAGAATAACTGATATTCGCTCAAGCGAGAGTCCATCCTGCTCGAGCGACTTCCATGCTGAAAATCTTCTTCCTTCTTCCAGTTTTACTCCAATTATGCTGACAAATATGTTCTTTACTCTTGTATCAAGGTATTCTCGAATTTATCCTATATTGGGAGAAAAATATATTAGAATTAACATAAGTTAAGTGGTTTCATAACAATTCAAGGCATAATTATATCAACTTTTTACCACTTAACAATCACATCAAGAGGAAGTCTGTGTTTTCAAAGTTTAGAAAAAACAAATTCTTGGACTATGCTAACAATGTGAAGGGGTATTTCTTGTGGATCCCACTATCCGTGGTGATAAAATATTATTTTTCTTCAAGATGAACTTAGAGAAATGATTAGTGTGCTCCAACCAGAAGACTTAAAGAAAAAGGAAACTTGGTTTATAGGTTGACCAAATCTTTGTACGGGTTTAAACCGGGTGTCCAAGTGTTAGTACAAGGAATTTGATTCTTCATGATTAACCTTGATTATAACAGACTAAGTTCAGACTATTGTACATATTATAATAGATTTGATGGAATGATTTATCATTTTATTATTGTATGTGGATGACATATTGGTGGTAGACTCCAACAAAGTTTGAATTCAGGTTTTTGAAGGTAAAGTTGGTTAGGAAGTCAGATATGAAGTATTAGAGACCAACAAATAAGAGTTTAGAGATGCAAATTCACCCGGACATAAAAGATAGGAATGTTTGACTTTATCAAAAGAATTACTTACTGAAGGTCTTGTAGTGCTTCAAAATGCAAGGGTGTAAGTCAGTTTTTAACCCATTTTCTATCAAGTTATCTTCAAGTATGAGTCCCAACAATAAAGTAAAGAGGATGAAAATGTCTCGAGTACTATATGCATCAACGGTGGGAAGTCTTATGAATATTATGATTGGTACAATACCAAACAAGTAGTGTGAGCGATTAGTAGATCAATGGAAAATTGTGGTGGATGTCGCCGCCGTCCAAAAAGGGAGAATGGCGGTCGGAGCGACGCGATGGTTTTTTTCGACTCTTATTTTTTCGTAATCGCGTTTCCTATTGGTTACAACGCTTCTAGTTATCCGATAACCGGGCTAACTTAAAGCGAGGTTTTCGAAAAGGTGTCTTTGGGTTGTCCGATAACCGAGCTAACCCTAAAGACTTATTTTTATGGGTTCTATGGAGTCGCCACCGATGTTTTTACCGGAAACATCGAAAAAGGGGTAAAAAAAAAGGCGTTGGTTTTCGAAAACCAACTTTGGTCCGTTAAAACCAGAGTTGGGTAAGGGAGTTAGTTACGTGTAAAGGGGGTATTAACCCCTTTACGACGCCCATTTCGGGTTCCCTATGACAGGCCGACTTATTTTATTGGTAAATGAACTAGAAAATAATGCTTTTGCCCTTTTTATTTCGCGGTATTTAAAAATATGACTACATGGCCCTAATTTCTATTGCAGCATTTGTAATTAAAGCGGTAAAAATAAGAAGAGAGAATTTTGCACCTTCGAAGCAAGCTTTTTGTATTAACTCTCTAAAAAATTGGGTGCGTTTTGGCAGCCCTTCACTCTACAACTCTCAGAAACTCCGGAAATGCCTCGGAGGGATTCTAAAGAAGATTTAGAACTCTCAATTTATACCTAGAGACACTCAGAAACTCCGGAAATGCTTCGGAGGGATTCTAGAGAGAGAAAATCTAGAGAGAAGGAGGAGCTAGAAGCTTGTGGTGTGTGGAAATGAGGGGGAGGGGACCCCTATTTATAGTTTTTCGGGCTTGACAGGGTCCAGAACGCCATTCTCGTCTGACAGGGCCAGACCGTCGTCTGGACAGTCGGGAACGCTGTCTGGGCCTACTGCAGGTGACCAGACCGCCGTCTGGACGGTCGGGAACGCCGTCTGGCCTTTCGCAGGCGGCCAGACCGCCGTCTCGTTTGGCGAGACGGCGTTCTCGCCTTTTGCGCGAGGGCATACGGTGTTCTGGGTGTTCCAGACGGCGTTCCAGACGGCGTTCTCGTCCCTTAAAGGCGAGAAAACTTATTTCTATGCAGAAAAAACCTCCTATCCTAGTATGGGAGCCTAATAGTCTCTCCTAGTGGCTTGTTAGGCTTCGTCCATCTTCAAATAGTGGTTTTCTGGTCCTTTATTTGGAGGCCAGGCAAGATTTGGGGTCTACAGCTGCCCCCCCTTTACCTGACTAGTCGGCTGTTGGCCTGTTGTGCCAGACAGATCGATAGGAAGGTAAAGGAGTTGACCCTCTTGCCGGTTGGTCCTTCGGATCGTTCGCCCTTTGCGGCGGATGATCCTGCGGGGAAAAGATGTTGTGCCGTGCACCTTCAGGATACTACTTCTGACGTAGCCGATCCCTTTGGTTAACACGTGGTAGAACCTCTGGATACCCCTTCTGACGGTGGCCGATCCTTCGGTTGATGGGTATAAACCCCCTATCAGGCTGGTAGTCGCAGTCCATTGTGTGAGACTGGATGGGTATGAACCCCCCATCAGGGTGGTAGTGCGCAGTCCGTTGTGTGGGACTGGATGGGTATGACCCCCCATCAGGGTGGTAGTGGTACTTCCTTGGGGAGTCATGTGCCGGGCAGGCGCAGTCGTATGCGTAGGTTGATAGGTATAAACCCCCTATCAGGCTGGCAAAGGTGCAGTCCGTTGGTTACTCCACTGGGGACTGGATGGGTATGAATCCCTCATCAGGGTGGTAGCTTGCAGTCCGTTGTGTGGGACTGGATGGGTATGACCCCCCATCAGGGTGGTAGTTGCAGCTTCACTGGGGATCCAGGTGTAATCGTGTATGTAAGTTGATAGGTATAAACCCCCTATCAGGCTGGTACAGTCCTCAGTGTAGGACTGGCGGTAGTGGCGGCTTACAGTTCAGGTGGCCCATGCGCCCGCTCCTGGAGTGTCTTCTGTTTGGTAGATGAGTTTGGACTTCTGATGGTCGTCCGGGTTGCGTTGGGGACTCTTGTGTTTCATCTAGCTTCGTTGGTCGCTGGGGATTCTTTGTTTTTTTGACTCTTTTAGTAGTTGCCCGACCCTTGCTGATCGGTCGGGTGGTTCTTGTTTGTTGATCAACTCTTCACTTGGTAGGTGAAGTCTAGTTGGATGTACCATTTGACAGGGTTTTACCTGGGGTACCTTAATGCAAACATGAAGATGAATGCTTTATGTTATGAAGTATGTTTGTTTATTTTGATCCTGACAAAGTCCTATTCGTGCGACTATTTGTGTGTGGATGTTGTTGATGCAATTTATTTGAGGGCATCTAGAAAGTGACCGGTACTTCTTTTCTTTTTTGTTTTCTCATGAGTATTCTTTTTGTATTTTTTTGCTTTAACCCTATCTTTTGCCTAGACCGCCCTTCGCGGGTTTTCAATCTAGCGGGTTTTCATGTTATTTTTGGGCTTTTTTTCTTTTTATGAAAGCCTTATCTTTTGCCTAGACCGCCCTTTGCGGGTTTTCGATCTAGCAGGCTACCCTTGTTCTTTTTACTTTTGGCCCTGGTTGATGACGTTCGTCTTTGCTTTTATGTTTTCTCGAATTGCTTGTTTTATGCATGTTCATTTTTCATTAATACAGAGGCATTCACACAAGTAGGTAAAGAGAGAAAAGACAATTTTATTGATATAAACAATTGGTTTATTTTTACATGGGGTTTTACAAAGGAATTTGTAAGCAAGGCTGGCCAAGGTTGGCTAAACTGTATGAGGGTGTTACGATCATGTATGTGATCTCTGTTTCCCCGTTTCTCCTGGTTACTTCAATTGAGATGCTCGAACCTGGAGTGAAGACTATGCGAAGTTTACTTGCTTGGTGAAGGTATTACCTTAGTCGCCTTTGCGGTTTTCGGCTAAGGTAATCATTGCTCTCCCTTTTTTTTTTTTTGAACCTCTAATTTTTGCCTAGGACGTATCCTAGCGAGGGAGGTAGACCCTATCTTTTGCCCAGGATGCTCTTTGCGAGTTTTCATCCTGACGGGTCATGAGCAATGTCTTTAGGCGTAATATTTCTTCACCGCATCTGAGTTGACGGGGTATCGAAGCTCTTCTCCGTCCATGTTAGTGAGGATGAAGGCTCCTCCCGAGAAGGCTCGCTTGACCACAAAGGGTCCCTCGTAGTTTGGTGTCCACTTCCCAATTTTGTCTTTCTGGGCTGGAAGCAGCTTCTTTATCACCAAATCGCCCTCTTGGAAAGTGCGGGGATTAACCTTTTTGTCATAGGCTCTCTTGATCTTCCTTTGGTAAGCCTGCCCCCGACATATGGCGTCCAACCGTTTCTCTTCGATTAAGTTCAACTGATCATACCGGTTTTGGACCCATTCAGCTTCTGTCAACTTTGCTTCCATGACGACTCGCAGGGAGGGTATTTCAACTTCTATTGGTAGCACGACCTCCATTCCGTATACGAGGGAAAACGGGGTAGCCCCTGTGGAGGTTCGTACCGATGTTCGGTAGCCATGTAAAGCAAAGGGGAGCATTTCATGCCAATCCTTGTAGGTCACTACCATTTTCTGAATGATTCTCTTGATATTCTTATTTGCTGCCTCTACTGCACCATTCATCTTTGGTCGGTACGGAGAGGAATTGTGGTGTTGTATTTTGAAATCTTGGCATAACTCCTCCATCATTCTATTGTTGAGATTGGTCCCATTGTCAGTAATGAGCCTATGAGGGATGCCGTACCAACATATGATGTTTTTCTTGATGAAGGTGGTCACCACTTTTCGAGTTACATGTGCGTATGACGCTGCCTCAACCCACTTGGTGAAATAGTCGATTGCTACCAAGATGAAGCGATGACCGTTAGATGCTTTGGGTTCGATGGGTCCGATGACATCGATGCCCCATATAGAAAATGGCCATGGTATAGCCAAATTACTGAGAGGTGCGGGCGGCACATGAATGTTGTCGGCATATACTTGGCATTTGTGACACTTTTTGGCATATTGGTGACAATCGGCTTCCATCGTGGACCAAAAATATCCTGCTCTAAGGATTTTCTTTGCCATGACATGCCCGGGTGCGTGGGTCCCAAAAGCTCCCTTGTGGATTTCTTTCATCAGGTTTTGGGCTTCTTTTTGATCCACACATCTTAATAAAGTGGAGTCGGGGCTCTTTTTGTAGAGGGTTCCTTCAATCAACGTGAACCCTACGACCCTTTTTCGAATGGTCCGCTTATCATTGTTGCTGATTCCCTCGGGATATTCGCCCCTCATGAGATATTGCTTGATATCATGATACCAGGGGTTTTGGTCGCGCTCGCTATTTACTGCCATGCAGAACGCTTGTTTGTCATGCAGTTTCACTTGAATGATTGGCATCTCATGTTCTTGATCCAAGGCAAACATGGACGATAAGGTAGCGAGGGCATCGGCAATTTGATTGTCCTCCCTAGGGATATACTGGAAGGTGACGCTTTCCATTCTTGAGACCAGCTCGCGGATATACTCTAGGTATGGGATCAATTTGGAGTTTCGGGTTTCCCATTCACCTTTAAGTTGGTAGATGACAAGGGATGAATCACCGAATATCTTGAGCTTCGTAACCCCATGATCTAGAGCTGCTCGGATCCCTAGTGCGCATGCTTCATATTCAGCCATGTTGTTGGTGCAATCAAAATTTAGTCTGGCCGTTACAGGAATGTGTTTCTTTTCGGGGGATATCAAAATGGCTCCTACCCCGTGCCCGAGCATTTTTGAGGCCCCATCGAAAAACATAGTCCATGCCTCTTCTTTGGTCTCTTCGTGTTCAATATGCATGATATGTTCATCGGGAAAGTCATCTTGTAGGGATTGATACTCATTGGTTGACCCATGGGCTAGATAGTCTGCTAGGGGACTTCCCTTAATAGCTTTTTGGGTGACATGAATGATGTCAAATTCCGAGAGGAGAACTTGCCACCTAGCTATTCTCCCAGTTAAAATGGGCTTCTCGAAGAGGTATTTGATTGGATCCATTTTTGAGACCAACCATGTTGTATGTCGAGCCATGTATTGTCTGAGACGTTGAGTGACCCACACCAATGCGCAACAGGTTTTCTCGAATGGTGTATAGCGGGTTTCATAGTCTAGGAATTTCTTACTGAGATAGTAAATGGCTCGTTCCTTCTTCCCAGTTTCATCGTGTTGACCAAGCACACATCCCATGGACTCTTCGAGGATTGACAAATATAGAATCAGAGGTCTCCCTTCGACGGGTGGTACCAATACTGGCGGATTGGTTAAACAAATTTTGATCTTATCAAATGCTTGTTGGCATTCTTCATTCCACACCGTTGGCTGATTTTTGCGCAACAGTTTAAAGATGGGTATACATTTGTCTGTTAACTTTGCGATGAAACGGGCAATGTAATTTATTCGGCCTAGAAAACCTCTGACCTCCTTTTCTGTACTTGGTGGGGGCATTTCCAAAATCGCCTTGGTTTTGTCAGGGTCCACCTCAATTCCTCTTTCGCTGACAATGAACCCTAAGAGTTTTCCTGATCGCACTCCGAAAGTGCACTTTGCCGGGTTTAGTTTAAGTTGATACTTCCGTAGTCGATCAAAAAGTTTTCTGAGGTAAAGAATGTGGTCCATTTCATTCCTAGACTTGGCTATCATGTCATCCACGTATACTTCTATTTCTTTGTGGATCATGTCATGGAAAAGTGTAACCATAGCCCTTTGATAGGTTGCCCCTGCATTTTTTAGCCCAAATGGCATCACACGATAACAAAAGGTGCCCCATGGTGTGATGAAGGAGGTTTTTTCTCTATCCTCAATGGCCAACTTGATCTGGTTGTACCCCGCGTACCCATCCATGAAGGAATAAAGCGTATTGGTAGCAGTATGGTCTACCAGCGTGTCTATATGTGGTAGGGGAAAATCGTCCTTTGGACTTGCTCTATTAAGGTCCCTATAGTCCACGCAAACCCTGACCTTCCCGGTCTTTTTCATGACGGGCACTATGTTGGCTAACCATTCTGGGTATTTGGAGACCACAAGGAAATTAGCATCCAACTGCCTTTGCACCTCCTCCTTTATCATTAAGGACCAGTCAGGCTTAATTCTTCTAAGTTTCTGCTTTACTGGTCGGAATCCCTCCTTTAGTGGCAATCTATGCTCCACTATACTTGTGTCAAGCCCAAGCATGTCGTGATAAGACCAAGCAAACACATCTATATACTCTTTCAGAAGTTGGATCAATCCCTCCTTTATATTGCTTTCCATTCGGGTGCCGATGTTCACCTTTTTCTCCTCATCCTCTTTCCCCAAATTGATGGCTTCTATTTCTTCCTTATGCGGTCGTATGATGCGTGTTTCCTTTTCTAGCATTCTCTGCATGTCCGGAGAAATGGTCTCCTGCTCACTGTCGGACTCAACCCATTCGCTTTCCGTTTCCGGGGTCCACAGAGATTCATCAATCACAGACATGATGTGTTTTAGGTTCTGTTTTTTAGTCATAGATTTTATTATTCGATTTACTTTTGAAAGAATAATAAATAGAAGAGAGAAAAGAATGAATATGACAAAAAATGCCTCATGTATTAATGAAAGATGAAAATGTATGTACAAGCCCTTTTAATCAAAGATTCCTGCGGCCACGGGCGGGGACCGCAGGAAGTACAGAGAAAAGCATAAAAAACTAGGGGCTGATCCTCCCCGTCCTCCCTCTCTGCTACTTTGGCTTGGATAGAGGTTTGGCGTCGGCGGCAGAAGCAGAGGCGTCGAAAGTTATCCACCCGGCGTCGATTAACTCTTGAACCCGATATTTAAGGGTCAAGCAATTCTCTGTAGAGTGTCCGGGTGCCCCTGAATGGTAAGCGCATTGCTCGTTCGGCTTGTACCATTCAGGATAGGGAGGCTCCAATGGTTTCTTGGGAGGTGCGCAGGTTAGGAGCTTAGCCTCCAACAACTGGGGTAGCAGCAATCCATAGGAAGTGGTGATGGGAGTGAACTTCCTTTCCTTCTTGCGAGGTTGCCTAGCCGTTGATGGGGTAGAAGAAGGGGTGGCGAAGTTAATTGCATGCACAGACTCGTCCTTCTTCTTGCCGGTAGGCTTCTTGAATGAGGGCGCAGTCTGGGAAGACTGTGCTATCTTCCCGCTCCTCAGACCTTGTTCTACTCTTTCCCCCACAGTGACTATGTCTGAGAAAAGGTTGGAGGTACTGGCTATAGCCTTGTCGTAGTACGCTCCAGTCAGTGAGTCGATAAACATAGCCACTGTCTCCTTGTCTGTCAAAGGAGGCTCTATCTGGGCAGCCAATTCCCTCGATCTCTGGGCGTATGCTTTGAAGGATTCGTCGTTCCTCTTGCTCAGGGATCTGAGATCTGACCTATCAGGGGTCAGATCAATGTTGTACCGATAGCGACGAAGGAAAGCATCAGCCAATTGTTTCCAGCTTTGGACCTGCCCTCTCTCCAACTGCATATACCAGTTGAGGGCCGTGTCTGTCAGGCTCTCCTGAAAGCAGTGAATCAGGAGTTTCTCGTTGTTAGCGTAGGCAGCCATCTTACGACAGTACATCGTAAGATGGTTCTTAGGGCAGGTTAGCCCGGCGTACTTTGGGAAGTCCGGGACCTTGAATTTGGGAGGGAAGTGGATATCCTTCACTAGGCACATATCCGCAGCCTCCTTGACATCGAAGCTATGCCCTTCGACTGCCTTGAGCCTCTCCTCCAGAGCGGAGAGTTGTTGTTTGGATACCACGGGGGTAAGGATGCACGTCGTTTTAGCGTCCTTCCCATCAAAGAAGTACTGTTCCTCCTCTTCCTCTTCGAGGCGAGAGGCTTGCTCTGCCTGGGCTTCACCCTTATTTTGCCCCTGGCGTATTACTTCCATCAGCTGGGCCATTTGTTCGCGTAGGATATTGACCTCCGCGGCGAGCTTTCAGTTTTGCTCTTCCAAGTTTTCCATAGCCTTCGCTTTTTGCACACGAGTTCGGATAGGAAGAGGACCAGCCACTTTCTAGAGTGCCCGAAAAAGATTTATTAATGCATGTTGAGTTGCTTAAAAAATGAATGAGTGCATGTATGCGAAATTTTATGCGTTCTCGCTTTTTATTTTCTCTCTTTGGTTTTTCTTTACTCATGATAGGATGCAACATGAAGAATTTGACTTTGTCAGAAGTTGATTTATTTTCTGTTTTTTTTGGAATTAAATTTTTATTTTATTTATTTCGGATTTATATTGGTTTTTATTTTATAGCCTTTTATCTCTTCTGTCGGAACTGCGTGGCTACTTAGCTTACAAAGAACCTGAAACCAGGCTAGCTAAAAGGCAGACTGTCCGAGATAAAATGTGGCTTTATGCGAAAGAATTATTTAACGTCCCTTATCTCTTCTGTCGGAACTGCGTGGCTACTTAGCTTACAAAGAACCTGAAACCAGGCTAGCTAAAAGGAAGACTGTCCGAGATAAGGGTGTTTATTTGCAAAAAAAATATTTTTTGTGATTTTTATTTTGTTGTTTGTTTATGCAATGCAACAACCAAATGCAGCAAACAAATGCACACACAATTCGAACATCCCCGAACCGGCGAGATTTCATTTATCACGAGGTAGGGTTTTCCTGCAGAAAAGTGCATTGGCTAGGCTAGGTTCTAACTGTTCTCACCAGGCTAAAGGCCCCCAAGGTGCCCCCATTATAGGGTCCCCGACTCCCCAGCCGTCCGACCATGCTTAGCACTAGGGCCATAGTCGGTCTTATTGCCAAAGGAGGAAGGTTATCACCTTGAGTGGTGGTTTCCGATCACACTGGTGGGCGCAAGGCCCTCACGCAGCGAACCGTACCTGCCACCCGCTCCCTATGGGTTTCTCACTTGCCCCCGGGTATAGAGGGAACTGTTGTGTGCAAAGGTTGGTGTGCAATTTTTATTTCAAACAGTTGCATAATAAACAAACAACAGTTATTAAAGCCATTCAAATAAAGCATGTTATAAAACAAGGTAAGGGCAAAAGCATTTTTCTTGGTTCATTTATTTATTTTTAAGCTGGCCCATCACTAAATGGAATCAACTCTCTAGGCTTCCCCAGTGGAGTCGCCATCTGTCGCCGCCGTCCAAAAAGGGAGAATGGCGGTCGGAGCGACGCGATGGTTTTTTTCGACTCTTATTTTTTCGTAATCGCGTTTCCTATTGGTTACAACGCTTCTAGTTGTCCGATAACCGGGCTAACTTAAAGCGAGGTTTTCGAAAAGGTGTCTTTGGGTTGTCCGATAACCGGGCTAACCCTAAAGACTTATTTTTATGGGTTCTATGGAGTCGCCACCGATGTTTTTACCGGAAACATCGAAAAAGGGGTAAAAAAAAGGCGTTGGTTTTCGAAAACCAACTTTGGTCCGTTAAAACCAGAGTTAGGTAAGGGAGTTAGTTACGTGTAAAGGGGGTATTAGCCCCTTTACGACGCCCCTTTCGGGTTCCCTATGACAGGCCGGCTTATTTTATTGGTAAATGAACTAGAAAATAATGCTTTTGCCCTTTTTATTTCGTGGTATTTAAAAATATGACTACATGGCCCTAATTTCTATTGCAGCATTTGTAATTAAAGCGGTAAAAATAAGAAGAGAGAATTTTGCACCTTCGAAGCAAGCTTTTTGTATTAACTCTCTAAAAAATTGGGTGCGTTTTGGCAGCCCTTCACTCTACAACTCTCAGAAACTCCGGAAATGCCTCGGAGGGATTCTAAAGAAGATTTAGAACTCTCAATTTATACCTAGAGACACTCAGAAACTCCGGAAATGCTTTGGAGGGATTCTAGAGAGAGAAAATCTAGAGAGAAGGAGGAGCTAGAAGCTTGTGGTGTGTGGAAATGAGGGGGAGGGGACCCCTATTTATAGTTTTTCGGGCCTGACAGGGTCCAGAACGCCATTCTCGTCTGACAGGGCCAGACCGCCGTCTGGACAGTCGGGAACGCCGTTTGGGCCTGCTGCAGGTGACCAGACCGCCGTCTGGACGGTCGGGAACGCCGTCTGGCCTTTCGCAGGCGGCCAGACCGCCGTCTCGTTTGGCGAGACGGCGTTCTCGCCTTTTGCGCGAGGGCAGACGGCGTTCTGGGTGTTCCAGACGGCGTTCTCGTCCCTTAAAGGCGAGAAAACTTATTTCTATGCAGAAAAAACCTCCTATCCTAGTATGGGAGCCTAATAGTCTCTCCTAGTGGCTTGTTAGGCTTCGTCCATCTTCAAATAGTGGTTTTCTGGTCCTTTATTTGGAGGCCGGGCAAGATTTGGGGTCTACAGTGGAGAGCATGAGTATTATCAAGAGAATTCTTATTAAAGGAACCTTGGGATGTTGAATTATGTTTCGGAGGATCAAAACTAGTTGTTAGATGATATATTTGTTCAGGTTTTGCACGTGATCTTAATGAGTTTATCTTTGTTGGAGAGACAATAACTGGTTATCCAAGTTATATGATGTTGTAGCTTTGTCTATCACATAAGTTGAGTACATGACAGTCATCCAGACATGTAATGAAGCTATTTGGATTAAGAGGATAATAGAAGAACTCAGGCATAAATAATAACAAATTATTGTGTATTGTGACAATTAGAGTGTCTTGCACATTACAAGAAATCTAACCTTGTATTTCAGGAGAAAGTAAGAAGAACCTAATAGATGTTATCACAATCGGTTAGCAGTGACAAATTTACATAGAGGTAATCTTACTGAAAGTCTATTGCAATAACAACATGGAAGGAAGTAATAATGTATTGTGAATATTTGATTAATTTAATCAAAATCTTCAAGTGGGAGATTGTGAGAATGTAAGAAGAGAAGTCACACATCACTGATGTGACATTAGAAAAACTATATATTAGTGCTTACTTTTCCTGTTATAAAAGGAACACAATGTGTATTGTAACCCCCTTCTAGATTACATTTATAAATCCTAATTTCTTATCTAATTTAGTAATATATCAAAGTAATAGAAAATTTTAAGTGAAGTTCTTCATAAAGTCATACTTATTTATTATACAATCCCCAACCTATGCTCTGGATTTTTTTGCATCTGACATCTATCTCTTGAATTCTACATTCCTGCATCACACGTCACCAACATCTAGGATTGAAAATATTTATGGGGGTTGACATTTAATTTACCCACAATAAACAAAGCAAACATTCATACGATAAAATCAAACAATGAAACATTCCTTCATAATAAGTTCATAACTACATATAAATATACAACCATATATAATTTAATTAAAAAAATTAATTATGAGAAACAAATAAATCAATCATGGAAACATAATAAAGAATATCATATAAATCATGAATAATCTACAATTTCATCATGTAATATGTTTATGATATACACATATGACTCAAAACGTAAAACTTGAAAATCATGCTCTTGACTCAAAATCTTAAAAAAATCATTTTTGACTCAGTGCTCCATGGAGACTCATATGAGTGTCTAGTGGAACCATAACTTAACATCACCCTGTCCGGTGATTCAGCAATGCCCTACTAAACACGAACAAGTAGACAGTAGTCAGAGTGCCAGTGCACCCGGTAGGCTACCACGACACAGAATCAAATAAAGACTGGTCATTTATGGGATTGCTCATGCCCAAACACTCCCTAGACCAGAGGTCCAACCCCATAGACCAGAGGTCCTGTCTTACCTATTCTACTCCCCCATTTACTATCACAGATACTGGTAGCTCGATTCTCAATCATTCATTCTCATACATTCTCTATCTCATTTCCTCTACCAGATGCTCTTGATAGTAAATTTTCAAGAAAATGACTCACAAAAATATTTTTAAAATTATGTTTTGCACATCATTATTACTATCAACCGTCCTTGGTAGTAACTTAATAAAAATTTCCAAATACTTTTCTGTAAAAAAATTTTCTGTGACTTCCAGAAAACATTTCATGCACTATGTTTATGTCTTGTATGAAACAAAACAACCTATCATCAATTAAGTACTTAGAAAAATCTCATTCATATATTCAAAATTTCAATTACAATTCATAGTTGTTTTAAACAAGACAATTTTTATTAATGATCTATTCCGTAGGGTTCAGTGTTTTGTCCATATCTCGAGTTCTAGACCTCCTTTTAAGATGATTCCAATTGTGTTGGAAAGACAAGACAATAACCTATAATTTTGAATAAGGCACTATCCTCAAATTAGAACGTTTACTAAGTCGTTTTCCTAGTAAACAAAGAGGTGGTAATATACTGTTTGGTTTTATCTTGATTATACCCTTAACTTTTTTCAAAATTTCATTTATGTCCCTAGGTTGTAAAATGACCATTTTGCCCTTGGACATTTCTATAATTCCATCCATGTCCCTAAAATGACTATTTTACCCTAGGACATTTCTATAATTCCATCTATCTCCCTAAAATGACTATTTTACCCTTGGACATTTTCTATAATTCCATTCATGTCTTGAAGCCATGATGAAATGACCATTATATCCTTAATCTTTTTCAAAATTTCATTTATGTCCCTAAGATGTGAAATGACTATTTTACCCTTGATTTTTTCAAAATTTTCATCCTTATCCCTTTCTTCAATCTCTCGTCCAGGAAGCCATGACAAATCTTCAGATTTTCGATAAATCTTCAGATTTTCAATTTTCAAGTTTCAGGCAACCAAACTAGTTCCAAATCCAAATTAAACCCTAAATATGTTCAATTTAAGTCAAAAACAACAATTTTACTATATAATTCATCCTTAATTTCAAGAATTTCATCAACATTTCAAACTTTGCAAATGATGAATAGTAATCTCCAATTTCAAAATTTCGGACATTTGTATGAATAAAATTAAATGTCTAACCCATACCTATTTCTCCAAATTTGCTAGTATTCCACCAATTTATTTCTCAATTCTATCATTTTCTTCTTCTTCTTTCAAATTTCGCTTCTCAGAATCTGGTGCTTCTTTGTTTGGCCATGAATTACTTGTCCAATTTCATCCTATTTATAGACTTAACTTACTCGACTTATATTCCTTCTCGACTTTTCTTCACCGCCTTAATTCTTCACCACCTTAATTCAACCGCCTTAATTTCAATTGTATATTAAGGCCACAATACCTTCTCTTTCTCTCTTTGCGTTTTTCGTAATAAGGATATTGTACATCATTTTTTATTTTATTATTATTATTATTATTATTATTTTTAATATATCCTTTCTTCTCATAAAAAGTTTACATAATATTTATATAATAATTTGTAGGAACTTGAGCAAATAATTAATTACAGAAATTGGGATGTTACATGTATCTTGTAAATCATCCCAAATCTCTTCTTTCTCCTTTCTACTACTGCATTGCATAGTAGTTGAGTTCTCTTATTTCTTAGAGAATATTATTATTATAATTTCTTCTGGTAGTAAAATTATATTTTTGTCTATTATCAGTTTTGTTTTTCTTTTCTCATCTTTTATTTTAGTTGTGAGTTCTTATGTAGTTACTCTGATTCCTAACACTTGTGGCATATAATGAGAATGTATTTCCCGTTGATATCAAATCCTTTCAAGGAGTGATAGAAAAAATAGTGTATTAGGTGAGATTGTGGTGGAAAACAACAAGTCTCACACAATTCTTGATGACATTTGAAAAAATAGTAAAAAAGAGGTGATGGAAGCCAATATCTTCCTCACCAAGAGCCATGAGAAAAGATTAAAATAGTTAATGATTCACCAAGTTTTTTTCAAAAAACTCAACACTAATTCTTTTAGGAAATTTTCCTTGTGGAAAAATAGGAGATTACTTTCAATTGACTTGAAAGAATAAGGGACAAATTAAAAAATTAAGTATACACAATGTTCATTCATAAAATTTTAAGTGAACCAAATACAAGGGTGATAAGTTTTTTATATAGGCATTCTTTCTGTCTCTCCCACTAGATATGAGACTTCTCAATATGTATTAGAAGCCACACAAGGCCTCTTCTCAAGTCCTAACTCACACAAACTTGCCCAAGAATTGGAGAATAAAAAGGAGAAGTTTCTCCTTTGTGCTAGCCATGAGTTGAAGGGTGGCTTCTTGTATGTGAGGCACAACAATGGCCTAAGTGTGAGGCCTAAATTGAAGACCAATGCTTGGTCAATGATTGTCCTAGTAAAATTTTTACAAGTTAATAAAATAGAATAAGAGTAGTAGTAATTTAAGCTCTAGGAGAGTCCTCTAGTGGTACTTCTTCCTCTTCAATTCCCTTAATCATAAAACCCATTGAATGTTATCTTAGCGGTCCTCCATCAAGTCGCATTGATTAGAGGTTGAGAAAGATTTCAAAAATAGTCAAAGTACACCTCTAATAATAATAATAAATATTAGTGAGACTACATTATACATCAATGATCTATACTTATAATATTTTTTTTTCTAAGAGAATATCTTGAAAGGGCAGGTGGAAATATCTTTAATTTTTTTCTAAAAGAATTGAAAGGACACGTGGAAGCAGTTCTATAGAAGTTAGTGGATGTAATAATGTATGTATCATGATAAAAGTGAGTGGATGTAATAATGTATCGAATCATGAAGTCATTTTGAATCACATGTCTTAAAAGAAATACATGGTAACTTTGATTCTTCCATAGGAATAATTGTTTATAACTATCACATGTTTGATTCTATGATTATTTTTTATAGTCATGTTGTGCATGTTTACAATGTTATCAATATTTTAAGAATACCCAAGATATTTCTGAAAAGATGGTAGAAAAAATAAGGTCATGATCACATAAAGCGACTGATTTAGCGACCGATTTAATTTGGTCGTAATTAGCGATCGATTTAGCAATCGTTTTAATTCGATTGCAATTTAGCGACCGATTTAGAAACTGATTTAATTCGGTCACAATTTAGCGACCGATTTTGCCACCGAAATATGATTTGATTTCATTTTTTTATTTAGCGATCGAAATAACGACCAATAGTTTGAGTCACAAAATTTCGATCGCTAAATCGGTGACTATTCCATATTAAAATAAAAAAAATTATTTAGCAACTGATTTAACGACCGAATGACAAATTGAAATAGTGACCGAATTGAAATTGGTCGCTAATGAGAAAATAACGACCGAATTGAAATCGGTCGCTAATGAACATTATCTTTTTATTATATTTAAATTTATTTTTCTATAAATATACTTTAATTGCTTTAGTATATTTTTTACAATTTATTTTTTAAAAGTAATTTATTTTTTAAAAATAATTTAATTTTTAAAATATACTTTAAAAATAAACTTTGGTCTCAATATTAACAAAATGAAGATTAACTTTAATTTTAAAATATTAAAATAAAAATATTATTAAAAATAAATCAAATTTATTAAAAATTTAAATTATAATAAATTAAGACTAGAGTGATATTAACTATTCAATACATTATTTAAGAAAAATTTAATAACAAATATTCTTTAATATATTTTTCAATTGAAATTAAATTATATTTTAAAAATTTATATTAAAAAATTGAACACATCAAATTATCACATTTTAATTCCTCATTAACTTAATTAATTAAAAAAATTACAATATCAATCAAATTATTACAATTTTATTTTATAATATTTTATTTTTAATCTAGTTTTTAAATTTATTGCTTTATTATTATTAATTGCTTAACCATAGTTGTTTTCATATAATTGATATACTAGAAAAAAATTTATATCAAAATATAATTATACATTAGATAATAAATATATTATTTAATTAAAATATTTATAAAAATATATTTATCTTTAGTTGAAATGTTTTTTACTTTAAATATAATAATTAATATTTTTCATTTTAAAAAAAATTAATAACAAAGATTAAAAATAGACTGCTAGAAAAGTTAAAAATTTAAAACTAATTCATTTTATAAATATTAAAAATAAACCATATTTAAATAAATTAAAAATATATTTAAATTTATATTCAACACACCTCTAATTTTGCTCAATAAGTGCATAGATCACATTTGGAAACTTTATCATTGAAATAACTTCAAAATTATTAATTTTATTTTTTCAAAGCCCAGTTTTTCTTGTCAACTTTTTCAAAAAAACAGTTAATGTAAGTTAATGCTGTACTTTTTTAAAATTTCAATTTTTTATATATTGAATTTTTATTAATTATTTTTTTAAATTGGATAAGAAAATGAAGATTTAATTATACTTTTAATAAATTTAAGATAATATTAGTTTTTATTTTTATTTTTAAATATTTATTTTAATTTTTTAAAATAGAGAAACTATAATTTTAGTTTCTAAATACTAAATTTAATTAATTAAATTTATTATTATTTAATCTCTTAATTTTAGTATTAAAAATTTATATTATATTTTATTAAATTAAAATAATTACAATATATTTTTCTACTTTGAGAATTAAAAATATAATTAAATTAAAACTGAAAAATATTATAATATATTTTTGAACTCTTTTTTATAATATTTTTATCATTATTATATTTTTGGATTAATTGTTTTTTTCCTAATTTTTTATAAAGTCAATTTTAATATTTAAAAATATTTAACATTTTGAATTCTGAAACTTTTTCTCTATTAGCAAATTTAAAAACATACTATACTAAAGAAAGTATTATACATAATTATTTCATCCAAATTTTTTATAATATATAAGTCATCAAATTCATTTTTTTCTTTCATATCTTTTCTTTTTTATATGAGTGCTTGAATTTATAAAAAAATTTATCTACAAAATTCACGTCTCTAATTTTTATCTTCACATTTCTTAACTATTTTTTTATAATTATGGAGATCAAGATTGATACACCCACTTAAATATATTATAAATGAAGAATATTTGTTCATTCTAGTTTTTTTTCTCAACCTATAATTTTATTATTTTTATTTTAAATATATTTATATTTTTTAAATTAATAATTTTAATCTAGTCATTTAAATCTTTGATGTGATGATTCTAATTAATTAATATTATTAAATGATTTTATTTGATTTGTTATAGTAAAAATAATCAAAGTAAATGTTAAAATAATATTTATTACTTTAAATTATAAGAAAAAAATAATAAAAATAAAAATTAAATTTGAAGTTAAAAAATACATAAAAATAAAATAAAAAAATTTAAATACTTGTCTTAAATAATATAAAACAAATTTAATGATGGATTAAAATATAAAAACATTTATAAGAGACTATTTATGATGGATAAAAAATGTAAATATATTTAAATTTATAATTTTATTTATGAAACACATTTTAATTTATAATTAACAAAAATAATGAAAATCTTAATATAATATGATACTTTTAGTAATGTATTTTTTTATAAATTTAAACTTACTTTTTTTAGTTTAGTTTTTAAATTTTATGTATTATTATTGTTAATTGATATACTAGAATAAATTTATATAAAAATAGTCTTTATCTTCAAAATTCACTTCTTCAAATTCTATTTTTATATTTTTCTATTGTTTCTTTATAGTTAAGAAGATCAACATTTGTGCACACACTTAAATATAATATAAAGTAAAGAATAGTTGTTTATTCTATTTTCTTTCCAATCTAAAATTTTAGTATTTTTTTAAATATATTTTATATTTTTAAAATTAATAATTTTAATATAGTTATCTAAGCTTTTGATGTGATGATTTTAATTAATTGATATTATCAAACCATTTTATTTGATTTATTATAGTAAAAATCATAAAAATAAATGTTAAAATAATATTAATTATTTAAATTATAAGAAAATAAATAATAAAAATAGAAAATAAAGTATCCTATAAAAGAAGACTAATTATTGTAAAGATAAAATAGAATACTGGAGGAGATGAGGATGATAATGTAGTAGAAATGATATAGTTTTCAAAAAAATATAGAATGTGAGAAGTTTAAAAAGAAAAAAAAGTTAAAAAAAGATATAGACATAAGTAATTGGATTAAATTTATTATCTCCTCATATATTATTATACATTATTAGCGTAATTTTAGTTTAATTAAAAATTAGAATACAAATATACTATACTATACTAATATAATAATATATTATAATATTTGTAATTTATTTTCATTGTGTATAAATTACAAAACAAATAATTTTTTAAAATTTTAATGATAATTTTTTTAACTTCTATATTACAAAATATTTATAATACTTTAATAAATATAACTTTTTTTAAAATATATTTCATCAATTTAAAGTATATTTTTTTGTATTTTTTTTAAATGTGGATATCTTTAATATTTTGTACATGTAAATATAATTTATATATGTTTTTAAACTTTTTTTTAATTTTTTTAAAATATAATATTATTTTTAATATTTAATAATTATATTTTAAATTTTAAATTTTTTTCTTAAATGATGAACAAATAATATTAATATTTTTAATTAATTAAATTTATAAATAATGAATTAAAAATATTTATTATGTTTTGAAAATTATAATATTATATTTAATATTTTAATGTTTATATTATAAATTCTTTATTAAAATATTAGGGTTCTTGTCTTTTTCTTTTCTTTTATCTCTACTTCAAGCTATTAAGAATTATTTTCCATCTTATAAATTAAATTTTAAATATAAAAATATAAAAATATATAGATATATAGATATATAAATATATAGATATATAGAAATATAGAAATATAGAAATATAGAAATATAGAAATATAGAAATATAGAAATATAGAAATATAGAAATATAGAAATATAGAAATATAGAAAGATAAAAATATAAAAATATAGAAATATAAAAATATAAAAAGATAAAAAGATAAAAATATAAAAATATAAAAATATAAAAATATAAAAATATAAAAAGATAAAAATATAAAAATATAAAAATATAAAAATATAAAAATATAAAAATATAAAAATATATAAATATATAAATATATAAATATATAAATATATAAATATATAAATATATAAATATATAAATATATAAATATAAAAATATATAAATATATAAATATATAAATATAAAAATATATAAATATATAAATATATAAATATATAAATATATAAATATAAAAATATAAAAATATAAAAATATATAAATATAAAAATATATAAATATAAAAATATATAAATATAAAAATATATAAATATAAAAATATATAAATATATAAATATAAAAATATATAAATATATAAATATATAAATATATAAATATATAAATATATAAATATATAAATATATAAATATATAAATATATAAATATATAAATATATAAATATATAAATATATAAATATATAAATATATAAATATATAAATATATAAATATATAAATATATAAATATATAAATATATAAATATATAAATATATAAATATATAAATATATAAATATATAAATATATAAATATATAAATATATAAATATATAAATATATAAATATATAAATATATAAATATATAAATATATAAATATATAAATATATAAATATATAAATATATAAATATATAAATATATAAATATATAAATATATAAATATATCAATATATCAAAATATATAAATATATTTATATTTATATATTTATACCAATATACATTTATTTGTATATAAATATAATTTATTTGTAAGTTATTATCTAAAAATTCCTGTAGTTTAGTGATTGGAGTATCATCAAATTTTAAGGTACTAAGTTCAAATCTTGTCATTAACACTAATATGATAATAATTTAAATTTTTAAAAAATATAATGAATAATATAATATAAAAGGGTAAATAAATAAAAAACGTAAAAAATTAACTTTGTTATTGATTAGCGACCGATATAAATCAGTCACTATTTTTTAAACTTTGTTATCGATTTAGCAACCGATATAAATCGATCGCTATTTTTTAACTTTGTTATCGATTTAGCGACCAAAATTATTGGTCGCTATTTTTACGACCGATTTAAATTATTATTTAAATAATTCAATTAATATATTAGTGATCGATATAAATCGGTCGTTATTTTCTTTAATTTTGCTACCGATGTAACGACTGATCTAATAATATTAATTTTGGTCGCTATTTAGGTATTTAAGGAATAAGCGACCAAATTATTTAGCGACCACCTTATCGATCGCTATTTTTGCGATCGAAATGAAAATCGGTCGCTAACACATTAGCGACTTGGACTTTTACGACGACGCATTTTGGTCGCTAACACATTAGCGACTTGAGCTTTTACAACGACGCATTTCGGTCGCTAACTGGTCAGCTGATCGATTTTTTTATATTAGCGACCAAATTTTTCGGTCGCTAAAACTATTTTATGAAATATTATAACTTCTAATTTATTTATTTTTTAAAGTAATATTTTGATTTCTTTTAATAATTTTGTAATTGGATGTCTTCATTTGGAACTTCACAAAGAATTAATAAAACAATTTTTTAGGATGAGCCTTTTTGGAATATTCAACTATTATATTTTTATTTGGGAAGTAAAGTAATCTTTTAGCAGGATTATAATTAAAAGCCACGAAATCTGTTTTGTAGATACCAATGTTTAGAATTATGGAATATTAATTAAAGTAGTATATGTAATCCTTTTTTAGCTATTCGAGAACCAATTTATATATTTGTAAATGGAATTCTCGGTAATTATTTTTCAATATAAGTAAAAACTGTGATTTAGACCCTGAGTGTTGTATTATTGTAGCATACTAAGACATGAATCATCATAATATATAAATTTTCAAAGGTTTAATGTAGAATTTATAGAGAATAATTTATTTTAATGTAATATTTAACATACTTTATCATAAAATTGGTTTTGTTAATAGAGAATTTAAAAAATAATTAAAATTTTAGAAATTGACAAAAAATATTTTGATTACTTAAATAATAGGATCTTCAACACAAAATGTTTAACTCACAGCTTGACAAAAATTACTTATATTTATAAAGAACTGCATTGGAGTGGATCTACTTGGTAGGAGAGTTTCTTAAGATTTAGAAAAGTTGCTCCTAGAAGCAACGTTACTTTAAAAAATATAAATAAATAAAATAATTATCTCATAAATACATTATTTTTATTAGAAATTCTCAACAGTCAAAAACCATTTCTCAATTCTTATTTTTCATCTTAATTTAATTCTTCCTAAATACTTAACTTGTGTCTTATTTATTCACTACAAGAAAAAACGCTATTAGCAACCAAAACAATCGGTCGCTAATGGCCAAAATTCGGTCGTTATTCTGTTAGTGACCGAAATTAGCGACCAAAATGGTTGGTCGTAAAAGGGCAAGTCGCTAATTTGTTAGCGATCGATTTACATTTCGGTTGCTAAATAGCGACCGATGAGGTGGTCACTAAATAATTTAGTCACTTATTCATTGAAGACCAAAATAGCGACCGAAATTAATATAATAAATCGGTCGCTAAATCCGTGGTAAAGTTTTAAAAAATAGCGACCGATATATTCGGTCGCTAATATATTAATATAATTATTTAAATAAAAATTAAAATCGATCGCTAAATCGGTCGCTAAATTGGAGACAAAGTTAACAATAATAGCAACGAGATATAATCGGTCGCTAATATATTAATTGAATTATTTAACTAATAATTTAAATCGATCGCTAAATTTGAATTGTATATTATAATAAATTTGTAGCGACCAAAAATTCGATCGCTAATCTAACCAAATCTGAAAATTTTCGCTTAAAATTTTGTATATCCAATTTGACAAAATTTGTACCGCTTAATTCATCCAAACATAACACAAATGAAAACTTAAGAACTAAAATCAAATTATTCAAATCATAAAATTTGTACCGCTTAATTCATCCAAACATAACACAAATGAAAACTTAAGAACTAAAGTCAAATTTTGTATATCCAATTTTACAAAATTTGTACTTGCTTAATTCATCCAAACATAACACAAATGAAACTTAAGAACTTAACAACTAATCAAGATTCAAAGTCTTAATATGCTCGAACAGTGGCGGTATCCAGATTCCAGTATCCTTACCATTCCTAACTTTGTTCATTGAGTTTTTTAAAATTCGAGAACCTTTCTTATCAAAAACAGATCTTATGGCTTGCTCTTGTTCCACATCCCATATATACTCTTTCTGCATAAATAAAATACACAACAAACATTTAATTTATAAGAATGAAATGACATTGTTTAATGTAACTATAATTCAAATTACCTTGAACTCTCCAAACTATCTATCTCGAAGCTCAAGTGAAACCTTTCTCCAAGTGGGACTTGGTTCATCAAATTTTTGTTTGATGATTCTAGAGATTATAGCGAGGAGGACCATTTCTTGGTATAAACCTGTGTTGAAACATATTGTGGGATTGATATTATTAAGAAATTTCATATTAAAGAATTATAATTAGCATAAGTGAAACTGCATTATTCACTTTATGTGATGCACTACTTATGTTTTTCTTTCTTGCAAATTAACTACAACAATCAAGCATAAGTGAAACTGCATTATTCACTTTATGTGATGCACTACTTATGTTTTTCTATTCTTGCAAATTAACTACAACAATCAAGCATAAGTGAAACTGCATTATTCACTTTATGTGATGCACTACTTATGTTTTTCTATTCTTGCAAATTAACTACAACAATCAAGCATAAGTGAAACTGCATTATTCACTTCATGTGATGCAAGTACTTACGTTTTTCTAATACATTTTTTCCAAGGTATTTATCCACTACTTATGCGATACGTATGATACGAGACCACCAAATAATTGTATAAGTAAACCCAATAATTATGAAATTTCTTTTCATTAAGATCCAACAAGATAATTAAAACAAATTACAAATGGTTAACCCGAGGCGTACATTCTCAACAAGTTCCCAAATTGGTCCGTCAAGCACCACCAAATCCGCGATAAGAGGGATCGAAGAACCTATCTACTTCACAAATCCACCTACAACAAACGATAAAGAAATTCCGTCAAAATTATCTCTCCTATATTATTCACAATGCAAGAGAATAACGAGTATATACATTCAAACAAGCCAAACCTTGGTTGAGGGTGTTAGAGGCTGCGGAGGAGGTTAAGAACAGAGGTGTGGTGCGGTGGCTCACAGGGTGGCGTCTGGTTGACGAGGAGCTTTGGTGGAGGTTGGATTAGGGTGAGGGCTGACTTGGGGGGAGCAGTGAGGGGGCTAGGGCTCGCCGGGAGTGAGGAGGTGATACTGGCCAAGGTTAAGAGGAATGGGTGAGTGAGGCGTGAGAGTTAGGGTTATTTGGGGATAAGTGGCGCGAGATACGAAAGTGAAAAATGTGGTAGTATATGATAGCGCTTAAATCTTAACCGCTATTATAATATTACTTCTAATAGCGGTTAAATCTTAACCGCTATTATATAGCACTTCTAATAGCGGTTAAATATTAACCGCTATTATATATTTTCAAATATGATCGATCATTTGAAAATGTAATCGATCATAATCAAAAAATGTGGATGTCGCTCGAGCGAGATCAGTGTCGCTCAAGCGAAAAACAACCCGAGAATGCCAATTTTGTGCAGGTGGCGTCGCTCGAGCGAGACCATGTCGCTCAAGCGAAATACAACCCGAGAATGCCAATTTTGTGCAGGTGGCGTCGCTCGAGCGATGTTATTTTCGCTTGAGCGCATGTTGACCTGCTAATCGTCGATCAAAGTTAGCCGGATAATATAACATGGGTGACCTCATGTTTGAATCGGATGTCGCTCGAGCGAGTATAGTGTCGCTCAAGCGAAATACAACCCGAGACTTCACAATCTTAAAATCTGGTTGTATATGATAGCGGTTCCACTGGAACCGCTATTAAAAGGGCACTTCTAATAGCGGTTAACCCTCAACCGCTATCTAAAATATACTTTAGATAGCGGTTAACGTAGAACCGCTATTATATCTTCTCAATTATGATCGATCATTTCTAATTATAATCGATCATAATGAAAACTTATATTAACTATTTTTTTGAATATTATGTTTTTAAATTTGCTATTAGAGAAAACCTTTCAGAATTCAAAATGTTAAATACTTTTAAATATTAAAATTAACTTTATCAAAAATTAGGAAAAAAAAATTAATCCAAAAGAGTTCAAAAATGTATTATAATATTGTCAATTTTGAGTTTAATTATATTGTTCATTCTCAAAGTAGAAAAATATATTGTAATTATTTTAATTTAATAAAATATAATTTAAATTTTTAATACTAAAATTAAAAGATTAAATAATAATAAATTTAATTCTTTAAATTCAGTATTTAAAAACTAATATTATAGTTTCTCTGTTTTAAATAATTAAAATAAATATTTAAAAATAAAAATCAAAACTAGTATTATCTTAAATTTATTAAAAGTGTAATTAAATCTCTATTTTCTTAATTTTTTTTGTTTTAAACTTCTCAATTCTACATTTTTGTAAGTTCTATCATTATATTATCATCCTCATCTCCTCCCATGTTCTACTTTATCTTTACAATAGTTAATATTCTTAAATAATTTATATTTTTAATTATAATTTTTTTAATATATATTTCAGAAATTAATCAATTATAATCTATTATTTGAAAAACTAATCAATTCTAATCAATAATTTAGAAAACTAATCGATTATAATTAATTATTTGAAAAAATTATCAAATATGATCGATCATTTGAAAATCTAATCGATCAGAATAAAAAAATGTGGTTGTATATGATAGCGGTTCCACTGAACCGCTCTTAAAACGCACTTCTAATAGCGGTTAAACCTTAACCACTATCTAAAATATAGTTTAGATAGCGGTTAAGGTGGAATCGCTATTATATAGTTTCAAATATTAACTATTTTTTTTAATATTATGTTTTTAAATTTGGTAATACGAAAACGCTTTAGAAATCAAAATGTTAAATACTTTTAAATATTAAAATTGACTTTATAAAAAATTAGGAAAAAAAATTAATCAAAAATAGTTCATAAATGTATTATAATATTTTCAGTTTTAGTTTAATTATATTTTTCATTCTCAAAGTAGAAAAATATATTGTAATTATTTTAATTTAATAAAATATAATTTAAATTTTTAATACTAAAATTAAAAGATTAAATAATAATAAATTTAATTCTTTAAATTTAGTATTTAGAAACTTTCTTGAAAAGAGTGCTAAAGTTTGTTTGATTGATTGCTCGAGGATGTGTAAAAGCTGATGTTCAATGTGTGTTTAAAAAGTTCAAGCCAAATCTGTTTTTATAGAAGATTTTCAAAACTATCTGGTTTAATCAATCTGTTAAAATAATCTTTTAATCTGTTAAAAATGCAGTTTTAATCTGTTAAAACTTCTTTTAATCCATTAAAACGTTCTTGATTCTTTACATGATTTGTTTTAAGCTGATACGACAATGTTTATATCAATTAAAACTCTTTACAAAAAATCTTCTAATTTGTTTTAATCGATTGTTTCAGTGATTCAATCGATTGAAATACTTGCAAAACTTTATTGTGAGTTTTTCCAAGTGATTTTAACTGATAAAAATAAGTTTTAATCGATTAAAACGTCTGTGTAGAAATTTTCTAAGTTGTTTTAATCGATTGAAACATGTTTTAATCGATTGAAAAAACTCTGATCGATCATAACTCAATTCTGATCGATCATATCTGATTCTGATCGGTCATAATTACATTCTGATCGATCATCCTGAACTCTAAGTGGTTTTAATCGATTAAAACCAAGTTGTATCGATTAAAATACTGCAAAAACACCTCTCTTAACATTTTAAGTATTTTTAATCGGTTATTTTGAAGCTTTATCAGTTAAAACACTGACAGAAGGTTTTCAAAACTTTCTTTAATGAAAACAACGTTATTTCGAAATTATATCAGTTAAAAACTTGATTAAGAAAGCTTTTGTTAAAATACTTTGTTTTTAACTGCTTAAACGTATTTAGAGGCATTTTACAAAATCTTTTAAGTGAAGAAACCTCATGCAGCAGAAGAGATAAAAATGATTATACCTAAGCATAGTTGAAGACACACTAATTCCTCTACTCTTTTATCAAAGTGACTGTTGACCGCTACAAAGTTGACTTTGACTTTATCTTTGACTTCATCAAATCAATAAGATCTTTGTCGAGTGTTTCAATAAGATCTTCATCACTTTCATACAATAATTATTAATATTCTTAAGTAATTTATATTTTAATTTATAATTGTTTAATATATATTTGAGAAATTAATCAATTATAATCTATTATTTGAAAAACTAATCAATTTTAATCAATTATTTAGAAAACTAATCGATTATAATTAATTATTTGAAAAAATTATCCAATATGATCGGTTATTTGAAAATTTAATCGATCATAATGGTTGTATATGATAGTGGTTCCACTTGAACCGCTCTTAAAACAGAACATCTAATAGCGGTTAAACCTTAACCGCTATCTAAAATATAGTTTAGATAGCGGTTAACGTGGAACCGCTATTATATAGTTTCAAATATAAATTTAAATATATTTTTAATTTATTTAAATATGCTTTATTTTTAGTATTTATAAAATAGATTAGTTTTAAATTTTTAACTTTTCTAGCAGATCTATTTTTAATCTTTGTTATTAATTATGTTAAAAATGAAAAAATATTAATTAGTATACTTAAACTAATGTATATTGATTATCTAATGTATATTGATATAATTTTTTTGTATATCAATTATATGAAAATAACCATGGTTAAGTAATTAATAATAATAAAGCAATAAATTTAAAGATTAGATTAAAAATAAAGTTTTATAAAATAAAATTGTAATAATTTGATTAAAATTTTATTTTCTTAATTAATTAAGTTAATGAGGAATTAAAATGTGATCATTTGATGTGTTTAATTTTTTTAATATAAAATTTTTAAAATTTAATTTAATTTCAATTGAAATTTTCAATTGAAAAATAAATTAAAGAATATTTATTATTAAACTTTTCTTAAACAATGTATTGAATAGTTAATATTACTCTAGTCTTAATTTATTACAATTTAAATTTTTAATAAATTTGATTTATTTTTAATAATATTTTTATTTTAGTAATTTAAAATTAAAGTTAATCTTCATTTTGTTAATATTGAGACCAAAGTTTATTTTTAAAGTATCTTTTAAAAATTAAATTATTTTTAGAAAATAAATTACTTTTAAAAAATAAATTGTCAAAAATATACTAAAACAATTAAAGTATATTTATAAAAAAATAAATTTAAATATCATAAAAAAATAATGTTCGTTAGCGATCGATTTAAATTCGGTCGCTATTTTCTCATTAGCGACCGATTATAATTCGGTCACTATTTCAATTTGTAATTCGGTCGCTAAATCGATCAGCTAAATGATTTTTTTATTTTAGTGTGGAATAGCCATCGATTTAGCGACTTGAAATTTTGCGACGCAAACTATTGGTCGCTATTTCGGTCGCTAAATAACAAAATGAAAACCAATTCATATTTTGGTCGCTAAATCGGTCGCTAATTGCGACCGAATTAAAGTGGTCGCTGAATCGGTGCTAATTGCGACCGAATTAAAGTGGTCGCTAAATCGGTTTCTAATTGCGACTAAAATTAAATCGGTCGCTAATTGCGACCGAAAAAATTCGGTCGCTAATTTCGGTGGCTAAATGTGATTTTTCTTGTAGTGATTTACAATATGACATGATCTATTTAGATCCAACTCAACTTAACCTAATATGATTTATTCGGATAAAACTTGACTCATTCTAATACAATGTGGTTCGTCCTAACTTGAAGGAGGTGATAACAAACCAAACGTGGATTGATTATGAACAATAAAATAAATGTGTAATTTATTTTGTTCCATTATAATAATTGTGTTGTATGAGACCATATATATTTTAATATATTGACCATTTCTATAATTTTAGATTTGTGGTATAAACAAAATTATATAATGTTAACTCTAGTGAAATTCTCATCTTAACATTAATAAAAGGGTAACATAAAATAGTTATTTGTAGGCTTTAGGGTGACAATGCTAAATAACATCAAGAATAGACAGACAAGTCTCAAAGATCAATAGTGAAAGTATACTGTTTCTCTAGTGGCCTAAGTGATTTTGTTTGGAATGAGACAAGTTGAACATGAAATTTGGAATGACTTGATTAAAAAAAAAATCTCATAAATAATAACTAATATTTTAATAGTGAGAAGAACATAAGTAAGAGTATTTCTTCCTCCACCGCACTATTTTTTTTCTCCTAGTACTATTTTTTTTCTCCTATCTGTCATTCATTGTGAAGTAAACTTTTTAAATATAAAAAAAAAATGCATTCTAAAGTAAGAAGAAGGTGAAAGAGAAAAACAAGTACTGTAAAAATTTGAAACCTATATAAGGAAGTTTTGCCCGACAAGCTGTGCTAAGTGGTCCTTTGCAAGCATCAATGCTTCCAAACAGATTCCCCACGTTTTTCTTGTCATAAATTGGAGCAAATAGTAATACCAGTTGTCATAACTAGCTATCTGTTTCCTGTTTTTATGTTATTTTATATTTTTTAAATCCTTGGAATCACTAAGTTTAACGTAAAAAAAAATTACAATTGTTTTTAAATATATTATCCAATTTTTTTTAAGTTGATTATTTTTTTATCTAACGAAAAACTGCTGACGAAAAAAACCTATTTTCTACTAATGACAACCGTATCAAAACCCATTTTATATAAAATTATATTTTAGTTCTATTTGGAGTGTCTTCAACTTGATGCTCATGAACAAGTCTTAACGTACGGGGAAAGATATTCAGAAGAGGCCTGTTCTTTTTATTTAGTCTCAATCTTCATGAAAAACGTTTTGAGGGTAAATTTCCGACCATTTAAGGTGTTCAGGAGCCACCACTATCAAAGTGAATTTGATTCAGTTCTAAAATTAGATTTGATTTTGTGAAGAAAGTTTTGCATTTCATGTTTTAGATTTCTTTCGTAAATTAAAATTATACATGGATTTTAACTCACAAGTTTTAAATTAGTTATGTCAGCATTTGAAGATTAGAGATCTGACAATGAATATTTTTTGTATTAATTTTTTTAGAAATCACTACAAAAATTTATTAAATTGGTTTTTAGAAATATCAACCAACCTGAAAATAGAAATATTTTACCATTGTATTAACTAAATTAGAAACTTTTTTTAACAGAATTTGTTTTTAAATTAGAGTCTAGATTAGTTTCTAACTTAACTACTAATATTTTTTATTTACTAATTAATAACTAAAACCTTATACTTAAGATTAGAGACCAATTTATATTTTTAATTCAAGGTCACCAATCAATTTAAACTTTGATTCAGAACTCATGTTAACTAAAACAGTTTCTAATTCGATGAATATAATAATTAAATATTTTTATCTCTAAATTAACCACTATTTAATCATTTTTGTAGTTAATTATAATTATGATAGTGAAAGTTAATATTTACTATTATATTTAAATTATTTATTTTACAATAAAATAGTTAATTTAAGCATTGTGATGAAAAATAGTTAATTTAAATATTATGGTAGTTATTGACTGTCATTTTTTAAAATTAGTTATTTTAAAATATAAAATGTGTTTCCATGTAAATTGAAGTAAGAATGAAGTTGGTTGTTTTTTAGAATTTTAAAAATAAAAACAAAATAAAAGGAGAAAAAATGTAAAAATATGTAAAACATATACAATTTTTTAACTAGTCAATTGTGTTATGGTCAATCACTATCTTTCATATCCTTAAAGTTTGATGGCCAAATCATTCTCTAGTTATTAGATCATTAGATGGATGTTTTTCAAATTTCGTTAATTAAAATTGGTATAAAAATTAGATTAAAATACATTCCAATATAATTTTTTCAATGTTTTTAAAGTTAGACAAGAACTAGTAAAAACATGGTTCAGGTAAATGTTTAATCAGATTTAATAAAATAATATTTCTATAATATAATAAATTCATTAGTAATAAGATTTTTTTTATAAAAGATGATAAATATAAAATATAAAAGGGATATTTATTAAAATAAGATAAAATTTTAATAAAATAATTATTATTTAAAGTTGATATAAGATAAAAAAACATTAAAATATATTATATTTTTTATAAAAAATTATATTAAAAAATTAATCCTTTTTTTTATCAAAATCGTTTCAATTAAAAAATTTAATCAATTTTATTAGTTTTATCTTAGTTGTTCCAAGATTCGGTTATTTAAATATAATTGACCTATTTTCTAATTTGATTTTTGGTTAGACATAGACTCGAAGTCATCCATCCATCTTATCTGATTTTTAAAACAATATATTTTTGTGTTAGTATTAAGGAGTTGACTTCTGCATCCTCTTCAGCCGTTTAATTCTTCTTCATTTTGTGATCTGATCTGACTCCGTTATCCCTCATTTTCTTTTTCTTTTTTTCATCCTTTCCTTATTTCCAAAACACCCAACGCTAAGGCTATGGTGACCTTCAAACAAATCTTTTATTCCTTCCGTTTAGAGCTTGGTTCCTAAAGTTTCTATGGTAAGGACTTCACTTCTTCATGGCCGAATTTTGTCCCCTCTCTAACAATGTGTTTTTGCTTTGACTTTCATCCATAAAAATATCAGGTGTTTTTCTATATGCTGCTTCCATGGGAGAAGATTCCTCCCATTTTCTCCATCTCAAAAGCTTCACAATCTTTGTGCTTCGAGGTTAAGGAAAGATTACCCTTTCTTTTTAGTTGACGAAAATATTGTGTTAAAAATGAGTAGCTTTGGTTGAAATTGGACGATTATATATATAATCTTGAATGACCAAATTTTTTATGAATGTTTGTATTTCTGTGGAAATTTTTTATATTTGTTAAATATGTGATTTTCATGAATACGTTGGTTGAAAGTTTGGCTTATTGAGTTATGATTTGGGGGTCTATGATGGGCTTGAAGTTTTCTCATTTCGTTGTGATTGTGTGGATGGTTGGTTGTGCCTAAAATGTTGGTTTACTGTCTAAATTTGGTTTAAGCGAATTTAAGAAAATTTTATAAGTTTTGTGACCAAAAGTTACTTACAGAACCAAATTTTTGTGTCGGTGTATTTCTGCATTTTGAACCTTTAGTGGAAACTTCATGGAAAATTGAATAACTCCAAGAAAACCACCTCCTCTGTAGCAGTAAAACACCCGATATGAAAAAAAGAAAAAAAAGAAAAAAAAAAGGAGATAGTCCACCATCCTAAAAGAGATGACAGGACAAGGGAGAACGTGTGGTTTCTGATAAGTTTTCTACCGACAAAACATTATCATTACCGAATCAAATACAATTTGAATCATTCAAATGTTATATATTTTGGTAGTAAAACCTTGTATAATTCCTAATATAGTGTGTATTGCTAATATCTTTTTAGATATTTCACTAAAGAATATATTAAAAAAATATACTATAAAGAAGTAAAAACCTTTTGTAAATAGGAAATGGTTAACATAATAACATTCTTACCCATATAGAAATAATAATGTGAATTACACAAATGTATGTGAGATATGTCACTTGTTTCTTTCATATAAAAAATTATGTAATATAAAAATTATAAATAATAAATTAAGTTGTATAAGTGTGTAGCGTATAAATTATATTTATAAAAATTATTCATGCATTTATTCACTTTTCTTCCATTGTAAATTAGGTGCATGAGTCAATGAGTCGATAACTGACTGGTTAGGAGTGAAAATGCATTTTAACAGTTCATGGGAGTGAAAATGAAATAGATAAAAAATTAAGAGAAAATTGTGAGATAAAATATCAAAATGATGTTGGTAAAGTTTTAGTTTAGTGAATTTAAAATTAAATTAGACGCTTCATCAGTTACTATACAGAAATACTGGTGCTCCTTTTTAATCCCTAATCAAATCATCTCTCCTATTCACAAAGACGAATCAGTCTTTGAACAATTTTTTTGAACAACGTTTTGATTTTAATTGAACTAAGCTAATTACACTTAGATGCTTAGCTAACATATTTACACTATATATTAAGTACAAATATATATAACAATACCCTACAATAAAAAGTAAAACACATAATTAACAAATCATAACACAAATACCCCATATATTATGTAGTTGAGTATCAGAGCTACACAACTGGAAAAGAGAGTTTACAGAAATTACACACACATAACAAAGGCTTACAACCAGCACCCAAATACTGAGACAAAGTGGCACCTCTAGAAAGACAATAAAATTATATGCGATATAGGAGTAAAACGTGCCCCATGCAGACCAACAATAAACATACTCTCCAGATACACGATAAAGAAATTGCAGGACAGCGATAATATGCTATTATTTCTCAAGTAAATGAGATATTATTATCATACCTATACTTTCTTTTCTCTCTGTTCGATGTTAATTACCAGTTTGGTGTTCATCCATAACTTTCCCCTGCCAAATGCGGAAACCATCGAAGTTTTGGATTCCGTTTCCATTGTTGTTGTAGGTGTCACGAATTGCAGAACTGTTGTCCCTGGCGTTGAGCTTGTTAGACTCGTCTCGATTGTCAATCGTTGCCCCCCTGAAAGTTTGTGGGCGTAAACTGCTGTTGGTAAAGGAATTTTTAGTTCTAGAAGTGTAAACCTCTGCATGACTGAGATCTTGTAAACCCGATTTGTTATTGTTGTAGGAATTTGTACTTGCAAGACTGTTAACCCTACAATAGCTGTAATTTTGCTCCCCATCGCCATTGTTGTTAAAGCAGTTATAAGTTGCATAGCCATGGTCAGTGAAATTGTCAGTTTCGCAGGGATTATTGGGGGAAGTATTGAAGCGGTCCCCTTTGTAGTTGTCATGTTTTTTAGGGTTATTGGTTTCTTTGCTTCCTCTTACCATCTTGTTTGATTGGCGTGTCTCTTTATCACTCCCACTGGAACTAGCTGGCGGACAGTTGTTGGTTTTTCTAGGGTTAGCCTCTCTTCCCTGGCCCTTGCCGTTTGATTTCTCTATGATTTTCCATAGCCAATTGGAAGTTGGCAACGTTGCAATTTGAGAAACAGTGAGAAGATGAGCTGCTAATACAAGCTGCAAAAAGAGCACAAAGACAACAGATAGAGCTTCGCTAATGAAGGAAATCACACATTTAGGAGAAATGGAGAATGGGGAAGCTCCACAAATTGGCGCGTCCAAGGAGAGTTCTGCAAAGAGATATGAATAAAGTAGGTGAATCACAAGGTTTGTGAGTTTGAAGAGCAAAGAGTTAATCAAGCATTACACTTCTTCTACTAATGCAAATTTTAATAAAGATAAAGAATGGATTCTAGCATAAGTGAAGACTGAAAATATTAAAATTGTAAATATGAATGAATTCATGTAAAGATATGAATCTACCTGCATGTTCCATGAGTTTGGGTTTGCCCGTGGTGGTTGAAGCTTTGGAATTTGATACCTACAGCAAAAGTTCTCAAATGATCAGCAAAAAACTTTCTGGGTAAAGGAAAAATCGGGTATTTTATAAGGGTATTATAAAATATTATAAATTACATAGTATAAGTGTGTGGTCTATAAGCTATATTTAAGTTAACAAAACACTGATGCATATTATATATGATTTCACTCTTTTTGTAAAGGTGTATGACTTATTTTCATGGGAAATGGGTGGAATAAAGACTATGTTTTAAAAAAATCATGATAATGGTTTCACCTTTTTTGTATTATCTATTAGAAGTGTGACTTGCTATAATGGGAAATGGTGGTAATATAGAAAGAGAAAAGAAAAAAGAAGAAGAAGAAGGAGGGATACAAAGTGATAGATGATGGAGGATTAGGGAGATCTGAGTAAAAAGAAAATCTCAAAATTGGTAAAACTTTTAAAACTTACGTCAGTGTTTATTCACTATACCAAAAACTCGTAATTTTGTCTTCAAAAATCTTATACCCAACTATAAGCGTTTTTGTAGTTAGCAAATTATTAATTTGAATAAGCTGTAATCAGTGTTCACTTTATGAGTTATCAAACCATTGATTTCGACCCTAACGGTTCATTAATTTGTTAACCCATCTTGTCCAAGGTCCCAAGAGATCCCCTCCTTTGTAACCACGTTTGCATGTTTCAAAACCTGCAGGAGCATCCAAGGAGTAGAAAACTTGGGGCACGCAACCCTCTCTGTGGATATAGAAATTTTAATAATGAAACAGACAATTAAGAGAGAAAAAGGGAGATAAATAGGACTGAAATCCCATAAAACGAAGCAAACAGGTTTTGTTAGTTCCTTACACAACAGGATCGATCTCGTGAGTTGCGCCCTAACTTCATAACAAGAGGAAGAAAAAAGTCTCAGGTCCAAACGACTAGATCCACAGGTAGACAAGCAAAAGGTGACCAACTAGGGTTGAAATGAACCCTATACTACTTATTTGAAGACCAGAACTGACCATCTATGACCCCTAACAAATGAAAAATAAGCTTGAGGTTTTGGTGTGCTGACTGTTGTTGGGGTACCCACCTGACAATGGGGTTGGCTCGAATTGGTTGGCTGGTATAGTGATCTTCCAATCACTAACTCAGGAGCAGTGAAGTTGTACAGGAGTGCAAACAATCCCATTTTTTCAGTAGATTGAAGTTGTAAAAAAGGGAGAGAAAAAAGTATAAACAAGTGAATATAACATGTTTAACGAAAGATAGATATAATAAAAAGGAAAGAGGAGTAATAAGAAAACTCTATAGATGCAAGCTTGAGAACTCAAACCTCAGTAGAATTCTGCTTCATATTTTCTTCTTCGATCGAAATATGCGAGGATAAGAGGGTTATATAGCAAGTTGTTTTAGCTCAATGTGTTAGGTGTAGAAAGTGATGCAAATTTCATAAATATCACAGAAGCTATAAAAGAAAGTTCTAGAAATGTTTAGATATATCTAGAATAAAACTGGAATATGTAATCGAAATTCATATAATAAAGAAAGTATTACAAGTTTTTGAAATTGGTAATCGCTATCATAAAGCCCGTGAAGGAAGCCTATAAAGACAAACACACAATGTAGTCAATGAATAGAAGATCTCAGCCTCCATTCACAATACAAAATCTATCTTCTACACTTTTTTATAAAATTCTCTCCACATCGATCATGTAATTTCTTATCTATTTAATATCTCTCCTGAAATAGTATGGGAACATTTTTTACCACTATTGTTTTGGATATTTTTTATCACTATTATAAATATCATGTTATTTATATCAAATAGAATGTTTCATGAATAAGATTGAACGAGAGGGGATCATGTTTTTTTTTTTTTAGCCAAATATGTTAAAGAAAGTGTTATAAGTAAATATCATAGTGTGTTGTTATAGTGTGCATGATGAGAAAATAAAGAGAAGGATAGAAAAAAAAGTTAGTGAAAAAATGGTTTGATACGAGCCACTTATTACTTGTGATTTCTTTTATTTTAACTAGTAAATAATATTTGTTTTTGAATTTAGACAATGTTTGAAATTTTTTAAAATGTGGAAATGTAAATTACCTCTAAGAGTAAATTGTTGTAAGTGTAAATTGCAAGAAATGTAAATTACTACAAATGTAAATTATTAAAAATATAAATTACAGAAAACGTAAATCACTAAGAATAGAAAAGAAACTGGTACAAAAAATCAATAAAAATAATGACCAAATTATCAAGAATTCAATTGAAATAACATTTTTCTTGTTCCATACATTTTTCAAAATACAAGTGTTTTAATACAATTTGTCACCTTTTTATAGTTATTTGATCATATTTATACTTATTATTTTTTGTAACTTCTAAGAAAATAAAACAAACCAAACATAAATAAAAAATGATTTTTTTCCTATTAATCGTTTTTGCCCCTTTCGAGCAGTCTTATTAGTACATGTGGTGTTATAATCGTTTCTATCAAACTATGAACCTACAATTGCTCTGTATTTCCTTCAATTTTATAACTTCTTCTTGACTTGTTTCTTGTCTTCGTCAATTCTTTGATTTTAATCTATCATCTGATTCTTCAATTCTATTTATTTCCCTTCTCTTGATTCTTTAATCCTATTTTATCCTATGATTCTTCGATTTTTCCTTTCATCTTTTTTAGAATCCTCAATTTTTCTCATTCGATATCTTATCTTTTTATTACCTTCAATATTCCAGTCTTTTGTTCCCCTTCTCTCTTTATGACCTTGATTTTTAATTCTTGCTCTTACTTGATATATTTACTAACTAATTCTTTCGATTTATTAGTAAATTTGTATCCCATTAAGTAAACAATCTCTTAGGAAAACAATCAAATTTTTTAGAACCTTTTGTCTCCTTTTTATTTGTTCGTGATTATATATGATATGATATAAATGCTTTTAAGTATTTGCCATTAATCAAATAAATGTGATTGTCTATTGTAATAATTAACACTACATGAGCCTTGTTTGAAAACATCTTAAGAATATGGAAGGGTACTTCCTAATTTGAAGACCACTTTCTAAAATACTTCAATTTTTTATCTATAGGCAAAATAACCTTCCACACAATATCACCCTCTTTAAAGCCTTTGTTATTTCTTATTTGTTTATTAAAAGATCTAACAATTCAATTTTTTTGATGTAATATTTTCTATAGAGTACTAATCATAACTTCATCTAATTCATTCAACTATTGAACATCTTATCCATATATTTCGATTTAGGGATATCATTTTATCTTTAAATCTGAACTGATTGAATATTAATTTCAATGGGCAACATAACATTGTGACCATAAACCAATTTATATGGAATTGTTTTTATAAAATCTTTTGGAAAATTTCTGTAAGCCCATGATACTTAGAGTATCATTTCATGCCAAAATTTTGGCTTATCCCCAATATGTTTTTTAAATAAATTGATTAAAACCTTGTTAATCATTTTCACTTGTCCATTTGCCTGAGCATAAGAATGGGTTGATGCTAATAACTTAATATTTCTTAATTCAATATAATTTACATTTTTCTTTCTAGTGAACATTGTCCCTCGATCAGTTGATATTAACTCAAGAATCCAAATCAATACATAATATATTCATTTATATAATCAATCACATATTTTTTACTGACGTCTCTTAATGGCATGACTTCTACCCATTTAGTAAAATAATTTACTGCCATGATAATGTACTTATGCCCTTTAAATGACTATCGATAAATTTGTCCAACTAAATCTATTGTCCACCCTCTAAAAGGCAAAAATTTAATTGTTGAATGTAACTCACTTGTTGGTGCATTTTGAATTGTTCCAAATTTTTTACATTCTTCACAAGTCTTAGCTTATTTAATACAATCTTTTTAAATCGGAGACCAATAACACCCTTGTCGATTTGGCGAGAGCATTCTAGTCACACAAAATACTGATAAAAAAATAAACAAATTGCTAAACCAACAAAATATTGCTAACTCGTGTTGAATCTTACAAGAACACAATTATAAGAACATGCTCATTGTCAAACATTATTCTCTCTAAAAATAATAAGTAAAAATAAATACAGGGGTTAATGATAATAAAATGAAAGAGTGAAAAAAATGATGGAGAATAATAAAATTTAAAATCAAATTACAAGTAGAATAATAACGATAATTAAATTAAATTGAAACAAAATTTAAATAACTAGAATTTACAGAATTAAAACATAATGCTTTTAATTAAATTTCAAAATTGGCAAAATAAAAAATTGTTTTAAAATGAAAGAGTGTAGTAATTAAATTTAAAATTTCTGAAAGTGATAAACCTAAAATTAAATTGAGAATTGATGTGGAACTAAGTAATAAAAGAAAACCAAACAGTAAAAAAATGGATTCAAAAATTAAAATTTGTGTGTGAGTGAAATTGCATGAAAATAATAAAATTGTAATTGAAATTGGAAAAGAAATGAATTGAAAATAAAAATTTTAAACAATTAAGTAATAGAAAATTAAACTGGACACTCGAATGAATAAGTAAACAAAACAATATAAACTAAAAATATTGTTGCTCTTGTTACGCTCCCGCTGTCACATCTAGAGTAATCATTCCCTCTGAATTCAATGATTTTCTACTAAAATCGGAAACCATTATGTTATTCTTCACCAAATCCTCCTCTTTCTCTCCAAATTGCCTTAACATCAATTTGAGTAAGATGTTTATTGTTGCCCCTCCATCGAAAAAAACTTTGTTTACTTTAACTCCTTCGATTTTTGTTTTATAGTATGAGAGGTTTTAGGTGAAACCTCTTTTTCTCAGTAGGTGGATTGATAAAAGCAGCATTTTGATTAGGGGGATTCACAAGATATTTGTGTAACCCACACTCTCTAGGGCTCGAGTCTTGATTCATAGTAATCTTCTCGATACAAATCACCTCTCCTTTTATCTTCATATTGATTTGAGTACATCATAGGCAATATCGAGATGACTCCGACATTCATGTTCCCTTGATGCAAACTTACACACATACCCTCTCTTTGATTAATCAAGGTTCTAGTATACACTTGATTAGCCTGACTCAAACTTTCCCTATCCATATGTCTGACTCTTGACACTTTCCTCTACAAAGGTTCAAAATCATACCCAAGGAACTCCTCGACAAAATTCCTTTTAGTACCTTGCGTAGCAAATGTATAAATCTGGACTATATGACAATTGATAAAGAAGATTGTGAAAAAGATCATTAAATGATTTGATGAAGTCAAAAGAAGGATTGCAATTTAAATATTTAGTGTGTGTCTGCATGTAGTTTGCAATTAATATAAGCATTAATCCTTATTTCAAGTCTTTACAAAATGCAAAAGAAAAAAGTGCCTCAAAGTAGTTTTAATCGATTAAAAAATATTTTTAATATGTTAATATGTTCTTCTTTTGTAATTTTAATCAATTCATTTTTGTTTTAATTGATTAAATCCACTAAAAACAGAATAAAAACGTCATGCTTCACATTTTTAATTGATTCATTTTCGTTTTAATCGATTAAATTTACTTGAACAGAAAAAGGATTTTAAGGTTTGTTGTTTTAATTGATTAATAGTAGTTGTAATCTGTTAAAATGTTCTTAACTTGAAACTGAAAACTTGAAGAATTGTTTTAATCAATTAATACCAGATTTTTATTAGTTAATTTGTTTCTTGAAAGATCACAAAATTGTTTTAATCGATTAATTCAGAGTTTGTATTAATTAAATTGTCTCTGGAAAAATTCTCAAGACTGTTTCAATCGATTAAACTAGATTTATATTAGTTAAAACAACTTAATCAAGTTTTGCTACAAATTATTTTCAGTTATTTTAATCAATTAAAAGATGAATTAATCAATTAAAAACAACAATTTTTTCTTCAAACACTTCTATATAAACAGATGTACATCTTCAAATTAAGTACACTTTTGAGAATACAATCTTCCTATCATTTACGAATCATCTTGAGTGAAAAGAGAATTTTATTCGTTCAAGATCTTTGAGAAAATTTCTAATTGAGGCATTCTTGTTCTTTTGTTTTGGAGTATCTTGACTTGAGTTTGGATTTCTGCAATAGTTTGATTTGTCTCTCTTAAACTATTTTTCTTTACTTTGAATATGTTCTCGAGGTGTCTGGAAGTCTTGGACATTGTTTGTGCAACTAGAAGTGTTGGTTTCTTGTTCAAGAACTAGTTGTAGTTCTTGGGGTATATAGGTTTTTCTACTAGTTGTAATTTATAATCAAGATAACTTTGATTAGTGGAACTCAACTAGAAATTGGTTGAGAACTGGATGTAGTCCTGTAAATTGGGTGAACCAATATAAAAATCATGGTGTTCTTGTATCTTTTTTTTCTCATCTTTCTTTTTTGTGTGTATTTTGTTAATTGAATTTAATAAATATTGATTCTTTGATTGATAATCTACAAAAATTTGAAAAATATCAATTCACCCACCCTCATGATCTCAGCCTATATTCCTAACCGTTGGTATATGATGATAACTCATTTGTTAGTATTTTTCCAAGTTAATAAAGTAGAATTAGATTCTTTTAGGTTCTTATTCTATTATATTATTAGATTAGATTTGTATTTTTAGGGAAAAATATGCAAAATCACAAAAATATACTAATTTATGTATTTTAACATAGCTTTCTGTATTTCTTCTGATTTCTTCACTGACCAATTTTGACCTTTGCCTCTTCTTTGATTTATATCTTTTTCTAAATAACTCTGATTGAGTTAATTCTTTTTGCGTTGAAAACTAGACATATTAAGCTTCAATTTGAGCATAAATTTTATGATTTTTGGAGCTCGAAGATGATTTTGATCCTATTTCAATACAATTCCGTTTTACATTTGTTCCACACTAATTTCTACTTCAATTCATCGCATAATCATAGACTATTCACAATTTTGTTTCTAGTTTTGTTCTTCTTCATTGTTTTAGTTTTTACATTGTTTTGGTAGTGATTTGAGCGTGATTCTTGTTGTTTTTCAAGCCTTAATCGGTTCCTTATTCATTAAGGAGAAGAATCACATCTCATTAGTCAATTTCATAAAGTTTTCATGTGTTGTTTCGCTGTTCTTGTTGTTTTGACATTGTTTTACCATTTTAATTTTGTTTTTGTGGTTTTGGCTTAATTTCTCTAATTTGATTGGTTATAGTGTTGTTCTTAGATGATGTTTCAAGTTTTTTTACTTTGTTTTAGAATTCAATCGGTCAAAAATCATTTTAGGAGTAGTTTCTGTTTGGGTTGTTCATAGCAATTTAGAAGTAGTTTTCAATTTAGGAAGAACTTTTACATTTGATGGAATTTTTGTCTTTGATTTTATAGAACTTGTTCTTGATAATCCTTTGTTGTTTTTGCACAATTTAGACGTGTCAAACATTAGTTAATAGATTTTTAAGTTTTTCAAACAATTAGAAGTTTGTTTCTACTTAATCTTTGCATTCAGTCATAAGTAGTTTTAAGTTTTTATCTATTTAAATTCTTCAATTGTTTCAATTTGTTCTTATTGTATTTTTTGTCCATATTTAATTTCAATTATGATTTAATTCTATTTTGGTAATTCCAAACTATTTTAGTTGTTTTAGTTTCTAGAAATTTTTACAAACATGTTACATGCACTAGTTTAGTATAGTATAGAATTCTAGTCTAGTTTTTTATGTTGTTTCGGATTATAGGCCAAATTATTCTTAATTCTTTGTGTTCTAAAACATTTAGAAGCATTTTTAATTCTGTTTAGAATTTAGTTTAATTCTATTTGCATTTTATTAGTTGCATATTTTAGGCAATATAAGTTATAGCATGTTTATATTCATAGTTAATAAATGTTTTAGTCTAATTGCATTTTTTAATTCGGTTTTCTAGAGTTTTTTTTTGTAGTTTTTACATCATTTTAATCATTTTCCAATTCTAATTGTGTGCTTAATTAATTTGGTTTCTAGCTTTAATAATTGATTAGTTTAGTTTCCATTAGATTTACAACATACAAAATTTTCTAGCTAAATTTGTCACAAAATCCGTAACTAGTTTTATTTTTTGAATTTTAGCATTTTTTTTATTGGGTTCTTGATTTGTTTTTAAATCTTTAGCATTTTTTTACCAATTTGATTTTACCATTTACTGTTTAGTTTCATATAAAGATTTTACCAATTTTCATACAAAGCAATTTGACACATTTTAGTTTACTAGTTTAAAATTCCTTTTAGTTGTTTACTTTCAATGTTTTTTTTTACTTTTATAACTCCAAATCCCCACAAATTTACTTAGATTTTGTTTCATTCAAATTACACACCATAAAAAAGAACAATTTGCAATTTCACTCTTGGGATTGATATTTGGTTTACCTCTTACTACATTTTTGGGGAAACTAAATTTTGAAAACTTATGTGACTAAGGGTTTATCAGTATCAAAGCTAGGTTCTTGAAAATTACTCAAATTTTCGATCCAAATTTTCAAATAGCTGAAAATAGACTTCCTTTTTCTGAAGGGGCTTCAATTAATAGACCTCTATTATTTTGTGGAATAGATTATCAATTTTGGAAAATTAGAATGAAAATCTTTATTGAATTAATTGATAGAAACATATGGAATGCAATTGAATCCAATTCGTTTGTCACTGACAAAGAGTGGTCTGCATTAAGTGATAATGAGAAGAGAAAAGTTCAATTTGATTGTACTACAAAAAACATCATTACTTCTGCTCTTAACATGGATAAATTTTTCAAGGTTTCTCAATGTGGATCAGCTAAAGAAATGTGGGAAGTTCTCGAGGTTACTCATGAAGGCACAACTAATGTTAAGAGAGCCAGAAAACACACACTAATAAGAGAATATAAATTGTTCAAGATGCGGCAAGGAGAAAGCATTATTGATGTTCAGAAGAGATTTACTCACATCATCAATCATCTTATACGTCTTGGTAAGATCTTTGATAAAGAAGAATTAAATATTAAAGTTTTAAAATATCTTGACAAGTCTTGGCAGCCCAAAGTACAGCAATCTCTGAATCCAAAGATCTATCAACCATGACTACGACTTCTTTGTTTGACAAAAAGAGAACATGAGATGGAAATTAACAGGTTTGATGAACAAGATATTCCATAAAAGAAGTCATGAAACATAACACTCAAGATTAGTGAAAAAGATCAAGAAATAGAAGAAGAAAGTGACACAGAGAGCTTGGAATGTTGGTCAAAAGATTCAATAGATTTCTCAATAAAAAGAATAAACCCGGTCGGAAAAGGTTTGTCAAGAAAAATTACTCAAGTTCTTTCAATTACAAGTGTTATGAATGTGGCAAACAGGGACATATGCGAATGGAATATCTAGAAAAGAAAAAGATCCAAGACAAGAAGAATAAGAAAGGAAAAACAAAAAAGGGCTTATATTGCTTGGGATGATAATGATACTTATTCAACTGAAGCATCATAAGAAGAAGAAGAAGAAGAAGTAAATTTGTGTTTAATGGTTGGACAAGATTCTTCAAACAACAGTATAAGTTCTACCTCCTCCTGTAATTCCTTAAATTATATTTCTTTCCTAGGCTTTCAATGAGATGCATGAAGAAGCTAAAAGACTGGCTAGAGTCTTGATGCATTACTTGGTTCTAAAAAATATGTGCTTGATCATGCTAGAATTGGTTATACTCATTTGATTGGTAAAATAACAAAAGATTTCAAACACTTCTTCTCTTATAAAAATCCATTTTCTACACCTTTCAATACATGTTTCTATTGTATGAAAAGAGGACACACAACTAAGAAAATATGATGTTCCTAAGGGAAAAATGAAATGGATTCCAAAACTATCACTTCAAATTAAATGATCTTGTTAGACCCTATAATAAATAAAGGGTACTAAAACTAGTTTGAATTTCTTTTTTAGGAACAACATCTTTGGTACCTAGATAATGGATGTTCAAGGCACATGACTAGAGATATTTCCAAATTCTATAATCAATATGAAGATCTTAAAAGGATATGTAAAGAATCAATACGAGACAAAAGCTTCTATTATTGAAAGGTACATTATAGAAGAAGCCATTGAGTTTTGTTTAAGATACATATCAAAATCAGAATCAATAGGTATTCCTAAAATGAGACATGATGGAAGATGTGAAGGTAAGGGTACCCGAAATTTAAAGATTAAAAATGTTAGTCGGAAAGAAGTTGACCAAACACATTTGTACATGTTAAATAATACTAATGAAGTAATCCCCTACATATAGAAACACATAAGTGAAATAAAGGCAACATATCTGCAAATGAATGAAAAATGGGTATTGAATGAACATAACAAGAGTTTCCTTTCTTGGCTTTAAAAAAAGGCATATGTTGAGGTTAATGCTTCAAATACACTTTTGAGACTTTCTCGTGGGTCTAACAGTGATGTCATCACATTTTGTGGGTATGACATTAACAACTATTGTTTCTACTAAAAAATAGAAGATGATAAAAGTAGAGTACAAAATACTGGGGTCACATTTTAGGCTGAGTATGTGCACTTGATGAAAATATTGTTCCTCTTCTCCACCAAATATGGCGTCGAAATTCTACACCATGAACACCCAAGATAAACTTGGAAGTAGCTCCTCCAAGGAAGGTTCCTTGTTAGGAGAATAGGAGAAAAAAATATCCAAAGACACTTGAAGATAAGTCAATTTGAGGTACAAGCAAAATATGCAAGTTCCACACACAAGTTTTGACTTCATTCAAATGTGCCTCCAAGGCTACACAAGGGGTTGCATTTATAGTATTTTCCCTCTCGTCCACTTAATTTATTAGGAGATGTGGGACTTTTTGGCCTCTTAACAAGTGGTGGTAAATATCTCTTACTAAGTCCCACATTTCTTTCTTCTATGGAATCCTAAATGTTTATATAGCTTTGTGTTCTCCATGGATTTCAAACAAGAAAATAAAAGTGTACATTTGAGCGTGTGCATGGCTGAACACTTTGCATTGTTCGTGACTTATTCTTTGCAAAGGTGAAGCTTCATTTTGATCCAACCATGTGTTTCTCTCCTTGTTGCTTCACCCTTTTTAAGTCCCATATTGGAATAAGGAGGATATTTCCAAGCATTTATTTACCAATAGATCTCCCTAATGTGCAGTCAATTGGTGTGCATCTTGTGTCAAGATTCTTGGATTCGTCGAGTCCCTTATGGTGCACTCTTTGTGCCAAGTGACTTGGATCTATTTGTAACTAGCGTCATTGTCTTTCGTGCTGGCATTTGAGGTTGGTCATGACCTTATATGGTTGGCTCCATGATTGGTCTGTGGTTGGTCTTGTGTGGCTTGGTCCATGGTCTTGTCCAATTTTTTATTCCTATAAAAGAAAAGAAAACATATTTATAACCTTTCTCAAGTCTTAGAGGTTTAAACTCCATAAAAGAGTGCTCTTGGGGCAGTTGCCTTCTTTTCATCAATCCTTCTAACCATGGCCCTGGTGAGTGGCCCAATGTGTGTTTGTGGTCCTCCATCAACACTTTTCTAGTTCTAAAGATAAAAATCTCATTACAACATCTGAGTTATTTTAGGGTCATACAAGAGATATGGGAAATTGATTATGTTAGTCCAAGGTGCCTGTGTTCAAGTGTACATGGGTTGAGGGTAACACAGGTGTATGAATAGATGATTTAGGATTTATTTTTGGTTGATTTGAGCAAGACTAGGTATAAGGATGAACCTTTTATTATGGCATATCAAGCGAGACAAATATTTTATGTCAAGGATCCATGTAATGAGAGATGGTCAATTGTCCTTGAAGAAAAAAACATGCATGGAATTTACGAAGATGAGTCTCTGGATATGCTTAAGACATCTTTGTTTTCAAGTAGAACATTTGATTGTTGGCAATGAAGTGGACAACATGCATGCAATTCGAAGTGATCATGATGAAAGGATATGGGAAAACATATCAACATAATACGTGTTTGTCTTCATATTGTTGTCTTCATCTTGTTGAAATTTATTAAGTATGTTTACTTCATATTATTGTCTTCATTTTATTGAAATTTATTAATCATATTGTTTTTTTGCAAGATATGTTGGATTCCACATTTGGTAGTGGCAGGAGCAGAGGTGGAGGTAGATTTGTCACCCGGTTGAAGGGGTTGACAACAGGTCGTGTTGCTAGGGAGAAGACTCAAGTTGACGTCGATTCATAATGTGATAAGGCGTTTGGCCTAAATGTTGCTAAGTTTAGGAGTTATTTGGGACTCCTACCTCGACACCATGTTTCAATTACTATTCCATCTTGGGATATAAAAGAGATCGAGAAGAACCTTGTATGACAGGATATTTAGGTATTTCTACATTTGTTGAACACTCCATATATTTATAATTGAATTGAACATTTGTTGCTAATTTGACAACAAAATTTTAACATATTAATGACGACCATAGGAAGACCAGAGCACCCAGTGTTAGACAAATGGCATCTAGAGGAGGGTGAATAGATGCACAAATTAAATTAGATGTCAAATTAAAAATTTATTTAAGATGTCCAATAATTTGTTAATTCAATTTTAATTATCAGATAAAATACAGATAAAGCGGAATTGATATAATCAGAGAGATAAAAAGGAAGGATGTAAGCACAAAGGTATATGGAAAAGAAAAACACACAGAAATTTATACTGGTTCGAGTCAAGCCAACCCTACATCCAGTGCCCTGTCTCCTTTAATACGGGAGAGACAACCCAATTCACTATCTTTAAAATTCAGTTTATAAATTACAATCAACTTTGCAGAAGAACCAGTAAACAGTAAACTAATTGAAAAGATAACCACCTCTCTAGAATCTCACTAGAGATGAACACCTCCTCTGAACAAATCAAAGGATGAACACATCCCCTGAACCAATCAAGGGATGAACAATCACCTCCTTTGCAACTCACAAAGGATGAACACCTCCTCTGAACAAATCAAAGGATAAATACTTCCCACACAAGAAATCCTAAATAACACAATCAATTAAATAAGAACGGTCACACCTGGTAATGGAGACAACAAATTGTAGAAGCATGTAGAATACCAACCTCCAAGAACAAGTATGATTAACAGTGAAAGCACAGAAGGCAGTAGAGAAGAGGGTTTTCTCAAAAAGTGTAAAATGACTATGTTGCCTTGCTCAGAATGAATTTCTTGAAACTGAATGTCTGTAAAATGTATTTTTGAATTATGTGATTGTGTGTTTTGATCTTTCATCAAAATTCATTTAAATAGAAAAATAACATTGAAAACTTCATATTCAAAATAAAAAATAGTCGTTGCTCAATAATAAATTCGTGGAGAAAAATCAGGAAGTATTCAACAGCTATAATTCTTCAAAAATAGATTTATTTTTCAAATTCGAACTACCATAATCGATTATGTCACTTGTATAATCGATTATGATAGTGCCAAAGTCAATTTTTCATTTATGATGCATCATAATCGATTATTACACTTACATAATCGATTATGACACTATATAATCGATTATGATACTTATATAATTGATTATGACAGTGAGTTTTCGAAAACAATTGTTTCTTTGCTAACATAATCAATTATGAACCTGACATAATCGATTATGACAATGAATAATGTCATAATACGAAATTTGCTTCACACTTGTGTTTTAGAGGCTTATGCATAATACTTCCTCATCAACTTGTACCTCCATATCCAGTGTTCTAAGACTCTATCTAGACTTCTAGGCTTGCTTGAATCTTGAGTAGTGTTGACTTGAATCTTCATCAAAATCATCTCCTTCAAAATGTAGGAAAATGTTTCACATTGCCATCAATCTCCCCCACAGTGCTTTCAATCTCCCCCTTTTTTATGATGATCAAGGAAACACCTGAAATGAATTTAAAATGCTTGACTCTATATAGCCAACTCATGATTATCACAGATTAACACATATTAGAACTCCCCCTAGATATGTCAATAACAAAACTTCCTCTTACTTATCTTGAGCAAAAATTCTCCCTAACTCCCCCTATTTAATTCAGAATTAGGAATGGATTTCACATAAAATTTTTAATTCATAAAAAATATCCCCCTGTTTCATTGATAATCATAAAAAAAACATTGCAAGGGAAATTTTAAAATCAAGACAAGAAACTATTGCAACACAAACAAAGATATTATATTAATTTCAAGAAAGAACAATAGCAAGGAAATCCTAGGAACTAAATATCATCTTCATCGTCATCGTTTTGTGCCTAGGATTCCCTGATGGTCCTTTCAATTGAAGAGAGACGGCCATCAATGTCCTGAAAACCTCTGTGCATGGAGGAAGTCATAGCATCCACACTTTGATGCATGTAAGCATTTAGGTCTTCATAATTCTTTTGCTGAATGGCAAACCTCTGTTCTTGAGCAACTGTAAAATCTACTTTCCATTGCTATTGGGAGGCGTACTGCTAATCCTGAATAGCAGAATAATCCAACTGCCACTGCTGCATACTTCGCAGCATTGCCATATAGTCATCTTGGGCAGGAGGAGGATGATGCACATCTTGCTCCATTATTGCTGGTCTTTCAATTTGAATGGGTTCTTCCTGAGGAACCCATGAGTCTTCAGGTTTGTGCAGACCCATCCTATGCAATAAATTTTGACCAATTGTACTACTACTATCTAGCATTACATGTCTCTCATTTGAGACATCTACACCTGTGTAGACCAAATTTTTTTAAATAAAGAAGGCATAGGGCAGATGACAATGTAAACAACTAGCAGTGCACAGATGAGAAGTAATGATGATTGGCCAGTTGAGAGGGATACCACTTGTTATACCGTAGAGGAGAAGTACGTCCTCAGTAGTCAGTTGGGCATGATTTATCCCACGAGGATAGATTATCCAACTAAGCACATATGCTAGCAGGCGTTCATTTACCCTCATGGGACCAATCTTGTATAACCCAATACTTCCAACATTTTCATCCCGAAGAAAACTCCGGTAGACTTGCATTTTATTGAAACCTTCAAATCTCTCAGTTATGTCCACACCAACATTTTGCTAGATATTGTCATCTATCACTATATCAACCCCTTTTACCAGGGAGTAGTAGAGGTCATCCTCATCCCGCTTTAGATTACTGTAGAATACTTTCACCAAATCAGGATAGTAAAACTTTGTAGTGTGGTCTCCACTTCCTAACTCCAGAAAAGTAGAGAGACCCTGATTTGCAAGCAGCGCTTGGAACAAGAAACCTTCAGAATGGAAGAAGTCTAGAGACAGACGTTTTAGAGGAACTAACTTCCTGTCCCTAAAGGATTGCAGAAACCTATCTTGAAGATCATCATTAGAGATCCAACCAAATAGGTTGTTGGACCTGACAGGTGCTGAAGACTTGGCAGTCTCCTTTCCTCTTCTATGTGTGGTCAGTTTCCTTCTTTGACAACTTGAGGAAGACATGATTAAGAAGGAGGAAGAGGGGTAGTATAAGAGTGAAACTAAGAGAGTAAAAGGGAAAGGCAAAAACTAGAGTATGAAAGTTTTGAATGGTGGAGTTGTGAAAAAACATGAAGAGAGGAAGCACTAATATAGGCAGAAACCAAGTTAAACCTTTCAATTTTCAAATTTCAAATTTCAAATTTTAAACTAACAAATTTCAAAATTTCGAACTGCAAAATTTCAAATTTTAAAATTTCCAAGAGAGGAAAACAAAAATGAAAAGAGAGGTACAAGGAGTAGGTGCAGAAACGATTGTTAGACAAATTTCAACTACCAATTTTTGAATTCAAATTTCAAATTTCAACCTCCAATATTTGAATTCAAACTTCAAATTTCAACCTCCAAATTTTGAATTCAAATTTCAAATTGGAGTGGCAGAGATTCGTTGCAGGGATAAGAGTAAGCATGGGGAACAAGAACACATGGATTTTTGAAAAGTATATCTGAATTTTTTTTTTGTCATAATCGATTATGACAGAGCAAAGGTCATACTCACGAAGACAGGATAATCGATTATAACAGCATATATAGAAACAACATAATCGATTATTACAGTAAGAAATAACACTCTAGAAGACAATATAATCGATTATGATAGCATATACAAAAACATGATAATCGATTGTTACAGCACATAGAAAGAGCATAATCGATTATATTAGTCCATAATCAATTGTATCAGAGCCAAAGGAATAATTTGTCACGCTATAATCGATTATGACATGTTATAATCGATTATTACAGAGAAAAAGTCACTTAGCACACAAAATGACATAGAGAAAAAGTTGGATCTACTTTACCTCTCTTGTAGTTGTGACTTACCAAAAAGTTTCTTAGGCATTCATGTTAGAAATGTAGGTTGAGATCAAGAGGGGGGGTGAATTGATCTTTTGAAACTTTTTCGCACTTTATGGATACATATTATCTATTTCAAAAGATTGAGATTTCTAACCAAGAATTGATCCAAGAAACACAAACAAAATTATATAAGGTACAAGCAGAATTAAAAAGTGTATAGGAATAAAGAAAGAAACACAAGATTTATACTGGTTTACCCAAACCACAAGGCTACATCCAGTTCTCAACCAAATTCCAGTTGAGTTCCACTAGATTGATTATGTTTTTTATTATAGACCCGAATCACTAAACACCCAACCTATACCAAGAACCAATTTCCAGTTCTTGAACCAACCTGCAACCAAATTCCAGCTGCAGAATACTAACAGTATTTTCTAATGCATGAAAATTTTGTTTAAGTGCAGTATATTTCTTAGCTAAAATGTCAAACTTCTCATACATTTCTTGATATGCTTCATGCAACTCATCATATGCAGTTAAGGATTGTGTGCCACTTACTTGTGATGAAGCTTCATCATCACTGTTTGTCATCAAGCAAAGATTTGTTTCTTCTTCTCCATCACTGCTTTTGGAAGAGCTTTCTTATGTGGTGGAAGAGTCATTATCCTCCCAAGCAATATAAGCTTTGTGTTTGCTCTTAAATATATTTTTCTCTTTCTTCTTTTATTTCACATCTTTCTTAAGTTCTGGACAGTCTGGGCTGATGTGGCCAAGTTTTCCACATTCATAGCACTTGTTCCTATTTTTCTCTCCTTTCTTTACTGTCCTTTTTTCCTATTCTTCATAAACCGAGAAAACTTTTTAACAAGCAAAGATATATCGGAATTCAAAAACTCACCTTCATTTTTATTTTCATCTTGTGAAGTTTTTACTGCATTTAGAGCTATCATCTTGGCTTGGTTCTGTTCACCGTTCTTTAATCTTTGTAGTTCATCTCATGCTCTCGCAACTTCCCAAATAGAGTAGCAATATCCATTTCTGTGAGATCCTTTGATTTTGTAATAGTAGTGACCTTTGGTTGTCAATTCCTGTCTAAGGACTTCAAGATCTTTGTATTCAACTCCTCATTGTCAAAACTTTTTCCTAAAGCTTTCAAGTGATTTACTATGTGCGTGACACGTGTCTGAAAATCCGTGATGCTTTCATTTTGCTGCATTTGAAACAATTCATACTCCTTGACGAGTTTGTTCTTGCGTGCTCGCTTTACTTCATTTGTTCCTTCATGTGTCACTTCAAGAGTGTCCCACATTTCTTTTGCAATCTTGTAGCGTGAGACCCTGTAAAATTCATTGCGAGTTAATGCAGAAATAATAGCATTTTGAGCTCTTACATCATATTAGGCACACTTGTTTTCATCCAGCGACCATTTTTTTAAAGGACTTTGGAACAACTCCATCAGTCATCGGTATGTAGGTACCATTGAGTACAACATCCCAGACTCCGTAATCCAATGTTTGTAAAAATATTTCCATCCTCGCCTTCCAAAATTGATAGTCTTCGCCTTCAAATAATGGATGTCTATTTATTAAAGCTCCTTCCTTGTAAACTTGATTTTGCATAGACATCTTAACAGATCATTTAGAAATATCTTATCTAACCAAGCTCTGATACCACTTGTTAGACAAATGGCATCTAGAGGGGGGGGGGGGTGAATAGATGCACAAATTAAATTAGATGTCAAATTTAAAATTTATTTAAGATGTCCAATAATTTGTTAATTCAATTTTAATTATCAAATAAAATATAGATAAAGTGGAATCAATATAATAAGAGAGATAAAAAGGAAGGATGTAAGCACAGAGGTATAGGGAAGAGAAAAATACACAGAAATTTATACTTGGTTTGGGTCAAGTCAACCCTACATCTAGTACCCTGTCTCCTTTAATACGAGAGAGACAACCCAATTCACTATCTTTAAAATTCAGTTTACAAATTACAATCAACTTTGCAGAAGAACCAGTAAATAGTAAACTAATTAAAAAGATAATCACCTCTCTAGAATACCACTAGAGATGAACACCTCCTCTAAAAAAATCAAAGGATGAACACCTCCCCTGAACCAATCAAGGGATGAACAATCACCTCCTTTGCAACCCACAAAGGATGAACACCTCCTCTGAACAAAAAAAAGGATGAACAAACACCTCCTTAGAATCCCACTAAGGATGAACACCTCCTCTAAACAAATCAAAGAATTAACAGTTCCCACACAGGAAACCCTAAATTACACAATCAATTAAATAAGAAAAGTCACACCTGGTAATAGAGACAAAAAATTGTAGAAACCTGTAGAATTCCAACCTCCAAGAACAAGTGTGATTAAAAGTGAAAGCACAAAAGGCAGTAGAGAAGAGGGTGTTAAGTGGTAAAAAGTTGATATAATTATGTCTTGAATTGTTATGAAACTACTTAACTTATGTTAATTCTAATATATTTTTCTCCCAATATAGGATGAATTCGAGAATACCTTGATACAAAAGGAAGGAGCATAATTGTCAGCATAATTAGAGTAAAATTGAAAGAAAGAAGAGCGCTTAAGCGAATAAATGATGCGAGGCCCGGCCCAAATTCTCTTATAAAAAGATAAGTTGTGTTTTGAGAAAAAGAAGCAATCTTGGAGAGGAGGAGGCACGACTACTGTTAGGGTTTTGTCCAATCTTCGTCAATTCTACTTCATCAATTGGAGCATTGTAATGACCAACATGAGTGGCTAACTTCATTCTTTTAGGATTCGGTGCACTTCCTTTGAACTCTTTTGTATCATGGTGATATTTTGATATATTAATCTATGCTTTGATGTTGTTATTCTTATCCTTTATGCTTTGGAATGATTTATTCTTGATTGTTTGAGGTATGATTGGAAAATATATCTTGAACCCTAGATCACGGTAAGAATATTTGTTACGTTAATTGCCAGGAATGGAATAAATGTATCAATTGCTTAACACCCTAACCCTAATGCTGGAAAATCTGTTAATTGTGTGAGGAATCAACATTTATTAGGTTTTCTTATGAATTTCATGTGTGAGGAATCAACATGGATGATTTGAGTAGGTGACATCAACATTGTTAGGTTAATTGACGTTCTTAATTGACATAGCCATTACAAAAGAGGGATAAGGAAGGAAATCAATCCTAAGTACCTTTAATTGATATTTTCTCAACAATTTACAGTTCTTTGTCATTTAATTTCAATTCAACTCTTATTTGCAAAACCTAATCTGATTTAATCTACTTAGTAAGCATAATTGGGAATTTCCATTGAAACTGTTCCTCGTGGGATCGACTTTTATTTAATCGAAATACTATACTGCGATTGATAATTTGGTACGCTTGCCAATAATTCAACAGAGGGTTTTCTCAAAAAGTGTAAAATGACTCTATTTCCTTGCTCAGATTGAATTTCTTAAAACTGAATATCTGTAAACTATATTTTCGAATTCTGTGATTGTGTATTCTGATTTTTCATCAAAATTCATTTAAATAGAAAAATAGCATTGAAAACTTCATATTCAAATCAAAAATAGTCGTTGCTTAGTAATAAATTAGTGGAGAAAAATCAGAAAGTATTCAACAGCTATAATTCTTCAAAAACATATTTATTTTTCAAATTTGAACTGTCATAATCAATTATGTTACTTGTATAATCGATTATGATAGTTCCAAAGTCAATTTTTCATTTCTGATGCATCATAATCGATTATTACACTTACATAATCGATTATGATACTTATATAATTGATTATGACAGTGAGTTTTCGAAAACAATTGCTTCTTTGCTGACATAATCGATTATGAACCTGACATAATCGATTATGACAATGAATAATGTCATAATATGAAATTTGCTTCACACTTGTGTTTTGGAGGCTTATGCATAATACTTCCTCATCAACTTGTACCTCTATATCCAATGTTCTAAGACTCTATCTAGTCTTTTGGGCTTGCTTGAATCTTGAGTATTGTTGACTTAAATCTTCATCAAAATCATCCCCTTCAGAATGTAGGAAAATGATTCACGTTGTCATCAATCTCCCCCACAATGCTTTCACCCAGGACATGTGCATGGTACCTTACATAAAATGGAGATGCAGGTTTGAAGAAAAGTTAAATCAGATACAACAATCCTTGCAACAAGAGTTTGATGAGAAACATGAATCTCTTGTCCACTCTCAGTAACAGACTCAAGGAACACCTTATACATTTCAAGATAATGTTGTTTAAGTCAGCACTAAAGGGAGTTGTGTTACTGCTACTACAGATCCCTCAAGGGAATATACTTACACTGATGTACCACACTAGTGTAAGCTATATGTTGAAGATGACCCCCCGTGTCTAATGGTTGTTGGTCGAGTTTTTTAGCGTGGCTTAACCATTTATGCTGTCCCTCTACAGACAGACTGGACACGGGTAGTAGTTGATGAAATTCATGATGTTGATACTCTAGTGCCTTTTCCCAATGCAGAGATTCAACTAGTGGGGCAGGCAAGCGACACATTCTTGGTTTCACCAAGACGTTTGGTGATGTCACCCTCAGCACGAACATTATATTGTGTATTTTCTCTTCTTGTTTATTCTTATAATTATATGAATGTTTAATCAATTTTTATCATTTGTTTAGGAGTTTATTCGTTGTGATAAGCATAGGAGACAACCTATTATTGATGAGGACATCACAGAATCTGAGGATGATCCCACAGTTATGCTTTTGACTATATTACCACAGTTGAGGAAGAGACTGTACCAGATGCAATGGGAGACCAAAGTGTCTGGAGTTGACAATTTTGTTGTTCCACTATACATTTCCTTACCCGCTTTAGAAATTGTTAGGAAAAACTGCATGTTAAACATTTCCATCATACAATTGTGGGTCATGTAAGTCATTTTCATTTATGTTTCTAACATTATAATAACTATATTTAACTTGTAACTCATTATGTTAGGTACATTGACAAATTGAGTTTGGAACACGAAACACTACAAGAAAAAACACATTTAGCGACCGAATTTTTTCAGTCGCAATTAGCGACCGATTTAGCGATCACTTTAATTCGGTCGCAATTAGCGACCGATTTAGCAACCGAGTTAATTCGGTCGCAATTTAGCGACCGATTTAGCCACCGAAATATGATTTGGTTACACTTTTTTATTTAGAGACCGAAATAGCGACCAATAGTTTGCGTCGCAAAATTTCGATCGCTAAATCGATGGTTATTCCATACTAAAATAAAAAAATCATTTAGCGACTGATTTAGCGACCGAATTACAAATTGAAATAGTGACCGAATTGAAATCGGTCAGCTAATGAGAAAATAGCGATCGAATTGAAATCGATCGCTAATGAATATTTCTTTTTTAATATATTTAAATTTATTTTTTTATAAATATACTTTAATTGTTTTAGTATATTTTTTACAATTTAGTTTTTAAAAGTAATTTATTTTTGAAAATAATTTAATTTTCAAAATATACTTTAAAAATAAACTTTGATCTCAATATTAATAAAATGAAGATTAACTTTAATTTTAAATTACTAAAATAAAAATATTATTAAAAATAAATGAAATTTATTAAAAATTTAAATTGTAATAAATTAAGACTAGAGTGATATTAACTATTCAATATATTATTTAAGAAAAGTTTAATAACAAATATTCTTTAATTTATTTTTCAATTGAAAATTTCAATTGAAATTAAATTATATTTTAAAAATTTATATTAAAAAATTAAACACATCAAATGATCACATTTTAATTCCTAATTAACTTAATTAAAAAATTACAATTTTAATAAAATTATTACAATTTTATTTTATAATACTCTATTTTAATCTAATTTTTAAATTTATTGCTTTATTATTATTAATTACTTAACCATGGTTGTTGTCATATAATTGATATACCAAAAAAATTTATATCAATATACATTAGATAATAAATATATTATTTAATTAAATTATTAATAAAAATATATTTATCTTTAGTTAAAATATTTTTTAGTTTAAGTATACTAATTAATATTTTTCATTTTTAACATAATTAATAACAAATATTAAAAATAGACGGCTAGAAAAGTTAAAAATTTAAAATTAATCTATTTTATAAATACTAAATTTAAAGAATTAAATTTATTATTATTTAATATTTTAATTTTAGTATTAAAAATTTAAATTATATTTTATTAAATTAAAATAATTACAATATATTTTTCTACTTTGAGAATTAAAAATATAATTAAACTAAAACTGAAAATACTAAATACATTTTTGAACTCTTTTTTATAATATTTTTATCATTAATATATTTTTGGATTAATTGTTTTTTTCCTAATTATTATAAAGATAAAATAGAATATGGGAGGAAATGAGGATGATAATATAGTAAAAATGATAGAGTTTAAAAACAATGTAGAATGTGAGAAGTTTAAAAAGAAAAAAAAAGTTAAAAATGGATATATATATATATATATATATATATATATATATATATATATATAAAAGTAATTAGATTAAATTTATTATCCCCTCATATATTATTATACATTATTAGCGTAATTTTAGTTTAATTAAAAATTAGAATACAAATATATTATACTATACTAATATACCATTATATTATAATATTTATAATTTATTTTCATTGTGTAAAAATTTATATTTTAAATTTTTTCTTAAATATATAAATATATAAAGATATAAATATATATCTTTAATATTTTGTACATGTAAAAATAATTTATATATATTTTTAAACCTTTTTCTAATATTTGTTTTTAAAAATAAAATATTATTTTAAAATTTAATATTTAATTTTTTAATATTTTCTTAAATATATAAAGATATAAATAAATATATAAATATATAAATATATAAATATGTAAATATATAAATATATAAATATGTAAATATATAAATATATAAAAATATAATATATAATATGTAAATATATAAATATGTAAATACATAAATATATAAATATATAAATATGTAAATATGTAAATATTTAAATATATATTAAAATATATAAATATATTTGTATATATAGATTTTATAAAGATATAAAGATATAAATATATGTAAAGATTTAAAGATATAAATATATGTAAAAATATAAAGATATAAATATATGTAAAGATGTAAAGATATAAATATATAAATGTATAAAGATATATATAAATATATAAATATGTCAATATATAAATATATCAATATATAAATATATAAATATAAATATAAAAATATATGAATATTTAAATATATATTAAAATATATAAATATATTTGTATTTATAGATTTTATATTTATATATTTATAAAAGTAATTGGATTAAATTTATTATCCCCTCATATATTATTATACATTATTAGTGTAATTTTAATTTAATTAAAAATTAGAATACAAATATTCTATACTATACTAATATATTTCATTGTGTATAAATTACATTGTGTATAAATTATAAAACTAATAATTTGTATACTATACTACACTAATATATAATTTGCATATTATACTAATATATAATTTGTATACTATACTAATAGTATAATATACTATACTATAATATTATTTGTATACAAAATTAATATCTTTATATATAAATATATAAATATATAAATATATAAATATATAAAGATATAAATATATAAATATATAAATATATAAAGATATAAATATATGTAGAAATATAAAGATATAAATATATAAAGATATAAATATATGTAAAGATATAAAAATATAAATATATAAAGATATAAATATATAAATATGTAAAGATATAAATATATATCTTTAATATTTTGTACATGTAAATATATAATGATATAAATATATAAAGATATGTAAATATATAAATATATAAATATATAAATATACAAATATATAAATATACAAATATATAAATATACAAATATATAAATATACAAATATATAAATATACAAATATATAAATATACAAATATATAAATATACAAATATTTAAATATTTAAATATTTAAATATATTTGTATTTATATATTTTATATTTATATATATTTATACATATATATATATATATATATATATTTGTTTGTATATAAATACAATTTATTTGTAAGTTATTATTGAAAAATCCTAATAGCTAATCCTAATCTAGTAATAAATCAAACTTCTAAAAAATATAATATAAATTAATAATATAATATAAAAGGAGGAGGGGAGTTTCTAGATAAATAGAGAGAGGGGGATTAGGTAAATAGAAAGGGGTATTAAATAAATAAAAATAATTAAATTTGTTATTGATTTAGCGACCGATTTTAATCGATCGCTATTTTTTAATTTTGCCACCGATTTAGCGACCGATTTAAATCGGTCGCTATTTTTTAACTTTGCCACCGATTTAGCGACCAATTTAATATATTAAGTTTGGTCGTTATTTTGTGACCGAAATAAAATTCGGTCGCTAACACATTAACGACTTGGCTTTTTGCGACGACGCCTTTCGGTCGCTAACCGATTAGCGACCGATTTTTTATATTAGCGACCGATTTTTTCGGTCGCTAAAATGGTTTTCTCTAGTAGTGAAAAATATAAAGTATATGCAAAAATCTAGAAACACGAAGGTCAAAATCTAACAATATATGCAAACATGGATAAGTGACTCACAAATACATATATACTTGGCTCCATACATTTAAGGATTAGTATTTTAATTTGTATTTTTTAATCATGTTAATTTTATAACTAATTTTTATGTCATATAATGTATGTCCCATTGACAGTTAATTGTAATCATTCTCACGGATTACAATGTGGTATGATTTTGTTCATTGCACCAAAAACCAAGTCAAGAAATGAAAACCCTATTACAAGGGTAACTTTATCTTCTTCTTTTTTCATTATGTTTTTAAAGTATAAATATATATTGAATAATACCTAACTTTATTTCAATTAGAATCGTGTTCGGAACTAATATTCTAAGTAGAAGACCTAGAACAAAGAATTTGCACTTCACCTAAGATTAGAAGCATATTTATATAAACACCATAATTATTGTTTGTATTTAAATTTTGAAAACAACATTATGTTTTGTTTCTCATTTCAGTGTAATAAGCAAGTGTACTTCTTTGAATGTGCCTACTATATCATGTTTCAGATGAAAGTCATAGTTTATGCGAATATAATTGATTATTGGACGGGGGTAATTCTTTTCAACATTTATTGAGTTGATTTACCTTTATGTGTCTTGCATGTTATGAGAGTAAATTAATGTTTCAAGTATTACAAGATCCATCTCCATTATCAGAACATGATATTACACAAATTAAAGAGCAATGAGCAAGATTTTTCGTTCAAAATTTCTAGTACTTAGTTTGTAAGTTATTGTTTGTGTTATATTGTATTGTATTATGTAGTTTAGCATTTAAGTAGCTTAGTTTTTTGTACTAGTTTATCTTTCAAGTAGTTTAATCTTTGTAATAGTTTAGCTTTGTATCGTTTAACTTTCAAGTAGTTTAGTCTTTGTAATAGTTTAGCTTTGTATCGTTTAGCTTTCAAGTAGTTTAGTCTTTGTAATAGTTTAGCTTTTATAGTTTGTATTATATTATATTGTAATATTTTGTATTGTATTGTATTGTATTGTTGTATTTTGAATTATTGTTTTTGTTGAAAATCTAGAATCTGGATTGTCTGTGATTAAAATATTATTGCAAGTTTTGGTTGTAAAGCAAAACAAACTGAATATTAAAAAAAAAAGGATGAAATTTACGTAAGGTGTGTCAATACCTGACATAAATTTACGTCGGATCACACATTAACCGACATAAATTTACATCGATTAATGAGGACCCGGTGTAAATTTACATTAGGTATAGACACACCTGATGTAAATTTCGTTCTTTTTATTATTCGAAACATATTTACGTTTGATTCTTGCTTTTTTTGACGTAAATTGACGATAGGTGTCGACATAATTAACGTAAATTGACGTCTATCTTTATATCTAACGTAAATTTACGTCTTCTGCATTAATGTCTGTTTGACATTAAAAAGTCAAAATAATAGACGTAAAAACCCCTGTGTGCACTAGTGTTAAAGAAAATTATGTGTGGTAATGGTTACGTTCCTATTTTTGTTTCCTTGGGAGATTTGATAGGGTTAACTATACTACATTATTTTATCAACTTGTTAATTTTTTTATCAGTATTTTGTGCGACCAGAATATTATCGTCAAATGGTGTTGTTGGGTGGGACACAATTGTGTTGCATTACATTGTCTATTATCATTTTCTTTTTCTAGCTTTATATTAAAAAGAATTATATTTGTTTGTTTGTGCTCCCTAACCATTCTTGTAGGAAATTCTATAAATTGATATGATTATTTAATTAATATAAAATTTGATATATGATAAATAAGAATAGTAAAATTTAGAAAACATGACCTAAAAGAAACATAACAGAAACAAACTATAAATTAAATATAACTAAGATTGTACGTATTTGGAAAAGATAAATAACGAAAAATTTACTTTTTACGTTTGTCAAACCCATTGAAGAGATTAAAGAATTGCAGAAGTAAAATTAGTTTAAGAGATAGAAGAAGTCAAACTAGGTGAAGAGATTGAAGAATGGTGAAACAACAAAAGGTGAGAAAAAAACAAAAGTGTACTAGATTATCACTAATCGAAGAATAACAAACAAATGAAGGGTTAATAAACAAATAAAATATTAATATTCTAGAGTTTAGGTTTAAATATAAAAATACAAAGAATTAATATTTTAAAATAATATGTAATGCGAGAAAATAAATTATTAATATTTTAAAATTTAAATTTAAATATAAAATTAGGATAGAAACTAATATAGTGTTGAATTATTGGCAAGTGTACCAAAATTATCAATCACAGTATAGTATTTCGATTAAATAAAAGTCGATCCCACGAGGAACGGTTTCAATGGACATTCCAAATTTTATGCTTACTAAGTATATTAAAACAGAATAAGTTTTGCATAAAGAGTTGAATTGAAATTAAATGACAAAGACTGTAAATTATTGAGAAAATATCAATTAAAGACACTTAGGATTAACTTCCTTCCTTATCCCTCTTTTGTAATGACTATGTCACTTAAGAACGTCAATTAACCTAACAATGTTGATGTCACCTACTCAAATCATCCATGTTGATTCCTCATACATGAAATTCATAAGAAAACCTAATAAGTGTTGATTCCTCACACAATTAAGAGATTTTCGATCATTAGGTTTAGGGTGTTAAGCAATTGATACATTCATTCCATTCCTGGAAATTAACGTAACAAATATTCTTATCGTGATCTAGGTTCAATATATATTTTCCAATCATACCCCAAACATCAAGAATAAATCATTCCAAAGAACAAAGGATAAGAATAACAACATCAAAACATAGATTAATATCTCAAAATATCACCATGATACAAAAGAGTTCAAAGGAAGTGCACCAAATCCTAAGAGAATGAAGTTAGCCACTCATGTTGGCCATTACAATGCTTCAAATGTGGAAGAAGTGAAGAATTGATGAAGATTGGACAAAACCCTAGCAGTAGTCGCGTCTCTTCTCTCCAAAACCGCTTGTTTTTCTCAAAACACATCTTCTCTTTTTATAGGAAAAATTGGGCTTTTGGGCTTCGCGACTTTCGCTCAAGCGACAACTTTCACTCAAGCGAAAGTTACCTATTTTCGCTCAAGCGACAAAATGCTCGCTTGAGCGAGTGAACTCCAGAGAAGAATAACTAACATTCGCTAAAGCGAATTTTCTTGCGCTTGAGTGACTGACTTCCAGAGAAGAATAACTGATATTCGCTCAAGCGAGAGTCCATCCCACTCGAGCGACTTCCATGCTGAAAATCTTCTTCCTTTTTCCAGTTTTACTCCAATTATACTGACAATTATGCTCCTTACTCTTGTATCAAGGTATTCTCGAATTCATCCTATATTGGGAGAAAAATATATTAGAATTAACATAAGTTAAGTGATTTCATAACAATTCAAGGTATAATTATATCAACTTTTTACCACTTAACAACTCCCCCAGACCTAGAATCTTGCTTGTCCCAAGTAAAGTATTTTTTCCAAAACAAAACCATCGCCTACTATCACTTTCTCTTCCAAAACTACAACATAAAAAAATTTCAGATGTGATACTCACAACTCCAAATGAAAAATAGAATACATAAGCGTTCAAGTTATAGAAACTAAAAAAGAAATATTAGTCCTCAACTATCATCATAGAAGCATGATCTCTCAAATAGAGTTATATATAATCATCTCTAATTCTCATAGGTAAGTGTTTATCTCATTCAATCACTTCATTTAGACAATCCAATATTGATAATCATCTTCAAGCAATCAACATTTGTTAAGCAAGACTTAAATCAAGAGGTCTTTTGAGGCTTGTAATGGGGCTGGGCTGAGAAATAATTCATTGGTTTTTCCGGGATATACAAAAGTATTTGAGAAATTCAATACATATGAATGATTCTTGATTAATATTTCATCAAGTCAGGTTTCAAACTTCATGTTTTTGTCCCTAACATAATGATAGTGAGTTAATAATCTCACAAGTTATTATTCCCCCCTTTTGACTTTTTTTTTCTTTTGCATGTATCCTTTTTGGCTTTGCCATAACATTTATGCTTTGTTTTTCCTTTTCCTTTACATTTTTTTTAAGAATAACACCCCAATAATACCCGTAGGACAACAATAGTAATACCCAACAATAGGAAAAATAAAAACATTCATACTCATTTCCTTTCTCAAATATAGGAAGGTAGATAAAAAGTTTTTTTTAGGCTCAGGGTTCTGTTTAAGAAACAATATTATTTTTGGCTCAGAAGGGGTTCAAATGGATGTCCTATAATTAATGTAGGGTTGGCTATTTGCCTCTGGGTTATATCTACTACAAAGAAAAAAAAATCTTTATCATTTTCAAGTCTCGCACATGCAATCACATCAAAGAATCAACCAATACCAGTTATCATTATAAAGTGTTGATACTCAATTTGAACTATTTGTGGTACTCTACTCACCTGGGTTTTGGCTAGCTTTTCCAATTTAGTTAATTCCTAATTCTCCTCATCAATTCCTTTTCACTATCATACTCATTATCCCAAAATCACTTGTTATTGGAGTAATCAAAATGGTTTTCTTCAAGTTCCATATTTGAATTGGACAATAAACAATAATTTCATAATTGGCTCTAATCCAAATTGTATGGGACAACAATTTAATCACATTAATTTAAACATTCATTACATTAAATATCAATTTAGAATATTCAAAACAAAACAACTTCAAACAAATTCAAACAAAAAACTTAAAACATCAAATTAACCAATTCACTTAAACACACCAAAATAAAAAAAAAATCACTTAAAATTAAAATTTTCTCCCTCTTAATCTTCTTCTTCACTTTCTTCTTCTTCATCTTCTTCTTCTTGTGATTCCTCCTTTTCCTCTTGTGCTCCCTGTGCACCAGTTACACCTTCACCCCCTCCTGGAAAATAGGGACTGTCCCCAGGCCATTGAAGTAAGGCATCAAATTCTTGTGGTGACGTCCATTGCATACCTGGAGCAATTTGCAAAGATAAGTTATAAAAATTTTCATTAATATTGCATTGTCCCCTATGGGTCGCTGATTGTTGTAAAGTTAGATGCTCCATGTATTGCATCATTCTCTGAAAATCTGGCTGTTGAGGTGGTGGAGGTGGTTGTCGGGCTCTTCTTGGCTGGTGTGGTTGTTGTGCTAGTGGTTGTGGCTCCCCTTCTGCAGGGTTCACACAGTTCCACTTGATGAATCTTCTATTAATTGGTGGCCGGATGTTCACTGATGGGTTAACTTCCGCACCATGGGCTGCACAAAGGGTTGTTATGAGAGCAGGGAATCCAAGAGTCTTCGCTTGTTCTGCTCGTCACCCGCTTTCCAAAACCACAAACTGATAAATTTCCTCTGAAATAATCATGGCAACGTCAATCATAGTTTCATCCAGAATGCACTTGATGATATGGAACCTGGGCATATTCAGATCTGAACTATGCTTGATGGGTACAATGTTGGCCAACAGAAAAAAAGTCCAGATCTAAGTTATTGTGGTCATGTTGGCCCTTAAAATCCTTAAAGCCTTCCCAGCATGATTTGCCTCAAAGGTTCTTCCAGGCAAGCATAGGGCTCTTGCAACATCATCATCCCTAAAGTGCATCTCAGTTAGACGTCTGCTATTCCTAATGACCTGGAAGTCACAAATATGACCTTCCTCCAGAAAAAGTGGATTCCCCAGCAAATCATTAATGATGTTCCTATTATACGGAACCCACCCGCCTCTCACTTTGGAACGCGCCCTAAATGGCTCACCTTCAACTAGGCAGGCGTTGACATAGAACTCCTTTACAATCTCAGGATCATACTTGGGCATTGGGAGTGCCAAATACCTCCAATTCCAGTGGGTTAATTCATTATTGAATTCTGGATACTCTCCCTCATTCAATTCTACTTTTCTTTCTAGGATGAAGGTCCAGTTTCGGATTCTCTCAAACCTCGCCTACCTCTCAGCATCCCTGAATCTTCTTCTATCTATTTAAATGCCTGCAGACTCAATCCTTGGCCTTTTTCCAACAGCCCTGGATGATGAAGCACCTTGTGAATCTTTTCTTGAACCCATCTGCAATGTCATAACCATCAACATTAGCAAAACATACCATAAGTCATATATATAGCATTTCATCAAACACCTGATATGCATCTTATTATAGAATCCTTAAACTCTATTTTCTTGATATGTATTCCTTTCCCCTAACATGGCTAATTCAATCATATGCATATTCAACTTATTATCCTCTAAAACTCAATTCATTCCTTTTTGAGGCATTTTATCAAACACCTGGTATGCAGTCGATTCTACAACTCCTAAATATGCATTCAATTCAATCAATCCAACCATAGTTGCAAGAAATTACTCCACAATCAGACAATTTACCAATAAAAGAGTTAAAAACATACCTTGATTGCAGAATAAAGGGAAAATCGCAAAAATGCAGAAAGTTGGTATGAACAATGCACAAACTTGAAATTCTTGGATTTGAATCGGTGCAAACTCAGGAAATCTACTCAGAGTAGTTGAAAAAGTGTTTTGAAGTTTGAATTTAGGTGCACAAAGTCAAAATTTTGATGCAGAGTGAGTGAAGAGAGCTTGGGTTTGAAATAGAGATGTTGAAAAGTGAAAATAGTGACCCTAGCTTGCGTTTTTTAAAAACAAAATCTGGGCACTTTCGCTCAAGCGAAAATTATTATGACTATTATTCGCTTGAGCAACCAAAAATAGAGAGAAATAACGTATATTCGCTTGAGCGAATCTTGTGTCGCTTGAGCGAATGTGTGCACACAAAAAAATTTCGTTTGAGCGAAGAAAAACAAAGCGAAACAACTAACATTCGATCAAGCGAATCCTCTGTCGCTTGAGCAAATTTCAGTGAATTTTGACTTGGAACATGATATTCAAATGCAATCCAATGATTAACAACTTCAAAGCAAATTTTCACATAGATTTAGTTCAGCAATGTTCAAATGTGTTCATGCTCAATTTATAATGCAATAGAATAAAACAAAAAAATTTAAATTGCCAAAAAGAAAAGAAATTAAAGATAAAACACTAGGTTGCCTCTCAGGAGCGCTTGTTTAATGTCTTCAGCTCGACGCCTGTTTGCTTTAAGGTTCATTTAAGTAGATAATGAGGTGAAGCTTATCCACTGCATCTCCCAAATATGCCTTAATTCTCTGCCCATTAACTGTCCATATTCTTCCTGTTGCTGGATCTTCTAATTCCACAACACCATAAGGCCTAACGGATCTTACCATGAATGGACCTGACCATTTGGATTTCAGTTTCCCAGGAAAAATTCTTAATCTTGAATTAAACAGTAGTACTAACTAGCCTGGATGAAAATCCTTTTTCAGAATTTTCTTATCATGATATGTGATCGGAGCCGTATCCGGTCAAATAAATGTGATTAAATGTAGTACTAGGCAACAGACTCCTAGGTCGTCTCCCAAGGACTATTAGTTTCAATCAAAGATTCACACATCAAACAGATAAAACAGTAATGGGGGGGTTGCAGAATTTCGAATGATTAACAGCTAAATGGTAGTATAAACAGCTTGGCTCCTTGATTAGATTCAAGTCTCTTATCCCTGGGTAACAATAAATTCTTTGCCCTACTCAACCTTGTTCCATCCAACACCAATCCACTAAGCGGAGATTGATCAGGACTTCCTTACACGATTAAGCAACATGCATAACATATTATCTCAGCCCACAGAATTAAGTAAACTATGGAACTGAAGTTGCAGTTCACACACAACCCAAGTTCATTAAGCATCAACGTAGATTGAATGCAACCTGTGGGACAATATATTTGAAAGCCAAATAAAATAGAGATCAATTAACATGAAACGCAATATCCTCAAAGAGAATTGTCATCTGTTCAAGGAGTCAACCTTAAGGGGTTTAGCCTTCCATTAATTCAGAAATGCAGCAGAAAATATAAAAACAAAATCTTGTGTAGAGAAGAAGAAGAAGAACAAAACGTAAATTACCAAATGATGAATGTTTTCGTGAATCTAATCCTAAGAAAGAACAAAAAGAATCTCAGAAAATGTGGTGGTTGTCCATTAACACGAAATTACAATTGAAATACAAGATGGAACAACATAATAGCAAATGGATTTCAGCAGAAATTGAAATACATGATTGGCCTGAACTAAACTACATAATGAAATTTGCAACAAAAGTGAAAGAATACAAACTCTCATGGCAGCAGAAAATGAAATTGAACCATATTAATCCATCAACGAGCCTTGAGCAATCCAAATTATGGTGCAAAGAAAACCAACATGAACCAAACGTAAAACAGAACTCTAGTGCTCCTCCTTGGTTTCCTCCTACTGCTCCTCTCAAAATATAAGCCTACCCTAACCCTAGAGTTCCCTAGGAATGGGCCCAAGTTGGCCCATACGGGATTACACATCAAACAAACCCTAGCTGACGTGGCAGTCAATAATATGATGTGGAAATAGCAGCTGACATAGCAGGTGACGTGGCAATGATGTGGAAACTCTCTTCATCTCAAGATTAATGTCCACGCTCCAAAATTGTTTCACCAAAAATACCTAAAAATAATTAGAAACGAAAATTAGACAAATTAATGCTAAATTAAGCAAAATTCGGAATAATGGCCCAATCAATGAAAATGCACTAATAATAGACAATTATGCACAATGCACCAATAAAGATAAGTACAGAAAGATAAGAAAATGCGTGAAAATAATGACTCATCAAATTACCCCACACTTAGCCTTTTGCACTCCTGAGCAAAATCATGGGATTAAGCAGAGCAAGGAAACAAATCCAAAGACATCGAAGTGAGTAACACAACAAAAAGGAGCAGGAACAAGAAGACACATAAAACACAAACAAATTTACACAATCCTTAATGAATCCTGGGAAAAGAAAGGAGTAGACAACATCCAACACACAAAGAGTCAGAGAAACCAGATATTCATGGAAATCATCCAAGCATTTCAAAACCTGGCAAGAGGTCAATCAGGTCAAAAGGTGAATCAAAGTGACAAAACCTCACAAGATGCACTATATCTCTCATGTGTCTAGACTACTATATACTCTCAAAATACTCAAGAAAAGCAAACAACAGATAGACTTGGTAAGCCTCTAAACTCAACACCCAACGCACATGCACAAAAAGATCAAAAGGTTTTTTCAGGTTGTAATGGGGGTAGGGACAAGGTAGAGGATATCATATGGGATAAGTAGCTATGAACCAGAGGAACTAGAGAAGCAATGGGGAATAAGTAAAAAATAAGCACAAGATGCATGCCCAAAAACCTCTAACAAACCTCTAATATCAAACCTCCTCTATTGTCTTTTGCCTCAACCACAACTTTTATATATATATATATATCCTTTTCCTTTTTTTTTTTGAAAAACATGAAATACACTGAAAGGAAAACACAAAAACTGTACAACAGAGATAACCAACTAGGAAGCACATCATCCAATGAAATACAAAATGCACCCCCACACTTATTCAATAACTTATTCCCTAAACAATTCCAAAGCTCCAAAAATCCCTAAGGTTAAGGTAATCATGGTTTTTCACTTAAGGCTTTTAATGAGCTTCAAAAGAAATAAAGGGAAACATAGGCTCAAAGGGGATATCAAAGGAATTAATTCAAGGTGGGCTCATTTGGCTAGAGGCTAATCGGAACAAAAATGCCTTAATCATCTCCAAACATGCATGTGAATCAAGAAGGATCAATCAGAGTCAAGCCAAGGCTACTGCGCAAGCAATCAAGAGGCATAACACACAAGAAAGAACAGGTAGTGGCTCAATTCCTCACAAAGGGTAAGATTATCGCATTCAATTCAACCTCTCAAACATCATAACCAACTTGACAAGCAGAGAAAAATAGGGATTTCAATCCAAAAAGCATAAAGCAACTCCTATTCAAGAGTGAAGAAAGTGCCCAAAACCTAAACAAAACCCAAAGATAAAAAAGAAACATGCAAAACTGTACATAAAACATAAACCTAAATTACTACACCTAAAGTAGTCTCCAATTCCCCCACACTTAAACAACATATTGTCCCAATGTAGCACAAACACAAGATTAGGCAAGTAAATTACTTATAGAATTAGACAAGTGTAGAAAAAGTAAAGAGAAGGAAAAAGAGAACTCCCTAAGTCATGGTGGAAGGTAAGTGGGATCAATCAGGGATATCTCCTCCACAACTACATCCACTAGAGAAGGATTGTTGAGGAATGGTTTCAATCAATGGCCATTAACCTTGAAGCTCTTTTCTATGGATTCACTTTTGATTTGAACTGCACCATAAGGATAAACATTAGTAACAATAAAAGGTCCAATCCACTTTGAACGCAACTTACCACCCATGAGACCCAATCTGGAATTGTACAATAGCACTTGCTGACCAACAAAGAGCTCCTTCCTAGCTATGGAGCTATCATGGAATCTCTTAGTTTTCTCTTTGTAGAACATGGAGTTCTCATAAGCTTCCAAACAGATCTCATCCAATTCATTTATTTGTAGCTTCCTCTCCTCTCCAGCTTCATCAAGTGAGAAGTTGCATGATTTCACAGCCCAATATGCTCGGTGCTCTATCTTCACTGGTAGGTGGCATGGCTTACCAAAGACAATCCTATAGGGAGACATCCCTATAGGTGCCTTGTAAGCAGTCCTATGCGCCCAAAGAGCATCCTCCAATCTGTTGCTCCAATCCTTTCTGTTGGGTTGGACAATCTTCTCTAAAATCCTCTTTATCTCCCTATTTGAGATTTCAGTCTGCCCATTAGTTTGGGGGTGGTAAGGTGTAGAGACTTTGTGAACAACCCCATACTTCTTGAGCAAGGCCTGCATGGACCTGTTACAGAAATGGGTGCCTTGATCACTAATAATGGCTCTGGGTACTCCAAATCTGCAAAAGATGTTAGATCTGACAAAATCCACAACAACCCGAGCATCATTAGTCTTGGTGGCTTTGGCTTCCACCCATTTTGAAACATAATCAACAACAAGGAGAATATAATAAAAACCAAAAGAAATAGGGAAGGGACCCATGAAATCGATACCCCAGACATCAAACACCTCACAAAACAACATGGGTTGTTGGGGCATCTTCTGTCTCCATGCAAGGGACCCTCCTGCTCTCTGACACTGCTCACAAGTGTTGCAAATCCTCCACACATCCTTGAAGATGGTGGGCCAATAGAAACCACAGTCAAGCACCTTGCGAGTTGTCCTCTGAATGCCAAGATGACCACCGGTTGCAGAAGAATGACAAAATTGCAGGACCGAGTCAATCTCATGGTCTAGAATGCATCTCCTGGTAACCTGATCACTGCACAACTTCCACAAATATGGGTCATCCCAAATATAATACTTAGCATCGCTCTTAAGTTTATCACATTGAGCTCTAGATGCTAAGGGAGGAAAAACAGAAGCTACAAGATAATTAACAATGTTTGCAAACCACGCTGTTGGAAAAGAAGCAGAAAGTGCAAACAAACCCTCGTCGGGAAAGTCATCCCGGATTGGTGAAGCATCATCAGCACACCTCTCTATTATGCTCAAATGGTCTGCAACCAAATTTTGTGCTTCACTCCTATCACGGATCTCCAAATCAATCGAGGCTTTGACTCAGCCTTCTTTAGTAGGTACTTCAAAGCTGCATGGTCAGTGAACACAATAACACGAGAACCAAGCAAATATGATCTAAATTTATCAAGAGCAAACACAATGGCAAGAAGCTCTTTCTCAGTGGTGGTATAGTTTGCTTGGGCAGCATCTAAAGTCCTAGAAGCATAATATATTACCTGAGGCAGCTTATCAACCCTCTGTGTTAGGACAACCCCCAATGCATAATTAGATGCATCACACATCAACTCAAATGGGACTGTCCAGTTAGGTGCCTGGATGATAGGAGTGGTGGTTAATGCTTCCTTGAGGCAGTCAAACGCCTTTTTGCACCTGTCATCAAAAGCAAATTCAATATCTTTCTGAAGCAGATTGGATAGTGGAAGGGCCTTCTTACTGAAGTCTCTAATGAAGCGCCTGTAGAAACCTGCATGGCCAAGAAAAGATCGAACCTCTCGCACGTAAGAGGGGTAAGGCAATTGTGAAATGACAGAGATTTTTGCAGGATCCACTTCTATGCCCTTACTAGAAATAATATGCCCTAAAACTATACCCTGTTCTACCATGAAGTGACATTTTTCAAAATTCAGAACAAGATTAGTTTCAATGCATCTATTAAGCACTCTATCCAAATTATCTAAGCATGCATCAAACGAGGATCCATACACAGTGAAATCATCCATAAACACCTCTATACAATTTTCAAGGAAATCTGAAAAGATACTAAGCATACACAGCTGGAAGGTACCAGGGGCATTGCATAGGCCAAAAGGCATTCTCCTATAGGCAAAAGTGCCAAAGGGGCAGGTGAATGTGGTTTTCTCCTTATCCTCAGGAGTAATATGGATATGAAAATAACCAGAGAAACCATCCAGAAAGCAGTAATGAGATTTACCTTCCAGACGCTCAAGCATCTGGTCAATGAAAGGCAGTGGAAAATGATCCTTCTGTGTTGCCTGATTGAGCCTTCGGTAGTCGATACAGACCCTCCAATTTTTTTGTATTCTGGTGGGAATGAGCTCATCCCTCTCATTCTTCACAACAGGTGAGGCTCTGTCTTCTTGGGGACCACACGGACTGGACTCACCCATCGAATATCCGATATAGGATAGATGATCCCGACCTGAAGAAGCTTGGTCACCTCCTTCTTCACAACATCCAAAATCACGGGATTGAGTCGTCTCGTGGTTGTCTCACTGGTTTGGCTCCATCCTCCAATAATATCCTATGCATGCATGTGGATGGGCTGATACTAGGAATGTCCGCCAGGGTCCAGCCGATGGCTTTCTTATGCCTTTTCAGAGCATGCAACAGTTTCTCCTCTTGAACAACATCAAGGGAGGTGGAAATGATCATTGGAAACTTCTCATCATCCTCCAAATAAGCGTACTTGAGGTTTTCTGGTAGGGTCTTTAGTTCTGGAGTGGGTGTTGGCTGAACAGAAGGAACCAGAGAGGGAAGAAGAATGGGTTCCACAACCTGTACCTCAACCTGCAAGTCAGATTCATGTATAATTCCTGCAACATGGTTAGTGCATTCTGACTCTAAAGAACTCATATCCATAGGAGGTACAACACCCAAAACATCATATATATGATCAGATTTAAATTCAGAATATAACTCAGGATTAGAATGAAGATCGATGTCAATATCAAAATCAGATTCGGATTCGGTGCATGCAAAAGAAGTATACAGATCAGAAAGAAAACAATGTTTCCTAGCATGTAAGGAATGAAAATCAGAAACATACTCATCAATAACATCATCAATGATCTCAACACGAAAAATAGAATGGCACTCAGATGGATGTTTCATGGCATCTAGAATATTGAAATGGACAATAATATCACCAAATTCCATGGACAATGTACCATCATACACATCAATCTTGGTTCGGGCTGTTTTCAAAAATGGTCTGCCTGAAATGATTGGGACAGATCCATGGGAGAATCCCTCCTCCATATCAAGCACATAGAAATCAGCAGGAAAAATGAGTTCACCAACCCGAACTAAGACATCCTCAATGAAACCTGTAGGGTGGGCTACACTCCTATTTGCCAGTTGTATCACCACACCCGTAGGTTGCAGAGGTCCAAGAGATAAAGAATTAAAAATGGACAAAGGCATGACATTAATTGAAGCACCCAAATCAAGCATGGCATTCTCAAATTTATTATTGTCAATAATACAAGGTATGCAGAATGTACCTGGGTCCTTACATTTCTCAGGAATGTAAGGAACAGATTTACCTATCAAAGCAGACACATTTATGCCCATGCTGATTGTCTCACTGTCCTTCATCTTCCTCTTGTGGGTGCACAGCTCCTTCAGGAATTTAGCATATCTGGGAATTTGCTTGATGGCATCAAGCAGAGGTATGTTCACCTCAACTTTCCTGAAGGTCTCTAGAATCTCTTTATCGACCTCTTCCATCTTTTTGCTTGGAATTGCTTTGGGAGGGAATGGAAGAGGGATAGGAGGTTGTTGCAGGTCAGAACTGGTGTTGGAAGAAGGTCCATCTATATGCAATTTTTGGCTACCAACTGGTTGCTCAGGTGTAGGAACTGAGGCAGGTACAGATGAGGGTGGAGGTGTTGCAGTGGGTATGTCAATCTGTTTCCCTGACCTCAATGTGATGACACTCACATTCTTAGGATTAATCACAGTCTGTGCAGGAAGTTTGTCTGAATTGTGATTTTGCAATTGATTCATAGCAGTAGCTAGTTGACCAATCTGGTTGGTTAAACTCTGAATGGAGGCATCATTTTTCTGTTGGTACTGTATGTTCATCTCAGCCATTTGTTTGACTAATTCCTCTAATGAAGGTGAAGAAGGTGTTGAACATTCAAGGACTTGATGTTGCACTTGATGAACATGAAGATTGATGATTTTGATGATGATTCAAGAACTCAAAAACTTAGAGTATTGAAGACTTGTTTTGTAGTGTAATAACTCTGTTTTAATTAGATTGAGTCTGTAATATTAGAGTTTAAGATAGCCGGTACATAGTCTGCACCTTAGAAGCTTCAAAAAGCTCAAATTTATCATCCAGGCTCGGCTTTAATCGATTATATAGGGAAATAATCGATTAAAACAGTGAGAAAAACCATTTTCAGTATAAACTCACTGTTTTAATCGATTAAACATCAAAATAATCGATTATTAGGTCAAATAATCGATTAAAACTCCTTATAATCGATTAAAACAGAAAGGTTTTGGGTTCTGTTGATATTGGCTCTGTTTTAATCGATTATTACTCCATTTAATCGATTATTTCAGTCTATTTTTTATTTTAAACTTCAAATTAACCCTATTTTCGAAAACCCAATTACCAAGAACCCTAGTTTCGAAATCCCCAATTTCTAAACCCTAATTTCCCTACATAAACTCTCCTTTGGCACTTAGAAAAAAAAGAGAACAACCTTTTCCATACAAAAGTTAAGTGTTGTGAGTGCCAGAGAACTGTTTGTTGCAAGGAAAGGGGGCTTTCTGAACCTGGTGTGGGCTAGAAGCGATAAGAATCACTAAGTGAAGTTCTTAGTGGATTGTGTGTTGTGTCGTCTCTGGGGAAAGTTGTTCTTCATCTCTTGTGGGTTTCAAGAGAGGTGTTATCTTTATCTTTATCTTGTTAATTGTAATCTGTTGTAACAACTTGTTTATAGTGACAGCGTTAATCCTCTGTTTGAGTGATTAGCAACTGGACGTAGGGTCTTTTGATCCGAACCAGTATAAATTTCCTGTGTAAGACTCTATCCCTTTCTCTATTTACATTTACACAGATTTTAATCGGTAAAATTTGGGGAAAATTTTGAAAACCTAATTTTTATTAAGAAACCAATTCACCCCCCCTCTTGGTTTTTGTCCGACCACGCGAACATTTCGCTGCGCGATTCTAACAAGTGGTATCAGAGCTTGCTTTGATAGTCATTCAAATATTTCGAAAATGGCCGGACAAAATCAAACTTTTGTCGAAGGTGCGTCTATCAACAGACCCCCACTTTTTGCGGGTCAAAATTATCCTTTTTGGAAGGTAAGAATGCAAATCTTTTTAGAGTCTGTTGATAGAGGCGTTTGGGACGCTATTTTAAATGGTCCTTTTATTCCTAAAGTTTTTGAAAATGGAGTAGAAGTACCACAACAATTTTCTAGATGGTCGGATGAAGAAAATAGGAAAGCCCAATTTGACGTTAGGGCTAGAAATATTATTTCATCTGCTCTAACCCTTGACGAGTTTTATAGAATTTCAGTTTGTAAAAGTGCACAGGAAATGTGGGAAATGCTAAGGGTGACCCACGAAGGAACTGACGACGTCAAAAGAGCACGTAAAAATTCTTTAATCCAAGAATACGAGATGTTCCGGATGCAACCAGGCGAAACGATATTTGACATACAAAAACGTTTCACTCATATCGTGAACCATCTCACCGGACTAGGTAAAATTTTTTACGTTGATGAATTAAATGTTAAAATTTTGAAATCTCTGGATAGGAAATGGCAACCTAAGGTGATGGCCATCTCGAAGTCACAAAATCTTGCCACAATGTCCATGGCGGCGTTATTTGGAAAGCTTAGAGAACATGAGCTTGATCTTGGAAGGCTAAATGAGGAAGAAGGTCAATACCAAAAGAAGAACCTAGCCTTCAAAACTGAGATTTCTAAAAGTAAACATAAAAAGGAAGAAGAAGAAGACTCGGAAAATGATGAAGAAGAGTTGAGTCTTTTTATAAGAAAGTTCACCAAGTTCATGAAAGCAAAAGGAAGACATCCTTTCAAAGGTAAGGGAAAGGTAAAAGAAAATACTTCCGTAAATATAAAATGTTATGGTTGTGGTGAAGCAGGGCATGTAAAGACCGAATGCCCAAACAAGAAAAACGATGAAAACAAGGGCAAGAAGCAATTCAAGAAGAAAGCCTATATTGCTTAGGATGACAGTGATTCAAGTTCGGAATCAAGCGACTCGGAAATAGAAGCAAACATTTGCTTAATGGCAAATGACAACATATCTTCGGATTTTGAGGTTAGTGATTCCGATTCATCTTCTAATGATGAAAATGACCATGATGAATTGCAAAATGCTTACAATGAATTATTTATTGCCTTTAAGAATTTAAAAGATGAATATAAAGTTGTAAAGAAGAATCTAAGAAGATTGGAAAAGGAAAATGAGTCCTTAAAATTGAAAATTGCATGTTTAGAAGAAAAGGAGGTAGCTAATACGAAAATTATATGTTTAGATGAGGATAAAAATTTAGCATGTGCAAACTGTAAAGTGCATGAATATGACATAGATATTCTTAACCATTTGCTAGACAAAGCCGAAAAGGAAATAGATGATCTTAAGAAGCATGAAATGGTGTTTGCACAAAATAATGTAAATCAACGAGTTCCTTTGAAAAAGGGTAAAACTAAAAAGAAAAGAGTATGGGTAGAAAAAGGATCTAGAGCATGTTTGGTAAATAATGCATCTTATTCTATAGCTACATCAAAAGCATGTTTTTATTGCATGAAACAAGGTCATACCTCAAATAGATGTAAAATTAAACATTTTGGTGTTCCTAAAGGAAAATACATTTGGGTTCCAATTGTTAAATAATTTTGTTTGTCTCTAACCCCAAGGACCCAAAAGTTATGGGGACCTAAGTTTACTATGTTCTTGTTTTGTAGGAAACTTCCAAATCAAAGAAGTCTATGTGGTATCTTGATAGTGGATGCTCAAAACATATGACTGGAGATAAATCGAAATTTGTGAGTTTCAAAGCCAAAGAACAAGGATATGTGACTTATGGGGATAACAACAAAGGGAAGATTCTCGGAATTGGAAACATAGGTGGTGCAAACACATTGGAGATTAAGGATGTGCTTCTTGTTGATGGTTTAAAGCATAATCTCCTTAGCATAAGCCAATTATGTGACAAAGGATTCAAGGTAATCTTTGAAAGCAAATTTTGCACCATTCACTTGATAGATTCCGAAAATGTAGCATTGAAAGGCATTAGGCATAACAACATATATTTGATTGATTTGGATTGTTTGCATGAGTCAAGTATAACATGTTTAGTTGCTAAGGAAGAGAACCCTTGGTTATGGCATAAGAGAGCGGCTCATATAAATATGCATCATTTGAACAAATTGATCTCAAAAGACTTAGTTATTGGATTGCCTAAGTTAAAATTTGAAAAAGATAGATTGTGTGATGCATGCCAAAAGGGTAAACAAGTAAAATCATCATTTAAATCAAAGAATGTTATTTCCACTTCAAAACCCCTAGAATTATTACATTTAGACTTATTTGGACCTTCTAGGATAAAAAGCTTTGGTGGAAATTATTATGGACTTGTAATTGTTGATGATTACTCTAGATATACTTGGACATTTTTCCTAACTATGAAAAGTGAAGCTTTTAAGGTCTTTAGAAAGTTTGCTAAACAAATTCAAAATGAGAAAGACCTAAGAATTAAAGTTTTAAGAAGTGACCATGGTGGTGAGTTTCAAAATGAAAAGTTTGAGAATTATTGTGAAGAAAATGGAATATTACATAACTTTTCTGCTACTAGGACTCCCCAACAAAATGGTGTAGTTGAAAGGAAAAATAGGTCATTAGAGGAACTTGCTAGAACTATGTTAAATGAATCTAATGTTCCTAAATATTTTTGGGCTGATGCGGTTAGTACTGCATGTTATGTTTTAAATAGAATGCTCATTAGGTCAATTATTAAATCTACTCCATATGAATTGTTTAATGGTAGAAAACCTAATGTTGCTCATTTAAAGATTTTTGGATGTAAATGTTTTGTGCTAAATAATGGAAAGGACAATCTAGGAAAATTTGATTCAAAAGCCGATGAGGGCATTTTTCTAGGATATTCATTAAATAGCAAGGCATATAGAGTGTTTAATAGGAGAACTTTAAATATAGAAGAATCTATACATGTTACCTTTGATGAGATTGTAGACCTTGGGGGAAATCCTCTTGAGTCAAATAAAGAACTTGCAGGTGATGATGAATACATAAGAGAGGCCCTTGATGAATTATACTTGGAAAATAATGAGCCTTCTCAAACTCCTCAATTAGCAAAAGAATGGCAATCACCTAGAGGACTCTCAATGGACAACATCATAGGTGACATCTCAAAAGGGGTAAGAACTAGAAATATGACAAATTTCTGTATGTCTGTTGCTTTTGTGTCACAGATTGAACCTAAAAACATTGAGGAAGCACTTAAAGATGATCAATGGTGCATAGCCATGCAAGAAGAACTTAACCAATTTGAAAGGAATCAAGTCTGGGAATTAATCCCAAGAGAAGAGTCACATCAAGTTATTGGAACTAAATGGGTATTTAGAAATAAACTTGATGAAGATGGGAACATAACAAAGAATAAAGCCAGACTTGTTGCAAAAGGCTATTGTCAGGAGGAAGGTATTGATTATGATGAAACTTATGCTCCTGTTGCCAGGTTAGAGGCTATACGCCTACTTCTTGCCTATGCATCTTTAATGAAATTTAAACTATATCAAATGGATGTTAAAAGTGCATTTTTAAATGGTTTTATTAAAGAAGAAGTGTATGTAGAGCAACCCCCTGGTTTTGAGGATTTTAATTATCCTAATCATATTTTCAAATTAAAGAAAGCATTATATGGGTTGAAACAAGCTCCTAGATCTTAGTATGAAAGATTAAGTAGTTTCTTAACTGCAAATGATTTTTCAAGAGGAAAAATTGATTCTACACTGTTTATAAAGAAAGTTAAAGAACATATCTTATTGGTCCAGGTATATGTTGATGATATCATTTTTGGATCAACTGATAATTAGTTATGTGTAGAATTTGCTAAGATAATGCAGGGAGAGTTTGAAATGTCTATGATGGGAGAATTGACATTCTTCCTTGGACTTCAAATCAAGCAACTTAAAAATGGCATTTTCATCTCTCAAAACAAATACTGCAAAGAGATCCTCAAAAATTTTGGTATGGACACCTCCAAGGAAGCTAACACACCCATGGGAACTTCATGCTATCTAGACAAGGATGAATCAGGTTTGGAAGTTAATCAAACTATGTATAGAGGTATGATAGGATCACTATTATACTTAACTGCAAGTAGACCTGATATTATGCATTCTGTCTGTGTGTGTGCTAGATTTCAGGCTTGTCCTAAAGAATCTCATCTAATTGCAGTAAAACATATTTTAAAATATTTAGAAGGAACTACTGATCTTGGTTTGTGGTATCCGTCTAATGCTTGTATGAGTTTAATAGGATATTCTGATGCTGATTATGGTGGATGTAAAATTGATAGAAAAAGCACTAGTGGGACATGTCATTTGCTAGGTTCATCCTTAATATCTTGGCATTCTAAGAAACAGGCATGTGTTGCTTTATCTACCACTGAAGCTGAATATATTGCAGCTGGTAGTTGTTGTGCTCAAATTCTGTGGATGAAACAACAGTTAGAAGATTATTGTATCTTTTTAAATGACATACCTTTGATGTGTGATAATACGAGTGCAATTAATTTAACTAAGAATCCAGTAATGCACTCTAGGACTAAACACATAGAAATTAGGCATCACTTTTTAAGAGATCATATCAGCAAAGGAAACTGTAAAATAGAGTATGTTGATACAAAGCATCAATTAGCAGATATTTTTACTAAGCCTCTACCCAAGGATAGATTTTATGATCTTAGAAGAGACTTAGGAATATTAGACATTGCCTAAATTCTGCTTAAATAAACAGCTTTTGCATGATTGTAATGTTATATATCTCTTTGTCTGTAATGACGTTTCTTTATGAAATAAAATATGATGTTTCTTTAATGCTTTGATTGAGGGGGAGTTATCTCAAACTTATGCATATTTTGAGGGGGAGCTCATATGATTGTTATTGCAGAGTTATTTTTGATTATAATCAAAATAAGGGGAGAAAAATTTAAAGCCTCTTATAATTGCATTTAAATATTATCTGGTATGTTTGATGTGTTTGTTAGTATGACAGATAAAATAGGTTATTACAAGGGCTTTAAAAGATAATTTTGATCATCATCAAAAAGGGGGAGATTGTTGAACATTCAAGGACTTGATGTTGCACTTGATGAACATGAAGATTGATGATTTTGATGATGATTCAAGAACTCAAAGACTTAGAGTATTGAAGACTTGTTTTGTAGTGTAATAACTCTGTTTTAATTAGATTGAGTCTGTAATATTAGAGTTTAAGATAGCCGGTACATAGTCTGCACCTTAGAATCTTCAAAAAGCTCAAATTTATCATCCAGGCTCGGCTTTAATCGATTATATAGGGAAATAATCGATTAAAACAATGAGAAAAATCATTTTTAGTATAAACTCACTGTTTTTATTGATTAAACATCAAAATAATCGATTATTAGGTCAAATAATCGATTAAAACTCCTTATAATCGATTAAAACAGAAAGGTTTTTGGTTCTGTTGATATTGGCTCTGTTTTAATCGATTATTACTCCATTTAATCGATTATTTCAGTCTATTTTTTATTTTAAACTTCAAATTAACCCTATTTTCGAAAACCCAATTACCAAGAACCCTAGTTTCGAAATCCCCAATTTCTAAACCCTAATTTCCCTACATAAACTCTCCTTTGGCACTTAGAAAAAAAAGAGAACAACCTTTTCCATACAAAAGTTAAGTGCTGTGAGTGCCAGAGAACTGTTTGTTGCAAGGAAAGGGGGCTTTCTGAACCTGGTGTGGGCTAGAAGCGATAAGAATCACTAAGTGGAGTTCTTAGTGGATTGTGTGTTGTGCCGTCTCTGGGGAAAGCTGTTTTTCATCTCTTGTGGGTTTCAAGAGAGGTGTTATCTTTATCTTTATCTTGTTAATTGTAATCTGTTGTAACAACTTGTTTATAGTGACAACGTTAATCCTCCTCTGTTTGAGTGATTAGCAACTGAACGTAGGGTCTTTTGATCCGAACCAGTATAAATTTCCTGTGTAAGACTCTATCCCTTTCTCTATTTACATTTACACAGATTTTAATCGGTAAAATTTGGGAAAAATTTTGAAAACCTAATTTTTATTAAGAAACCAATTCACCCCCCCCTCTTGGTTTTTGTCCGACCACGCGAACATTCCGCTGCGCGATTCTAACAGAAGGTTGGGGAGCTAGTGCTTCATTTTGCTGCCTCTGATATTGTTGTTGCATTGGTGGAGGCACATAAGGTCTGCTTGGACCAGCAGAATTCTGAAATGGTGGTGGTGGCAAAGGATTCTGCTACTGTTGGTGCTGCTGATTGGACCATCTCAGATTTGGGTGATTCCTCTACCCTGGATTGTATCTATTGCTTGAGAGGTCAAAATTATGTTGTTGGTTTGGAGCCCTATTGTTGAAAATGTTTGCTGCATAAGCTTGCGGAGCTCCAGAACCTGAAGACTCATGCAATAAATGGCAGCAATCAGTGGGATGTTCATTTGAAGTACAAATGCCACAAACCCTTGTAGGTGGTGCAGGTCTCTGATTTGCAGCAAGTTGGGAGACTAGGGTGGTGAGGGCATCAATCTTACTTTCTAGCTTCTTCTCCACTAAATCTGATGAACCCACATCATGTACACCTCTAAGGACTATGGCATCACTCCTCATGTTAAATTGCTGGGAATTGGACGCCATCTTCTCAATTAAACCTTTAGCAGCAACAGGTGTCATGTCTCATAAAGCTCCTCCACTAGCTGCATCTATCATACTCTTATCCATTGTGTTCATCCCCTCATAAAAGTACTGCAGCAGTAGCTGTTCTGATATTTGGTGGTGAGGGCAACTTGCACAAAGTCTCTTGAACCTCTCCCAATACTCATATAAGTTCTCTCCCATCTGTTGCCTGATACTTGATATATCCTTCCTGATGGCAGTGGTCCTGGAAGCAGGGAAAAATTTCTCTAGAAAGACTCTCTTTAGATCATCCCAGCTCGTTATGGAACCAGGGGCTAAGTAGTACAACCAGTCTTTGGCAAGATCCTCCAAAGAAAAAGGAAAAGCCTTCAGGTATATGTGATCTTTAGGGACATTTTGTGGCTTCATGGTGGAGCAGACTATATGGAACTCCTTGAGATGCTTGTGTGTATCCTCACCTGCACGACCATGAAACTTGGGCAACAAATGGATTAGTCCAGTTTTAAGCACAAATGGTACATCCTCTTCAGGGTATTGGATACATAAATTTGCATAAGTGAAATCAGGTGCAGCCATCTCCCTAAGAGTCCTCTCACGAGGTCCAAAATTGTTTTGCTCACCCATGTTATCAAAATCAAGATTATGTTCAGATGCTGCAGAATGGTCAGATGCAGAAGAATGTTCAGAATTATGCAAAATTGAATTATCACTAACAGGTGGATTCCTATTATACCTAACTAATCTATGGTAGGTCTTATCAACTTCAGGGTCAAATGGGTGTAAAATTCCTGGATTACCCCTAGTCATGCACTATATATAACATATCAAGTAGTTCTCAAACAAGCTTAAACAAGGGGAAAATTTGGAAATTTTTGCAAACGATGTCCAAATGACCTGAAATTTTTCATGCAACACCCTAAAAACATGTAAGACTTCCAAAAAAAATTTCAGAACAAAATTCAAAGGTTAAGTACATGCACAAAAGGGTCAACCCTACCTAAATAGTCCACAAAAAGTCAACAAAATCACTCAAAAATTCAAATCTTGAGCTACAAAACTCAAATTATCAAACCCTTTGGTCATCATGCACCTAGAATTATAAGATTCACTAAAAAAAATCATCAAGTTAAAATTCTAAGTCTACCTAAGTGAACCACCCTAGAAAAGTTTGGAAAAATAGGGCAATAAAACTTCAAAAATAAAAATAAAAATAGTAAAAGGCCCTTTTTTTGAATTTCTAGCAAGGAAAATAGGCTTTTCCATTTGCAATCAATATATCAGAAAATTCCCTATTTTTTAAAAAACAATTTGACGAATTCTGACATCTATAGCAAAAGTTATGGCCATTTGAAGTTTTCACAATATTTTCTTCACCACCCACTTGGAAACCATATCAAATGAATGAATTTGGACCTGTACTTTTGCATGCACTTAATACATGATGAAAGAAGTGTGGACACCAAAAATGAGAGAAAAATTCGTTGAGGAAGTATTTTTTTAGATTTTCCGAAAACTAGTGAAAATTGGCACTATTCACTGGCACTATTCATCTAGTAAAGGGTGTTTTCTGCAACCTACACTTTCTGAAATCTGCACCACCTCAACTTGAAACTGAAATTCCTCTTCTATGCTACCATAAACACAACACAACATATGATCAAATCTCATTACACAGCATCACATAAGGAAAAATCAATGTTCCATTGGTCATTTTACTGTTTCATTGGTTTTTACTTCTACCAAAATTTAACAACTCCAATTCTTTGTAAACTTGCAATCTAAACAGCACAGAGGGCCACAATTAACCAATGTTGACACATTCCAGAACACCACAGAATAGCACAAAACACCAACCAGAGACAATAATAGAAAACAGCAGACAGAAAAATTCTGCAAAAAACAGCAACAGCAGTTTTACAGCAAATTGAAGTTATTGTTCCATTGCCTTCCAAGTTGAATTGTGCAGCTAAATTTGAATTTCTTCCTTGCTCCAAATTTCTGCACCTACAACCTTTAATAACAAACCGCAAAATTGAAAATAAAATTGACCACAACAATAAATCACAATCCAACACGAAATTACATAAATAAACTACCTTAAACTAAAACAAAACACAACACACAACCCTTGATAGAAACCGTTGGTCCCCAGCAACGGCGCCAAATTTGATCGGAGTCGTATCCGGTCAAATAAATGTGATTAAATGCAGTACTAGGCAACAAACTCCTAGGTTGTCTCCCAAGGACTATTAGTTTCAATCAAAGATTCACACATCAAACAAATAAAATAGTAATGGGGGGGTTGCAGAATTTCGAATGATTAACAGCTAAATGGTAGTAGAAACACCTTGGCTCCTTGATTAGAATCAAGTCTCTTATCCCTAGGTAACAATAAATTATCTGCCCTACTCAACCTTGTTCCATCCAACACCAAACCACTAAGCGGAGATTGATCAGGACTTCCCTACACGATTAAGCAACATGCAGAACATATTATCTCAGCCTACAGAATTAAGTAAACTATGGAACTGAAGTTGCAGTTCACACACAACCCAAGTTCATTAAGCATCAACGTAGATTGAATGCAACCTGTGGGACAATATATTGGAAAGCCAAACAAAACAGAGATCAATTAACATGAAACGCAATATCCTCAAAGAGAATTATCATTTGTTCAAGGAGCCAACCTTAAGGGGTTTAGCCTTCCATTAATTCAGAAATGCAGCAGAAAACATAAAAACAAAATCCAGTGCAGAGAAGAAGAAGAACAAAATGTAAATTACCAAATGATGAATGTTTTCGTGAATCTAATCCCAAGAAAGAACAAAAAGAATCTCAGAAAATGTGGTGGTTGTCCATTAACACGAAATTACAATTGAAATACAAGATGGAACAACAGAATAGCAAATGGATTTCAGCAGAAATTGAAATACATGATTGGCCTGAACTAAACTACACAATGAAATTTGCAACAGAAGTGAAAGAATGCAAACTCTCATGGCAGCAGAAAACGAAATTGAACCATATTAATCCATCAACCAGCCTTGAGCAATCCAAATTAAGGTGCAGAGAAAACCAACATGAACCAAACCTAAAACAGAACTCTAGTGCTCCTCCTTGGTTTCCTCCTGCTGCTCCTCTCAAAATATAAGCCTACCCTAACCCTAGAGTCCCCTAGGAATGGGCCCAAGCTGGCCCATACGGGATTACACATCAAACAAACCCTAGCTGACGTGACAATCAATAATATGATGTGGAAATAGCAGCTGACGTGGTAGTCAATAATAGATGTGGAAATAGCAGCTGACATGGTAGGTGACGTGGCAGGTGATGGAGCAGGTGACGTGGCAATGATGTGGAAACTCTCTTCATCTCAAGATTAACGTCCATGCTCCAAAATTATTTCACCAAAAATACCTAAAAATAATTAGAAACGAAAATTAGACCAATTAATGCTAAATTAAGCAAAATTCGAAATAATGGCCCAATGAGGCCCAATCAATGAAAATGCACTAATAATAGACAATTAAGCACAATGCACCAATAAAGATAAGTACAGAAAGATAAGAAAATGCGGGAAAATAATGGCTCATCAATATGCCTTAAATTTCTCCTTGTATAACTTGGATTATTCATATGCATTAAGTCTCATTTTTTCTAATTCATGCATCTGAATTTTTCTTTGCTCTGGTGAAGCTTTGGGGTCAAAATTTAAAAATTTTAAAGCCCAATATGCTTTATGCTCCATTTCCATTGGAAGATGACATGACTTACCATAGACAAGTTGAAAGGGAGATAACCCAGTAGGAACTTTATATGCAGTCCTATAAGCCCAAAGCGCATCATCTAACTTTATTGACCAATCTTTTCTTGAAGATGAAATAGTCTTTTCTAATATTTTTTTATTTCTCTGTTTGAAACTTCTGCTTGCCCATTAGTTTGTGGATGATAAGGTGATGCAACTTTATGTCTGACCCCATAATGTTCTAAACATTTCTGAAGTTGAATACTACAGAAATGTGATCCTCCATCACTGATTAAAACTCTAGGAGTGTCAAATCTACATAATATATTTTTCTTTAAAAATTTTATCATAGTTTTGGCATCAGCTTTTACAGTAGTCACTGCTTCCACCCACTTTGACACATAATCTACTACTACCAAGATGTATTCTTTAGAGAATGAGGGTGGAAAAGGTCCTGCAAAATCAATTCCCCAACAATCAAATATTTCTACTTCCAACATGATATTCAAAGGCATCTCATTTCTTCTTGAGATACTCCCTATTTTCTGACAATCAATACATTGTTGTGCAGAGTTGTGCGCATCTTTAAATAAGGAAGGCCAGAAAAAACCAGATTGGAGAACTTTTGCAGCAGTTCTAACTCCATTAAAATGACCCCCATAAGGAGAACTATGGCAATGCTAAAGAATATTTTTGGCTTCCTTGCTTGTCACACACCTTCTCAGCAAGTTATCACTTCCTATCTTGAAAAGGTAAGGATCATCCCATACAAAATAATGGGCATCCTTAAATAATTTCTTCTTTTGGTGTCAAGTATATTCTTCTGGGACAACTTTTGCAGCTTTGAAATTTGCCATGTCAGCAAACCAAGGTCTTTCTTGAACCATCATCAGTTTTTCATCTGGAAATTCCTCCTGCACTTCTAATTGATTATTAGTCACTTTAGTATTGACTAATCTGGACAAATGATCAGCTACCAAATTTTCACAGCCTTTTTATCCTTGATCACCAAATCAAATTCCTACAACAATAAAATCCATCTAATTAGCTTGGGTTTAGAATCTAATTTGGTTAACAAATATTTGATTGTTGCATGATTAGTATATACAGTAACAGATGAACCAATCAAGTATGCTTTAAATTTTTCCAATGCGTAAACTATAGCTAGTAATTCTTTTTCAGTAGTTGCATAATTAATTTGGACTGCATTAAGAACTTTGCTAGCATAATGTATAGCATGAAAAATCTTAGATTTTCTTTGGCCTAATAATGCTCCTATAGCATAATCACTTGCATCACACATTAATTCAAAGTCTAATTTCCAATCAGGTACAATTATCATAGAGGCTGAAATTAATTTTTGTTTTAACAATTCAAAAGCCTGCAAACATTTCACATCAAAATTAAAAGAAATATCCTTATTGAGCAAGTTGCTGATTGGCTTTGTAATCTTTGAGAAATCATTTATAAATCTTCTATAGAATCCAGCATGTCCTAAAAAACTTCTTATGCCCTTCACATTTGTTGGTGGTGGAAGCTTCTCAATAATCTGTTAGGATCGAGCGCTTACCACTAGGCCAAAAGTTATAGCTATTAGTCAGAGCGCAACTCTTTTTACTTAAAAGTAACAGTCCAAGCACCACGATTTGATTGTGACTTGGCCCACCCGGCCTCCGCCACAGGACAATTGATGCTACCTGCAATAATCTCCCCCTCAGCAATTGTCCTACAAGGAATCCCACTTGGATTGTGACTTGGCCCATCTAGCCTGCGCCACCGATTGTGACTTGGCCCACTTGGCCTGCGCCTTGGGACAATTGTGCAACCTGCAACAATCTCTCCCTTAACAATTGCCCACAGGAATCGAACTCGTGTGACTTGGCCCATCTAGCCTGCGCCACCGATTGTGACTTGGCCCACTTGGCCTCCGCCTTGGGACAATTGTGCAACCTGCAACAATCTCTCCCTTAACAATTGCCCACAGGAATCGAACTCGTGACCTTGGCTCTGATACCAATTGTTAGGATCAAGCGCTTACCACTAGGCCAAAAGCTATAGCTATTAGTCAAAGCGCAACTCTTTTTACTTAAGAGTAACAGCCCAAGCGCCACAATTCGATTGTGACTCGGCCCACCCGGCCTCCGTCACAGGACAATTGATGCTACCTACAACATAATCTCTATTTTTGCTTTATCAACTTCAATCCCTCTTGCAGAAATCTTATGGCCTAACACCACGCCTTCAATTATCATAAAATGACATTTTTTCCAATTTAAAACTAAATTGGTATCAACACACCGCTTCAGTACAGTGTTTAAATTCCTCAAGCATTGGTCAAATGATGCACCAAATACTGAGAAATTATCCATGAAAACTTCTATGCATTTTTCCACCAAATTTGAGAAGATAGCTAGAAAACAATAAAAAACTTGTCCTGCTAACCGTTCTAACATTTGATCCATGAAAGGTAAAGGAAAATGATCTTTTCTAGTTTCCTGATTCAACTTTCTATAATCTATACACATTCTCCAACTTGTGACAGTCCTAGTAGGTATTAATTCATTTTTATCATTATAAATTACAGTCATACCTCCTTTTTTTCGGGACCACCTGAACTGGGTTAACCCAAGCACTATCAGAGATAGGATAGATCATACCCGTATCAAGTAATTTCAGTACTTCTTTCTTTACCACCTCTTTCATAGTTGGATTAAGACGTCTTTGAGGTTGTGCAACAGGCTTGAAATCATTCTCCATGTGAATCTTATGCATGCAATAAGAAGGACTGATTCCTTTGAGATCAGATAATGTCCACCCTATGGCCTTCTCATTCTCTTTCAAAACTGAGATCAATTTTTCTTCTTCAGAATTTGTTAAGGCATTGCTAATAACCACTGGTTTGTTGCCTCTATCTGCAAGAAAAACATATTCTAAGTGAGGAGGTAATACCTTTAATTCCATCTTCTGACTCTCAGTTTCATGTTCTTGCTGTAATTTCTCAGATTGTTGTTCTTTTGCAGTAACTTCTTGTGCTGAATCAAGATGTTTTAAATATTTCTCAATTTCTTTTTCCTCCTCTTCATCAAATTCGCATTAATACCTATCAAAGCTTTTTCTAATGGGCTTGCTTTAGTTAGTTGCTTCCTTGCTGCTTGAAACATATCATCTACCACATCCATCCTAAGACAATGTTGTTTATCTGTAGGATGCCTCATTGCTTCAAACACATTAAAATTAACTTCCTCATCTTCTACTCTGACTTTTAACTTGTCATCATCAACATCAATAATAAATTTTGTTGTCTTCATGAAAGGTCTTCCCAGTATAAGAGGAACTTCAGTATCTTCCTCCATATCCATCACAACAAAATCAACTGGAAACATAAATTTATCAACTCTGACCAAAACGTCCTCCGCCACACCATAAGGAAATTTTAGAGATCTGTCAGCTAACTGCAGTGTCATTCTTATAGGCTTTACTTCCAAGTCTCCTATTCTTTTAAGCATAGACAAAGGCATTAGATTTATGCTAGCACCCAAATCAAGTAATGCCTTACCTACTTGTAATGTCCCAATTGTGACTGGTATAGTGAAATTGTTAGGATCCTTGGACTTTTGAGGTAATGATTTCTGAATTATAGCACTGCATCCTGCTTCTAGCTCCACTGTTTCAGTAGTAAATCTCATTTTCTTAGTTAACATACTCTTTCATGAATTTTGCATAAGTCAGCATCTACTCCATAGCTTCCATAAATGGAATATTAATTTGTAAATGCTTGAAAATATCCACAAATCTTGCAAACTGTCTTTCTTTATCTTTTTGGAAGGATGACGAGGATATGGTAAATCCTTTAGTTGCGGTATTTGATTCTCATCTTTCTCCCTCTTTTTCTTACTATTTTTATTTTTTTCTTCTTTTTTAGTTTTCTTTTTCTTTTTCTATACTCTCACTTTTATTTTTCTCTTTTTCTCCTTCACAGTCATCTTTCTTCTTTTCATCCTATTTTTCTTTTAGGATTTCCTTCTCTACAGCCAGATTCTCACCAATCCCTTCTCTTATAACCTTACCACACCTTGTAGTTATTGCCTTGCATTGCTCCTTTGGATTAGTTTGTGTGTTAGCTAAAAACTGTCCTTCTTGCTGCTTAGATAATTGTTTAGCCAGTTGGCCCATCTAGGTCTCTATATTTCTGAATGAAGCCTCAGTATTTTTCTGATTAGCCATAGTGCTTTGCATGAATATTTCTAAAGTATCCTCTAATTTACTCATTTTGTCAGGCATTGAAAGATATTGTTGTTGATATGGAAGTTGTCTAGTAGATGAGCTAACACCTTGTCTCCACCCAAAATTCTGATTCTGATTCTGATTCTCTTTCTATCCTTGTGCAAAATTATTCTGATAATTGTTGGAATTAGGGAAATTACCTTGACTACTACCTTGAGCACCCATATAATTAGCTTTTTCTTGTTGAATGTTGTCTTGATAAGAGCATTGTTCATTTGCATGATCACCTCCACACACGTCACAACTCATCTGTTGATTAGGAATGGATTGTACTGTGTGCATTTGTTGAGGTAATTTCTCTATTTTCTGGTTCAATGCTTTAATTTGTTGGGTCAAAAGATTATTCTAGGCTAAGATAGCATCTGAGGTGTTAAGTTCAAGTACTCCCTTTATTTGAACTGGATGTCTATCATGTTGGGCCTGTTGGTCTGTAAAAGTTAGTGCATCAATAATTCTTGTAGCATGTTCAATTTCTACATCCAACATGGATCCTCCTGCTGCAGCCTCTAATAGCATCTTTGCATCATGTCGCAAGCCAGTATAGAAAATATTCAACTGAGCAATGTCATTAAATCCATGATTTTGGCATCTTCTCAACAGTGATTTAAATTTCTCTCATGCTTCACAAAAATGTTCATCTGCTCCTTGTCTGAAAGAAGTGATGTCGGATTTTGCTTTGATGTAGCGAGATGGTAGGAAAAATCTATTCAAAAACTTCTCTTCTACGCTACTCCAATTAATCAAACTCTGATTAGGATGTACCTTCAGCTACTCCTTTGCCCTACCTACCAAAGAAAAAGGAAATAATCTCAAATATGCAGATTCAAGATTTGTTGCTCTAAATCCCATGGTACCAATTAACTCATAAAAAGAAGACAAATGAATATAAGGGTCTTCATGATCCAATCCAATGAATTGATGAGCACTAATCAAGCTTAAGAAAGTTGGATTCATCTGCAATGTTTGATCGTCTGGTACAACAATGTTGGAAAAGTGTCTCGGACCTTGCTGCATAACATAGTTTCTGAGTGTTCTTCTAGGTGTATTTGAATCTGGATTTAGATTTGGATTTAGATTTGGATTTGGATTCAGATTTGCTCCGTCTTCTGTCATATCTTCTATAATTGGGTCTGGAAAATTGAGTGTGGAAGAAGAGTTAACAGATTCTCCTGCGGCTTGTTCTTGAGTTTCCGTTCTTCTTCTACCCCGGTTCCTCCGAGCTATTTTTTCAATCTTCGGATTAAATTCTAACTGCTCTGAAGATACCTGTCCTCTTAAACGCATAAATCAAAAGAATAACTCAAGTAAAAAGATTAGCACAAGCCAATAATTAAGTAAAAGTAAAACTGAAAAATAAAGCAAAAACAGAAATAAAAATAAAATACTCAATAAGCTAAACAAAGAATTTTCAAATAACATCATTCCCTGGTAACGGCGCCAGAAATACTTGTTGAATTATTGGCAAGCGTACCAAAATTATCAATCGCAGTATAGTATTTCGATTAAATAAAAGTCAATCCCACGAGGAACGGGTTCAATGAAAATTCTCAATTTTATGCTTACTAAGTAGATTAAAACAGAATGAGTTTTGCATAAAGAGTTGAATTAAAATTAAATGACAAAGACTGTAAATTGTTGAGAAAATATCAATTAAAGACACTTAGGTTTGGCTTCTTTCCTTATCCCTCTTTTATAATGACTATGTCACTTAAGAACGTCAATTAACCTAATAATGTTGATATCACCTACTCAAATCATCTATGTTGATTCTTCACACATGAAATTCATAAGAAAACCTAATAAATGTTGATTCCTCATACAATTAAGAGATTTTCCAGCATTAGATTTAGGGTGTTAGCAATTGATACATTCATTCCATTCCTAAAAATTAACGTAAAAAATATTCTTACCGTGATCTAGGGTTCAAGATATATTTTCCATTCATACCCCAAACATCAAGAATAAATCATTCCAAAGCACAAAGGATAAGAATAACAACATCAAAACATAGATTAATATCTCAAAATATCACCATGATACAAAAGAGTTCAAAGGAAGTGCACCAAATCCTAAGAGAATGAAGTTAGTCACTCATGTTGGCCATTACAATGCTTCAAATGTGGAAGAAGTGAAGAATTTTATAGGAAAAATTGGGCTTTTGGGTTTCGCATCTTTCGCTTAAGCGACAACTTTCGTTCAAGCGAAAGTTGCCTATTTTCGCTCAATCGAATTTTCTTGCGCTTGAGCGAATGACTTCCAAAGAAGAATAACTGATATTCGCTCAAGCGAGAGTCATCCCGCTCGAGCGACTTTCATGCTGAAAATCTTCTTCCTTCTTCCAGTTTTACTCCAATTATGCTGACAATTATGCTCTTTACTCTTGTATCAAGGTATTCTCGAATTCATCCTATATTAGAAGAAAAATATATTAGAATTAACATAAATTAAACATATAGTATGGAGATAGTACAGATATTGTATTACACATCCTACCCTTAATTTCTTTAAATAGGAAAAACTCAAATCCTAAATGAATAAACTCAATTTTTTCTCTTCTAACTTTGAGAGGGAATCAGATAAGTTCCCATATACAGCTTTCATTGCCATCCGTAGCTTCATATTAACAAATACTTACAACTATGAAAGAGTTGGATTAGGGTGCGAGATTCAAAGCTTGAAACTTTCTTCATCATACTTCTATCAAAAAGCACAACTTTAATCTGAGATTGATAGGATTCGGGTTGGGCTTGATTATCGAGTTCAAAATACTTCACACGAAGGTAAAATAATATTTGGAAAATTGTATATACATTTTATTTTACACCATCTTTAATTTTTTCACTTTTAATTATCTTTCTAAAAACTAATTTTGGAATATAGTTTTTAATAATTTATAAATATTCCAAAACTTTGGACTATATTAAATATATTTTAAAAATAATAAGATCTAATTAGATAAATTTTAATACAACGCGACAAATAACATAAATAAATAAGTTTTCAGATTAAATTAATTCATATAAATTAAATTAAAAATTTAGATAGATTTTATTTAAAACATTATGTAAATAATTAAACTCGTTTCATTTTTATTTTCTTAATTTTTCTTCTAAAATATTTTCGTAGAAATTTGTCTAACAATAATATATAAAAATTCTTTTATACTTCCATAAGGTAAATATTATAACATAATACATCTTATACATGCACACATTTAATCATATTTTGAAACACTTTGTCATTTGATTTCTAATATTATTTTTATACTAGTAGAAACATATATTTAGTGTTTAAAGGGATGTGTCTATATTTTTATATTATTAATTTTTAAAATATTTATTTTATTTTATTTTAATTTATATCTACTTTTTACCTTTTTTTTGTTATATATATATATATTCTAGCCAAGTATAGGTTTTTTTTTTGTCCTCCACTTGGTGTCCCACATTCTTTTATCACTTGTATGTTTTTTTCTCTCGTCTAACAATAATCACCGTTAAAACAAGAAAAATCTCCTTTATATAATATAGATTTCATACATAGTAATTATACATTCTTTTATAGTTTAGATTTTTTTTTTAAGTTTTTACCTGTATTCACATTTTTTTTTACTTATTATACAATTTTTTTCTAATATGGTTAAAAAAAGGAATTCTAATTATATGTAATAAAGATAATAAATTTTGTAACTCCACGTAGTTCCAATGATATAATTTTATGATCTAAAATTATAATTATTTACCAATTCCAATAAATACTAATCATAAGATATTAGTAAAAATATAATATTATTCCAAACCAACATGAGTGAAACAAAAACAAGGATGCAAAAATTTAAGAGATCATTTTGCATAGAATATTTATATTGAAAAGTACTAATAATAATAGATATACAACACATTCAGAAACTAATACACAAACTAAAAGTAAATCTATAATAGATATAAAATAAATGTTGAAAAAAATTAGACACAAGAAAATTTATGCTTTATTTAAAAATAATTAAAGTAAGAATATTTTTAAATTGTTTAAATATAAATATACATGACATGTAAAAATATAAGATTAAATTTAGATTAATTGTATTTACTAAGTAGTAAGACGAGACCTAACAAACTAATTAGGTAAAACAAATTATAAATTTGGATAAAATAAAATAAAAAAGTAGAAAGGTATTTTGGTTGAAAAAACAAAGGAGAAATAAAACTATATTTATATTAAAATTATGATAACAGTGCAATAAAATGTTTGAAAAATTTATTATCCAATTCTATTAGGAATGGTTCTTTTAAAAGTCATATATAGTCTCAAACAAAAAAAATGCTAAAAAGCAACTAAATCTTATTTATTTAGCATAATCATAAATATTACTTTTTCTCCATTTATGAATAAACTTTTTAAAATTTGTATTAAAACATATAGAAACAACAAATAATATCAACATGAAATTGTCAAATATAAAATTTAATTGTATATGAATAGAACAATCGCTCTGTCATTTCTGTGCACGATTTGAATTTTGTCCCCATAGTTGTTCAAAATTTGGCACTTTGTTGGAGAACATCTCGAGGAAGTCTATATGGTGTTAACTTAAGGGTTATCTCACCAAGGGGAAGAGTCTAGTATCCAAATTTAATAATTCTTCATACGAATTAAGGCAGACATCTTGGTAATGGCTCAATAAAATCAATTCCACTATCACACAACATCATTTTCGCAAGTCTTTGGTTGATCATTCCTTGTTGGTCGTAGCAAGAGTCAAATACACAGAGTGCAGTCTTTATTACGAAAATGCTTTAACATAGAAGTACTCAGAGATTTTATGTACTTTTTAGTGTGAATTCCAAGGGTATTCGTCAGGGCCGAGACACTAGGATTATTTCTGCCAAACCAGTCTAACCCGTGTGGGCTATAATTGAAGTTGAATGACCTGTTCAAGATTGGAACTGATAGATAAACAAAAAGTCAATTGCAAATCAGATAAAGATGTGACACCGAGACAACTTTGTATAAAGGAATGTCAAAGAAGATGAAATTCCACTCTGATAACAGAGAATATTGAAAAGACATTGTTAAATGTGTCACAATTCTGTTTCTATAAATAAAACATGTCAAATCTAATCCTCGGGTTCAAATTGATGATTTATCAACAAAACAATAATTTCATCCCTTGTGAACTTGAATTCAACAAGACAGTGATTTATTTACTTCTGATTTTAACTTTCAAACTCCAGTTAACTTTGCCCTCTGGCAAGGGGATGGACCTTGGCAAACGCAGTGGCACCTCATATTCACCCAATGTCGATAAAGGCGATGGAAGGTGCAGATTATCGGGTGCAATGTTCACACAGAGTTGTCTTGCCACCTTAAATTAGAACAACATATAAAAGTCAGTAGCAGAGAAAGAATGAAGAAAAAAAAAAAGAGAAGAAAGAAGCTTAACCTTCAAGGAATGAAATTACTACTTGGCATACATTTTGGAAATTTGAGGCTTTTGATCCAATGAGATGAATATGAATCCTAATTTTCTCTAATGAGATATTAATGTTTAATTAAATTAAATATGATTTGCAAAAGAAATACTAACACCTTAGTCAAACTTGAATTCTTTCATTTTGAGAATAAATAAGGAAGGATGTTAGAGTCAACGCACCAGTAACATCTATCATCTGTGCACAGCATGTTAACATTTTGGGTGGCAAATAAGGATTATTTCCATAAAAATCTTCATTTCTAACAGTCATATTACAAGGAGCCAAGGAGATTTTCGTTCTCCTGTCTCTATAACACTACCCTTTCCTATATACACAATCCAACCATCTTTCCGTTGATAAAAGAACAAGTAGAACTCTCCCTATTTAGGGTAAACAGTAATATCCAGAAACTGCAATTGATCCAATCCAAGATGTAAATACATAAAAAAGTTAATTGTTAAAATTAAGTGCAAGAAAAAGAAGGAAAGGAAAAAATAGAAGACTATTGATTTGATGAAATCAAAAGACAGAGTATTAAATCCCTGTTTATACTAATATTAGACTTCAAATTATGATTAATTAAGAAAACACATCATGAAACATGAAAACCATTCGTCAGTGATCATCTAAGATATTCTAAAATATTAAGATACAATAATAATATGATAAAATATTATCTAGATATCTAACACAATCATTCTATATTACATGCTCTGAATAATGATAAGGGTACACATTTTATAACAGATTATATTCTTATTTCTTAATTTTTTATTTAGCAAATATCAACAAAACATTTCAACTACAAAGAAAAATAACAAATATTACCTCAGTCACAAGATTGTCTTTTGTCACAGGAAAATGTAACTCCAAGGGCTCATCTTTTGATTCACGTGACTTGGCTTTTTGAACATCAATTAACCTCCGCAAGACCTATTAAATCATCACATCCAGGTTGATATTAAAATAATATACATTCACTTGTTAGTTTTAACACGAAATACTATCAAATTATTAGTGAGTCTCTCTCTCAGACACTGCCCAGATCATGTGCAGATCCGAACTTCCTCGACTACCTCTATTTTAGAACTTTAACAACTACAATGTTAGGGAGTATCATCACAAAACATGGTCTAAAGTGAAGCTTTAATAAGTAATATGAAAAAATCTTAGAGCAGTTCATCTATATTCTCAGCAACAATTTACTAGAAAATCAAGATAATTTCCCCAGAAAGGATTTCAGAAACAGTCTACAATAGCAGTGAAAAGCTTTGAAGAGTGAACCACAAACCAGCTTAGCTTTATCAACACGGAGTGCAGCCTTTTCATATTCTTTCATCGTATCTTCCTTTGACTCTTCAACTAGAGTGACATCTTCCAGTTTTTCTTCTTTAGTTGGTTGATAGAGCTGAACCATTTAAAACATAACACTGGCAAATGGTGAATACATAGAAGAAAGTTATGAAGACTGCCTATGCACCACGATAAGCTTATAATATTGACAACATGAACCACACACATTTTACATAATCACATAAAGAAATGTAAAGGACACAGTTGTCCTAACGATCAGATATCTAACAGCATTATCAGATCATGAATTTAAAAATTTATTCCAGAACATAGTAAAATACATAAAATTGTAAGTGGAAATCAATATATCGAGTCATGAATGGTAATGACAAGGAAGCAGCATATACAAATAAGTAAAGCAGATATTAATGCACAAAACAAACCTTGCGCTGCTCGTTGAGGAGATATGCAAATTTCTCAATGTTAGGGAAAGCAAGGAGCTTGGGCATTAGGTGGTTGCGAAAATATCCTGGGGCAACTTTGACAGTATCACCTGCCTTTCCCAGCTTATCTATGTCCTGCAAATTGGAAATTTAAACATTCAGAAAAATAAAATTAAAAGCAATGCAGAAAACAAGCCTCACAACTGAAGATAAATATTTACAGTTGTAAGGATGACTTGGAGCTTCCTCTTGTAACGAAGCCCTTGGGAAGCATACAGGAGTGGGTTTACCATAATATTATCATAACTGGTATCTCTAAATCTAATGATCTGTCTAACACCATGTCTGCCAAATTGAAGATAACCCATTCAGCTTTGGATTCAAATTCACAGTTACCTCTTTTCTCACTGTCAACACCCAAAACCAAAACAAATTACTATCAGCATGACAATTTCAAACCAAAATTTATCTCTTCAAGACAAGCTTTGGTTGGGACTTCTTAAGAATAACCATAGCAACGAAATCTTCCTGTGGCTATGTAATTTCACTTATTACTAATGTTATAAGAACCAGGAAGCCAAATACTGTCGGATGTAGATTTAATAATACCTTCTTAATCACTAATTAAGCAATCAATAATCCAAAACTAATCGCGTATCAGCATAATAATAACAATAATATCCATCAAGCAACATAATGGAGAATCTTGTAGCTCCACAAGCACATCAACTCCACAAAGACGAGATGAAAAGTACAGAAAATAATCCACTACTCGATGACATAACTCTGGCTAATACCTACCAAAATGAAAATTTTGGTATGCTCTAAATCTCTAAGTCGTATGTTATAACAACACAAAACTATGAATATCTTACGTTTTCACAAACAATAATTAATAATTAATACTAAAAAAAGATACTAAAACACTGAGGAATAGGGGGACGTGATGGGTAGTGACAAAACGGCAAAGCCAAAGAAGATAAAACGCAATTGGGAGAGATTAAGCGAAAATGCTAAAAAAGAAACCTAGGATCAAAAAAAAGTTTGAAATAATGGAATGCGGGCATGGAACAGTGGACTTACGAGACAAAGGCGAAACTTGAATAGTCAAAGAGAAGTGAGGTGATCTGTTCGGCAGCTTCACTTGAAGACAGATGAAAAAAAAAAAAAAAAAAAAAAACAGCAGCAGCAACATCGCGTGTTTTCATCCACCATAAGTTCTGTACATTTTGGGCTTCTCTTTTTGGGCTGATTCTTACCTTTTTAAACCGGTGTCCATTGTTTTCAAGGCTGTTGTTTTCTGCACCTCTAATTTAACCCTCCACCCCATAATAAATTAAATCACATTTATCCTTTACACTTATCTTCATTTTCCATGTCATTATTTATTTCTAATTTTGTTCAGTGGTTAACTTTTAAGGCCTACTACAGTATTTTCATTCTTTCATCTCCTATTCTTCAAAAAATTACAAGAAACAGGAAAAATCTCTAACTTTTTTTTTTATTTTGTATTAAATTTTTATATATATAGTATTCATGCAACAAAATTTTTGGCTGGAAATAGGTTGCATGGAGTGAGGAAACTGGAAATTGTTTTTAAAAAACATGATCCAAAAACGTACTTTTTAAAATATATTTTTATGATTAGTTTTTGAAAATGCATTCTAGATTAGTGGATTCGAATATAGTTCCGGATTGTTTAGATCCAGATCTACCAATCCATAATGTATTTCAGGAAAATTAATTCTAAATGCACTTTCTAGAATATATTTCTGAAATTAATTTTTCAAAAATACATTTTGGAAACTGCATTCCAGAATACATTTCCAGAATTGATTTTTTTATAAATGCATTCTAGATCCATTTTTCTCTAATTGATTTTTAGAAATACATCTCACTCTCTATACCAAGTATTCTAAAATGGGTGTTCCAAAATGTTCTTCTAGAAAAACCAATTTAGAAATGCATTCCAGAATTCAACCTCATTTTTTAGATACTATTTGAGATAAAACAATTTGAATCTGTTTGTAAAATTTGAATGCGAGAACACATGTAATTCATATATGATATTAATGATTATTTTTCTTTAATTATTAGAAAAGGTCATTCATGAAGTTGATAGCAAAAAAAATCAAATAATCAATGAAAATGTTGAGGGATGGAGGTGTAAAAGTCGGATGGAGGTGCAAAAGTTATAAACAAATAAAAGAATAAGTTAGAGTAAAAATAAATTATGGAAAGAGTATTTTAGATATTTAACTTGGGATATAGAAGTATAAGAAGAAATTAGAAGGTATAAAGAGAAATTATAGGATGGAGGAAACAATTGTCATTTTCAAGACTTTCCTTACCTAAAGTAGTTTTTATAAAATTGACAATAAAGTAATATATAATGAGTAATTATATGGGAGTTTTTCTTTTTGTTTTCATCTTTATTATTATACTAAAAATGAAAGTGAAGATTAAAAATAATTTCTTTATACTAACTCTTAGAGTAAATTATTTATTATTATTATTATTATTATTATTATTATTATTATTATTATTATTATTATTATTATGTAAAATAAAAAAAATACTTTTTCAAAAATAATCATAAGTGAATTCCTTCTTATTTTTATTATTTTTTCATTTTAATTTATGATAATAATTTATTTTAATTATTAAATATAAAAATTAATTCTTTTATACTCACTTTTAGAGTTATCGGGTCTCATCTTTTATACATATAAATTAAAAATACTAATATAAATATTAAAATATTAATTACTTATGGATGAATATTTTAAATTCGTTGATGGATACAATTATCTACTATTCCTCGGTTTATAATTATTGAAACAAAATATCGATAATTATTTAAAAATTTATTAAAAATAAAAGTAAGTAAATGTTAATTTATTTTTTACTATAGTGTCAATTACTGTAATATATATATATATATATATATATATATATATATATATATATTGACGGTAATATTTGAAAATAAAAATATAATTAGGTAAAAGAATTAAAATTATCTATATAAATGCATCTTATAAATAAATAACACAACTTTATAAAATGAATAAAATATATTAAAATATGAAACAGTATTCAATTTCTCTAAAAAAAATTCTTAACTAATTATTTTAGAGTCTCTTCAGAACAAATAAATTCAACAAATAATGACCATCTAATGATCTAAAGTCTTTTCAAAAGAAATTCCACAAATTAATAAATAAACTAAAAAGTTCAACTTTTAAAACAAAACAAATGGAAGAAGGAAAAAAATACAATGCTTAGTACAAAACCTAGCAAACAACAATGATTACTCAATGCTTCAAAGCTTTTTTCATATGTTTTATACGACTAAACTTTGCTAAATTCTTCAATTCCTCCAATTATAATACCACTTGCAATAATCTTGTTATCCTCTTGTAGATCACTTATTTGCAACTTTGGTGATGCTCAAATTAATTAAAGAATTAATATAATAGTACTTCTTAAATAATTAATTAATTAATAAATAGGTATTTTTATATCATTTATTATTAAAAAATAACTAGATTAATTTTTATTAGACAAATGATTAATAGATTAAAATTTATTAATTTAAATATTGAATATATTGAAACTAATAATTAAATAATTAATAAATTAATATTTATTTTTAAATTTTTATTTTTTATTATTTAAATTAGTTATATATTAATATCTATTAATTAAAAAATTAATAGATTTATATTTATTAATAAAAATGAATTTACTAATATTTTATTATTATTTAATTAAAAAATATTAATTTATTTGGATCAAGATTACCCACAAATAATTTTATCTTTCTAAATTAACTGATGAAATAATATTAGTCAGTAATATAAATTTATCAACATTAATATTTATTGGTATTCTAAATTTATCAATAGATTATTATTTGTGGATAAATTTCGGTCAGTAATTAATAAATTTAATAAGAAAAAAATATAAAATAAAATAAAATGAAGTATAAAGTATACATGCTCATTTGGTAAAAAAAAAAAAAAAACTTGAATTATACCAAAAAGTGATAGTTTTGAGATCTATTAAAAAATATGAGAAAATCAAATCAAATAAAATAAAATATACTTATTCATTTGATAAAAAAAAGTGATAGTTGAACAACACTTGAATTTTTAAAATGAAATCTCATTCGGTGAATTTATGAATGGTGCAAACAAACTAATAAAAATATCTTATGTTGATTTTTTTTTCTTTTAAAACAAAAGTCTTTTTGAAATCTAAAAGTATAACCAAGATAGTTTTTAATGTATAAAAATATTTTAAAATACAATTCAACTCCTTCATATAAATTTTTACTAACTATATATAATATTAACGACGTAATTTAATATTTAAACAAATACGAAGGAAACAAAATTAATATTATAATGCGTAAATAAAAATAAGAAAATAAAAGCTAATATTTACATAAAGTTATAATATGTAGAAAATTAGAAAGTATAACTATTGGAAGATAAAAATTTACTATTCTAAGAGTGAAAATGGTTAATTTAAGTGAAGTTTAAAATTTTATTCTTTACGTTTAAAAAAAATTATAAAATAGAAAAAAAATTAATGTTCAAATTTCATTTTTATTAAATTATTATTCCTATAAATTTCTAAAAATCCTTTGAATTCTCTCACGTAGATCCTTACTCGGCAAACTAAAAACTGATTTAAAGGAAACTAGTAACGAAGACGAGACAAAACAACAATTTTCATCCCGGAGAAGAAGACTATGTTTTTTTTTCTCTCATCGGGCCTTGATTTATAGGGGACTGACCAAAAGAAAATAAGTCTGAAATTAATTACGATAAAATTGCAACACTGGATTATTGCGCAGTGGGAAATTTTTGAGATTTTTGAGATTGATTGGAGCAATTCATATTCTTTATTGATTCAAGTTGATCAACCGTTAATTTGCATTAATTCTTCATTTCTGCAACCTTTAATTTAGCTTAATTAGATTTTCACAATAATTAATTTGATTGATTCAAAATTTTCATTTGTAATGTTTCGTAAGTGGGATGCACAAGCAAACTTGGACTTCTGTGAAGAGTGGAGCCCATATGCACATGATGCTTACTATGAATTTAGGTTTCATCAATTTGACTCATCTTAAATTACCTTTCTCTTACAAAAAAGAGAAATATGCTATGGATTTATGAATACATGCCTTGATGTTAAAACTATCTAAAATGCAATAAATTAAGAAAAATTGAATTATACTATGTTTTTAATGAAAATATTTTAAATGCATAATTTATGAGGAAATAATTAACTTAGAAAATGCTCTTAGATAAGAAAATAAAAAATAAAATGACATACATAAGGGTTCCTAGACTTGTTGCCCTTTGAGGGTGACTCTTGGAGTGTGACTTGAAAGGGTTCTTATTATGTTGTTTCTTACCCTTGTCCTTCCAAGAAGAGTTATAATAGTCATTGTTTGAATAGCTCCTCATTGTCTCATCCTTTCTTTTCAATTTTAAGGGTAAGGTGTAAAACATTTTCAATGGAGGAGTATTCATACAATTCTACTAAGTCCTAGATGTTTCTCCTCAAACCACTAACAAACCTAGCTACTTTATGTTGAACATACAAGGATATGATGCTTGAAGATTTTGATGATGATTCAAGAACAAAGGACTTAAAAACTTGAAGACTTATAATCATTTGTATTTACTTGTAATAATTCTGTTTTATCTTTTTGAGTCTATAAAATTAGAGTCCAAGATAATCAGCACATAGTTCATTCTCTGAAAGTTCATTTTTATCAAAACCACTATGTGATAATCGATTATCACTCAGGATAATCGATTATCCTGCATTGGAATCTGTTTTCTGAAAACCTTGCTAGAATAATCGATTATCTGAGTTGATAATCGATTATCCCAGTTAATTTTAGTTTTTGAAAGTTCAGGAATGATGGATTATCTACCCAGATAATCGATTATCCTGGTCCAGTTTACTCCTCTGCGAAAATGGCTATGTGATAATCAATTATCACTTAAGATAATCAATTATCTACGTCTGTTATGAGTTTTGAATTTCGAATTTGGACCTATTTTCGATACACCTATTTCCAATACTCTTATTTTCGAAAAACTTTTATTCCCCAGATCCTAAATCTCTCTACTTAAGATTCTCTAAGGCTCTCTGAAAAAGACAACATTTTTCATACAAAAGTTAAGAGTTGTGATTGCTAGAGAACTTTGTGTAGGAAAGAAAAAGGGGCTTTTGAAACCTAGTGTGGACTAGAAGCGATAAGAATCACTGAGTCGGTTTCTTGGTAGATTGTGTGTTGTGTCATCTCTAGGAAAAGTTGTCATCATCCTTTATGGATTCAAAGGAGGTATTCATCTCTTGTGTGACTCAAGAGAGGTGTTTTCTAATCCTTATCTTTTGTAATTTGTAATCTGTTTTAAACTGTGATTATAGTGACAATGTTAATCCTCTTTTAGAATGATTAACAACTGGACGTAAGGTCTTTTAATCCGAACCTGTATAAATTACTTGTGTAATCTTTTTTCCCTTATCTCTTTACTTTACAAGCATTTTAATCGGTAAAATTTGAGAAAAAATTTTAAAACCCTAATTTTTATAAGAAACCAATTCACCCCCTGATGTGACTAATTTTCAGCACATCTTAAGTAGCTTATAATGTTATATTATTGTTTATAATATGTTAATAAAGCTTAATTAACTATAATTTGTATTACTAGGCCTTTAGAAGCCGTAATATAAAATTCTGCATAAAAACAATAAATTAGCTGTATTTTATTGTATACGGGTACTGATATTAGTTTACTGTTTTATTTATTATTTTTTTCTACAGAGATCCTAAAATCATGATTCTTGAAGCATTGAAAGCTAGACAAATTCATCTTTCTAGCGGATCAAGAAAAACTCAATTCGGAGCTAAATTGAATTTTATATAAATTATTTAAGGGAGGTTACGCGCACAGAGTCGGTCCACCGGGCATGCCTCAGTAAAATAATTATCATAAATTCGATAGACCGCCAAAATTAGTCAAAACGGTGGCATTTGAAAGATAACTTAACAAGCTTTCTAGTAAGACCAGAATCGTTTCATTTGAAGAATAATTGAGAAAACTGAAAGCTTCAAATCGCGCGGTACTGCACTGAAACGAAGGCAGTGCGACTCTTCAACATCTTATTGGATTAGGTCCGGTTATGGGCCTTGTAAGTTGTAATTGTACATTAGTTGAAGTATATAGTAAATTAACTTAATGTAATAACAGATAGTCGAAGTTTTCAAGTTCAGATTCAATCAAATCGATCAGAATTCTCTCAGTTGTTCTCTCCACTGCACCATGGCTCTTTCTCCTTGCTTGCATCTCAATCTTCCATGTATGTGTTCATTCTTCTTCATTGTTCTTCACGAATTGGATCTGGATTTCCTTCTTCTATCATCTTTAATTGTTTTTCTTTACTGAATTCATGAATTAGATTAGGTTTTTACCAAAAAAATCTGCTTGGAACTGAATTGCATGTGACAACTTGTTTAAGACTTGTGTTCTTGACTTGCTTTAGCTTGTGGATGTCTCTCGGTTGAGCATTGAAGCTTGCAATCACTTTGGTGAACTGTATGGTGAATGCTTGATTGATTAATTAGGTTTTCACAATGTCAAAAACGCAGTAGTTTTGCAATTTTGCTTACACCGAATCTGCTCCACAGTTCTTGTTCTTGCTTTCTTTAATTTTCTGCATTTTACTGCTTTTACTTTACTGTTTTGATGTTTTAATTGCTTTACAGTCACGGTAGCTAGGTTTTATTGCTTTGTTTACTTGCTTTAATCTCTGTAGAAGCTTAGTTTTAGGTTTAGATAGATTTTACTGCATTGTTTTAGGTTCTGTCATAGATTAGCATAAGATTAGAATAGTTTAAGTGTAGCTAGGTTCTCATTTTAATTTTCTGCACTACAAATTCCCATTGAATCATTCATAACTCAATCATATACTCTTATTACTTCCATGGATTGATATTCTGGTTTCCATTGTACTGCATTATTACTGTTTTAGGGGAACTCATTTGAAAGTGTTGAAACTGCGACATATCAATTTAACTTCTTTCAAATTGGCGCCGTTGTCGTTGTGAAGTAGGATCATTAAGAAGTAGGAGTTGTGATTGATTCATTTCATTGCATATAGTTTAGTTTGCATTGCATTTGCATTTTTGCACTTGTGTTGTTTTGTTGCAGCTTTTATACAGGTACCTAGGTGTATGACCCGATCTTCTGAAGTGGACCTAGCTCCATTTGATCCAGAAATTGCCAGAACTTGCATCAGGAACTTGCTTAAAAGACTGAGGCAGAGGACACAAGAACAACAAAACACAGAAAACTTAAAAAGAGGTCAAGACCCGATGAGTATTGATTCTGATATGGGTTCACAACAAGAAAAAACTTTGAAGGAGCTGGCAGCACCTGCTGAGCACTACCAGCCGTTATGTATACAGATGTCTCCGCCAAGAGAAGGAATGGTGGGTTATGAGCTGAAATCTAGTTTAATTCATTTGTTGCCCAAGTTCCATGGTTTGGCTGGAGAAGATCCTCATAAGCATTTGATGGAGTTCCACGTGGTATGTTCTACAATGAGACCTGCTAATGTGCTTGAAGACCACGTGAAGATGAAAGCTTTTCCATTTTCTTTATGTGATGTTGCTAAAGGCTGGTTATATAGTCAGGTTGTTCCTATTCTTTCATGGCACGAAATGAAAAGAAAATTTCTTGAAAAATTCTTTCCTGCATCCGAGCAAGTCTGCAATTAGAAAAGAGATTAGTGGTATTAGAAAACAGTAGGGAGAATCATTGTTTGAATATTGGGAGAGATTTAACAGATTATGTGCTACTTGTCCTAACCATCAGATTAATGAGCAGTTGTTGATCCGAGTATTTTTATGAGGGACTGATGGCTATGGATAGGAGTATGATAGATGCAGCTAGTGGAGGAGCTTTGATGGATAAAACACCTGCAGCGGCTAGGTACTTGATTTCTAACATGGTCGAGAATTCCCAACAGTTTCATTCCAGACAGAGCACGAGAGGATTACATGAGATTTGCCGGAGTTCGAGGCTACTCAAGATACTATGCGTCTGGAGAATAAATTGACGAGTTGACATCATTAGTGAGGCAGCTAGCTCTTACACGGCAGCCTATTCATTCATCACGGCAACGGAATTACACGCCTCCTATGCATTCCGAGTTGTGGCATTTGTGCGGCTCTTGATCATCATATAGATTCATGCCCCCGAGTTGCAAGAAGCTAATAATATTGAGTCGGCCGATGCTATGTTTGCAGGACAACAGTCTTATTTGAGACAGGTGTAGCCACCTATGCGATCTAACCGGCCAAGGTATGATCCTTATTCTTCCACTTATAATCCAGGTTGGAGAGATCATCCAAATTTCGAGATATGGTGCACCTAGTCAAGGCCAGACGAGCCAATGTTTTCCATCCCAGAGCAGAAGCAACAACAACATTACACACGGTCGAGACCATCCTTATCCTACATAATATTCTAGACCGGACCAGGTACCACCAGATATCAGCAACCACAACAGCAATACAATCAACGAGAACCAACCCAGGTATAACACTTACAAGAACCAGGCGGCAGCATGTGCGGCCTCTACGGCAGCCAGTGGTGCACCAAGAAAATAGCCCGGATGTGGGTAAATTGCTGGAAAATATAGTAGCTGGTATGAATGACATGAAGACTCAGATTGGTCGAGTTATCCACGAGCTTAATCAATTGAAACAACAGGGTTCCGAGTGCACTCCCATCACAACCTAAAGTAAATCCTAGGGGAGATTTGAATGCCATTACCCCGAGAAGTGGCAATCGGGTAAAATTTGATGATGCACCGGTTCGATTCCTGCCATCTGTCCAGGACAAATCACTGGAGGAAGATGTCCCACCACAACAAGTTTGTGCTAAACCTGTGATTCCCCCTCCTTTTCCATCTAGAGTTAGTGCTGTTAAGTATAAGGAGGTAGATCCAGAGTTGATGGAGATGTTTAAAAAGGTGGAAATTAATTTGCCCTTGTTAGAAGCTATCAGATAGGTCCCTAAGTATGCTAAGTTTTTGAAAGAGCTCTGCACTTATAAGAGGAAACTTAAAGGAGCTAACATTGAGGCCGTTTCTACACTATCACGGTTGCCACTACCTCGGAAGTGTTGTGATCCTGGTTCATTCTCTATCCCTTGCACTATTAGAAATTTGACTTTTGGAAATGCTTTAATTGATTTAGGTGCAAGTATAAATGTCATGCCTACAGCTTTGTATAAGATGCTTCAGTTAGGAGAACTCAAAGAAACCAGTGTGGTGATTCAGGTTGCTAATAAAACCACTGTGCAACCACTTGGTCTTCTTGAGGATGTTCTTGTTAAGGTAAACAATTTAATTTTTCCTGGTGACTTCTACATAATTGACATGGATGATGAGAGGAAGACCAGCCAGTCCACCATTATTCTGGGTAGGCCATTTTTTATGACAGCAAAGACAAAGATTGATGTCTACGCTGGTGTACTTACTATGGAATTTGGAGAAGAGAAAGTGACTTTCAACATATTTGCTGCATTGAAGTTTCCTATAGAGAGTCACTCTGTAATATATGATCATTCTTTGTTTGTTTTAGATGCTTTGAATAGTGTAGATTGTACATATGTAGATAAAACTTTGGACTGTATAAATGTAGATGACTCTTTGGACTGTGTACAGTTGAGCAACATAGACTCATATGCGGTGTTCGGCTACATTGGCCGGTTTGCAAAGTTTTACACTAACCATGATGTAGATACTCTATTAGATTTGTTTTCTGCAGGTATAACACTTGAAAATTCACACAAAAAGGAAGAAAATGAAGAAAATACAGAAAGAGAAAGTGGAAAAGAAAGTGAGCGACAAACACAAAGTACGAGATGAACTTAAAAAGCTGCCTGCTCACCTCAAATATACATTTTTGGGTAAGTTAAATACTAAACCTGTGATTATTGCTAATAATTTATCTGTTGCGGAAGAAGCGGCTTTGATTAATGTATTGAAGGCAAATGAAAAAGCTATTGGATGGAGCCTTGAGGATATTCCAGGGATAAGTCCTGTTGTATGTATGCATAGGATTTTGCTTGATGATAATATTAAGACGTATAGGCAACATCAAAGGCGAGTCAATCCAACCATAGCTGAAGAAGTGAAAAAAGAAGTAGCTAAGTTATTGAAGGCCGGAATAATTTATCTAATTTCAGACAGTGAGTGGGTATCTCCTGTCCATGTGGTACCCAAGAAATCAGGAACTACAGTTATTGAAGGGAAAAATAAAGAAATGTTGCGAGCACGAATTGTAAATAAATGGAGGGTGTGTATTGATTATAGAAAGCTTAACCAGGCTACCAGGAAAGATCATTTCCCTCTTCCTTTTATTGATCGAGATGTTAGAGCGCCTTGCGGGTAAGTCACATTATTGCTTTTTGGATGGTTTTTACGGTTATTTTCGGATACATATTGCACCGGAGGACCAACATAAGACTACATTCACATGTCCTTTTGGTACCTTTGCATATTCTAGGATGCCATTTGGTTTGTGTAATGCTCCTGCTACTTTTCGAGAGATGTATGTTGAGTATATTTAGTGATTTAATTGAGCATTGTATGGAAGTATATATGGATGATTTTACTGTATTTGGTTCTAATTTTGATTTATGTCTTGATAATTTATCTAAAGTATTGCATAGATGTGTAGAATCTAATTTGGTGTTAAATTATGAGAAATGTCATTTTATGGTTCAAGAAGGCATAGTCCTAGGCCATTTGATTTCAGCCAAAGGAATACGGGTAGACAAGACTAAGGTAGAAGCAATTGCAACCCTTAATTATCGAGAATCCAGTGAAGGAGGTAAGATCTTTTCTTGGGCATGCAGGTTTTTATAGAAGGTTCATTAAAGACTTTAGTAAATTAGCTTCTCCTTTATCTAAATTATTGCAAAAAGATGTGAAATATGTATTTGATGATGATTGTAAAATTGCATTTGATGAGTTAAAGAATAAGTTAATTTACTGCTCCTATTATGCAACCCCTGATTGGAGTTTGCCATTTGAGTTAATGTGTGATGCATCTGATTATGCTTTAGGAGCTGTGTTATCCCAAAGGGAAGATAAAGTAACTTATGTTATTGCTTATGCATCCAGAACTTTAGATTACGCACGGGTTAATTATACTACCACTAAGAAGGAGTTATTAGCTATTGTATTTGCTTTGGATAAGTTCATATCTTATTTATTAGGTACAAAGATTGTTGTTTATACTTGACCATGCAGCTCTTAAGTATTTATTGAAGAAGCAAGATTCCAAACCGAGGCTCATTAGATGGATTTTATTATTGCAAGAGTTTGATTTGATTATTAAGGACAGAGTTGGATTTGTGTAACCAAGTAGCTGATCATTTAAGTAGAATCCAGTCCACTATTCCCCCGATAACATTAATGAGTTATTTCCTGATGAGCATTTGTATGAAGTTAAATCTATTCCTTGGTTTGCTGACTTGGCTAATTATATTTCTTCTATTGTTTTACCTATTAATGCGAGATAAGAATTATTTGAATAAATTAAAATCGATGCTAAGTATTATTTACGGGAAGAACCTTATTTATGGAAATTGTGCACTTGATCAAATTATTCGCGAGATGTGTAACTTATGAAGATAGTATTCACATTTTACAATTGTGTCACGACTCACCGAGTTGGAGGACACCTTGGTTCAAAAAGGACAGCTATAAGAGTCCTGGAATGTGGATTCTATTGGCCTACTATATTTAAAGATTCCTATCATTATGTGTTAAATTGTGAACAATGCCAAAGAGTTGGGCATGCCATTTCTAAAAGAGATGAGATGCCACGACAAGCTATTTTATTACGTGAAGTATTTGATGTTTGGGGTATTGATTTTATGGGCCCCTTTCCTGTTTCTAATGGATTTAATTATGTATTATTGGTTGTTGATTATGTATCCAGGTGGGTGGAAGCTAAAGCGAGTTAAGGATAATGATTCCAAGGCTGTGGTTAAGTTTATTCGTTCTAATATATTTTGCAGGTTTGGAGTGCCTAAGGCCATCATTAGTGACCAAGGGAGCCACTTACGTAATAAAACTATGGTTGCCTTATTTGCTAAGTATGGGGTTACACATAAAGTATCCACGACCTACCATCCACAAACAAATGGCCAAGCAGAAGTATTTAACGAGAGAGGTAAAGAATTTATTGCAGAAACTTGTACAACCAAATAGGAAAGATTGGAGCCAACATCTAGAAGATGCATTATGGGCTCAAAGGACTGCTTACAGAACACCATTAGGCATGTCCCCATTTCGAGTTATTTATGGCGAGATCTTGCCATTTGCCAGTGGAAATAGAGCACAAATCATATTGGGCGGTGAAAGCTTGTAACTTATCCATGGAGGAAGGCTTGGACAACAAAGGAAATTGGAACTTCGGGAGCTAGAAGAGATAAGACTTCAAGCTTATGAAAATAGCGAGAATATATAAAGAAAAAGCAAGGAGGTTCCATGATGATAACGTATGTAGGAAGCAATTTAAAGAAGGACAAAAGGTACTCTTATTTAATTCTAGACTTAAACTTATTGCGAGGTAAATTAAAATCCTAATGGACGAGTCCTTATGTTATTACTAAAGTATTTCCCCATGGAGTCTGTTGAAATTTCGATCCAAAAACAGGTAATATATTTACGAGTTAATGGTCATAGACTTAAGATATTCCATGAAAGTCAACCGGTTTCACATATGGATAATCATATAATTTCTTTATCTAACCCGATTATGCAATGAATAAGTTATGTCTTGATTAATTATGCAGATTAAAGTTTTTTTTCGGGTATTATTTTTCTAAACTTATTTGACTCACATTGAGGACAATGTGTCTTTCAAGTGTGGGGTATTTAGGGAGATTTCTAAATTAATTAATGACTTTGATTTGTTCATACTTGAGCTTTGTAATTCGAGTTGGGCAAGGCTGATGCATGTTATTATGTTTTATATAATCGATTTTCTAAATTATGTGAGCTACAACCTTGATTTATTCATTGCTTTATGATTATTTAAGTGAGGTATTTAGACATTTTGATGACTGAATTAGTGGATGCCATGATAAGTTAAAGCGAGATTGATTCAAGTTGAATTGAGTTTAAAAGCAGTGAGATTTGAGTCTTCATTCTTTGATGTGTGATTTATTCTTGATGTTTTAACTATTGCAGAACTTGACTTTATTCTCCGAGTAAATTATCCGGTTCTATGCATCCAGTTGAAAATGATCAAGGCCATCTTTGTTGCGACCATTGACCAAATAAAGCCAACCTTTAAATATTATTGACCCTAGTCACCCCCTTGAGCACTGATTTATCTTTTCTTTGTTTATAACTCTGTACATTACAAGCCTGAAGCCAGGAAAAACCAGTTTTAACCCTGGACTTTGGTGAAGGAAAGAGGTTTTAATTCATAGATTGAGCAAAGCTCAAGTGTGGGGTGGTGTTTAAATTATGTAAGGTTTAAAAAAAAAAAAAAGTTGAAAAGCTAAAAACAGCAAAGCTGGATTGTATTGAAAAAAAAAAAAAGAGGAATGATAAATTATGAAGCCGAAGGTATTGAAAAGCATTATGTATTAAAGATTTCCACCACACTTATGCAGTATTTAAAACCATGTTTCTTTTATCAAAGTTCCATTATTTAAAGCCTTGTATCCCTTTGTTATCCATACCTAAAAGTTATAACCCATGGCCACGTTATAAGCTTAATTAAAGTCCTTTTGATTCTTTGGATGCATGGTAATTAGGATGATTGAAATTAGAATTTATTCAAGCCTATGATAATGGTTTTGCATTGAGAATATTTGAGTGAAACAACACCTATATTTAAACGAGTTGAGAGATGAGTGAAACACTTGACCTAGTGAGGAAATTCTCAAGTAAAGATGGATAGATTTTTGTTTAAATTATTCATGAGTGCCTATTAATTAAGGAGTCAAGTGTTTTATGCTGTAACTTAGATGCATGAGGCTTGGATATGAATTTTTATATGCTCACTTTACTTAATTGATTTATAAAACATGGAGCTACGAGAACTTAAGCTTTGCCCAGGAGTGCAAAGGGCTAAGTGTGGGGTATTTGATGTGACTGATTTTCAGCACATCTTAAGTAGCTTATAATGTTATATTATTGTTTATAATATGTTAATAAAGCTTAATTAACTATAATTTGTATTACTAGGCCTTTAGAAGCCAGTAATATAAAATTACTGCATAAAAACAATAAATTAGCTGTATTTTATTGTATACGAGTACTGATATTAGTTTACTGTTTTATTTATTATTTTTTCTACATAGATCCTTAAATCATGATTCTTGAAGCATTGAAAGCTAGACAAATTCATCTTTCCAGCGGATCAAGAAACACTCAATTCGGAGCTAAATTGAATTTTATATAAATTATTTAAGGGAGGTTACGCGCACAGAGTCGGTCCACCGGGCATGCCTCAGTAAAATAATTATCATAAATTCGATAGACCGCCAAAATTAGTCAAAACGGTGGCGTTTGAAAGATAACTTAACAAGCTTTCTAGTGAGACCAGAATCGTTTCATTTGAAGAATAATTGAGAAAACTGCAAGCTTCAAATCGCGCGGTACTGCACTGAAACGAAGGCAGTGCGGCTCTTCAACATCTTATTGGATTAGGTCCGGTTATGGGCCTTGTAAGTTGTAATTGTACATTAGTTGAAGTATATAGTAAATTAACTTAATGTAATAACAGATAGTCGAAGTTTTCAAGTTCAGATTCAATCAAATCGATCAGAATTCTCTCAGTTGTTCTCTCCACTGCACCATGGCTCTTTCTCCTTGCTTGCATCTCAATCTTCCATGTATGTGTTCATTCTTCTTCATTGTTCTTCACGAATTGGATCTGGATTTCCTTCTTCTATCATCTTTAATTGTTTTTCTTTACTGAATTCATGAATTAGATTAGGTTTTTACCAAAAAAATCTGCTTGGAACTGAATTGCATGTGACAACTTGTTTAAGACTTGTGTTCTTGACTTGCTTTAGCTTGTGGATGTCTCTCGGTTGAGGATTGAAGCTTGCAATCACTTTGGTGAACTGTATGGTGAATGCTTGATTGATTAATTAGGTTTTCACAATGTCAAAAACGCAGTAGTTTTGCAATTTTGCTTACACGAATCTGCTCCACGGTTCTTGTTCTTGCTTTCTTTAATTTTACTGCATTTCTTGCTTTTACTTTACTATTTTGATGTTTTAATTGCTTTATAGTCACGGTAGCTAGGTTTTATTACTTTGTTTACTTGCTTTAATCTCTGTAGAAGCTTAGTTTTAGGTTTAGATAGATTTTACTTGCATTGTTTTAGGTTACTGTCATAGATTAGCATAAGATTAGAATAGTTTAAGTGTAGCTAGGTTCTCATTTTAATTTTACTGCACTACAAATTCCCCTTGAATACTGAAAAACTCATAAATATACATTACTTCACTCATTCCATCATTCACATCACACATTTACCACTGTTTTGAACATTTTGACCGAAGTGACCACTTGTCACTCGGTCGGGTTTTCAACCACACGCACCAAAACACTCTCACACGGTCATCTCACATTTTTAAAACTCAAAATACAAAAATATTTGCATTTACATCGGTCAACCATACATTTTATACACTTCATTTGATTATTGACCGAGGCATTTATTCATATATTCATTTTGACCGAGACCTTTTATTTTGTTGATTTTCGACCACTTTTCGACCACCGATCGTATTCACTACGGTCATTTTCCATTTTAAAAACTCAAAACTCAAAAATAATTACATTTCACTCGGTCATTCGTATATTTTACACCTTTAATTTGATTCTTGATTGAGAAATTGTTTTTACATTTCATTACGACAGAGAGTTCACATTTCATTTGTGGTTTCGACTAGTGGTTACTATTCATTGTGGTCGGATTTATGAATTTCGTTTAACTTCATTCATCTGCAATTTTTTTCATTTATGTCTACATTCTTATAGGTCAATCATATATTTTGTTCACTAATTTCCATTTTTGACCAAGACAACTCATTAGTTTTTGTATGTTGGCCGAGAGCACAAAATTCGACCAGTGATTCCTGATTGTTATTACTGTTCACGTCGGTCGATTTACGATCTTGACGAGTGGTTCTTGTTCATCACGGTCAGATTTGTGATTTTGGGTCGGATTTGTGATTTTCCATATTTTTAGCCATTTTTTCATTCGAAGTATTTTCATTCATTGCATATTAGGATTTTACCTCATTTTAATTTAGTCTAAGATTGTAAATTTCATTTTTAGTTTAGTTCCCCATTGAATCATTCATAACTCAATCATATACTCTTATTACTTCCACGGATTGATATTCTGGTTCCCATTGTACTGCATTATTACTGTTTTAGGGGAACTCATTTGAAAGTGTTGAAACTGCGACATATCAATTTAACTTCTTTCACCCCCTCTTGGTTTTTGTCCCTAAACGCGAACATTTCACTGCGCGATTCTAACAAGTGGTATCAAAGTTTGCTTTGATAGTCATTCAAATTTCGAAAATGGCCAGACATAACCAAATGTTTGCTGAGGATGCCTCTATTAACAGACCCCCACTTTTTGCTGGACAAAATTATCCGTTTTGGAAAGTAATAATGCAAATATTTTTGGAGTCTGTTGACAGGGGTGTTTGGGATGCTGTTTTAAATGGTCCTTTTATTCCAAAAATAATTGAAAATGAAGTAGAGATACCTAAACCATTTTCTAGATGGACTGCAGAAAAAAACAAAAAATCTCAATATGATGTTAGGGCTAGAAATATTATTTCGTCTACCTTAACCCTTGATGAATTTTACAAGATATCGATTTGTAAAAGTGCTAAAGAGATGTGGGAAATGTTTAGAGTAACCTATGAAGGAACTGATGATGTTAAAAGAGCACAAAAGAACTCTTTAATATAAGAATATGAGATGTTCCGAATGCAACAAGGAGAAATGATCTTTGACGTTTAAAATCGTTTCACTCATATTGTCAACCATCTCACTGGGCTTGGTAAGATTTTTTATACTGATCAATTAAATGTCAAAATTTTGAAATCTTTAGACAGGAAATGACAATCAAAGGTGACTGTCATCACGGAGTCACAAAATCTTGCCACTATGTCAATGGCGGCTCTCTTTGGAAAGTTGAGAGAGCATGAACTTGAACTTGTAAGACTAAATGACGAGGAAGATCAAAGTGTCAAAAGAAACATTGCCTTCAAAACCGAGATTTCAAAAAGCAAGAACAAGAAGGAGGAAGAAGACTCTGAAAATGAAGAAGATGAAAATTTGAGTCTTATGATAAAAAAATTTACAAAGTTCATGAAAGCTAAAGGGAAGCAACCTTTCAAAGGTAAGGGAAAGGTAAAAGAAAGTTCTTCTTTAAGTTTCAAATGTTGTGGTTGTGGTGAAACAGGGCATGTGAAATCCGAATGTCCCAACAAGAATAGTGATGATCCTAAAGGAAGAAAATCTTATAAAAAGAAAGCCTACATAGCTTGGGATGATAGTGATTCGAGTTCGGAGTCAAGTGATTCGGATGTTGAAGCAAATCTTTGCTTAATGGCAAATAACAGAAATTCTTCCGATTGTGAGGTAAGTGATTCCAACTATTCTTCAAGTGATGATGAAAATGACTATGATGCTTTACATAATGCATATCAAGAACTATTTACTGCTTTTAAAGATTTAAAAATTGAATATAAATCTTTGAAAAAAATTTTGAATAAATCGGAAAAAGAAGTAGAATCTTTAAAATAAAAAATAGTGACTTTAGAAGAAAAAGGAAATAAACAAATAACATGTGCATGTAAAGAATATGAATATGATATTGACTTACTTAGATACTTACTTGAAAAAACAAAGAAAGAATTAAGTGATTATTACAAGGATGAAGTTACTGTGCAAACTCAAGTAAATTGTCATATTCCAATGAAAAAGCCTAAAAATAAAAGAACCCGTAGGGTATGGAATGTGAAAGGAACTAAAACTCCATAAGATGGAAGTAAATCTTTTTCCAAAATAAAATCATCAAATGCATGTTTTTATTGTATGAAACATGGTCATACTTCAAATAAATGTAGAATTAAGCATTTTGATGTTCCTAAGGGAAAATACGTTTGGGTTCCTATAGTTAAATGATTTGCTTGTCTCTAACCCCAAGGACCCAAAATTTATGGGACCTAAGAACTTGTGTCCTTATTCTGTAGAAAACTTCCAAATTCAAGAAGTCTATGTGGTATCTTGACAGTGCATGTTCAAGACACATGACTAGAGATAAAAAGAAATTTGTGAGTTTCAAAGCAAAGGAACAAGGATATGTAACCTATGGGGACAACAATAAAGGAAGAATCCTTGGAACCAGAAATATTGGTGGTGAAAATACTTTGGAGATAAAGGATGTGCTCCTTGTTGATGGACTAAAGCACAATCTTCTAAGTATAAGCCAACTTTGTGATAAAGGGCTTAAGGTAATCTTTAAAAATAATTACTGCACTATACATCATAAGGATTCTAAGTAAATTGCATTAAAAGGTATTAGGCATAACAATATTTATTTGATTGACTTGGATTATGCATATAATGTTGATATAACATGCTTAGTTGCTAAGAAAGAAAATTCATGGTTATGGCATAAGAGAGCGGCTCATATAAATATGCATCAATTAAGCAAATTAATTTCTAGAGACATAGTTGTTGGATGCCTAAGTTAAAATTTGAAAAAAATAAATTATGTGATGCATATCAAAAAGGTAAACAAGTAAAATCATCTTTTAAAACTAAGAATATAGTTTCTACATCAAAGCCTCTAGAACTTTTACACTTAGATTTATTTGGATCATCTAAAATCAAAAGTTTTGGTGGAAATTATTATGCTCTTGTAATTGTTGATGATTACGCTAGATTTACTTGGACATTTCTCCTAACATTAAAAAGTGAGGCTTTTAAGGTCTTTAGGAAGTTTGCCAAGCAAATTCAAAATGAGAAAGACTTAAGAATTAAAGTGTTAAGGTGTGACCATGGAGGAGAATTCCAAAATGAATCTTTTGAAAATTATTGTGAAGAAAATGGAATTTTGCATAATTTTTCTACACCTAGAACTCCCAACAAAATGGTGTAATAGAAAGGAAAAATAGGTCACTAGAGGAACTTGCTAGAACCATGTTAAATGAATCAAATGTTCCTAAATATTTTTGAGTTGATGTTGTAAGTACTGCATGTTATGTATTAAATAGAATGCTTATTAGGCCCATCATAAAATTAACTCCTTATGAATTGTTAATGGAAGGAAGCCTAATGTTTCACACTTAAAAATATTTGGTTGTAAGTGCTTTGTTTTAAATAATGGTAAAGATAACTTAGAAAAATTTGACTCAAAAGTCGATGAGGCTATCTTCTTAGGTTATTCACTTTCTAGCAAACCATATAGAGTATTCAATACAAGAACCTTGAATATTGAAGAATCTGTACATGTTATATTTGATGAAGTTGTAGACCTTGAGAAAAATCCTCTTGAGTCAAGAAAAGACTTTGCATAAAATGATGAATATGATTATGAGTACTATGAAGAATACTTAAAGGAAGCAGGTGAACAAAAGTATTTGAATGAACCATATCATTCAAATGAGTTAGATAAAGAATGGAAATCACCAAGGGGACTTTCTATTGACAATGTAATTGGTGATATCTCAAAAGGAGTAAGTACTAGAAATATGAATAATTTTTGTATGTTTTTAGCTTTTGTTTCACAGATTGAACCCAAAAATGTTGAGGAAGCACTTAAAGATGATCAATGGTACATTGCAATGCAAGAAGAACTAAATCAATTTGAGAGAAACCAAGTCTGGGAATTAATTCCAAGAGAAAAATCTCATTAAGTAATTGAAACAAAATGGGTATTTAGAAAAAAACTTGATGAAAAGGGAAATATAACAAAGAATAAAGTCAGACTTGTTGCCAAAGGATATTGTCAAGAGGAAGGTATTGATTATGATGAAACCTATGCTCTTGTTGCCAGGTTAGAGGCTATACGCCTACTTCTTGCTTATGTTTCATTGATGAAATTTAAACTATATCCAATGGATGTTAAAAGTGCATTTTTAAATGGATTTATCAAAGAGGAAGTATATGTGGAACAACCCCCTGAATTTGAAGATTTTAAATATCCTGATCATATTTTTAAATTAAAGAAAACTCTTTATGATTTGAAACAAGCTCCTAGGTCATGGTATGAAATGTTAAGTAATTTTCTAATTTCAAATGATTTTTCTAGAGGACAAATTGATTCCACTTTCTTTATTAAGAAAGTAAAAGAATATATTTTGTTAGTTCAAGTATATGTTGATGATATTATCTTTGAATCAACTGATAATTCCTTGTGTGAAGGATTTGCTAAGATAATGCAGGGTGAATTTGAAATGTTAATGATGGAAGAATTAACCTTCTTTCTTGGACTTCAAATTAAGCAACTTAAAGATGACACTTTTGTGTCATAAACCAAATACTGCAAAGAGATTCTCAAGAAATTTGAAATGGATACTGAAAAAGTTGCACACACTCCAATGGGAACATCCTACTATCTAGATAAGGACAAATCAGATTTGGAAATAAATCAATCTATGTATAGAGTTATGATATGTTCACTATTATACTTAACTGCAAGTAGACCTGATATCATGCAATATGTATGTGGGTGTGCTAGATTTCAAGCATGTCCAAAAGAATCTCATTTAATTGTAGTAAAAAGAATATTAAAATATTTAAAAGGAATTACATGATTTGGTTAATGGTACCCATCTGAAGCTTCTCCTAGCTTATTAGGTTATTCTGATGCTGATTATGGAGGCTGTAAAGTAGATAGAAAAAGTACTAGTGGTACCTGTCATCTATTAAGATCATCCTTAGTTTCATGACATTCTAAGAAACAAGCTTGTGTTGCTTTATCCACAACTGAGGCTGAATATATTGCAGCTGGAAATTGTTGTGCTCAAATTCTATGGATGAAACAACAACTAGAAGATTATAATATTTTTCTAAGTGATATGTCTTTAATGTGTGATAATACAAGTGCAATTAATCTCACAAAGAATCCTGTTATGCATTCTAGAACTAAACACATTGAGATTAGGCATCATTTTTTAAGAGATCGCATTTTTAAAGGAAATTGTAAAATAGAATATATAGACACAAATCATCAGTTAGCAGACATTTTTACCAAACCTCTTCCCAAGGATAGATTCTATGAACTTAGGAGAAACTTAGGAATATTAGAAATAGCATAAACTCTGCTTAACTGTAAAATATTTGCATTTTGTACTGGAATAATCGATTATTTTGTGTAATAATCGATTATCTTGTGTCTAATACATGTCAAGTTTGTCAAACTCTCTGGAATAATCGATTATCTTGTGTAATAATCGATTATTGAAGCTTCAATGTGTAATCCATGAAAAATATTTCTGTAATAATCGATTATTTAGGGTAATAATCGATTATCTGTAATTCAATGTGCCAAATCAGTAAATTTTCTCTGGGATAATCGATTATCTTAGGTGATAATCGATTATCCATGCATATTTCTGGGTAAAGGATGAAGAAATAATCGATTATCATAAGTGATAATCGATTATTTGGCGTCGTTAGAGATATTCTAGTCGTTGGCAATGACTCTTTTTGCTTGGATTCTTGGAAATATAGTCGTTGGGGACAATTCCTATATATAGATGAATTCATTTTCGAATCATCACACCCTATTTCCTCACTTCCAAGCATTTTACATAGATTTCAAGCTTTTCTTGCCTTCTTGTATCCCTCCAAGCTATTGCTTTTCTCTAAGCTTCATAAACTTTCATCTTTTCAAACCTTAAATTCTTCCTAAATGGCTTCATCTTCTAGGCGTAAGATTCCAACAAGGAGAAGATTTGTTCCTACATCTCATCCCTGCCCTAATTCTATTGAAGGGTGAATCTCTGATGACGAAGGAAGACAATAATATCTAGATTTTTGGAAGGAAATGAGTATTATATCTTCTAAGTATCTTATTGGTAATCATTTCATTGACAGGGGCATCAATTTCCTAAATCTCCTTGAACAACAAGGAGTTCTATCTTTCATTGAAATGTAGGGCACCTACTATCCTGATTTGGTCAGAGTCTTCTTTTCCCGTTTCAAGTTCAGAGATAATGTTGCCACTTCCAGAGTAAAGGGGGTCACCATCATACTTGATGATGACATTTGGGAGAGTGTTGCTCATTTTCATATTAGAGATGATGCTGTCAATGTTCTTGCTGATCTGGAAGAATTCAACAGAATTCTAGCATATCGTTCTTTCCTCTGTAATCCTACCATGGAGATTGGCAGACAACTTCTAGCTGGTCCTCTGAAGAAAGAGGAACGTATGTTACTGCATCTTCTTGTTTGGATTCTCTGTCCTAGAGCCACCAATCATGCTCAATGTTCTACCGCTGATCTCCGTATCATTTATGCAATTATGAACAGCGAGCTAATTGACTGGCCCAGTCTTGTTACCTTGACAATGCTCAAAGTGAAGTGTCACCCCACCTTTAAGATTTCTTATGCACTTCTTATCTCCAGGATTCTGGAATATAAAGGTGTTAATATTGAAGGTGAACAATGAGCTCGGACATTAAATTCAAATTGGATGCTTGATGGAATGTTATCTCAGTTGCAGATGGTAAATGTTAATGGAACATACTTTCATAAAGATGATGCTCCCCATGCTGTTGAGGTTGCTGTAGATTCTGATAATGAAGAGATGTCTGCTGCAGATATTCCTGTCACCGGAACTTCATTTGGTGCTCATGCCGATCCCCGCTCCTCCATTGAGGATATGCTTGTTAACATGAACCAACGAATGCAGGAATTCTTCTATATCTCTGTTGAATGTCATCAAGATATTATAAATAGAATTTCAGATGTAGATGAACGTGTGTCAAATCTGGAAGACAAATTTGATATGCAATTTAACTCGAACAGTGAAGAATTTTAGAATTCTAGGCTTAGGAATTTCTGTTTATATGTTGTATTGTTTTAACTTAAATATCTATACACATTGTTGCACACTTTAAGGGGGAGTTGTTTATTTTTTTTTTATGCACATGTTGAGGGAGAGCTTTAAATTTCTTTAATATCTTTTTTATTATGATAAAAATAGGGGGAGAAAATATTTAAAGCCTGGTATATTTAATATTTTTGTTAGTTGTGACAGTAAAAATAGGTTATTGCAAAGGGCTTTAAGACAACTTTTAATCATCATAAAAAAGGGGGAGATTGTTGAACATTAAGGATATGATGCTTGAAGATTTTGATATAATTCAAGAATAAAGGACTTAAAGACTTGAAGACTTATAATCATTTGTATTTACTTATAATAACTATGTTTTGTCTTTTTGAGTCTGTAAAATTAGAGTCCAAGATAGCCAGCACATAGCTCATCCTCTGAAAGTTCATTTTTATCAAAATCACTTTGTGATAATCAATTATCACTCAGGATAATCGATTATCTTTCATTGAAATCTATTTTCTGAAAATCTTGCTAGAATAATCGATTATCTGGGTTGATAATCGATTATCCCAGTTAATTTTAGTTTTTGAAAGTTCTAGAATAATTGATTATCTACCTAGATAATCGATTATCCTGATCCAGTTTACTCCTATGTGAAAATAGCTTTGTGATAATCGATTATCATTTAAGATAATTGATTATCTACGTCTGTTATGAGTTTTGAATTTCGAATTTGGACCTATTTTCGATACACCTATTTCCAATACTCCTATTTTCGAAAAACTTCTATTCCCCATACCCTAAATCTCTCTACTTAAGGTTCTCTAAGGCTCTCTGAAAAATGCAACATTTTTCATACAAAAGTTAAGAGTTGTGATTGCTAGAAAAAGGAGCTTTTGAAACCTAGTGTGGGCTAAAAGCGATAAGAATCACTGAGTAGGTTTCTTGGTGGATTGTGTGTTGTGTCGTCTCTAGGAAAAACTGTCGTCATCCTTTGTGGATTCAAAGGAGGTGTTCATCTCTTATGTGACTCAAGAGAGGTGTTTTCTAATCCTTATCTTTTGTAATTTGTAATCTGTTTTAGATTGTGATTATAGTGACAACGTTAATCCTCTTTTAGAGTGATTAACAACTGGACGTAGGGTCTTTTGATCCAAACCAGTATAAATTACTTGTGTAATATTCTTTCCCTTATCTCTTTAATTTACAAGTATTTTAATCGATGAAATTTGGGAAAAAATTTTAAAACCCTAATTTTTATAAGAAACCAATTCATCCCCTTCTTGGTTTTTGTCCCTAAACACGAACATCCCGTTGTGTGATTCTAACACTTTAGCCTCATTTGTTTCATCATGAAATCAGGCCCTAAGTAGTAAAGATTCTAGCATCTTAAAGTAATCATTCACAGATAAATTTCCTTATTGAAGTAGTTAGAGCTTCAAAAGGAGTTTCATCCTATAGTAGGAAAGAACAAATCTAGCGCGCATTAAAATTTTAATGTCCCTCAAAGAAGTCGCAGTGGTCCTTGGTAAATTTCCATACAAACTTTATGTCACCAAGTCATGAGATATCCCTCTAATTCTACTACAACCAAATCTACTTGTTCTTAATCCCGTACAGGATTTACATTGAAATTTGATCTATCTTGGCTTCACAATCCAAGTAAACTTTTGGATAATTATCTCCATATAACTATGGGATCTTGATGTTGTGCATCTTTGGTGTAGTATTGCTCCTAGAGTTCCTCCTTCTATGGTATCTCCTTCCTTCATCTTCTTGGGAATTTGTTGTTGAGAATGACCTTCTTCTTTCTCTCCCACTCCATCCCCAACCTTTGGATGGTCTCCCTTAGGTTCCTTTCACTCTCCTTCCTAGAGAGTTCCATTTCCTTAAGGAAATCCACCAAAGAAACCTCAGCTTATCCCTTCATTTGCCCTTCATGGGATTCTCCCACCTTGCCTGCCTTCTCGAATGAGATGTTTGACATTTTTTTCCCTAAAAACTCAAGTCTAAAACAAAGAAAAACAACTCAAAGAAAAAAAGTTAGATAAACAATTAACAAACTCTCTAAGTGTTTGGCTTCTCACACAAAATTTTCAAGGTATGCTTACTCAAACCCTCAAGTATTGTCCTAAGTGTTCAACCCTCTTAAAAGTCCTTTAATCTTGAAAGTTGGTGTTCATATAGAAATATATGCACCAAATAAAACACTCAAGAGTTCCAAGAAAAGAAAACCACAAAGACAAAACTTAAGATCCTAAGACAATCAAGAAAAGCTCAAAGCAAGAAAGGGTACACTAAAAAGAGATATTGAGACAAAACTTTCAAAAAACTAGAAGAGAAAAGCTAGAATATATTTCAAGGAAACTTAAACATTCAATTAAAAATTTTTCTAACAAAGAACATACACCAAGAAGATTATAGTTCCACGATGTTGGAACTAATTTGTCATACTCATCCATACAACCTTTCCTTATTAACAATTCTATAATCAATTAGCATACAATTGCATAATTGTTTTGTTTACAAAAATGGCCTAAAGTGCCTTGGACAAAGTATTTTTCCAGCTAGGGATTTTTTGTTCTTAAGTATTGATTCTATAGACTTGACAAATAATAATGAAATTGTTACTAGGTGATCATGAACACTTAGCTCCTTTGTTTAAGTTCCACTATCAATTCAATATGCATGCACTAATTTAGGCATTTTATCAAACATGTTCAAGTATTAGAAACAAGAAAAAAAAACTTCAAAGTAGAATGTGAGACATATGACTCAAGCAAAAAGATAAGCACATTTAAAGACTCAAATGAACATGAATTAGAAGCAACATGCAATAAACATATCATGCATTTTTTGGTCATTCTAAGGCTAGGAATTTTATCAAACACTTTGCAGGTGATCACAAGAATTTTAGGTGAACAAGGAATGGACACCAACCTCAAGTCCAAGCCAAAACAAGTGCTAGACAGTTTTGCACCAACATGTTAGACAGGTTTGCACCAAACTAAAAATAGCTATAACAAAAGAAGGATTAAACAATAAAACAAAAGAACACCTTATCTTAAACCATAGTTCTTGATACCAAATGATATGAATGCAGTTTTTAAGTTAAGCAAAAAAGGTCTTTGATATAATTCAAATGAAAAAACCCAAGGAATATTCTCATTAGGCACGAAGATAATCGCTTATCTAAGTTTGAAGGTGCACTTTTAAGGATTCAAGAGAGGAGAGGAGACGAATAAAGCACAAAATAGTAACAAATAAGGGCTAGATGAAATGCAGTAAAATAAGAAGAAAAGGAATAAAATGGAGAAGAGAATAAGTGAGGGTGAGAATGGAGGGGTGACACGCCACTTAGGGGATGGATCAACACAAGATAAGTGGTGGTTGTCGTCACTTGAATCAAAGTTCAAGATAAGTTTAAGAAAAGAAGAACACTCAAAGAGAAGAACTCTCAAACTTTCATTCAATTTCTAACCATTTACAAGAGGTGGGGAGCCTTCTATATATAGGCATGGGTGAGGGACCTAGAGGGAATTTCATTAAGGATTCTTGATGTGGACATAAAAGCCCAAGGTCATGAGAATAAAGATGAAGATCTAATTGAAGACTTAATTGGACCAATGACTAGAGGAAGGATTAGAAAGGCCAATAAGTTTTACAAGAGAATGTGACTCTTTTATGGGAGACCCAACAGTCAAGGACCCAAGTCACTAGGGAGGCTAAGCTAGTTACATGTGTAATAGGCTTGACGAGTTAAAATAAAAATATTTTTTTTTGTGGAGTTGGGATCTGAACCCAAGACCATTAGTTTAATATTTGATTAGTTTTAATTCTTTTGTTTTTTTTTCCTTTTATTATAAACAAAGTCAAGACCAAGAAAACCTTAAACCCTAATTTTTTGTATTTATGATTGTTGAATAGAGAAAAGAGGCAACAAATGATTTTTGTCAAAGTGAGAATATTTCTCTACTAAGGTTATTCCTTCCATCTTTGATCTTATCAAGAATTTACCAATTATTGTGGTGATCGTCCTTAAGCTTATCAAACATTGTTTGTGGTGCCTTTCTTTATTCAGGTTTTCTCTATTTTGTTCTCAATTCTTAATTTTTTGTTCTTAATTGATTTCAAACCCTAAATCTTTTTACGTCAGTTCTATTTGGAATCTTATCATTTCTAGAAGCACATGTTACCTTAATTTTAACCTAAAATGGGTTGTCCCCTTGCCTTTTTCATCCTAAATCGTGATCTTTCTCACCTAAAAGGTCAATGGTTGACCTTCTCTTCCCTCATGGGTTGTCCATGCTTCAAAGGCTTTGTTCCAAGGCTTTTTTCCTCCAAAAAAGGTGGTGGAATTCAAAAGAGAGATGCCCTTTAGTAATCCTACAGAAACAACATTTAAAAAAAATTATGGAAAACTAAAGAGAAGGAAAAATACTAAGTAAATTAAAGGTAAAGGGTGGAGAGGAAGCTTCCCTTTTAGACATGCTTTTGTTGATCCTCCTAGGAATGACCTCTTCCTCCTCAGTTGAACTTAGGGACTTATCATTTGGACCATGTCGACCACATGTCAACAAATGCCCAAGGTTTTGCACGTTAAGATGAATGCTAACAATGTCAAAATGGGCTCGAACTTCCCTCATCCCTTTTATCAAGGTTTGTTTATGGTGGTTGGTCCTTATGGTTGTTTGGACTCAACCGAGGTTGTGGCAACACACATTATGGCTATATTTCACCAATGGAAGGAAATGGTGAAGGAGGCCCATGATGGTCGGGCCAAGGTGGGGAAAGTGGACAAACAAAAGGCCACTCTTCAGCATCAACAAGATGATCACATGGCAGCCCTATTCGAGAAGGCAAAACAGAATATTGTGTGCTAAATATGGAGAGGGTGTTGAAGGAGATTGAAGCACATAAAAAAGGCAATGAGAGTATTAACGCCTAATTTCATCCGGGTAGTTAAAAAATATTGAATAAATAAATAATAGCATTTACTTTGAATATATTTGGAAAAATGAAATGAAAAAGAAAATTAAAATTAATACCAATAGTTCTTTTTATTAGCATTTTCTTTTTTTTTAGAAAAAAAGAAAATTTATTAAAAATTAATAGTTTTTATTGACAATTTTTACATTTTTGTAAGAAAAAAAGGCCAACCCATTTTGTGGGAAGATTTACCCTAATTTTTAATCTAAAAATTTCCTTTAGCTTGTTTTTGGATTGTGGTGGGGATTTAAGGGAGTGAATTTGAGTGGATTTGTGAAATTGTTTGAATTGAGGGAAATATAATAAATTTAAAGGGATTTGAGTGAATTTATTGTAGTTGATGTAATTGAATATAAGATAATTGAATAATAATATTTTTAGTATAATGACCAAATTATCTTTATGAGGTAGAATGAATAAATTAAGTAAAAAGTAAAAGTATAGTTATTAAAAAAATTACATTTATTTTTAAAATTAGATATGGTAAAATTTAATTTGAGTGATTATTATATTGATTTTAAAATTAGTTTTTGTTTTTAAATTTATTGATATTTATAAATATAATATTTTAAATTCATAATAATTTAAAAAAGAAGAAATTTTATTTTTTTATACTTTAAAAAAATGTAATATTTATTTATGAATTTTTATTTTAATAAAATTAATAAAAAAGTTAAATATAATTGTAATATTTTCTATATCTAAATGTAATATTAATATTTGTTACTAAAATTAATAAAATGATTAAACTATTTTTTTAGTTCTAAAAATTATTTATTAAATTTTAAAATAAAAAGATAAAAAAATTATTTTCATAGTGTTTTAATTTCTATACATCTAAAATTATAACTAAATCGTATCATAATATATAAATATATATTTAATCAATTTTTATATATAAACTGTTTTTTATTTTCTATAATATAAAATATTAAAGGTAAACAAGTATAATATTTAATTTATATTTTTTTTAGTATTGGATATAACTAATATTATTTAACATGATTTTAATTATAATTAAAAATATCTAAAGTTATGAAACACAATTTTAATTAAAAATAATTAAAATTATACTAAAATTGTGATGATTATACATTGTTGCATAATCGATTATGCAAGTGCTTCATAATTGATTATGTATTCGTGAGGTTATGATACAAACCAATCAGTGGACCCAAACCCAATAAAGAAGGATGACCCAATAGTAAGGAAACGAGCAAGCAAGAAGTCAGCGTGGATGACTGATTATGTCTGCGGACAAAATTAGAAGATCCTGATATGCTCAAATTATGTCTGCAGACAAAATTAGAAGATCCTGATATGCTCAAATTAATTCCTGAAATTTCTGCTGCAAATTATTAGTTTAATTCCTGTTTTATTTCCCTAATTTTTGCTTGATTGTTAGCACCCAATTCCTTTTAATAGCTATGATGTAATCAAAACGAACAGTAATAAAAGTTTTCAAGATCCTTTTTCCCCCAAATTCTATTATTCTCTTTCCCTTAATTTTCTGAGGAGTGGACACTCACTCGAAGAGTGTTAAAACCTTTGAGCATTCTGCAACAGAGTGTATCATTGGTGCTTTCATCATGGACACAACTGAGCTTATGAGCGCCCTTCAATCCAATATCGATGCACAGATGGTAAAGTTTCGTGAATTACTCGAGTTCCATACCGAGTCAGTTCATTCCACACTCTACCAACACGTGGTAGAAGTTGATTCGAAGGTCGCAAACTTACACGTCGAAGGCAAAAAACAACCACAGAATGCATTTGCCGGGCAGACGTCACGTGCGCTGAAATTAAACGTACCACGTTTTGATGGTTCCAATCTCTTGGATTGGATTTTCCAGATTGAAGCTTTCTTCAACTTCCACGAAACTCCGGAAGAGTCCCGACTTCAGATCGTAGCCTTTCATCTTGACAGACGCTCTGCTAGCTGGTTCCAATGGGCAACACGTAACAAATTGTTATCATCGTGGCCAATTTTTCTCACCGTTGTTCGCCACCGCTTCGGTCCAACTCAGTACGAAGACATTGAAGGTGAACTCTCCAAATTAACTCAAACCGGCTCTGTAGCTGATTTTCAAGCCCAGTTTGAAGAATTGATGAACAAGGTCAACGGTATCTCCGAATCACTACTGATCAGTTTTTTCATTATGAGACTGAAAAAGCATTTGAGACGGGAATTGCAATTTCACCGACCTGCTACGTTAATGGAAACCTTCGTCATGGCCAGAACATATGAGGCCCGTTTTGATGACACACCAACCATAGGCAAATTGTAGTCTCGCGGCACACAACACTCCACAGGCTCACATACCCAACCTAACCACAATCAAACAAACCGATCCAATTCAAATCCAAATAACCCATCAAACAATACTGCAACATCGTTACCACCACTCTTACCCACACCACACTCAAACCCTGCCGTGCGGAACATGCCCTCTGCCGAACTCCGAGACTGCCGTTCAAAAGGTCTCTGTTTTAAATGTGAGGAGAAATGGAACCCATCTCACCGATGCCAAAACCGCGTGCTTATCCTCATGGGAGCAGATGAAGAGGAACCCCCACCGGAATCCGAGGATAACTCAATAGATGATGTCTCGGGTGACATATCCAACCTTCACTCCTTGTCCAGCCAGCTCCAAAGTCGATCCTTGCGTGTTTCCGGCCTTTATAACCAAACAAAATTCACCATCCTCATTGACAGCGGGAACACTCACAACTTTATCAAGCCTGCGTTAGTGGAACGATTGGGGTTACCTATCAAACCATGCCCTCATTTCAAGGTCGCAACTGGTTGTGGAACCTTCTTGGTTTGTCAATTTTGCTGCCATAATGTCCCTCTTATCTTACAGGACATTAAATTTGAGGTGGATTTGTTTATCCTGAACATTGAAGGTCCCGATGTTGTGTTGGGCTTTCCTTGGTTGCAATCTTTGGGCAAAGTTGCTCATGATTATTCGGCTCTCACTATGGAGTTCATGTGGCAAGGGACCCAAATTACTTTAGTAGGTGATGCCTTTCTAGCCTCACAATCAGTGTCACTGCATCAGCTTCAAGCATTGGTTCACACCAATAATGTGGCCAGTGTTTTTACCATCACGACGTCCCTTCAAGACGTTGATTCTCTCCCAGAACCATCCAGCAATTTTCCATCCAACCTACCCAGCCCAGTTACTGATCTATTACAACGTTTTAAGTCCATTTTTTCTACACCCACAGAATTGCCTCCTCACAGAACGGTTGACCATCACATCCATCTTGTTGAAGGATCCAAGCCAGTCAATGTGAGGCCCTATCGATATCCTCAATTTCAAAAATCTGAAATGGAGAAGTTGATCCGAGAAATGCTTGATCAAGGCATCATCGTCCCTAGCCACAGTCCATTTTCTTCACCTGTCTTATTGGTAAAGAAGAAAGATGGTACATGGCGATTTTGTGTGGGTTATAGATCGTTAAATTCTGTTACAGTTAAGGATAAATTTCCAATTCCAACCATTGATGAACTTTTGGATGAGTTGGGTGGCGCAAGAATATTTACAAAACTGGACTTGCGTGTAGGGTACCATCAAATTCGGGTTCATCCGAGTGACACTTATAAAACGGCGTTCCGCACACATGAGGGCCATTTTGAATTTCTTGTAATGTCGTTTGGACTTACTAATGCACCGTCAACATTCCAAGTCGCAATGAACCAATTGTTTTCTCAATACTTACGAAGGTTTGTGATTGTTTTTTTTTTATGGCATACTGATATATAGTGCCTCTATTGAAGATCACTTGCAACATTTAGCATTGGTTTTCACTTCCTTAAAAACTCATTGTTTTTTTGTGAAACTGTCCAAATGTCTATTCTGTCAAGAGTCCATTGACTACTTAGGCCATATAGTTTCTTCTCAGGGTGTACAGGCGGATCCGGCCAAGCTTGAAGCCATGGAAAAATGGCCCATACCAGTAACGGTCAAACAACTTAGGGGGTTCTTAGGCCTTACCGGATACTATAGAAAATTCATTGCCCATTATGCATGTATAGCTTCTCCTTTAACTGATCTCCTGAAGCATGATGCATTCTCTTGGAATGAAAATGCTCAACGGGCCTTCCTTGCCCTCAAGCAAGCTATGCTTTCTGCGCCGGTCCTTAGTTTACCTGACTTTTCTAAAGAATTTGTAATAGAGACTGACGCATCCAACGTCGGTATTGGAGCTGTTTTAATGCAAGAGGGCCACCCCCTTGCCTTCTTTAGTAAGAAATTGGGCCCGAAGTTACAAGCTGCATCTGTATACATCAAGGAACTACATGCCATTACAGAATCTGTTCTTAAATGGAGACAATACTTGTTAGGTCATTTTTTTGTCATCCGAACTGATCATAAGAGCATCAAGGAATTACTTCGACAAGTAATACAAACTCCGAACAGCGAGTCGTATGTACGCAAACTCTTGGGGTTCCAATTTCGCATCGAGTACAAACCTGGGGCTTCCAATAAAGTGGCTGACGCACTTTCACGTGTGCCGGCTGACTGGCCAGACAGTGACCACACACCCGCACTCAGAGCATTAGTGTCATCACCTACATATGGTATTATTACTCAGCTCCAAAAAGATAATGCTTCAGATTTTTTCTATCAGACTTTTCGTGAACAACACATGCAGGGATTGCTCCGGTACCCTTATACTATCGTGAATGGGGTCCTCTTCCATACCGGTCGTTATGTGATCAACCCAACATCTCCTCTATGTCATACAATCATTAGCGAATTTCACGATACACCAAGTGGTGGCCATGCTGGTGTGAAACGTACCCTAGTTCGTGTTGCTGCCAATTTTTATTGGTCCGGTATGCGTAAAGCAGTGGAAGAGTATGTCGGCTCATGTCTTACTTGCCAACAAATTAAATACTCAACGCAGGTTCCAGCGGGACTCCTTCAACCTCTCCCGATTCCAGAGACGGTTTGGGAAGATGTGACAATGGATTTTATTACGGGTCTCCCTCCCTCTCAAGGATCCACGGTTATCCTTGTTGTTGTGGATCGATTATCGAAAATAGCTCACTTTGGTGCTCTTCCCACGTCATTTACCGCTTCCAAAGTAGCAGAGTTGTTTGTGTCTTTGGTTGTGCGTCACCATGGGTACCCTCGTTCCATTGTGTCTGATCGTGATCCAGTCTTCATTAGCGCTTTTTGGCGCAAGCTGTTTGAACTTAGTGGCACCAAGCTTGCTATGAGCAGTGCCTATCACCCTCAAACTGACGGTCAAACTGAGGTAGTTAACCATGGGTTGGAACAATATCTTCGTGCCTTCACTCAACATAAACCGTCTTCATGGGTTGCATTCCTCCCGTGGGCCGAATTTCATTATAACACCAGCTACCATAGTGCCTTGCAAATGTCCCCTTTCGAGGCTCTTTATGGTCGAAGATCACCCACCATTCCGGCATATACTAGGGGATCCACTTCTATACAAGTATTGGATGAGGCCCTAACTTCTCGTGACGAATTACTCCGCACTTTGAAGACAAATTTAACTGTTGCTCAACATAGAATGCGTTAGAAGGCCAATGCACATCGTCGAGACATTACTCTCGCTGTTGGTGATTTGGTTCTCGTACGCCTCAGATCGTATCGCCAAACATCAGTCCGTCAATTGAAACACCACAAGCTCTCGAAGAGGTTCTATGGTCCTTATAACATCATCGAGCGCATTGGGACAGTGGCATACAAACTCCAACTTCCTCCTGGTAGTCGCATTCACCCGGTTTTTCATGTGTTGGCTCTTAAACCTTTTCGTGGTACTGATAAGATGTCTGCATGTGACTTACCCTTGGAAAGCTTTGATAACCAACCTATTGATCAACCAAGGGCAATTTTAGATTGGCGAACTCAGTTAGTTCACGAGCAACCACAGGAACAACTCTTGGTGCATTGGGAGGGTTGTCCAGTTGATGAAGCTTCCTGGGAAGACTTGGAAAATTTCCGCACTTGTTATCTCGATTTTCACCTTGAGGACAAGGTGAGTTACTGCAGAAGGGAAAATGATACAAACTAACTAGTGGACCCGGACCCAATAAGGAAGGATGACCCAATAGTAAGGAAACGAGCAAGAAAGAAGCCGGCGTGGATGACTCGATTATGTCTCGGACAAAATTAGAAGATCCTGATATGCTCAAATTATGTCTGCGGACAAAATTAGAAGATCCTGATATGCTCAAATTAATTCCTGAAATTTCTGCTGCAAATTATTAGTTTAATTCCTGTTTTATTTCCCTAATTTTTGCTTGATTGTTAGCACCCAATTCCTTTTAATAGCTATGATGTAATCAAAACATAATAGAATAAAAGTTTCCAAGATCCTTTTTCCCCCAAATTCTATTATTCTCTTTCCCTTAATTTTCTGAGGAGTGGACATTCACTCGAAGAGTGTTAAAACCTTTGAGCATTCTGCAGCAGAGTGTATCAGGTTATTTTAGACAATTTAATCCACTTTTTTTTATAAATAAAGACATTTCTTCTCTCAAATGTGAGGGTTTCGTACTACATCGAACCCACACATAAATCTTACAAATCTATGCAAATTCACAAATAAAAACAAGGTGCATCCACCCAATTCTCTCCTTACAAATCATCTTGAACAAGTAAATTGATAGAAACGAATAAGGACTTGAGGATGTCTAATAAAGACCGAAAAGGGTTGAAGGGACCACACAAAGGAAGCACAAATCACGAAAGATTTGTGAAGGTAGCAAACGGGGAAGGATAAGCAACAATTTTGAGGTATTTTTTCTTTTTCTTTATCTAGTTCTTGGTCTTTTTATTTCTTCATGGTTTTGTTTGTGAACCACCTCTCATCCCCTCACCATCAATAGCCACTCACACCTCCCCTTTTTTCGCTCTCGTGAGTTCTCACTCTCCCTATCATCTTCATATTCCTTCTTCATTGTCCAGAACCTTCATTTTCTTTCCCACTCGTGCCTCCCTGCCCCATCCTCACACCTTCAATCTCACTTAATCTGTTCCATACCTAGCACACCACACTAAGCCCCAAATCATTGTGGCCACCATTGTGCCTTCAACCTCACCCCACATAACCACCTCTACTTCACCATTGTGCCACCCATCCTCAACTCTAGTCATGGTCACCCATAAGCCTTCCTCCACCCTCACCCTAACTGTAAGTAGAGGTGTCAATATGATTTGTAACTCGTGAGCCAACCTATCTTACCACGAGTTCAACCCAGATTGAGTTTGATTTTTTTTCATTTTTATCGATAATGGGTTAAAAATGAACCTAACTCACTTAACCCACAGGTTAAATGGGTTCAAACCGGGTTATGGTGGGTTGACTAACAACCCACCATTCATTTTAAAAATAATTATAATAATTTAGCAATCTTTATTGATGTTTTTTTTTCTCCACCTTTATTTCATGTTGCCATTACAAGTTAAACTTTCACTCAAACTTATCATCAATTATTCATTGCACCACTGTGTTCATTGCTGCACTTGGGTCACTTGTCATCCTTTTGTCGCACTACTATGTTATCGTCACGTGTTTGTTGCATTTGTCACATCAATGCATTTCAATTGTGTTATAGCGTGTGTCCCATTTTAGTCTTGTCATAACGTTTGTCATGTCAGCGCCACAATGTTTCAGTTTCACATTTCAATCATGCCACAACGTTTGTTACACCACTGCATTCGCCGTACCACTGCATTCATCACACAACCATGTCATCATGTTTCAGTTGTACCATAGCATTTGCTGCGTTTTAATTGCATTACAGCGTTTGCGGTGTCACCGCGTTATTGCGTTTCAGTCCTGCAATTTAGTCATGCTTATTAGAAAAAAAAAAAAAAACATGTGGGTTAGTGAGCCAACCCACCAACCCGTAGTGGGTCGAGGCAGGATGTGAAATTTTTGGCTCGCCATAAAGTGAGCCGGGTTGAGCTAGCCTTTTTTAAACTTAGCTCATGGTGAGTCAACCCGTGTGAGCCGGGTTAGCTCACTTTGACACCCTTAACTGCAAGCCACTCCTCGCACCATCTTCCAGCTTGACCTGTGGCTACCTTCAACCACCACCATCTTTGTTGCACACCACCATTGCCAACCACACCCAAACTACACACTCGAACCCTAGTCATTGCGCCTTCGCGCACCATCCAGTGGCTACTTCCTCCAACCACCCAAACCTGTCCTACGACCACTACACAACTTGTGTGTCCCATTTCATAACTTTGGCCACCATCGCACCTATCACACATCATTAGAGCCACCTTCTCCTCCATCAAGTTGCCCAGCCAAACCCCCAGGTCACCTTGACCCCTAACGTCATTGTGGCTTCACCCAGCGGCCACCGTGAATGATCTGCTAGCCACCCTCATAACCCCCGAAACCACCGCCATCTTGATTGACATCTCACTATCACCACCACGTGCTCAAACCTCAACCTCCAAGCCTTAGCCCTCACACTGTAGTGCTCCACGAACGAGCATGATTCAAAGCTGCGAATCCACCCAAGCTCAATATTTTCCTCGTTTTCTTTTTCTATTTTGATGTTTTTGTTTATTGATGTTCCATTCTTTGGTTACTTGTTTTGGATTCAATTTGTTCCCTCGTTTCCTGGTTTGGATTTAATTTTTTGTTGGACTTTTGATTTATATATGGGTTGTATGTTGATTGAGGAGGACCGTGGGTTCCTTTTGTTTTAGCTTTTTTTCTTTTTGTCTAGACTGATAAGGACCCTATTTGTTTAAAATTTGGTTTTTAATAAACTTTTACTTTTTAGTCTATTGTTAGTAGTGATTTGCATCTAGTTGTACTTGTTTGAATTTAATTATGTTAGTCGTCATTATGTCTCTATTTGTAAAAACTTGGATTTTTGTGTTTTATGATGGTATGGGTTTGCATCAGGATGCCTTCAGTTTAAAAGTAGGAAAATCATCGTTATCGACCTTTGTTTTAGTTATTATTCAATTTAAAAGCATTTTAATGAAGTTAATTTTGATGCCTAGATTTTATCAAACAATTTGCAATGAGAGTAATGCAGTTCTAGGATTGGCCTAGATCGTATCTTGAGGAGAATTATTTTGTTTTGTTTCGAACCTTGATTTTCTATATCAAAAGCTAGGAAATAGGGAGTTTTTATGATTTTAGAATGTAGAAAAGTAAATTGAAAACTATAAACTTAAACTAAGAAAACATTAAATGAAAGCTTTTAAATCTAATCTATTAAAGCTTTAAATGCAAGGAAACATTATAAATAAAGTTTAAAATGGAAAACATATAAAAATTAAACAATGAAGACTAGTGAAGGAATTATGTTGATTCTCCAATCATAAACTTGTTTTTATGATTATCATTAATTTCTATGAAAATGTCTTGCAATCATAATAACAAATTCACAACAGTTCCAATCAATTATAATTCAATTGAAATTCGTATTCACATCTCAATTCCTAAATCAAGCAATCACTTAAACCTAGAAGTTGAATTATGATGTAAAAGAGACATTCAATAAAATAACTTCAATTACATTGATTGTAATGGATTATAATCGGTTATAATCATCAAGAATCAAATCAACAACAAAAGCGAATTAGAATATGATTAAGAGATGAAAAACCAGAAATAGTAAAGAAATGGAATAGAGAAAGAAGAAAAGAAGAAGAGGATGAAATAGAAAGTAAAAAACAAAGAAGTTAAGAGAGAAAGAAACAAACATGATCAAGGAGAACTTCATAGCATTATTTGTACAAGAAACTCCATGAACAAACTTGAAAGCTAAACACCACTTAAGAAAAACTAGAGAATCTAAAAACTAAGCTTGGAAACTTTAGAACTAAGTTGTGACTCAAACTTAACTTATGTTTCTCAACCTTTGAAGGTTTGTTTATAAAACAACAAAGGCATATGATCAAGGTCCATTCGAGACCCATAATTACATAATAGAACTCAGAACAACATTGTGTAGAAATGAAATTTGACAAATCTGCTCAACGATTTACAAAATTCTTAGCGGATTAACAGTTAAATTAATTACATGAATTCTGACAAATTTCGCTCAGCAGATAAAAAAACGCTGAGCAGTTTACACAAGACTAATTTTGCGGAGCGGATTGGGAAGCGCTCAGCGAATTGCTTCTTTTTAAAAGAGGAGCTCTCTGGACTGATTCTGCTTAACGGATCAAAAAGCGTTGAGCAGTTGGCACAAGGTTGATTCCGCTGAGCGGATTCAGAAGTGCTCAACGATTTACTCTACTTTAAGCTTTTATATTTTCTTTAATTTATCATTCCTGCAAAAGAAAACAAATAATTAGTAAAAATGTAGAATTTAAGAAGTCTTACTCAACCAAATAAATTCAACAATTAAAATATGTAGTATTAGGAAGTGACTTCTAGGTCGTCTCCCAGTGAACTATAGATCAAGCCAATGTTCTTACACGAGTATGTAGATTAAACAGCAGAAAAATAAAAGAAAAAGGGTTTTGCGAAATAATAAATAGTAAATTAACGAAAATAGAATTTGAATAAAACAGTTAGAAAACAATTGATTTCCTTATTTGAATGCAATGTCACTTAACCCTTATTCCAACCCGAAATTAACCAACTAAGCGAAGATTAACCCAAATTATCCTTATACAATTAAACATTGCATACATCACATAATCTCATCTTCAACACAAGATTAAGCAAATTGTGATATTGGTTTCGGTTTATTAAGCATAAATAGATTATAATTCACATTGAGATTAGAAGTTGTAGAGTTAAGAGAATAAACGAAATAGAAAAACAAAACCTCAAAGATATCCTGCATTCTCCTCAGAAAATCAATACAAAGATTTAGCTATCCATGGAAAAATCGAAAATGCAGAAGAAGAGACATCATTAAAATTGAAACAAAAAATTGTGTTTTAAAAAAATGATAGAAGAGTAAACGAACGTGAATATAAAATGCAGAAGACGAAAATGACGTTCGGAGGATGCAAATCTGAATAGATTCAAACCTGAAAATAATAATGAGAAAAAATTAGATCAAATAGATTCAAATTAATTAAAATATGAATTACTGGGCCAATGAAACCCAATTAATAAAAATTCACTAATAGCATACAGTTAAGTCCAAAACACTAATTAAAATAAGTATAGAAAGGTAAGAAAATATGACAATATAATGACTCATCAGCCATCATGTGTCATGCTTTAATAAATATTTTTTTTACACAAGTATGGTCATGCACATCATGTGTCACATTTTAATAAAATAAAATTTGAAACGTAGGTGTGGTCACATGTGTCTTATCTTTTTGAAGCACAGGAATAGTCGCACACGTCATTATGTGTTTTACTTTTCAAAAAAAAAAATTTGACACATGTAACCATAAGCGTCATCATGTGTCTTATCCAAAAAAATTGTCCTAGGTGTAAGTATGATCGTCCATATCGTCTTACACTTTGTAACCCTTCTTTTAAAAAATACAAAAAAATACAAATCTCTTTCAAAAATACAACAAAAATTTCCAAAAACACACAAACTTTTTCTACAAAAAACTACGTAACCTTGATTTTTCATTCTCAATAAAAATACATAAGAGCAAGTTCAATCCTTGTCGGGCAAAAAAAACTAATTTTCAAAAATGTTTTCTTCTTTTATTTTCTCTTTTTCTCTTTCTTTCTTTGTCTGATATTTAAAGAGAAAATAAATATATTCAAAAATGACTTGGGTTTTGCACATTTAGCTAAAGGTAATCATCTTAGGACGGACGTTGTAGGGTGTTAATACCTTCCTTACGCGTAACCAACTCTTGAAATTGCATATGGTTTCAAAGGACATTTTTTAATGGTGTTGTGGGTAGTTTTCCTTAATAAACTATGGTAGTGATTCCATTATCAATTCTTTTTAAAATCTCATTATCATTTTTTCGTCGCCCCGTTGTGACTCTGGTTGCAATAGAGAGGAGGCAAATATGGAGAAGGCTGAATTGAAGGTAAAGTTGGCCAAGGCCAAAAAAGGCAGGGCAGAGGAGGTGGAGCATCAGGAACGGTTGGAGTTGGAATTTTGTGTGGTTGAGACACAATTATTAAACGTGTATAAAGAGGGGTTTCAAAAGCAATGGCGGATCTTGACTATTGATCTTGGAGGGGTCAAATAATATATTATTAATAAATAATAAATAAATATAAAAGGAAGTAAGATGATGAAAAGGTGAAAGGATAAAATTGTAAATATATACTTAAATATATTAAATGATCATTAAATTTGAGGGGGACAAAATCATAAATTATATGAGAGTTACAAAGCCGAGGAGGGACTGAGAGGATAAAATTGTAAATGTACAAGTAAATATATTAAATGTTTATTAAGTTTGGGGGAGGCCAAAATCATAAATTACATGGGAGTTACAAAACTTTGGGGGGCCGCGGCCCCCCTCAACTCCCAAGAAGATCCCTGTTCAAAAGATTTGGTCTTAGGCTGTTGTGTTGTGCCCGGGCATGGATGTCGCGTGTTTTGATATGGAGAAGGACATCAAGGATGGTGAACTAGTTGATGCACCTTAGTTTTATTTTTATTTACTAATGTGTTTTATAGATCATATATGGATGACTGTATATAACATCCATTTTCTAACATTTTGTCCGTGTTTGGATGATGACTCATATGCTTATAACACGTGCTTTGTGCATTCGATTGCATATATTATATAGTGTGTACCTTATAGCTCATATATATATGTATGAGTATGTATTATATCTCGAGTATGTGTACGAGACATCTTTGTGCTTTTAAGGCTAATGAGGTCATTACATGGTCGGTTAACCGTATAAAACATCATTAGTAAAAATAGCCAATCTAATGCAAATAATATAAATAATCAAGTATTCTTGAAATATTCATGAATGAGTATGACTTTATTTTTAAATAGTAATGCAAATGATAATTCGGCATTCTCGAAATATTCATGAATGAGTATGACTTTATTTTCCACTTTTAGCTCAAATGGCTTGCATATCTTTCACCTGACTCGGGCTTGGACAACATTATCATTGGTTTTTTTTCCTTGACTTTATTTATTTTCTGCCTAACATTCGAGTTTGGACAATAATTTCAATATTAGTAAATAAATCAATAATAATAGTAAATAGTGTGTATGCATCAATGAGGATAGTGTAAATCATTGACTATTATTGTTCTGTCGAATGACCTTATGATGTGGTGTTGTGTAGAGTAGCCTAAATAGGCTCTCACGTTGTGTCGTGCCGATTAGCAACAAATGTATTGGATGACCTTAGTAGGTTTATGATATCATGCTTATATTACCATAATGATTTGGCTTTTTTAGCCCTAAGATGGGTTTTATGCCGAGCTGACTTCTTTCAATTTTTAGCTAGAATATGGTTTCAAGTAAGTAGCGTTCCATGTTCGAGGTATCAATGATCTTGATAGGGGCTCTAATGTGTATGCACCATTACTCAAGGACTCAAAAATTCTAAATGGTTCATCCCAATTGGGCACCAATTTTCCATCATTTTTGTTTCATCGAGCTTCTTTGACGTTTTGCCATACTAGATCTCCTTTATTGAATTTTCTGGATCGAACTCTCAAATTGTATATCCTAGCCTCTTAGTTTGGCCATTGTGGCTTTTACCATAGTTGTCTCTCATACTTCATGAATTAGGTCGAGCTCGATCTAGATCTTTTCTTCATTTTGTGCCTCATCAAAGTTTTGTCGTCTCCATAATTCTTTTCGAATTTCCACGAGTATCATAACCTATGTGTTGTGGCAGATCTTCTTGGGAGCTTAGGGGGGTCGTGACCCCCCCAAAGTTTTGTAACTCCCATGTAATTTATGATTTTGGTCCCCCCTAAACTTAATGAACATTTAATATATTTACTTGTATATTTACAACTTTATCCTCTCAGCCTCTCCTCGCTTTGTAACTCTCATATAATTTATGATTTTGTCTCCCTTAAACTTGATAATCATTTAATATATTTAAGTATATATCTACAATTTTATCCTTTCATCTTCTTTCTTCCTTTTATATTTATTTATTATTTATTAATAATATATTATTTAGCCTTCCAAGATCAATAGTCAAGATCCGCCACTGTATGTGTTATATATGAGTCTAAAGGTGTTTCTTGCATAGATGATTGAGGGGTTCAATGATTTTCCCATAATATCTCAGGTATTTCCTCAGCTCATAGGCCCTTTGCTTGGTTTTGATTCAAGGAATGGTTTTGATTTGAGCTTTTTCTTTAATTTGTTAAGAATGACCGAAGGAGAGTTTGTAAGAATACATACCTCATTTTTTGTCATCACCTGCATTATGAAAGCAAATGGTGAAAATTTGAAAGATGTTATTATTGTGAAAAAGATTTTGATGTCAATGATTGATGACATATTTTGTTCATTTATCTATAACTTTATTGTATAGTTAATGCAATTTACATACCTAAAAAAAAAATTTTCATGATGTAATTTTGTGATGACATACGTGTTATCACATATCGTGAGGACATTTGTAACGATTTTGAAGAAAAAAATAAAAAATATAATTCATGACAGTATTATTCACAAATGAATATTTGAACATGTCATAAAAAAATCATTACTAAATAAAAATTTGTTGAAGTTGGTGATGAAATTACGATGATACCATTCCGTTATAAATAAAGATGAGACTAATAAAATTAATTTTTATATTATTTTACATTTTTTATAATCTAATAATTATTACATTAAATTAATAATTTTTATAAAAATAAATGATAAAAATAAGAAGAAACTTTTCATAATCACTTTGAAAAAAAATAAAATTTTCATTATTATTATTATTTAATAATAATAGTAATAATAATAATGATTTTTTTAAGAATAAGTATATAGAAATTATTTTATTTTTTATTTTATTTTTTTATAATTTAATAGTAAATATTTATTATATCAATAAACAAACTAATAATAAAAATAGGAGAAAAATTCTCTTATAATTATTCTTAGAAGAAATACATATTTTCAAATTATATTATATTATATTACATTATTATATTATATTATATTATATTATATTATTTTGTCATCAATTTATAAATTTTATTTATTTAATTGTGTAAAACTATTAAAACTCTTTTTACCGTTGTAGTGAGGAAAGGGTTGTTTCTTTAGCTGCCCTACATTTTCTTTTTGTGGCCCATATTATCTAAATGACAATCTTATGTTTAGTAAATACGAATTTTTTTTTGGGAAATAAGTTTTGGATAATATTTGTCTGAATGTACTTTTGAATTATATTTTTTAAAAATATATTTTGAAAATTTGATTTTAAATCATTTAAAAAAATTTATAATTTTTTTTGAAAATATTATCAAATACTATCCATAAATGAGTTTTAAATTGTGCTCTCTAAAATATATTTTTGGATTATATTTTCTAAAAATATATTTTAGATTCAATAATCTTGAAATTTATTTTTAAATTGCATTTTTTATATTATATTTTTAAAAATAGAATAGAAAAATAAGTTCTAAATTGTTAAATTTGGTATATACTTTTAAAAAATACAGTGAAGAAATGTGTTTCAAAATAACTTATATGAAATTTATTTTCAAATTATATTTTCTAAAAATATTTTATGAATTCAACAATGTAGAACATCACAAATTTGATTTTTTGTTATAAAATTTTTGAATGCAACAATATGTTATACCATTCAAAACATAAATCATTAACAAATTTTTAACCATAAAGTAAAATGAAGAAAGAATGAAGATGGAAGATGGAAGATGCAAGAGGTAGAATAAATGCAAGTGCTCTTACGGAGATGCGGTGTAAAAGAAAAAAATTGACATTTTTAATATTTTATATGGGTTGATGAAAAAATTAATGGGCTGGAGGAAGAAGCATCACGAGGAAAGCCGTTTGAAAATAGACACTTTCTTCTTCCACCCCATCATTTCCTTTTACATTTCCGTATCCGAAGTAAAATAATTAAAATACTCTTCAATCATTTTGTTTCAAACCTTAATTTCTTCTATTTTATGTACCTTTTTGCTTATCTTTTACATTTTGATAGATATGAAAATTTCATATTTTGGGTTATTACCTTCGTTTAAGATCCATTGTAACATTTAAAGGTGATCAATCATTAATATTATGATTTATTACATATTTTTGTATTAAAATTGAATATTAAGATCTAGATTGATTGATTTGAAATAATTTTGTGAAAATTAGATTAAGTTATAAAAAAATTTAATCCGAAATATATTTTTAAATTAATTTTTTTGACATATTTATTATGAAATGTATTTTCGAAAATATCAATTTAAAAATATATTATAAATTGAGTATTTTAAAATGCGTTTCTAAAAAATTTAATCTAAAAATATATTCTAGAAATAAAAATTGAATTTTTTTTTCTAGAAATATGTTCTAGAACATGTTTCTAGCAAAAAATTCTTGTTGCTCAAATACTTTACATGGTAAAAAAATTGATAAAATTAAAAATAGGTAAAAGTGGTGTAAAATAAAATAGAATTTAATTTAATTATGGAGTATAGGAAGAAACTATAGAGTTGCACTGCCTTGAAAATAATGGACACTGGCTTCAAAAGTTCGAACCAGGCCCAAAAAGCGAAGCCCAAAATGTAGGTGGAAACACGCGAGGTTGTTGTTGCAGCTGCTTGGTTTTTCTTTCATCTGGTTGTGTTCGACTGAATCTGGCAGAACAGAACACCCTCAACTTCTTGTTTTATTTTTTTGTTTTTCATCTGTCTGCGCAACAGAACAGAACACCCTCACCTCATTTCCCTTTCACTATTCAACTTCGATTTTGTAAGTCCACTCTTCCATTCCCCGCATCTATTATTCGAAACTCTTTTCTTTTTTCTATTTCCGTTTAATCCCTCCCAATTGCGTTTTATCTTCTCGGCTTTGCCGTTTTGTCACCATCCTTCACATCCCCTATTTCTCAGCTTTTTATAAACCTTTTTAGTTTTTAGTATGAATTATTAATTATTGTTTCTGAATATGTAAGATACTCATGCTTTTGTGTAATACGATTTAGAGCACATGATAATCATTTCGGTAGATATTAGCCAGAGTAATGTCATTATTTTCTGAACTTTTACTCTGGTTTGGGTAGATGATGTGCTTGTGGAGCTACATGATTCCCCATTATGTTGAGTGATGGATATTGTTGCTGTTATTATTATGGTGATACGTGATTAGTTTTGGATTAATTAATTTAATTATTGAGAAGGTACCATTAAATCTATGGTTCTTCGGCATTTTAAATCATCTCATCCCATTTTTCCTTTCTTTGGGTTCTCTTTGTCCTGATATGTTTTATGATGAACATATATGTTGTGATTGAATTTGAAATTTGTTCAGCTAGTGATATGTATTTTTAAAAGATTCACACTTTTTTATTGTTTATTTTTTTATTGGTAGATAATTGTATCTTAATCTTGCATTGCATTCATTAATGTGATAGCATTTCCTGTGACAAATCGCATTACTAGTTTCCATGATTTTATTGTTGCAGATTAAATTTGTTGAACTCTGTAAACGTCACTTATATACATTTTTCTGTAACTTTATGTCCATTACTTAGTTGGATAATGTTACTTATCTATTTGTTTATTTTTGTGAATGATCAACAGCGTGACTGACATGGCTGGAGGTGTTGTTCAGCAGCTACTGAGGAGGAAACTCCACCCTCAATTTACTGTAAGCCACTAGCCCTCATTCATGTTAATTTACTGCGTCCCTATAGGTCTCCATGACCTATAATGGAGATCTTTACAATAGAATTAGTACATACAGGGGGAGGAGTTGGCTAAATATGAAATGCAATATCTGACATTTACTTCATAGTTTTCTTCAAATATTTATATGGATTAGTCCCTGTGCTAGCTGTTTTCTTTACCTTGTCAAGTATGTCTTTGGATTGGCTTATTTGACATTGCTTTCTTGCCAGCTTTTGAGAAAGCTTTTAGAGAAAGTTTTTATTTTCTCAAACAATAAGCAGCAAAAAACGCAAAAGGGTGGATAAGTTGGATCCAAATAATGAGATCTATCTTCCAATATATGCTCAATCCTTTTACTGACTTAGATGAGGACATTATGTTTGTTGTATTGTTTTTGCTTCTCATGGGACAAGATGATTGTTTCTGCTGCTAATATTGCTAATAGTTGCTGTATACTCACTGCAGAACTCTTCCTTGTTGTCACCCATTGTAGCAAAGAAAGATGATACTGGGTCTACTGGCACTAGGTCCTTAAGAGCACTTGCATTAGTTGGAGTTGGTGTATCAGGCTTTTTTGGTTTTTCTACAATGGCAGCAGCTGATGAAGCTGAGCATGGCTTGGCATGTCCAAGCTATCCATGGCCTCACAAGGGAATTCTTAGTTCATATGATCATGCTTCGTAAGTTTGGCTTCAATTTTCCCTATATCTTCCTATCTTTGAGCATCAATATCATTTACCAAGTTAGAAACTAAAATACTCAATCTTATTCCTGCTGAATTACATGTAGTAAAGTTTATATTTTCTCATTTACTGATTAGCCTTATTTTATCTTTATCCCATCCTTAGATCAGCAGTTAATCATTCTTTTCCCTTGTTATTTCATTTCTTTTGATGTGATATAACATGGTTTGAATCTTGTTTGTGACTCTGCTGTACATCGGTCCTTCATTCATATTCAGCATCAGCATGTCCTTCAATGACATAAGCGATAGCACATCATTCAAACACCCACAATCTGTGAGGAAGCCATCACTGCCAGCTATATGATGTGTTATCTTCCTATTTTTTGCCTTATGTAGTAAGGACCAACATGATCACACTTTTATATTTGAAGGACCAACATGGTGGTTTACTCTATTTAACATACATTGGTTGCATCACAAATTTTCTAACAAAATAGTTTAAACTCAGAATTTTGCCAAAGAAATAATGTCCTGCTTTCAGTATATTAGCTGTGGTAGGGTTCATAATGATGAATACATGTTTTGCTGCTGTCATGTATTTAATTTAGATTTCACCTTAAGATTGTATTAACATGTATAGTTTAATACTAATTAATGTCCTAAATTCTTAATGCTTTCAATTAATTTTACATGGACAGGATTCGTCGTGGTCATCAAGTTTATACAGAAGTCTGTGCTTCCTGCCATTCTATGTCTTTGATATCATACCGCGATTTGGTTGGTGTTGCTTATACAGAAGAAGAGGTAAAGGCTATGGCAGCTGAGATTGAGGTGGCTGATGGCCCCAATGATGAGGGTGAGATGTTTACGCGCCCTGGTAAACTTAGCGACCGTTTTCCTCAGCCATATGCAAATGAAGCAGCTGCTAGGTTTGCTAATGGAGGGGCTTATCCTCCAGATCTAAGTCTTATTACCAAAGTAATGCTAATTATTCAATAGTAATGTGTTTGGAATTTTCAAATGTATGTCCACCTGAAAATACATATTCTTTTTATTTTTCAGGCCCGTCACAATGGTCAGAACTATGTTTTCGCCCTTCTAACTGGTTATCGTGATCCTCCTGCCGGTGTTGCGGTAAATTCTTTACACTTAGATTTTTTATATATTTTATTTTATTTAGTAAAGTAATTTGACAAATTTATCAAAGATGACTGATGGAAAATGCTTGGCCACTAATACTTATTCTTTTGTTTTCCCTTTTTCCTTACCCTCTAATGAGCAGTGTTTGTATGCATAGTGTAGTGCTGGACAGGGAACAGTTGAAGAGCCTTTTGGCTCTATCGATTGATTTATTTTCTGTGCATTACACATGGATAGCTTGTACCATGCCTTTTGATATCCCTTGCATATTATGTATGCTATTTACAGGTTCGATCTATTGCATATATGATAAAGCATTAACACACACACTGCACAAACATGCACTTACATACACAAAGCAGGAAGTGCTTATAGTGAGTGGAATGAATCTTAACAATTAAAATATAGGTAGATTGTCGAAGTTTAAAGATAAATATTTTCTCACCTCACAATATTATCAAAAAGACTCCACTTGTATGCAATATTATCAAAAAACGACCATGGTGGCACCATGGGAGAAAGTGGAGTTTTAGTCAGCTGTCACTTTATGACTATGGTGAATTGGATTCATCATGGCGGCACATCACTCCTGGTTTGGGTCTCGTGGAACAGCCATGTCAGAAATCACACTTCAGCCCTGAGCATTGTTGTAAAGAAGCTGCCGTCTTTGGTCAATGTGACCCGACCTGAGCCTCCTGAAACCGTAATTTTGTTTTTTAAAACTGTTTCGGGTCTTATACCAGACCCAAATCCAATAGTTTTTTAAAAATGTGGTTGGGTCATTCAACTAGGGATGACAACAGGGTGTGTTGAATATAGGAAAAAAACTGTATAGGGTTAATTTCCCTTATGTATTTACCACACATAGGGCAGTGTATTTATAATAAAGAAAGGTACTCCTCAAAAGAGTAACAGAATACAAATAGGGTAAATAAAAGATATTATTTGATATTGTGATTAACAATATCTAACAATATCTCAACAATATCAAACAATATCAACTAATATCTAATCATATCTAACACTCCCCCTCAAGCTGGAGCATACAAATCGTATGTGCCTAGCTTGGTACAAAGATAATCCATCCTAGGTCCCCGTAAAGACTTAGTGAAAATATCTGCTAATTGATCACATGAGTTAACGAACTCAGTCTTGATGTCTCCGGACATAATCTTTTCTCGAATAAAATGGCGAGTCAATCTCAATGTGTTTAGTCCTCTCATGAAAGACAGGATTAGAGCTTATATGGAGAGCGGCTGATTGTCACACACTAGTGTCATTTGAGTGATATCTCCAAATTGTAGCTCTTTAAGCAATTGCTTGAGCCAAATAAGTTCACAGGTAGTCGAGGCCATAGCTCTATACTCGCTTCGCACTCGAATCTTGCCACAATACTTTGTTTCTTACTTTTCCATGAGATCAAGTTACCACCAATGGAAACACAATACCCGAGATGTAGATCTTCTATCGGAGGGAGATCCTGCCCAATCGGCATCCGAATAGCGAGACAACTCTTGTATGATTATGGGAGTCATACACCAAACCTTTTCCAGGAGACTTTTTGATGTACTTCAATATACGGATGATCTGCATTCCAATAATCTTGACAAGGAGAATTGAGGAATTGACTCACCACACCGATCGCAAAGGAAATGTCGGGCGAGTAACCGTAAGATAATTTAATTTTCCAACTAATCTTCTATACTTGTTCGAGGATCCGACATTGGCTCCCCCGATTTGGCAAGAGTTTGGTATTAGGATCCATGGGTGTGTCAACAGGCTTTGAATTCATCAACCCAGTTTCCTCCAAAATATCCAATGCATACTTTCTTTGAGATATAACAATGCCATCGGTAGATTGTGCTACCTCAATACCCAAGAAATATCCGAGTTTGCCAAGATCTTTGGTTTGAAAATGGTGGCAAAGGTGTTGTTTCATCCGAGAGATGCCATGATGGTCACTACCTGTAAGAACAATGTCATCGACATACACTTATCAAATAGATACATCCGAGCATTCGAGTGACTGTAAAAGGCCGAGTGGTCTGCCTCACTTCTAGTCATGCCAAATTGTTGAACAACGTCGCTAAATTTTCCAAACCAGGCCCTAGGAGACTGTTTTAGGCCATATAAAGATTTGCGAAGACGACATACCAATCCAGAAGACTCCCCCTGAGCAACACATCTGGGAGGTTGCTCCATATAAATCTCTTCTTGCAAATCGCCATTCAAGAAAGCATTTTTGACATCCGAGTTGATAAAGAGGCCATTGTTGAATAGCGACCATGGCAATGAATAAACGAAGCGAAGCCATCTTTGCCAAAAATTTGGGTATAGCCTTTGGCTACAAGGCGAGCTTTGAGGCGATCAATAGTACCATCGGGACCAACCTTGATAGCGAAGACCCACCTGCAACCAACAACAGATTTTCCAGGATGGTAATGGGACAAGCGTCCAGGTTCCACTAGTCCGAAGAGCACCGAGTTCATCTAGCATGGCTTGACGCCAACCAGGGTGGGCTAAGGCTTCGAGAGCAGATTTAGGAATAGACACAGAAGAAATAGACGAGAGACAGGTATAAAATGGTGAAGAAATTCGATGATAACTTAAAGCGGTATAATGTGGAGAAGGATTACGAGTAGAACGCGTACCTTTACGAATGGCAATAGGAAGGTCGGACTACGTAGACGGAGCCGGAGGAGGCGAGTATTTGGCACGGGAGTGAGTCATGTGGCGTCTGTTGTGGTCGAGGTCTGCGACTATAAACCTGAAGGGGTGGTGGAGGAGGAGGGGCTAATGGTGGATGGTCCTCGACATAAGGATCAATGAGAACAGGAATGGGAAGCTGTAGCGAGACGGAGACTCGGCGAGTAGGGAAGGGTCCTTAAAGTAAAAGGAAAACTCATTGAAGGTGACATCGGCGAGACACAAAATAGCGATTAAGAGAAGGAGAAAAACACTTGTATCCTTTTTGGGATCGAGTAAATCCTAAGAAAACATATTTGTGTGATCGAGGAGATAACTTATCATGACCGAGGATCAAAATTGTGGACAAAACAGGTAGACCCAAAAACCTTCGAGAGGTAAAGGATGGAGAGTGTCATGAGGAAATAAAATAGAATGGGGAATTTTGTTATCTAAAGCCAGAAGAGGGCATACGATTAATAAGATAACGAGCGGTAAGAACAGACATCACCCCAAAAATGTTGAGGAACCTCACCATGAATTAAAAGAGTACGGGTTGTTTCAATAAGGTGTCTATTCTTGCGCTCGACCACTCCATTTTGTTGAGGGGTATAAGCACGGGAAGTTTGATGAAGAATGCCATGAGAAGCCATAAATTGTTTAAGCGAGTTTGAAAGATATTCACGGCCATTATCACTTCGAAAAGTTTGAATAGAGACACCAAATTGATTTTTAATTTCATGATAAAAGTTTTGGAATATAGAAAACAACTCGGAACGATTTTTCATTAAAAATAACCAAGTACAACGAGAGAAATCATCAATAAAAGTAACAAAATATTGAAAACCTAAATTAGACTTAACACGACTCGGGTCCCCAAATGTCGAGTGAACTAAGGCAAAGGGGGATGAAGCACGTTTGGGAAACACTACGAGAAAAGGAAGTACGACTATGTTTACCTAACTGACGGGACTCACACACCAAATTGGACAAGCTGGGATAAGCTGGGAACAAGTTGCTTGTAATTTGCGCAGATCTGGGGTGACCAAGTTGAGCATGAAGGAGAGAAGGAGACTCCATAAGCGTGCCAACATGTGGAGAAGGTTGAAGATAATAAAGTCCATGTGACTCACATCCGGTGCCAATCACTCTTTGCGAGCTCCGGTCCTGTAGGGAAACAAAAGTTTTGGTAAAAGAGATAACACAATCAAGAGATCGAGTTAGACGGCTAATGGATAATAAGTTAAAGGGGGACCAGGGTACATACAAAACATTATCAATGGACAACGAGGAAAAAGAGTAGCTAGTTCCAACACCATGAGCTAAAGTTGTAGACCCATTAGCCATTGTAACGAGAGGGTAAATTATGAGAAGAAGTGAAAGAGGAAAATAAGGATTTGTTACCGGTGATGTGATCGGTGGCGCCTGAGTCAAGAACCCAAGGGCCAATAGAAGAAGAGTGAGTCGGACCGACAAAAGATGTACCTGTGTGGGCAACGAAGTAGTGGAGCTGGAGGGCTTTCGATCCTCATACCATTGAAGAAAATCATTGAAGATAACGGATTTGTGCGAAGGTACAGACGAAGGAGGATCCACAGCGAGAGGATTGTGCGGAAGAATCGGTCCCGAGCAAGCTGCAGCGAGATCGGCGAGGATAACCATGTAAAGCATAACATTTGTCAATTTTGTGGCCTAGTTTGCCACAATGGTCACACTTGACACGCCCTTTGCACGGCTTGTGAGAGCGATTACGATCATCATCGGTGAGAGGCCAAGGCGAGATGAATCATTAGAAACTACGGGGGAATATTGAGAGGTTTACATGGCACCCGCAAAGGGAGGAACTGGTAGTGGTAAAGCTGGGTGTAACGGGGAACCCAAAATGCGGTCACGAACGAGGGCATATTTATCGAGCAAGTCCGTGTAACATCAAAACCATGAAAAACTTTGATCGTTGCTCTAATTCTTGGGCAGGAGTCGAGGCGGGGGTAATAACTCATTAAATTCATGGAGAAGAGCATGGATCTTACCCACATAATCCGCCACAGGATCCTTATCTCGAGGAGCAATAACATCAAGAAGATTGTAAAAAAACCATAAAGACGTTGAGTGTCATTGGTGTATAATAATTTGGCTTGTTCCCAAACGTCATAACATGTGCCATACGATCGAAAAATTTGTTTTAAAGAAGATTGGATGGTATTCTTGAGAACCATACATATATGAGCATCAACTTTCTTCCAACGGACACGATCATTGGAAGGAACATCATCTACCTTGGTAGTAAGATGATCAACATACCCACGACTCTCAAGCCAAAGTCTAATATCGGATGCCCAAGTTGCATAATTCGTACCATCTAATTTATCAATGGGTAAATTCACATTGACATAATTAGTAAAAAGCAGTTGCTCGAGACCCACCGGAGTCGACGGAGGTAACTCGAGATTGGAAGTGGCGGCGGAAGATGCCATGGAGGAAGAGAGAGAAAACCCTAAACCACCAAAGAGGTCCGATTGGAGCAGCGAGGACGAGATCCGAGAGAGAGGAGAAGGAGGCGACGCCGCGCAAAGATCGGCGGCACGAACGGCGGCGAGAGCGCGCCGCGCGCGGCGGAACGGGAGAAGGTGGCGCGGCTTCGGGAGGCGTGTGAGGGAGGGTGGGCTGCTCCGATGACCGCGAAACTTCCACGGTGGAGGTCGCACGGAGGAGGCGAGCAAAACCCCGTGCTCGGCGGTCCGAACCGCTATTCGGCGGCTGCGCGGCGGCGGACGGTGGTGGCGGCGGCGGCGATGGAGGCGGCGACAGCTGCGAGTTCGGTGGCGGAGCCGGAAAAAAATCCCAAGAGACCTTAAGCTCTTGATACCATATTGAATATAGGAAAAAAACTGTATAGGGTTAATTTCCCTTATGTATTTACCACACATAGAGCAGTGTATTTATAATAAAGAAAGGTACTCCTCAAAAGAATAACAAAATACAAATAGGGTAAATAAAAAGATATTATTTGATATTGTGATTAACAATATCTAACAATATCTCAACAATATCAAACAATATCAACTAATATCTAATCATATCTAACAGGGTGGATACAAGTAGTAGCTATTTGTTAACCGTCTCATTTCATCTCTCTCTCTCTCTTTATATATATATATATAGGGCATAGAATAAATATTGGGCAAGGAGAATGGACAGACAAGCAACTAAAATGGTCAAAGAGGCAAATAAAATGGGCAATAATAATGGACCACACATTCAGATATTTTAATATTAATGGGTAACTTGTCTATTTTGGTGTGGATACCATGATACCATACCCATCCAGTCGACAAATGGGTTATTAATATACTCATACCTTTTCCGTACAGGCATCTGTTAAAGATACTGATTTTGTATCCATTGCAAAGCTTACTCACGGATATATATGGCTGCTGATTTTTTTGTCATTCCTGCGTATTGTTGGACCCAAACCTAACTATACAAAAAAGTTAGGCTACCATAACCACTTCAGTCTGTCATTGGTGAAGCTACCACTGCCTGCGTCTTGTTTTGCTGTCAACTGCTACCTATTTCTTGTGACATGTGCCTTATTCTGGTGAATGTGACATATAGAGTTGTCAAAACGGGCTATCCGACCTAGTTGGACTTAACCCTATGGATCAAGTAACAAATTTTGATGGTCTAGCTTGACCTATATTTTAAAACGGACCAAAAATTTTCGCTTTGCCAGATCCTATCTTAGGTCGTTGGCCTGATTGAATTTAAAAAAGAATATGAACATATCTATACAAAATCAATTAATTAAAAAATATTTAAATAAAAAATATTTAAATAAAAAATATTTTAAAATTTAAATTTTATTAATGAAATTAGTTTTTGCTTAAATATAATGATTTAATACATAAATTATAAGAGAATGCATTTATTCAATCTCAAACTAGAATTAAAAAATTACTCTTTCTTATCATTATTTATTTTTAGTAATTTATTAATTTAAAATAGTAATTAATTTGAATCATTAGATCTTGGAACAAGTGATCATTAGATATTTATTCTTAGAATAATTGAATCCTTGTCAAATTAATTTATAATACATATATATTTTTTAATAAAATAATATTATTTTTATTTAAAAAATAATTATTTTATTACTCTGTAAAATGGATTGACCAATAAGCCTACGGGCTAGCTTGGCTTAAGCCCATGTAGGACATAGTCTGATTAGGCCGGGCTAAAATATGTCAAATTCAGTTTAGGTCACAATTTTCTTGCTTAGTCTGAGTTATCTTTCAAACTTTTCGGATTGGTCCATGGGGCCTATTTTAATTCCCTTAGTGACATGTTCTGTCATGGTTGACCCACTGCAGTTCATGGCTTGCCCCCTTCTCCAATGCAGTCCCCCTGACCGCAAACTGCAAGGTCCTCCATTTTTTTCATTTTTCTATTTTCTCTTTCCTTTTTCGACATGCAACACCACCCTCTCTTTTTTTTTTTTACCCAATACTTATTATTCTCTTTATATCTGAAACGCTTGAATATCTATTTCCCAGCAACCCCAATGGCAACTGAACTTGGACAATTTAGAACATTTATATTGTGCTTTCTCACTATTTTAAGTTTTGAACTTGATCTTGGTAGTGTTTTGCTTTGATTCTTTTGTTTTTTGAATTTCTAGACTTGCTATGGTTTTATGAGAGGGAATCTACTAACTCTAAAATTTTGAAACTTATTCTTCATCTTTACCATTCATTTTTTAGTAATTTAATAGTTAAGATGAGTTATTATTTTAGACTATTAGATTAAAAAAATGAATAGTGAGGATGAAAATTGAGTCTCTAAGTCTTACATTTGGACTGAATTGATCCATTATCTTATTTTATAAGTTGTATGGATGTTTATAGTTATTTTTGCATTGCAATACTTTTAAGTTTTGCATTGCGATTATACATTGTATTTTTTTTTTTGTATGCAATGCTTCTGCCATAACCTGCAATGGCTTCTGGTATTTCTGAAATGGATTTTGGATTGATGAGCTTTCAGTATACTTTCTATAATTGATAACTCGTGAAATCTATATCTTTGGTACTAGTTCAGATATCATACTGTACCGATACTAATATTTTGTCTTAAACTTGTATTCATGGCTATATATAATAAAACAATAATCTAGATAAGGGAAGGACTTCATTATAATCCTTACTTTCCTGGTGGAGCAATTGCCATGCCTAAAATGCTTAATGATGGTGCTGTGGAATATGAAGATGGTACCCCTGCTACAGAAGCTCAGGTATCCAATTTGTTTTGGGGGGAATGGTTTAATAAACTTACAAATGGATCATTGTGGTCATTACAAAGACTGAGCTCAATTTTTTTTATTGTTTTGTTGCAGATGGGGAAAGATGTTGTGTCATTCTTAAGTTGGGCAGCCGAACCTGAGATGGAAGAGAGAAAACTGGTTCGTTTCCTTTGAATAATGTTTGCACCAGATCAATTGCGACCATAATAACAATATTCTGTCTTTCTTACTACATTTATGTTTATGCAGATGGGATTTAAATGGATATTTGTACTGTCACTGGCACTACTTCAGGCTGCCTATTACCGTCGTTTGAGGTGGTCAGTTCTAAAGTCTCGCAAGCTGGTTCTTGATGTGGTCAACTAGCTGCCCCAAGTTTCATTTTCTCTTTAGCAAAGTTTACTGGCAATAATTTGTCGGATAATTAAGATCATTTCAAATTCGTTTGGTAAAGTTATTGGTTAGTGGAATAACAACTGGAAGACTATTATAATTTTGAGATAAAAATGTTCTATGCACGAGATGCGTTTACTCTTTCTCATCCATCTCGGACCCTGTATTGTTGCATTGTCGGAGTGATGCTCCTATTTGATTAACTATTTAATTTTGTAGAACTTGTCCGTCACTGTGATTCATGTTGATCGTTTATTCAATAAAAAAAGAATAGATAATCCACCCAGTTTGGACATTGGAAGATATATTATTTCTCTTTGGCCTCAGAATCGTGTATCCTAGTGGTGCTTGTTTAGAGCAATTTTGTAGCAGTTGCTTAAATATAAGTTTAGGTTGTAGAATTGTAACATGCGAAGAAAATGAGATCTATATACATACTCGATGGGGGAAGAGAGTTCAATATTTCGATTTAGTCTTAAGTATACTCATTCCTATATCTTTTTCTATATTCTAGATTTTGAATATTAAGTCTAAATTTTAGGACTTTTCATTCTTTTATTTAGATTTTTTTATAGTTGTTCTTTTAAGAGAATATTGTTAAAGGTGTTTTATAAGTTGAATTATGAATTCAAAGATCATCTAATTTAACACTCAAATCTTATCTTTGTTATTTTAAATAATTTTTTCTAAAGTCTTTTTTATATTTTATTAGATATTTTAGCTTGATCATTGAATTTAGAATAATGAGTTGTAAATATTTTATATATAACTATCTATTACAAAAATGAGTTTTTTATTAGTAATTATTACTCATGAATTTTTAAACCTACAAAATACATTAGTCTTAGCAAATTTACTACGATTTAAAAATCATTGATCTTGGTAGCTTCCACTTTCATCCATTTAAATACATAATCAATAATAGTAAAGTATAATTAAAGCTAAAAAATGAGGAAAGGACCTGTATAATCAATACTTTATACATAACAAATTCCAAAAAATAATATAGATTGTCATAGGTATTTGATGCTTTCGAGGTATATTACTACATAATTTTTGACAAATTTTATAAGATTTACAATATTGTCAAGAATCTTTAAATATAATTGACCTATAAAAAACTTACATTAGGAATTTTCTTTATAGTCATTTGGAGACCTAAATATCCTCAAATAGGGGAACAATGACAATTTTAAAGCAGAAATAGTTTCATAACCAGGAATACATCTTATAAATTTATCATTGCAATACTTTCATAAACATGGATCATTCTAAATAAAATATTTAAAATTATGTCTTAACTTATCTTTTTGTGATTTTAAATACGTGAAAGATAAATAAATACAACAATAAAATTAACAATATTTGTATACCAAGGTAAAAAATTTAAATTAGAATCAATATTATAAAGATGTTATTAAGAAAATGCATCATAAATAGAATAATAATCTAACTTATTTTCAATTCTAGTTAAATGATTTGTAACTAAATTTTTAATACTACTTTTATCTATAATAATTAAATCAAATTCTTGCAATAAAAACATTCATTTTATTAATTTAGGCTTTGAATAAGATTTACTTAATAAATATTTAAGAGCAACATAATAATATAATAAATAGCTTGAGAACCTAATAAATAAGATCCAAATATTAAAAAAAACAATAATTAACCATTCATTTTTAGGAGTAGTATAATTAATTTCTACATAATGTAAAGTTTTAAATGCATGATAAATTACATAAGGATATTTATCAATTCTTTATCCAAGATCTCAAAGCACAATTAGAAGTATGACACATAATTTCAAAGGAATAATTTTAACCAGGTTAAGTAACAGAATAAAAGTTAATGTTTTCTTTAAATAATCAAAAGAATTTTTACATTTTTTATCCAAATTAAATATTACCTCTTTATGCAATAATATATAATAGAAGAAGAGTATTACTAAAATCCTTATTAAATTTTCTATAAAAACCTACGTGTCCAACAAAAGAGTGCATACATCTCTGATAGAAGAGAGATAAGATAATTGAAAAATAATATTCAACTTAGTAGTATCCACTTAAATACAATTTTTTTACAATAACCATATAATTAATATATTATTAGTTCATTTAATTGTTTATTACTAGCATAATTTTAGTAAAAAGAAAATACAACTTTGTATCTAACCTATTGTCTAAATCATATATTTTAATTAATCAATTAATTATTTTTTTAAGAATGATAAATTAAAAAAAGTATAAAAATTTATTACGGAAGAATTCATTCAACGTAGAGGAAATTCGCTCAACAAAAGCCTATTTTTGAAAATGTCAATTTGTACAGCCAGAAAACAATCCGTTGAGCGAAAATGTTAAAGATTGAGAAACTAAATTAACTGAAATTCTATTGAATAGCTTAACTTAACTTGACAATTTTTTAATTAAATAAACTAATGCAAATTAAAGATTAAAAAGACTTTAAATAGGTTGTAAGGAAAACTTAAAAAGGAATTAAGAATAATAATAATAAAAATAAACGAGAAATGAACTTTTAAATAAGCACAAAAGTACTTCCCTCTTTTTTCTTACATATGTTTTGTAACGTTTCTCATAATTCTTCGTATTCTCTAACTAAAATTTATAGCTATGCGGTATTATACAAAACAACGTATTTACAACTTTTCTTTCCTCAACAATTCAGATTTCATTTTATACATTATTGGTGAGGTATGAAAATATTATCCTAATTAGAATTCTTTAACTCAGTCATTTCATGTTATCTTTACTTATATAAAAAATATAACATGTAAGGTATACTCCACTCATGTAAGATATATTTAGGGATGAGTATTAAAATCACATTCGTGGTGATTGATCATCTCGTCTTAAGTTTGATGAAGAAAAATTAAATTAATCGAGTACGAGTACGATTTTTTTATTTTTTTTGCTTTAAATCGAGAATGAATAATATAATACTCACACAAATCATGTCTTCATCTCAATTTTATATTTAAACTTACATCTTTAAATATTAATATTTTTAAAATATTTTATTTCTTTCTCACGTTACATATAAGTTCATTTTTACTTTATTCTATATTTTTTTTTCCTACCCATTTTTCACTCTTTCACCATTTTTACATCCCCTCTTTCCCATTAACAACTTTTACCTCTTATAACTCGGCAACATAAGCTTTTTTTTTTAACAACAGCTGCAAAATTGTTCTAAACAAACACCATACACGAAACAATATACCTCTGAAGCCAAAGAGAAATAATATATCTTTATTTGTCCAAATTGGGCGGATTATCTATTATTTTTTATTGAATGATCAACATGAATCCCAATGATAAATAAGTTCCACATAATTAAATAGTTAATTAAATAGAAACACATATGGGAAAATGCAACAACACAAGGGTTCAAAATGGATGAGAAAAAGATAAAGTTTAAGATTGAAGGTAGGAAAACCACCCAAATAAAAGAAAACAATTTGAATATGCTTTTATTCATGACTTATGGATTATATAACGTGAAGCACTAAGTACATTAATAGTTGTCTACAAAAGTGGAACAAAATTATAAAATGGCAATTGTAAATTAGAATCCATGAACAATAATATCTAAACAATAAACCTAAATAAATTATTTTCTATAACATATTAATTTACTTACAATTACTTTGAGTTAGGTCATAATGTAAGAAAATAATTCCTCTACTATCTCAACATTCATAGAAGTCAATGGCTGATCGCTACAAAATACACCTTGTACTCAAGATGACAAGTAGTAATAAGATCATTCTATTTTTCCCACCCTAAATCATGAGGAGAAATTCCCAACCATCGTACCAAAACAAAGAGTTGGGGAGGGGACAATTTGTCCCACATAGATTGAAAATAGTAAGTGGTTGGATTAGACAGTTATTATCATAAGCTGTAAGTGGAAGCTTGATTGTTTGAGAAGGAATAAGTCCTATATGGGTTTTAAAAGGGAGTAGTGAAAAACTAGATGAATTTTGGATGAAAACGGTAAAGTTAATTTGTAAGTAACAGGACCAATTCATTCTAAGATTGGATATGGTCATAATAAGTCTTAGATAACTTGTAATAAGAACCATTTGAAACTAATAGTTAGCACATACATTGTACTGAACATAAACCCAATCACGTACATTGTACTGAACATCTCACTATTGTCAATCAACCTAATTTTTCCTTTGAAGTTAGGCTTTATGGAGTTTTTGTTTCATTTTGTTGGCAAACTGAAAGAAGTTTATCCTCGACATCAATGGAAGAGGTGCCTAGAAGATAGAGGAATAGAAGGAGGCACTTTGCCAAACATAATTTGGAAGGAGGAAGGTTACTAGTGGGAAGGTTGCTCATGAACAAAGAAATGGAAGTATTGTTCTAGGACTCGATTCAAAACTTTAGTTTGACCATCAATTTGTGAGTGATAGGAGGTACTCATATGGAGAATTGTATCACTAAGCTTGAAGAGTTCTTGCCAAAATTTGCTAATGAAAATAGGGTCTTTGTCAAATACAAGATTACAGAACAGTCCATGATACTTGCAAATTAAGATATACTTAGGCAACCTTAAAAGCTATAAAATGGGTGGGCAAAGTTGCATAGTGAGCATCCTTTGAAAAAGCGGTCAACTATTACCAATTGTAAAGTGAAGCCAGAAGAGGGAGGAAACTTGATGAAGTCAAGGGAGAGATCTTCTCAAATAGTAGTAGGAATAGGGAAAGGTTGTAGGAGGTCCACTGGATGCTTAGTCTTGTATTTTGTTTGTTGACAAGTATGACATTGATCAATAAAGAGTTTAACATCATTTTACATATCAAAAAATTTCCCTCGAAGGTGATGTAGAGTCTTGAAATCTCCCATGTGGCCACCGATTGGGAAAAGGTGGAATTCTTGTAAGAGGGTGGTGTTCATGGAAAAATTTGAAGGAAGTCAAATTCAATTTTAAAAAATGAGGAGCCCATTATGTCTGTTATATTCAGTGTGATCATAAAGGGGATCATGCACCTTTTGAATCATAACAATTAAGGCACAATTGGATTTGAGATTGTGATGTATTTCTTCCAAGAAGACAAAGTGAGGTATAGAAAGCACCATAGAAAAAAAGTTAACAAAGTTGGTTTTTCTAGATAGAACATTAATAACAACATCATTTAGATAAGTATACTTGTTATTCCAAGGTTTGAATGCTTTGAGACATTAAATTCATAAGACTTTTGTGATCAGTGACAATAGTCAAATAGTGACCTAATACATATTGTCATCATTTTTTTTACTGTAGAAGTAATCTCGTGAAATTCTCTTATGTAAATAGAGTCATGAGAAACTCGAGAACAAAATTGTTGGCTAAAATAAGCAATGGGTTGCTGATTTTGCATGAGGATGACGAGACTCATAGTTGAACAAGAGGTGTCAGTTTCCAAGGTGAAAGGATTAGAGAAATTTGAGAAAGTAAGAATTAGGATAGTTGTCATGGTCTATTTAAGGGACTTGAAGCCAGTTGGAAAGAAGGAAATCATGCGAACGTTCATTTCTTGAGAAGATCATATAGAGGACCAACGATTGATGCATATGCTTTAATAAAGCATCTGTAGAATCATGTGAGACTTAAAAACCCTTTCAAAGTACAAATTGAGGAAATCATTGACGAATTGAGCACTGCTTGGATTTTTGTAGGTTGGTCACACCTTGTTTGGAGACAATGTGTCCAAGAAAATCTAATTGTTATTGCCTAAAGAGACTTTGATCGTTTTAGAAATAATTTTTCCTCATCCAAATGCTAAAGAACTAGTTCTAGATAATGTAAGCAGTTAGCAAAAGAGTTACTATAAACTAGTATGTCATAAAATAATATTGTAATAAATTGACAAAGATAAGAAAAAAATAACACCATTTTTTATTGCTTGAAATGTAGAAGGTATATTACAAAGACTAAAAGGCACCACCTTATATTTATAATAATGGGTGGGTCCAAAACTTAGTTTTGGAAATGTCATATGGATACATAAAAATTTGGTGAAAGCCCTAACAAAGGTCAAGTTTTGAGAACCACGAGCACCACCAAGTTAGTCTAATAGTTCATTAATAGTGAGTAAAGGAAAAAAAATCTCAAATTATAATTGCATTGAGAGTACGATAATCCATGTGTACTCGCCAAGAGTCATCCTTCTTCTTAACTAAAAGGACAGAAGAAAAGAGGTTGTAACTTGCCTAGATAAACCTAATCTGAAGTAGCTTTGTAATTTGTTTTTCGATCTCACATTTCTAAAAATGCGGAATGAAAATTGATCAAAATGAAATTAGGAAAAAGATGTATTTAGTTATTTACTTTATGGTTAGGTGGTAGGGTACAAGGTGTGGTGAATAAGTGAGAGAACTTTTGGAAAATGGAAAGCTTGGGTTTAGGGTGGGTGGGTTTCTCATGAAGGGGATCAAGTGCAAGGGGATGTCGTAAAACTTGGAGGCAACATGTGTTTGTAAAATGCATTTTAGTTGTGGGGTAGAAACAGTCATGGGGGAAAGGGGTTGGGTATGAAAAATAATAGGAGACCCTTTTGAAGTAAATTGCAGTGAGGGCATTATAATCGATGATGAGGAAAGGTCCCCAACGTTGTGGTCATAGAAGCATGTGGTAAAATGATGGAATCGATTTTAGAGGCAAGTTTAGATTGAGTAGAAGAAAGTGATTGAAGAGTTTATTCTATGTACAGAATAAATTTGACACGTTAATTGTGATCCCCATAATGGAAAAACTTAACGAAAGCACCAAATTAATAGATACACATATAACATCTAGAATTGAAGGGCTAGAAAACCTCCCAAATAAAAAAATAAAAAAATTCTAAACCTTTTTTGCTTTTATTCGACTCTGGGTTATATATAGTGCAAGGCTCTCAGTACACACTGTCGGTTGTCCGTAAGAGATGGAAAAATTGCAAATCAAAATCCAGCAATAATCTTTAAATAGATTATTCTCTCTAACCTATTGGTTTGCCTTTGTTCTTTTGGTCAGAACTTTGTGTAAGAAGACAATTGTTCTGTTATCTCAGTTTTCATACAAATTGTGTTTATGTTACACAAAATTAAAAAGTTAATCAAATAGGAACATCTGTCCGAAAATGCAACCCGAGGAGGATGAGAAAAAGTAAACCCATCTCGTGTATGGAACATTTTTATCTCAAAAAAACAAGATTGGAATATTTTTATCTCAAAAAAAAACAAAATTAACACTCTTCCGGTTGTTGTTCCACCAACCATTAACTTTACTGAACAAATTTGAAATGATCTTAATTATCCGACAAATTATTACCAGTAAACTTTGCTAAAAGAGAAAATGAAACTTGGGGCAACTAGTTGACAACATCAAGAACTAACTTGCGAGACTTTAGAACTGACCACCTCAAACGACGGTAATAGGCAGCCTGAAGTAGTGCCAGTGACAGTACAAATATCCATTTAAATCCCATCTGCATAAACATAAGTGTAGTTAGAAACTCAGGATATTGTTATTATGGTCGCTATTGATCTTGGTGCAAACATGATTCAAAGGAAACGAACCAGTTTTCTCTCTTCCATCTCAGGTTCGGCTGCCCAACTTAAGAATGACACAACATCTTTCCCCATCTGCAACAAAACATTAAAAAAAATTCAGCCACATTCTTTGTAATGACCACAATGATGCATTTGTAAGATTTATTAAACCATTCCCCCCAAAAACAAATTTGATACCTGAGCTTCTGTAGCAGGGGTACCATCTTCATATTCCACAGCACCATCATTAAGCATTTTAGGCATGGCAATTGCTCCACCAGGAAAGTAAGGATTATAATGAAGTCCTTCCCTTATCTAGATTATTGTTTTATTATATATAGCCGTGATACAAGTTTAAGACAAAATGTTAGTATCGGTACAGGATGATATCTGAACTAGTGCCAAAGACATAGAAAGTATAATGAAAGCTCATCAATCCAAAATCCATTTCAGAAATATCAGAAGCCGTTGCAGGTTATGCCAGAAGCATTGCATACAAAATAAATACAATAAATAATTGCAATGCAAAATTTAAAATACTGCAATGCGTAGATATAATTGTAATGCAAAAATAACTATAAACAACCATATAATTAATAAAATAAGAGAAGGGATCAATTCACTTCAAGAATATGAGTTACAGATTTACTCGTCATCCTTACAAATTATTTTTTGGTAATCTAATAGTCGAAAACAATAACTTATCTTACCTATTAAATTACCAAAAAATGAAGAGTAAGTGTAAAACTCCTAAAGTTAGGGATCCCCTCATAAAAGAATAGTAAGTCTAGAAATTCAAATAACAAAAAAATCAAAGCAAAACACTACCAAGATCTAGTTCAAAACGTAAAATAGTCACAAAGCACAATATAAATGTTCTAAAATTGCATGTATGTGCGAGTGTGTGTGCGCATGTGTAGGTGTGTGTGCGTGTGTGTGTTTTATAATTTATGCAAGAGATTGAACCTGCAAAAAGTATACATGATATGCAAGGGATATCAAAAAAGGCATGGTAATGTACAGAAAACAAATCATACGATAGAGCCAAAGGCTCTTCAACTGTTACCTGCCCAGCCCTACACTATGCATACAAACACTGCCCATTAGAGTGCAAGAAAAAAAGGGAAAAGAAAAGAATAAGTATTAGACAGTTGTTGAGCATGTGCTTCTTTCAAAACAGATTTTAAACATATCTTATTTTGGTTCAAAACTAAATATTATTGACCAAGCATTCTCCATCAGTCAACTTTGATAAATATATAAAATTACTTTACTAAATAAAGTAAAATATATAAGGAATCTAAGTATAAAGAATTTACCGCAACACCGGCAGGAGGGTCACGATAACCAGTTAGAAGGGCAAAAACATAATTCTGACCATTGTGACGGGCCTGAAAAAGTAAAAATAAAAAATAAAAAGAATATACATTTCAGGTGGACATACATTTGAAAATTCCAAAGACTCACTATTAAATAATTAGCATTACTTTGGTAATAAGACTTAGATCTGGAGGATAAGCTCCTCCATTAGCAAATCTAGCAGCTGCTTCATTTGCATATGGCTGAGGAAAACGGTCACTGAGTTTACCAGGGCGCGTAAACATCTCACCCTCATCATTGGGGCCATCAGCCACCTCAATCTCAGCTGCCATAGCCTTTACCTCTTCTTCTGTATAAGCAACACCAACCAAATCACGATATGATATCAAAGACATAGAATGACAGGAAGCACAAACTTCTGTATAAACTTGATGACCACGACGAATCCTGCCCATGTAAAATTAATTGAAAGCATTAAGAATTTAGGACATTAATTATTATTAAATTATACACGTTAATACAATCTTAAGGTGAAATCTGAATTAAATACATGACAGCAGCAAAACATGTATTCATCATTATGAACCCTGCCACAGCAAATATACTTATAGCAGGACATTATTTCTTTGGCAAAATTCTGAGGTTAAACTATTTTCCTAGAACATTTGTGATGCAACCAATGTATGTTAAATAGAGTAAACCACCATGTTGGTCCTTCAAATATAAAAGTGTGATCATGTTGGTCCTTACTACATAAGGCAAAAAATAGGAAGATAATACATCAGATAGCTGTCAGTGATGGGTGTTTGAATGAATGTGATATCGTTTATAGTCTGTTAAGGTTCCAACATAAAACCAATTGGCAATATGTGGAGTAGCCTAACATGTATTTAAACCATACCAAATAACATGAGGTAGGCGATGTGGGACTTTCAACACACCCCCTCCAACGAAGCCTGCCGGACCAGGCAAAGGGTACTTTTGACCCAACTAAAGGGTAACTTTTGGCCCATGACAATAACCGGAAATATGTTAGGCGTTGGCTCTGATACCATGTTAAGGTTCCAACATAAAACCAATTAACAATATGTGGAGTAGCCTATCATGTATTTAAACCATACCAAATAACATGAGGTAAGCGATGTGAGACTTTCAACATAGTCATTGAAGGACATACTGATGCTGAATATGAATGAAGGACCAACTTAAAGCAGAGTCACATACAAGATTCAAACCATGTTATATCACATCAAAAGAAATGAAATAACAGGGGAAAAGAAGGATGAACTGCTGATCTAAGGATGTGATAAAGATAAAATAAGGTTAATCAGTAAATGAGAAAATAAATTAAACTTTACTACATGTAATTCAGCAAAGATAGGAAAATATAGGGAAAATTGAAGCCAAACTTACGAAGCATGATCATATGAACTAAGAATTCCCTTGTGAGGCCATGGATAGCTTGGACATGCCAAGCCATGCTCAGCTTCATCAGCTGCTGCCATTGTAGAAAAACCGAAAAAGCCTGACACACCAGCTCCAAGTAATGCAACTGCTCTTAAGGACCTACTGCTAGTAGAGCCAGCATCATCTTTCTTTGCTATAATGGGTGACAACAAGGAAGAGTTCTGCAGTGAGTACACAGCAACTATTAGCAATATTAGCAGCAGAAACAATCATCTCGTTCCATGGGAAGCAAAAACAATACAACAAACATAATATCTTCATAAAAGTCAGTAAAAGGATTGAGCATATATTGGAAGATAAATCTCATTATTTGGATCCAACTTATCCACCCCTTTGCATTTTTTGCTGCTTAATGTTTGGGAAAATAACCACTTTCTCAGGAAAGATTTCTCAAAAGCTGGCAAAGGAAGCAATGTCAAAATAAGCCAATTCAGAGACATACTTGACAAGGTGAAGAACACAGCTAGCACATGGACTAATCCATATAAATATTTGAAGAAAACTGTTAAGTAAATGTCAGAGATTGCATTTCATATTTAGCCAACTCCTACCCATGTATGTGCTAATTCTATTCTAGAGATATTCATTACAGGTCATAGAGACATATGGGACCCAATAAATTAACACGAAATGAGGGCTAGTGGTTTACAATAAATTGAGGGTGGAGTTTCCTCCTCAGTAACTGCTGAACAACACCTCCAGCCATGTCAGTCACGCTGTTGATCGTTCACAAAAATAAAAAAATAGATAAGTAACATTATCCAACTATGTAATGGACATAAAGTTACAGAAATAAGCATATAAGTGCAGTTTACAGAGTTCAACAAATTTAATCTGCAACAATAAAATCATGAAAACTAGTAATGCGATTTGTCACAGGAAATGCTATGACATTAATAAATGTAATGCAAGATTAAGATACAATTATCTACCAATAAAAAAAATTACACAATAAAGAAGTATGAAGCTTTTAAAAATTCATATAACATGCTGAACAAATTTCAAATTCAATCACAACATATATGTTATGTTCATCAAGAAACATATGTGAACACAAAGAGAACCCCAAAGAAAGAAAAAATGGGATGAAATGATTTAAACTGCCGAAGAACCATAGATTTAATGGTACCTTCTCAATAACTAATTAATCCAAAACTAATCACGTATCATCCTAATAAAAATAACAACAATATCCATCACGCAACATAATCCATGTAGCTCCACAAGCACATCATCACACACCAAAGTAAAAGTTCAGAAAATAATCCACGATGACATAATAATAACAACAACAACAATATCCATCACGCAACATAATCATGTAGCTCCACAAGCACATCATCTACACACCAGAGAGGAAAAGTTCACAAAATAATCCACTACTCGATGACATAACTCTGGCTAACATCTACCGAAATGATTATCATGTGCTCTAAATCATATTTTATAATAACACAAAACTGAGCATCTAACATATTCGGAAACAAATAATTGATAATTAATACTAAAAACTGAAAAGGCTCCTAAAACGCTGAGGAATAGGGGACGTGATGGACGGTGACAAAACGGCCCGAGAAGATAAAACGCAATTGCCAGGGATTAAAAGGAAATGCAAAAAAGAAACCTAGGATCGAAGAAGAGTTTGGAATAATAGAATGCGGGAATGGAAGAGTGAACTTACAAAACAAAGGCGAAAGTTGAATGGTTAAAGAGAAGTGAGGTGAGGGGTTCTCTGTTCCGCGGATTCAGTTGAAGACAGATGAAAAAAAACAAACCCAAGAAGCAGAGGATGTTCTGTTCTCTCAGATTCAGTTGAACACAACCAGATGAAAAAAACAACAACATCAACAACCATTGCTTGTTTCCACCACACGTCCTGTACATTTTGGGCTTCTCTCTTTGGGCCTGGTTATAATTATTTTGTTTAATCCAATAATCTAATATAATAATTCATATTCATTATTAATTTATAAGAAAATATAACATAAACATAAAAAATAATTCCTATACACTTATTTTTAAAAATAAATTAATAATAATAATAATAATAATAATAAATTTCTTTGTAATGTTTTTAATTCCTTTGTTATGTTTTTAATTTCTTTGTTTTTGATGTTTTTAATTGATGTTTTTAATTTAATGTTTTTAATTTGATGTTATTAAATTTCTTTGTTTTCCTACACAATTTGTTTGTCTTAGAGTTATATATGAAGTCATTGTTTATTGTCTAATTCAAATCTAGAATTAAAAATCTTTTTGATTGTTTCTAATAACAAATGATTTTGGGATAATGAGTATGATAGTGAAAATAAAATGAATGAGGAGAATTAGGAATTAACTGAATTGGAGAAACTAGCTGAAATCCAAAAGAGTAGTGTACCCAAATTAATGTTTTTAATTTGATGTTATTAAATTCCTTTGTTGTCCCACACAATTTGTTTGTCTTAGAGTTATATATGAAATCATTGTTTATTGTCTAATTCAAATCTAGAATTAAAAATCATTTTGATTGTTTCCAATAATAAATGATTTTGGGATAATGAGTATGATAGTGAAAATAAAATGAATGAGGAGAATTAGGAATTAATTGAATTGGCTAGTTGAAACCCAAGAGTAATGTACCCAAATTAATGTTTTTAATTTGATGTTATTAAATTCCTTTACTATCCCACACAATTTGTTTGTCTTAGAGTTATATATGAAGTCATTGTTTATTGTCTAATTCAAATCTAGAATTAAAAATCATTTTGATTGTTTCCAATAACAAATGATTTTGGGATAATGAGTATGATAGTGAAAATAAAATGAATGAGGAGAATTATGAATTAACTGAATTGGAGAAGCTAGCTGAAACTCAAGAGAGTAGTATACCCAAAAACATTTAATTTGAGTATCAACACTTTATGATGATAAATGTTATTGATTGATTCTTTGATGTGATTGCATGTTAGCAAGACTTGAAAATGATAAAGACAAATTTTTGTTTGATGAAAGTAGAAATAACCTAGAATAGTCAACCCTGTATTGATTAGAAGAAATTATTTTGAACCCCATTTGAGCCAAAAACAAGGTTGTTTCTTGAAACAGAATCCCTGAACCTAAACAATATTTATCCACCTTCTTATATTCGAGAAATGAAATAATTATGAATGTTATTGTTAATCTAAAAAAAAAAGAAGCAGAGAAGGTTGAGTAGAGAAAAAGGGAAAGAAAAGTATTAAATATTGTGGCTGAGCTGAAATGATAAATGCAAAATGAGGAAAGAAAAAGGAAATTCAAATTGGTGTGCATGATCATTTGTGAGATTTAGGTTGTGAGCTCACTATTATTATGTTGGAACAAAAGCATGAAGTTGAGACTTGACTTGAGGAAATGTTAAACAAGAATCATTCATATAATTTCAATTTCTTAAATACTTTTGTGTATCATAGAAAAACCAATGAATTCATTGAAAGCCCAACCTCATTACAAGCCTCAAAAAACCTTTTATATTTAAGTCTTGCTTAACAAATGTTGATTGCTTAAAGATGATTATCAATAGTGGATTATCTAAATTAAGTGATTGAATGAGATAAACACTTACCCGTGAGAGTTAGAGATGATTATATATCATTTTACTTGAGAAATGATGCTTCTTTGAGGATAATTGATGATTAATTATCCCCTATTAGTTTCTGTAACTATAATGCACAATGTATCCTATTTTCACTTGAAGTTGTGAACATGATATCTTGAAGAAAAGTTATTTTTGTGTTAAGTGTTCTGGAAGAGAAAGTGACAATAGGCAATGAATTTTTGTTTTGGAGGAATTAGTACTTTGCTTGGGGACAAGCAAGATTCTAGGTTGGGGGAGTTGTTAAGTGGTAAAAGTTGATGTAATTATGTTTTTAATTGTTATTTAATCACTTAAATTATGTTGATTCTAATCTATTTTTCTTCTAATGTATGATGAATTTGCAGAATACCTTGGTACAAGAGCAAGGATCATAATTTTCAAGATAATTGAAGAAAAATTGAAAGAAGGAAAAAGATTTTCAGCCTGAGATTCGCCTAAGCGAGACGAATGCTCGCTTGAGCGAAAATACGTTAAAGCTCTCTAGAAGTCACTCGATCAAGCGAACATTTATTCGCTTGAGCAAAAATACGTTAAAGCTCTCGGGAATTCAACCGCTCAATTTAACATTTCTCGCTTGAGCAAAAATCATCATTTTTCGCTTGAGCGAATGACGCGTTGCCCAAATTTTTCTATAAAAAGATAAAATATGTTTTGAGATGGAGATTGGAGGTTTTGAGAAGAGAGACACAATAAATGCTCCAATTTTGGTCCAATCTTCAATTCTTCATTTGGATCATTGTAATGACCATCATGAGTGGCTAACTTCATTCTCCTAGGATTGAGTGCACTTCCTTTGAACTCTTTTGTATCTTGGTGATATTTTGAGATATTAATCTATGTTCTTGATGTTGTTATTCTTATCATTTGTGCCTTTTAATGTTTTTATCCTGGATGTTCATATATATTGAAAAGTATATCGTGACACCCTTGATTAGGTTAAGAATATTTGCTATATTGATTGCTAGGAATGGTAATTGATATATTAAGTGCTTAACACCCTAAACTAAATGCTAGAAAATCTATTAAATGTATGAGGAATCTATGTTTACAAGGTTTTCTTATGAATTTCATGTTTGAGGAATCAATGTGAATGATTTAAGTAGGTGGCATCAACATTGATAGGTTAATTGATGTTATTAATTTGACCTAGTCATTATACAAAAGAGGGAAAAGGAATTAATCCAATCCTAAGTTCTTATATTTCATCTTTTCTAAAATTACTTAATAGTTCTTTGCCATTTATTTTTAACCCACATATTTATGAAAAACCAATTTTGTGTCAATATACTTAATAAACATATGACTTAGAATTTTCAGTGAAACTGTTCCTCGTGGGATCAACTTTTATTTAATTGAAATATTATACAGTGATTGATAATATTGATACGTTTGCTAAAAGACCAACACTTGCTCCCACTGATCTTTAGAGATATACACCGATCAATAGTGTTTTCCTTAAATCCAAAGGACAAAATAGTATTATTGAACTTAAGATACCATTGTTGATAAGCTTGTTTAAGTCCATACATTGATTTCTTAAGTTTACACACCATGTGCTCTCTTCCTTCTTCAAAAAACCCCACTGGTTGGTCCATATAAACATCCTCCTCTAAATCTCCATTCAGAAAGACAATTTTAACATCCATTTGATGCAACTCAAGATTATAATGAGCTACTAATGTCATGATAATTCTAAAAGAATCTTTCTTAGAAATAGGTGAAAATGTTTCCTTATAATCAATGTCATCTTTCTGAGTAAAACCTTTGGCAACAAGTCGGGTCTTGTAACGTTCGATATTGCCATGAGAGTCACGCTTAGTCTTAAAGACTCATTTACACCCAACACTCTTGCATCCTTCTGGCAATTCCACAAGATCTCATACACCATTATGTGTCATTGATTCAATATCATCTTTCATAACATCTAACCATTTGTCAGAATTAATACCATTAATGGCATCTGAAAATGAAATTAGGTCATTATTAATACTTAGGTCTTTTTCTAACTCTTAGATAAACCACGTAATCATTCAAAATAACATACTTTCTTTCTCTGTGAGATCTTCTTAATATTATTTCTTGTGGTTGTTCTAATATCAGTTCATTGTTAATCTCGAAATCATTAATTTGTTGTTCTTCTTGATTGTCATGTGGTTCTACAACATATGGAACAACAACTTTTGAAGAAGATGTACTAGTTACATGAACTTGTACTCTAACTTCCTTAATCTCCATATTTCATGGAGCTTCACTCCCACTGGTTTCACCATTTTGAATGAACCGAGTATTTCCAGTTTCAACAATTCTTGTACTATGAGTAGGACAGTAAAACATATATCCTTTTAATTTTTTTGGATAACCAATGAAATATCCATTGATTGTTCTTGCATCCAGTTTCTTTTCTTGTGGATTATAAATTCTTACTTCTGTCTGACAACCCCAAACATGTAGGTGTCTCAAACTAGGTTTCCTACTTGTCCATAGCTCAAAATGAGTCTTTTGAACCGCTTTACTAAGAATCTTGTTCAACAAATACATGACAGTCTTCAAAGCATACATCCACAACGATACAGGTAAACATGAATTACTTAACATGCTCCTAACCATATCCATTAAGGTTCGATTACGCCTTTCAGACACACCATTTTATTACGGTGTGCCTGACATTGTGTATTGAACACAAATACCACGCTTCTCAAGGAACTTAGCAAATGGACTAGGGTGTTGTCCACTTTCATCATATCTTCCATAATACTCACCACCTCTATCTGACCTGACAATTTTCACATTTCTGTCTAATTGCCTCTCCACTTCATTTATATAACTTTCTAAGGCATTTATTGCTTGAGATTTCTCATGTAGTAACTAGACATGCCCATAACATGAGAAATCATCAACGAAGGTGATGAAATACTTCTCTTTATTAAAAGAATTTACGTCAAATGGACCACATATAACAGTGCGTATGATTTCAAGAAGTTGAGTGCTTCTTATGGCTCCTTTCTTTGTGTGTTTTGTTTGTTTTCCTTTAATACAATCCACAAATATATTCAGATTAGTAAAATCTAAATTCGGAAGGGTTTCATTCTTTACTAATCTTTGCATTCTTTCTTTGGAAATATGTCCCAAACACTTATGCCACAAGTAAGCATATCGTTCATCCACCAAATTACATTTAGTGTCAATATTATGATGCAAGGTCATGAGAGTTTTAGCATATAAATTATCCAAATTCAATTTACATAAAGTGTACCATTTCCAATCATACAAGTACGCTTAAATAAACTGAAACAACCATTCCCAAACTTAAAAAAGTATCCAACAACATCAAGCTTAGACAAAAAAACTAAATTTCTAGTGATAGTAGGTACATAAAAAGTATCCATAAGGTCTAAGTGATATCCAGTGTCAAGGATTAAACGATAAGTCCCGACAGCTTCCACTGGAACCTTGACTTTATTCCCTATGAAGACAAACTTCTCATTTGGGTTTATGGTTCGGGTTGAAAGGAATCCCTACATTACATTAGAAACATGAGTCGTACATCCAGAATCAATCAACCAAGTATTATAGGGAACTTCAGTTAAGTTTGATTCAAAATATACGTAAGCATTATGCTCACCTTTCTTTTCGAATCAAGTTTTGCGCTTTAAGCTGTCCTTCTAGAAATGTCCAGACTTCTCGCAGAAATGACATTTGTCATTTTTCTTCTAAATGTTAGTAGAGGACTCCCTAATCTTTAATGGTCCTTTACCCTTTCCATGTTTCCTAACAAATTTCTTTTTAGCTCCTTGATTTTTCATGTAATGAATAGAGTGGCTTCCTAAGTTCTTGAGTATAGTCTCCTCTTGGACTAACATACTGTGTAATTCATGCACATTCCATTTATCTTTCATTGTGTTATAATTCATCTAGAACGGACCATACTCAGACTGTAACGAGTTTAAAATGAACTGCACAAGAAAATTTTCTTCTACTGCCATTCCAAGAGACTTGAGTCTTGATGTGATATTTGTCATTTCAATTACGTGTTCATGCATACTACGAGAACCATCAAATTTCATGGTGGTCAACATACTCATCAATGTCCCAACAAGGGATTTGTCAACAGTTTGAGAGCACTCTTCCACAAATTTCATAAACTCCTTCGCGTCCTCGGTTTTAAGAAGAGTAGACTTAATATTGCTTGCTATACTCATTCGCATAAACATAAGACTAAGTTTGTTTGATCTTTCCCAAGCTTTATAATAAGTTTTCTCTTCATTGTTACTAACATCAGTGATAACAACTGGTTTTTCAACTTGGAAAGCCAAATCAAGATCCAACACACCTAAGTGAAATTGGACTTGTTCACTCTAGTCAGAGAAATTTAATCCATTAAAGACTAGAACAAACGAAGCAAGCAAATGTAGAGCTATATGAACAAATACTGCAATTAACATATGCCTAACATTAACACTTTGAGTCATAAAAATTAAACATAAATACAGATTCAAATATAAATAACCATTCTATGCATACTAATGTTCTCCTTTGGGAGATCCACTAATACACAAGCATAATTACGCTAATCATTTATAACATTAATGATAATTAAAATATGCATAAACTAGAATCACTTAATATCTTTGGGTATATAAATAAAACTAGTGACGCATACAAAATTATCAACCTTTATGCTCATTAATTATAATAACAATTAATCAATCTTTGGGTGATCCTGAAATGTCTTATAATAATGAACTTCAATTAACTCATAAATCAATTATTCACAATTTTAGTGTTCATACTATGGGTAATTGAAATAAAATCATTAATAATTTGAAATCAAAATAACCTTAAAATTTTGGCCACTTTGGTGACTAACAAAATTTATCATGCTTAATTTCAAATAAATAACATTTTTAATTACTAATAACCATTCATAGCATTTTTTATTAATTTTAAAAAATATGTACATTATTCACATAATAAAATATTATGTGTCATAAATAAAATTGAAACCCATAATTTCAATTTCCATTATAGGATTGATTTACAATCCTAAGACCTTAATTTTATTGAAATTGTCAATTCAAAAATTTTATGCGCAACTTATAATGGAAATAATTCAATTCAATTTGCAAAATAAAATTTGCAATTAAGACATTTATACACGGGTACATCTCATAACAGTGGCAACCATTCATTTATACGTACTACGTAAAGTAAAATTGGGCACATCCGTGACAGTGCATTATCAGCAGTCACCAAATATTTACTACACGTATAATACGTGAACAAAAAAAATCTCTCATGACATATAATAATCATACATAATAAAAAGAAACATGGGTTTGGTAAATGTGTTCTACGAGCATGGTGCATGATGCATGTTGACAGCACTTGCCAGTAAAAACATACAAAATATCAACTTTACCATTTACATTTCTTCCATCGTTACTATAATATACAGTGAAATCAATTTCATACATGATCCACCCTAACTCAATCACGTCATTTACCTTTTCAATTAAAATCAATTACGGAGTCATTCATGCATAGTGGCTATAAAATTGGTTTCAATTTGAAATTGATTGTAGCTTAAAACATAAATTAGGATTTATTCCTTTATTCAATTTTGGAAAAAACAGATTTGGGAATAAATTAGGGTTCATGTTAATCTGATAGAGAAATCCTTAAATTCATAATTAGGGTTTATCTTAATTTGGGAAAAACATAATTTGGGAAAAACTATCATAAGAGGAAAATAATAAATCTAATAACCATGCTCTGATACCATATGTAAGTTAATTTGTAGTCTTTCTACGTTCTTAATTCATTTTAGAAAACTAACTTTGATCTTTAGATTATTGATTTTCACAATATAACGTACATAAATACATGAATCATAATAAGACTAACTTTGATCCATGAGAATCTGTTCTTTAACTCCAACCTCCTTTTTCTCAATCTATCTCTTTGCATTTTTTTCTTTTTTCACGCTTTCCTAATGGTTTATCGTGAAAAAGACCTTATTGTCAGATACAGAACCCTAATCCCTTTTATTAACCAATATCCATCAAGTTGGTTACCATAAGTTTTTATTTTATTTTATCTTTATTTTATTCTGACTTCACATAATAACCAATAGGTCCTTATATTTTATTAAATCACATTTGAGTCCATCGTTATATTTCACATGAGTCACCTAATAGAATGAATTAATTAAATTAATTCTAACATAGATTTGTCGAACTTCAAAACTTTATGAGCTCCGGACTGCTTTCATCCTTCATCCCGATCAGTTTCTTGTAATTCTTGAACAACATATTAGATAATGACTTTGTGAAAATATCAACAACTTGATCTCAGTTTGTCAGATGCATGACTTCACATTTTCTTTCTTCACGTGTTCTCGAATAAAATGAAAACACACATTAATATACTTATTCCTCTCATGGTTGATCGAATTCATTCTAAGTTCAATGATCGACTTGTTATTAACTTGGACCACTGTTGCACTGAGTTGTTTCTCCTCCATCAAACTCAACAAATTTTAAGTCATATTGCATGACACATAGTTCATGATGTTATTACATACTCGACTTTATAAGTTGACAATGTTATTATGATTATTTCTTCAAAAGTCAAGTAAATGCCCCATGAAGAATACATACCCCTATGTTCTTATGAATCAAAGGATATATAAATATTAATATTTCCTTGTTCTTATGAATTCTTCCCAAAATGTGGTAAGTAGTGAAAGCTTTTTTGGAGGTGAAGAGGTCATAACTCTCAAAGTTTTGTAACTTATATTAACATTTATGATTTTAACTTTTAACTTAATGATTATTAAATATACTTACTTATATATTTATAAATTTAATCTCTTACCCTTTCATATATTTTTTATATTCATTTATTATTTGTTGATAATATATTATTTGTTCCCTTGAAATTAATGGTAAAGAACATGGTAAGACATATAACTTCTTTTAAAATTGTACTTATGTGTGCTACACATGAAGATTGTTTCAGCATTTGTAAATATGTTATATTTATTTTATTTTAGAAGCCTTGAACAAAATAGGTTTTTAGCTTGGAAAGTTGCAGTGATTCTTCCCTTAAAATCTCCTTGTAATTCCTTTTTTTTTTCTTATCATATGAAGAAAGAAATATAATTTGTTCTTGAATTTTGAAACTTTTATATAAAGAAACACTACAAGAATTTTACATATTAGCTATGAAACATTTCGTAGCTATTTTCTAGCTAACCTCTTGCTGGTATATTTTGCTACAGATTAGCTACGGAATAACTATGGAATAGTCCGTAGCTAAATCCAAGTAGCTAATTAGATACATATGTATTCTCTCTCAAACTTGTAGCAAATTTTGTCGCTAAACTGTTGCTAAATCCCTCGCTAATTTAAATGATGAAATTTTGTTTATCCCTAGCTAATTTGATCTCCCAAAACTTGTAGCTAATCCGTAGCTAATCTCTCGCAATTTCACTCTCACTAATTTGTAGCTAATCCCTCGCAATTTTTCTCTCGCTAATCCGTAGCTAATCCCTCGCAATTTTTCTCTCGCTAATCCCTCACAATTTTTCTCTCGTTAATCTGTAGTTAATCCCTGACAATTTATCTCTAGCTAGTGGTTAATGCCTCATAATTATTTCCTCGTTAATCCGTAGCTAATCCTTTGCAATGTTTTTCTCACTATTTCATAGCTAATCTCTCATAATTTTTATCAAAATTTATAATATCAAATATTTAAGATTTAAATTATTACTCATTCTTAAAAAAGAAGACAAACTTATCAACTTTCAATATAAAAGTATTGTTTAAACATAGTTAAAATGATGTTTCTAACAATTAAAACATAACAAAAATAATATTTTAACTAAAAAGTTCTGTATAACACAATTAAAAATAGAAACAAAGTTTAAAGTACATTTTCATCATTGTTTCTTTAAGGCAGATAATAAATATTTCTTGAAAGACTGCATTTCTTCTTGCATTTGTTGTTGCATGAGTGTTTGCATTTACGCTTGTGTCTTCATTTGTGTTTGCATCAATGCTTGCATATCGGTTTGTGCCTACAACTGTGTTTTCATCTGCTCTTGCAAACTAGATATCTGTGTAGCTAAGGTAGTGATTTCTTCAGTGAGAGGTGTGGTAAGATTTTGGGAAGAAGGACCTTCAACTGATGAAGATGAAACATGTGAAATACCAAGATCCAAACTCTGACCTATACCATAAATTCTACCTTTTTTATTTTCACCAGCAGTCTTTATCCAAATATCAGAATCAACTATATGATGATTTGATGTATCTTCCCCATATTTGCAATTAAGTACATCCAGGCTAGGGTTTTACTGGCAAATTTCATACCATAGTTGGACATAGTACATACTCTAGAAATTGGCACACAATATATTGAACAAAACATATGGGGTGTAAGAGAGTGGATACATTTCATGTAAGCTGAAAAGTACCCATGCAGCAAAAAAATTTGCTTACCAATTTGCAGTCATTGCAGTTCCTATATAATTCTTAGCAACCAATCAAATAACAAAGGATAAACATTAACAAGAGGCAGGCAGTACCTTAAGTTCACGTTCACCAATAATCTCGACAGGAGCATAGCCCATCTTTAAAATGGTGGAACCTTTTTGCATCTCGAATAATGAGTTCTCTCTCTACAAGCTTAGAAATAATCTTCAATGATGTGTGGCAATCACCACAAACACGGAGGTTCTTAATAACCCTGATTGGAGCGCGAGCAGAGCTGCTGAGGAGACCATAAGCAACAGCAAGTCTCTCACTGTGAGCAAGAAGAGCTTCTTCTTTGCCTTCCTGGTCTATGTCATGCAACACAAATTTTGTTTCAGGAATATAGCCAGCTTCTTTCATTTGTGACTTTAAACCTCTAAGCAAGGCATATATCTTATCATTTTCAGGATGAGATGTATCTCCTGCTCGATATTCATGGACACGACTCCTTACTTCAAGCAGACTTTTGCTTGCTAACTTCTTTTCTTTCTCTTTTGTCAAGTCGGAGGCTTTTGCAGGTACAAGGCCAGCCTTTGACTGATCACTTAAACGAGATGAATCTAGCTGCTCAACTAGCTCGGCACAGCGATCCCCCAGCCCAATGTTCCCATGAACTCTACACAGATTCATCAAAGTCTCCCATATATCAGGACTTGGCTCCATTGGCATTTTTTCAATGAACTCAAAGGCTTCATCCAGATGCCCATGTTAGAATTGCGCAGCGAAATGATCGCGTGGTCGGACAAAAATCAAGAGGGGGGGTGAATTAGTTTCTTAATAAAAATTAGGTTTTCAAAAATTTTCCCCAAATTTTACCGATTAAAAACTATGTAAATGTAAATAGAGAAGGGATAGAAATCTTACACAGGAGATTTATACTGGTTCGGATCAAAAGACCCTACGTCCAGTTGCTAATCACTCAACAAAGGATTAACGCTGTCACTATAAACAAGTTGTTACAAACAGATTACAATTGAGAAGATAAAGATACGAAAACACCTCTCTTGAAATCCACAAGAGATGATGAACAACTTTCCCTAGAGACGGCACAACACACAATCCACTAAGAACTCCACTTAGTGATTCTTATCGCTTCTAGCCCACACCAGGTTCCAAAAGCCCCCTTTCCTTGCAACAAACAGTTCTCTGGCACTCACAGCACTTAACTTTTGTATGGAAAAGGTTGTTCTTCTTTTCTGAGTGCCATAGAAGAGTTTAAGTAGAGAAATTAGGGTTTAGGAATTGGGGATTTCGAAACTAGGGTTCTTGGAAATAGGGTTTTCGAAAATAGGGTTGATTTGAAGTTTAAAATCAAAAACAGACTGAAATAATCGATTAAATGAAGTTATAATCGATTAAAACAGAGCCAAAATCAACAGAACCCAAAACCTCTCTGTTTTAATCGATTAAAAGGGGTTTTAATCGATTATCAGACCTGATAATCGATTATCTGGAGATTTAATCGATTAAAGCAGTGAGTTGATACAGAAAATGGTTTTTCTCACTGTTTTAATCGATTATTTCCCTATATAATCGATTAAAGCCGAGCCTGGATGATAAATTTGAGCTTTTTGAAGCTTCTAAGGTGCAGACTATGTACCAGCTATCTTAAACTCTAATATTACAGACTCAATCTAATTAAAACAAAGTTATTACAATACAAAACGAGTCTTCAACACACTAAGTCTTTGAGTTCTTGAATCATCATCAAAATCAACAATCTTCATGTTCATCAAGTGCAACATCAAGTCCTTGAATGTTCAACAATCTCCCCCTTTTTGATGATGATCAAAATTATCTTTTAAAGCCGTTGTAATAACCTCGTTTTATCCGTCATACTAACAAACACATCAAACATACCGGATAATATTTAAATGCAATTTATAAGAGGCTTTAAATATTTCTCCTCCTATTTTGATTATAATCAAAAAGAACTCTGCAATAACAATCATAAGAGCTCCCCCTCAAAATATGCATAAGTTGGAGATAACTCCCCCTCAATCAAAGTAATAACAAAACATCATATTTTATTGCAGAAACAATCATTTATTACAATAACAAGAGAAAAATAAGAAAATAATCAACAAAATTTAAAATTCTTCACTATCATCATCATTAAAGTGTGCATCAAATCTATTTTCTAATCGACACACTTTATCATCTATATCAGATATACGTCGAATTATTTCCTCATGCCGTACTCCAGAGAGAGTGAAGAATGACTGCATCCTCTGATTCATGTCAGATAACATGTCTTCCATGGATTGTCGGGTTTCATGATGAGTAGAGGAAGTTCCAACACTTTGGATTTGGTCAGAGGGAAACTCAGCAGCTGGAGGCATATCTTCATCAGAATCTTCATTAGCATCCCCTTGATTAGGAACGTCATCTTTGTGAACATAAATATCATTGACTCGCACCATTTGGAGGTGAATCAATGTACTATCTAGCATGCGGTTTAAGTTGTTTGTTCTAACTGCTTGTTCACCTTCAACATTCACTCCTTTATATTCAAGAATACGGGAGACAAGAAGGGCATATGGAATTTTGAAGGTGGGATGACGTTTTGCTTTTAACATGGTCATTGTGACAAGAACACCCCAATCTAAAGGTTCATTATTCATTATGGCATGAATAATTCGAAGATCAATGGAAGAGCATTGGGCATGATTCGTAGCCCGGGGACATAAGATCCATACAAGTAAATGTAGAATCATGCGTTCTTCCTTCTTTAAAGGTCCAGCATGAAGGATACGTCCAATCTCCATGGAGGGATTCCGCAGAAAAGAGCGATACGCTAGGAACCTGTCAAAATCATCTAGCTCACCATATACGTTAATAACATCTTTTCTAATTGGAAAGTGAGCAACATTCTCCCAAATATCATCATCAAGAATTATTGTAACCCCTTTTACACGGGATGTAGCAATTTGATCTCTAAATTTGAATCTAGAGTAGAATACCCTAACTAAGTCGGGATAGTACGTACCTTGCATTTGGATAAAAGGGAGAACTCCTTGAATTTCAAGAAGATTAGGAAAATTGAATCCCCTATGAATGAATTGCTCACCAATAAGAAATTTAGGAGAAATAATAGCCCGTTCCTTCCAAGTAGGTCGAAATTCTTGTTGGCCTTCTGCATCGGAGATCCATCCTTCTACGAATTAGGACTGGGATGAGAGGAGGGTGCAGATCTTCTTCTAGTAGGGATCTTAGTGCGAGAAGATGAGGCCATTGAAAGATTAGATGAATATCAAGAAGATTTAGAAGGACAAGTGATGGAATAAGGAGATAAAGAGAGTATAATAAGGCAAGAAGGTTTGATTTCAAGAGATAGAAGTGAGTAGAAGTGAAATAGAGGTCCCTATATATAGCCAATCATGTCTAACGGTCACATGGAAGTGAATAGAGGCCAAAAGAGCCGTTGGCAACGGCTAGAACCCATATTTGCCAGGTTTAATCGATTAAAACTCAGAATAATCGATTAAACCAGTTCCAGTCGCATTTAATCGATTATTTTAAGCTGATAATCGATTATCAGACGGTTTTAATCAATTATTTGATGAAATAATCGATTAATCCAGAGAAGAATGCCCTGTTTTGGATGTTTTGAGTGTAAATAATCAATTATAATTCCAAGTAATCGATTATTCCAGAGAGGAATGCCCTGTTTTGAGTGTTTTAACACATGATAACTTATGAACATCCTACAAAATGAATTATAGCATTACAATCATCCAAAAACAGTCAAATTAAGCAGAATTTAAGTTATTTCTAATATCCCTAAGTCTCTTCTAAGATCATAAAACCTATCCTTGGGTAGAGGCTTAGTAAAAATGTCTGCTAATTGATTCTTTGTATCAACGTACTCTATTTTACAGTTTCCTTTCTCGATATGATCTCTCAAAAAGTGATGTCTTATTTCTATATGTTTAGTCCTAGAGTGCATTACTCGGATTCTTAGTAAGATTTATTGCACTTGTATTATCACACATCAACGGAATGTCATTTAAAAAGATACTATAATCTTCTAACTGTTGTTTCATCCACAGAATTTGAGCACAACAACTATCACCGCAATATATTCAGACTTCAGTGGTAGATAAAGCAACACATGCCTTTCTTAGAATGCCAAGATATTAAGGATGAACCTAACAAATGACATGTCCCACTAGTACTTTTCCTATCAATTTTACATCCACCATAATCAAGCATCGAATATCCTATTAAACTCATACAAACATCGACGGATACCACAAACCAAAACCGAGTAGTTCCTTTTACGTATTTTAAAATATGTTTCACTCGCAATTAGATGAGATTCTTTAGGACAAGCCTCGAAATCTAGCACACACACAGACATAATGCATAATATCGAGTCTACTTGCGGTTAAGTATAACAGTGATCCTATCATACCTCTATACATAGTTTGATTAACTTCCAAACCTGATTCATCCTTGTCTAGATAGCATGAAGTTCCCATGGGTGTGTTAGCTTCCTTTGAGGTGTCCATACCAAATTTTTTAAGGATCTCTTTGCAGTATTTGGTTTGAGAGATGAAAATGCCATCTTTAAGTTGCTTGATTTCTAGTCCAAGGAAGAATGTCAATTCTCCCATCATAGACATTTCAAACTCTCCCTGCATTATCTTAGCAAATTCTACACATAACGAATTATCAGTTGATCCAAAAATAATATCATCAACATACACCTGGACCAATAAGATATGTTCTTTAACTTTCTTTATAAACAGTGTAGAATCAATTTTTCCTCTAGAAATATCATTGGATGTTAGGAAACTACTTAATCTTTCATACCAAGATCTAGGAGCTTGTTTCAACCCATATAATGCTTTCTTTAATTTAAAAACATGATTAGGAAAACTAAAATCCTCAAAACCAGGGGGTTGCTCCACATAAACTTCTTCTTTAATAAAACCATTTAAAAATGCACTTTTAACATCCATTTGATATAGTTTAAATTTCATTAAAGATGCATAGGCAAGAAGTAGGCGTATAGCCTCTAACCTGGCAACAGGAGCATAAGTTTCATCATAATCTATACCTTCCTCCTGACAATAGTCTTTTGCAACAAGTCTGGCTTTATTCTTTGTTATGTTCCCATCTTCATCAAGTTTATTTCTAAACACCCATTTGGTTCCAATAACTTGATATGATTCTTCCCTTGGAATTAATTCCCAGACTTGATTTCTTTCAAATTGGTTAAGTTCTTCTTGCATGGCTATGCACCACTGTTCATCTTTAAGTGCTTCCTCAACATTCTTGGGTTCAATCTGTGACACAAAAGCTACAGACATACAAAAATTAGTCATATTTCTTGTTCTTACCCCTTTTGAGATGTCACCAATGATATTGTCCATTGAGAGTCCTCTAGGTGATTTCCATTCTTTTGCTAATTCAGGCATTTGAGAAGGCTCATTTTCTTCCAAATATAATTCATCAAGAGCTTCTCTTATATACTCATCATCACCTGCAAGTTCTTTATTTGACTCAAGAGGATTTCCCCCAAGGTCTACAATCTCATCAAAGGTAACATGTATAGATTCTTCTATATTCAAGGTTCTCTTATTAAACACCCTATAAGCCTTGCTAGTTAATGAATAACCTAAGAAAATGCCCTCATCAGCTTTAGAGTCAAATTTTCCTAAGTTATCCTTTCCATTATTCAGTACAAAACACTTACATCCAAAGATTTTCAAATGGGCAACATTAGGTTTTCTACCATTAAACAATTCATATGGAGTAGATTTAATAATAGACCTAATGAGCATTCTATTCAAAACATAACAAGCAATACTAACTGCATCAGCCCAAAAATATTTAGGAACATTAGATTCATTTAACATAGTCCTAGCAAGTTCTTCTAATGACCTATTTTTCCTTTCAACAACACCATTTTGTTGGGGAGTCCTAGGAGCAGAAAAGTTATGTAATATTCCATTTTCTTCACAATAATTCTCAAACTTTTCATTTTGAAACTCACCACCATGGTCACTTCTTAAAACTTTAATTCTTAAGTCCTTTTCATTTTGGATTTGTTTTGCAAATTTTCTAAAGACTTTAAAAGCTTCACTTTTCATGGTTAGGAAAAATGTCCATGTATATCTAGAGTAATCATCAACAATTACAAATCCATAATAATTTCCACCAAAGCTTTTTATCCTAGAAGGTCCAAATAAGTCTAAATGTAATAATTCTAGGGGTTTTGAAGTGGAAATAACATTCTTTGATTTAAATGATGATTTTACTTGTTTACCCTTTTGGCATGCATCACACAATCTATCTTTTTCAAATTTTAACTTAGGCAATCCAATAACTAAGTCTTTTGAGATCAATTTGTTCAAATGATGCATATTTATATGAGCCGCTCTCTTATGCCATAACCAAGGGTTCTCTTCCTTAGCAACTAAACATGTTATACTTGACTCATGCAAACAATCCAAATCAATCAAATATATGTTGTTATGCCTAATGCCTTTCAATTGTACGTTTTCAGAATCTATTAAATGTATGGTGCAAAATTTACTTTCAAAAATTACCTTGAAGCCTTTGTCACATAATTGGCTTATGCTAAGGAGATTATGCTTAAGTCCATCAACAAGTAGCACATCCTTGATCTTCAAAGTGTTTGCACCACCTATGTTTCCAATTCCAAGGATCTTCCCTTTGTTGTTGTCCCCATAAGTTACATATCCTTGTTCCTTAGCTTTGAAACTTACAAATTTAGATTTATCTCCGGTCATATGTTTTGAGCATCCGCTATCAAGATACCACATAGACTTCTTTGATTTGGAAGTTTCCTACAAAACAAGAATATAGTAAACTTAGGTCCCCACAACTTTTGGGTCCTTGGGGTTAGAGACATAACAATCTATTTAACTATAGGAATCCAAATGAATTTACCTTTAGGTACACCGAAATGTTTAATTTTACATCTATTTGACGTGTGACTTTGTCTCATGCAATAAAAACATACTTTTGATGTGGCATTTGAAAATGATGCATTTCTAACCATAGATGCTCTAGTTCCTTTTTCTACCCATACTCTTTTTTTTTTTAGTTTTAGACTTTTTCATAGAAACTTGATGATTTACATTATTTTGAGCAAAAACAGTTTTATCCTTCTTAAGATCACTTATTTCCATTTCGGCTTTATCAAGTAGATGATTAAGGATATCTATGTCATATTCATGCTCTTTACAAGTTTCACATGCTAAATTCTTATCCTCATCTAAACATACAATTTTCGTATTAGATAACTCCTTTTCTTCTAAACATGTAATTTTAGTTTTTAATGACTCAATTTCCTTTTCGGATCTACTTAGATTCTTCTTTACAACTTTATATTCATTTTTTAAATTCTTAAAGGCAATAAATAATTCATTGTAAGCATTTTGTAGTTCATCATGATCATTATCATCACTAGAAGATGAGTCGGAATCACTAACCTCAAAATCAGAAGATATGTTGTCATTTGCCATTAAGCAAATGTTTGCTTCTATTTCCGAGTCACTTGATTCTGAACTTGAGTCACTATTGTCCCAGACAATATAGGCTTTCTTCTTGAATTGCTTTTTGCCCTTGTTTTCATCGTTTTTCTTGTTTGGGCATTCGGTCTTTACATGCCCTGCTTCACCACAACCATAACATTTTATATTTATAGAAGAATTTTCTCTTACCTTTCCTTTACCTTCGAAGGGATGTCTTCCTTTTGCTTTCATGAATTTGGTGAACTTTCTTATCATAAGACTCAACTCCTCTTCATCATTTTCCGAGTCTTCTTCTTCTTCCTTTTTATTTTTACCTTTGGAAATTTCGGTTTTGAAGGCAAGGTTCTTCTTTTGATATTGACCTTCTTCCTCATTTTGCCTTCCAAGATCAAGCTCATGCTCTCTAAGCTTTCCAAATAACGCCGCCATAGACATTGTGACAAGATTTTGTGACTCCGAGATGGCAGTCACCTTAGGTTGCCATTTCCTATCCAAAGATTTCAAAATTTTAACATTTAATTCATCAACATCAAAGATTTTACCTAGTCCGGTGAGATGGTTCACGATATGAGAGAAACGCTTTTGTACATCAAAGATCGTTTCGCCTAGTTGCATCCGGAACATCTCATACTCTTGGATTAGAGAATTTTTGCGTGCTCTTTTAACGTCGTCTGTTCCTTCGTGGGTCACTCTAAGCATTTCCCACATTTCCTGTGCACTTTTACAAACAGAAATTCTATAAAACTCGTCAAGTGTTAGAGCAGATGAAATAATATTTTTAGCCCTAACGTCAAATTGGGCTTTCCTATTTTCTTCTGCAGTCCATTTAGAAAAAGGTTTAAGAACGCCAACACCGTTCTCAGTAGTTTTAGGAACAAATGGACCATTTAAAATAGCGTCTCAAACGCCTCTATCAACAAACTCTAAAAATATTTGCATACGTACCTTCCAGAAAGGATAATTTTGACCCGCAAAAAGTGGGGGTCTGTTGATAGACGCACCTTCGGCAAAAGTTTGATTTTGTCCGGCCATTTTCGAAAATTTGAATGACTATCAAAGCAAGCTCTGATACCACTTGTTAGAATCGCGCAGTGGAATGATCGCGTGGTCGGACAAAAACCAAGAGGGGGGGGTGAATTGGTTTCTTAATAAAAATTAGGTTTTCAAAAATTTCTCCCAAATTTTACCGATTAAAAACTATGTAAATGTAAATAGAGAAGGGATAGAAATCTTACACAGGAGATTTATACTGGTTCGGATCAAAAGACCCTACGTCCAGTTGTTAATCACTCAACAGAGGATTAACGCTGTCACTATAAACAAGTTGTTACAAACATATTACAATTGAGAAGATAAAGATACGAAAACACCTCTCTTGAAATCCACAAGAGATGATGAACAACTTTCCCTAGAGACGGCACAACACACAATCCACTAAGAACTCCACTTAGTGATTCTTATCGCTTCTAGCCCATACCAGGTTCCAAAAGCCCCCTTTCCTTGCAACAAATAGTTCTCTGGCACTCACAGCACTTAACTTTTGTATGGAAAAGGTTGTTCTTCTTTTCTGAGTGTCATAGAAGAGTTTAAGTAGAGAAATCAGGGTTTAGGAATTGGAGATTTCAAAACTAGGGTTCTTAGAAATAGGGTTTTCGAAAATAGGGTTGATTTGAAGTTTAAAATCAAAAACAGACTGAAATAATCGATTAAATGAAGTTATACTCGATTAAAACAGAGCCAAAATCAACAGAACCCAAAACCTCTCTGTTTTAATCGATTAAAAGGGGTTTTAATCGATAATAAGACCTGATAATCGATTATCTGGAGATTTAATCGATTAAAGCAGTGAGTTGATACAGAAAATGGTTTTTCTCACTGTTTTAATCGATTATTTCCCTATATAATCGATTAAAGTCGAGCCTGGATGATAAATTTGAGCTTTTTGAAGCTTCTAAGGTGCAGACTATGTACCGACTATCTTAAACTCTAATATTACAGACTCAATCTAATTAAAACAGAGTTATTACAATACAAAACAAGTCTTCAACACACTAAGTCTTTGAGTTCTTGAATCATCATCAAAATCAACAATCTTCATGTTCATCAAGTGCAACATCAAGTCCTTGAATGCTCAACAGCCCAATGCTGCCGATCATGTCTACTACACTGACAAAATGAGCCATTGATGGTATAATGCCATAATCCCTGCTCATGGATTCAAAGTGCAGCATTCCCTCATCAATATCTCCCAGCACACTACATGCAGATAGAACTCCAATGAACATCTGCCCATCAGGTTTAAGTCCCAAGCTTTTAAATTGAGTAAAGAGATCAATTGAATCTTCTGCAAACCCATTCTTAGCAAGTTGTGTTATCATAGTATCCCAGGTTGTCAAATTGTGCTCTGGTATATAAAACTACATCCATAACACACAAAAATTAACCATTGTTTTTTAAGTTTATAACATTTTCTTTTATTTGGATCAATCTGCATTTGCTGTAACATGGTATACGTAATAGTGCTACTTACTCAACAGAACAGAGTTCACTCTAAAAATAATACACAACAAACTTAAAACTATTAGGCGATAGACAATTAACTATGGATGAAACTTAAACACATATTGAATAAAATCAAACCTCCCAAAACTCAAATCACGAGTAATATTCAAAATGAAAAAGAGATTACGGTGAGAAAACGTGAGCGCAGCGATGTGCAGAAGCTGCGCAGGACAAGCAACGGATGCGGCGAGGACAGCATGGAGCGGAGCGGAAGCAAGAGCGATAGAGGGAGCGCGTGAGAGCGAAGGCAGCAGGCAGCATGGATGAGGGCAGCAGCAGCAGGGCAAGGAGCGGCACGGGACGAGAGAAAAAATTAATTTAGATTTTTATTAAAAGAATTATAAAAAAAAATTAGTATTTTTGAATATAAATTTTTTTATTTCTTATAAAGAATAGTTTCTAAAAAAATTATAAAAAAATATATTTATAAAATTTTTCTATTAATTTAAATATTATTAAATATTTCTAACAAATTTAAATTTATAAAAAACTTACAAAAAATATTTTTAAATATTTATCAATTTTTTTAGATATTTTTTCAAAAAAATTATAATTATTTCTAAATAATTTATTTTAGATAAAAAAAATAAATTTTATATATATAAAATTATATATTTATAGTAAAATTGGTAAAAATAAATTTTTTAAGAAAAAATTGTAATTAATTTTTATTGATATTTTTTTCAAAAAGATCAAAAATTATTTTTTATAATTATATATTTTTAGAGAAATTTACAAGTATTTTTTATAAATAATTTTTTATAAAACTAAAATAATTTATAAGAATGGTTCCCAATAATTTAATATTTTTTTTCAATTTGATAGTTGCTATAAATTTGCTACAGTTTAACTATAATTATATGTTACACAATTTAGCTAGGAAATAGTTTCAAAAAGTAATATAGTTAATATTTATAGCAAGGGATTAGTGACAAAAATTTTCCTAACTAAATTATATTTTTGCTAAGTAAGAGAATAGCTATAAAAATATTAGTCTTCTAGCTATTTTATTACAGATTAGCCACAGCCTTATTTTTTCACTATTCCATAGCTAATTAGCTACAAATTAGTGAAAAATAAATTTTGTAGCTAATTTTCCTAGCTAAGTATAAAATTTCTTGTGGTGAAAGAAATATAGTTGACACACTATTAAAAATTCTCATTTTTAATGGGAATATTTTTGTAAAAGTTTTATAAAAATTGCAAGAAATAAGTTTTCTATAAATTTAAACAATTTTTTACAAGAAAATTGGCAGAAAAAAAACTAATTTTATAGTAGTGACATTTTCAAAAGAAAAGAAAACCCCGGTAGTATTTATGTGTTTGTTTAATTTTATTCCAGAATTAAGTATGAACAAATTTATCCTCAAAATTATGAAATATTTTCTGCTTGTAACTCTTGATATCTTAGCAAAATGTACATCGTTAGATCTTCCCATAAAACGTAAAAAAATAAATATGAGTATTTTATTTCAAACACAAAACTATTCTTCAAATCCTTTTTGAAATTTCTAAAGTTTATTTTTCAAATAATATTTAATCTTTGAAAAATAAAATAGAAGTACCTACACAAATAATTTGTTACTTTGCAAAAAGCATAACGTTTAATTTGGCCATAAAATACACATGTAAGGTATCATGTAAGATTTTTTTTAAATTACATATTGAAGACTTCGGGTCATTCTTTGAATTTAAATGGGTGGATGCGGAGTTGAGTCATGCAAATTGTTTTAAGCGTTGGTGGGGACCATCTTAATTATGTGTGTTGGAGCCCTAATATCTTTCAAATATATATTATAATCGGCTACATATCAATGCAACCTGTTGTATAAAAAAATTCTCAACTTTTAGTTAACTGATATTTTTTTTTTTTACACACCAAAGGAGAAAATAGGGTTTGTTTTATCATAACATAAGGAAACATTCATGCAACATTAGAATAAAAAATAGGATTGTTATAAAATGGAGAGTGTTATAAAAACGCACATTTAAACATTAGTATGTGTCTTTGATATTTTTATAGGGTATAGCATTTGTGTGTGATGATGGTAGATAGCATGATTTTAATATTTTCAAGAGTATAATATAGTGTGTACACATGAATTTTAATTATTGGCTTACCTACAAATTGTTTGTTTGAGGGTTATCATGATGGAATTCGCGTTCGCTTTGAAGATGTTTTGGGAAAAACACGTTATCATCGACATGCTTCCAATCTATATGTATTAACGTACATTAAAGTCTGGTTACCTTAATTTAAACAAAGGAACGTTGAGACATACATACATACCTGAAGCAGGGAATAATACTAAATATTAATAAACAGGATGCCAACAACGATTAACAAATAGCATAACTATATTCAATTTTTTAATTGCCTCTCTTAATGGTGCTAGACCGTGGACTAAACACTTACAAACAGATGAATTACATGTTTTTTAATTCAACAAATCTGCTCACTTTCTCAATATCGGACATAAAAAACTAGAGAATAAGAAGAGGTCTTCCTCAGAAGAAAAAACAAAGGCTAAAGAAGATAAATTTATTGTGTAAATTGTCTTGTAGTTGTTGAAAAGTCAAAAAAAGAGGCTAACTTCTCTTCTTTTTTGAATAATAAGGTGTGGTGGGTCTGAAACCTAGTATCACTCTAACTTTTCTTCCTCTAGACTACATACAATTGCTCCTCACACGCTCTCTTTTCCTTGCTTTCTCTACTTTGTGACACATAAAATTGATCTTCTCTCACCCTATAGTTCCCTCATTTTTTATTTTTTCAATGTTTCTTTCACAAATAATTTTTACCACAAGAGTTGGGTTTTTAATATATTATATATTTTTATTGTCTAAAACTTAAAAATAGGTATATAATTTTAAGTTAAAAATAATATTTATAAGGTACAAAGATGTAGATCATCTTCCATATAAAGGTCCAGAACCATATATATAGGGCGTGGTGTAAAAGAGAAGCTGGGAAAAAGACCTTCCACAATTCTCACGCTATGGGCAGCTGTTTCTCTTGCTTTAATGATGCTGATAAAATGGGGGTGGGCATCGGCAAAAATGAAGCACGAAACTACCATGGAGCCACAATCACTGTGGGATCGGGAACAAACGGCAGGGACATCCGTGACTCCTTCAATAACCAAGGAGGGTCCCAGAATTTCAATGGTAACAACATTAATAGCCATTGAAACTAATCGAACCTACTATCAATGGGGTAAGAAGCAAACCCTGAGTGTTTTAAGAACAGATTTTATGTATAAATGAATTAATAGTTACGCACTGTATTAGGAATTAGATTATCTGAACAATGACTTTCTGGTTCTGAATTTTTTGGAGTTGGAATGAAATGCGCCTCTTGAGATGAGCAAGTATAACGAACTTTTGTTTTTGAATACAATCTTGGCGTACATGAATCATGCAGGTGCTGATGTAGTTCTGTTGTTTTGGCTGCAACTGTTTCAAGCAATGTTAAAGTGTGGAGAGATAGATGGTGGAGTTACCAAGGATGACTTCTACATGCTACTTTTCTTCTCGGAGGAGAAATAGTTTTAGTTGTTGACTTGGGTCTAATATCAGTCAAGGGAGTGCAGTGTTTTTGTTCCTTCTTTCCTATTTTGGCGTACGTGTGGTTTGAATATCAAAGATCTTTCAATGATTTGTGGGAGTGAAGATGGTTTTAGTGTGGATTTTCTTTGTTGTGTTTAGTGGCTTGAAGTTTAGTGATAAGTGTTGGATTTCGTCCACATTATTCGTATCTTTGTTATTAACTTGTTGCTGCACATCTTGTGGTTTGTATGGTTTTAAATTTTAATGCATTTTAGCAAGAAACTGTTTATCAGTATATGATCATATGCATTTTTATATTAAAATAATTTCGTTTTATTCTTTTGAGATTCAGAATTGAACTTCAGTGACAAGAAAAACGAGTATAGAACAATCTCAAACATTTAGTGACCTAGAATGTATAATGTTTACAATGTTTCAAACTAGAACACTGAACACGCGTTTTATATAAAGATAAATTTAGAACATTTAAATATATTATTTTGTATTCTATGTACTTGCTAAAATTCATATATATAATCAATATGTTTATGTCTAAGTTAATTTGTAAACACTTTTTAGTATAGTTTCTTTAAATAATAATTTTAAATTTATGAAATAAACTTAGTTTTTTTTTCTTAGAAATGGAGAAATTTGTCAAAATACTTGATGATTGTATTTTGTCAATGTTTATTTTATACACGGATACATATGATGTTCATCAACTAGATACAATGTTGATATATATTCTTATATATAACAATATAATAATATTATTGTATTGATTGTTAAATGAATGTTTTTGAAAAATATATATTTCAAAACATCATTTTATTTTTATAAGATATTATCTTTTTTATTCTCTTTGACAAAATTATAATCAATAATAGTGATTACTGAACATAATTTTGACTTTATTCTCTTTTTCTCTGACAAAATAATAAGGAATAATAGTGATTAATGATTCAACCATTCATTCACAACCTATTAAATTGTCTAATAATATTATTCTTTTTAAAAATAAAAATATTTCAACTTGATAATAATATCATTAAAACCTGTCTAGAGTATTATTTATTTTAAATTTTAGTTTGTTATGATTTTTTTTTAAATATCTTAGTAAATTAAGAAATAAGAACATGTATATAAATTATTTTTTATTATCTAAATTATTAATATACATTAAAACATTTCTACATCGAACTCGTAATAGATACTAAATATATTATAATAAAAAGTGTTTTATATTCACTTCCCGTAATTGATAAAATTTACCTGACTTAGTCTCAAGCATATTTATCCTTCAAGTAGAATCCTTTTGATTCTGTAGACTTAGTCATTCATACTATTAGGTTGGTAAAGGGCACGACTTGTAATGCCCCGCATCACTTCCCGTACGCACACGAGTCTTGCTTGCCCTTTTTCCCCACTAGGTTATCACTAAGCCTAGTTATTTGTACATAGAAGTCTTTAGAAAGGCCTAGTTTTGACTGGAGGCTTCTAGAAGGCTCCAGAATTATGTAGATATTTGTAGAAGGGACAAGAACATCCTAAAACCTTGTAGAGACTTGTAGAAAGGACAAAAATCATCTTGAGTTGTGTAGAAAGAGTAGGATTTGTGTGGAAGGGTCTAGAAAGACCAAGACTCTTGAAGGATCTAGAAAATTCCCTAGAGGAGGTGGTGCCTATAAATAGAAGAGGTCCCCTCATTTGCAAATCATCCAAGCTTTGAGAGCTCACTTGTACTAGAGTTTGAGTAATAAAAACATTTTCCCTCCAAGTTCTCTTTTTTTGCTTTCTCTAGCCAAAACACTTACACACACCGAGCACGATCCCGAGTGAGGTGAGTCTGACTTAGCTAGTTGCGAAGGACGCACGAGAGGCTAAAGCCGCACGCAACCAAGTTCGAGAAACAAGGACGTGACAAAATGCTGTGATAAGTGAAGCCCAATCAACAGAATTTTATGTCAACAATTGACTCATTTCATGTTTGTAGATTAAAAAGTAAGATTAAGGTTAATATATATATATATATATATATATATATATATATATATATATATATATATAATTAGAATATAATGATGTATCATAACCACAAGGTAATGATATTTTTAGATATAACATTGATGTTGATTATTGAAGATAAAGTTTTGCTTATCTCTTATTCGTTATTTAGTTATGGGAAGGTTATGTTTAATATATACTTATAATTCTCATAATTTTTTTAAGAGTTGAGAATAATGAGAATTTATATATATTTTTTGTCTTTAATCCATTAAGGTGTTCAAAGTGAACAATTATTTCAACATGATAATAAATCGTAAATGAAGTTATTATAGCAGATATAAGGTCACGATACTCTTATTCTTAGATGAAATATGAACATTTATCATAAATTTAAAACTAAAAGATTAATTCTTTTTTATCCTTTAATCCTTAATTAGAGAATTATATTTTGATATACTTATAAATCTTATCTCATATGTAACACCTCAAATTTTATCCCATAAATTTTTTTAAAATATAATGTATTAAATTATAATATTTTTAAATAATTTAAATATTTTTATTATTATAAGAAAAGAATATTGTGACAAAAATATAATTATTAAATATATATAACTATAATTATCTCTTAAAATAATAAGTTTGTCATAATATAATATTTAAAAATAAATTAAAACTAAAATAATTTTCTAAAAGTATAAAAGTGAGTTACTAGCGTAGAAAAATGAGAAAGAGAAAAGGGAAGAGGGAAAAGAGAGAAGAGAAGAAGAGGAAAAAAAAAGAGAGAGATGAGTATGTGCTCACCCCTTTAGACGAGGTTTAGATGAAAAGAGTTATTTTCAAAATATAACTATTTATTTTTAATTGCTAATTGATTAGGGCACAATTATAGGCAGCATAATACGTGGGTAAATTACATCCAAGCGTTCGATCCTTTAACATAAAAAAAAAAAAAAAAAAATTCCAATTTTCCTATATTTGACATTGCAGTAGGTGACGTGATGAGATGGTTATGATCATTGATTAAATTTATGTATCTTCTACACCTTGTCGTTAACGCTGTCCCTTCTAATGGTGTCATTACTAACTCCTGATGCAGACTCATTTTGGTTTGATGATACGTTGCTGACAGGACAAAAATCATATATTATGCTCACTACACATTATCGTGCGCCAATGATTTATCTCACTACTGAAATACGTCAAATAACATTTTTTTATATATAAGATTGACGATGACAATTTTTATACTTAAGAACACCACTCATTACATTGAATATTAATATATGTATATATCATTATATAATTGACGATCTATATTCACTCTTTATCTGAAGATAAAAGCTCCAAAGAAACCATTATGAGAAATCCAATCACAATGATGATATTTTTATAGATTAATCAAGAAATGAACCATTTTAAAATGCATTATTAATATTATAATTATTTTGAAAGACATCAGCAAATCAACCAAACGATGAAATTGGATGAGAAATCAGTTGACTCTAATTAGATAACCTAATAGATTATATCATGAGTTGTTCTTATAATCAAACGATCTATCAAATATTAGTTATAAGTGATTCATCCTAATCATATTTTAGTTATTTTCTTAATATATTATGGGACCATTATTTATTTGTAAGTGTTTAACTAAGATTTAGAGTTTCTACAAAGTTTTTAATGAATTAAAATTAAGTGTTAATATATTAAAATATTCTTTAAAATATTGGGTTAGACATGAAGAGCATTTATTATATTAGAAATTCGATTTAATATTTTTAATTTCACTAAAGAGGAGAGTCTTATAGTATTTTAATGGATTAAAATTTGATTTTAATATGTGAACATGTTCTTATCTGTTCTAGGTTCAGAAAAAGAAGAGATAATATTTTAATTGATTAAAAATATGATTTAATAAGTTATTTCACTTTAAAAGATTTTAGTTGGAAATATAGTTTGTTTTAATTGAGTAAATTGAGTTTTTAATCAATTAAAAAATTGAAAGAATAGTCATTGTGTTTTTAACATATTACATTAACAAAAAAAAATTGTGACAAAAAATTGTGACATAAAAAATGTGGTTACAAATTGTGATGGCATTTGTGACAAAATAGGAAGAAAAAAAATTGTGACACTATTAGTAACAAAAGGATTGTCACTGAACATGTCATCATTGAAATAACATCTTTTGAAGTTAGTCACAAAATGTTGTGAGAACATCATCAAAGAGCAAACATAATATTATATAATAAGTGAAATATTTTTGTTATAAGTAACTTGTTCACAAAAATCGTTTGAGTGGCAAGAAGTTCGCTTCAAATAAAGAAGAAGAAAATAGTGATTTAAGCGAATGTGTAAAAAGTTTAACCGAAACACAAAATGTAACCTAAAGCTTCAAATAGAACATATATTATACTTAAATAACAATGTAAACTTGAGATTTGAATATTTGTTTTAGTCACTTAAATTTGACATGTCTTAAGCGACCATAGTTGAAGAAACAATTGAAGTCGTTTAAGAAATTAAACATATATGTTTATAAGCGCATATGATTGAAAGCGAATCTAATTTAGCTTAAACATTAGTCGTTTTAAACTTTTTTTTTTCTTAAACAGGTATCGCTTTAAGCTATTGTTTGACTTGACTTGCGCTATGTTTTCAAGTTTGAATTTTTTGAGAAAATATTTTAATAGGTTTTATTTTTATAAAATAGTAAGATTTATTAATATTTAAAATATAAATATTTTAGTTTATATTACTGTTTTTTAAAATGTTATATATATTATAATTATAAAGCAATAGACAATTAGCTACTGCATAATTATAATTATAATGTTATATATTAACTATTGCATGATTGTAAATGTTTGGAAAATAAATGCCAAAAAGTATAAAGATTGCATCATCTTCTATAATCTTAATCCTCATATGTTAGAAACGACATAATCTATAATTTCTTCATTATTATTATTGAAAGCGGAGGCATCATCCTTACCTCCACATTCTTTTGGTACTCCTCCCTCTTGTATAGGCAATGAAAAGTCTCAATTACATTGGGATGATCATATAACATTTTAAGATGAATAATATTTCATCCTAGAGACATACCACTCAAAGTGCCCATGACCATGTCCATGACTCTTTGATTTGATATAATGTCAACTATTAGTTGTTTGTCTATGCTGTAATGTCCTAATTGTTGTGGTTGTGGTGAGACTTTATGTGTAGGAGTTGCAAATATACAATAACAATTTACAAATCTATAGTAATGGATAACCAAGATCCTTGCATGGTTGTATGAAGTGGATTAACCATAATGCCTAGAGATTTACATAAGCCATTAAGGGTGATAATTCCATACAATCGTTAAATGTCAAGAAAAACTCCTCCATCTTTCTAGAAATGATGGAATTGATGTTGATGATCATATTTTATTGAGTTGAATAGATGAATTTTGCAATATTTATGACAATATCTAAAGTGTGAAGGGTGGATGAGAATAATATTAGACGATACAAAAAGTTATTTAAATTTGAGGAAGAGTGTTTATACACTATCTTAGAATGTATAGAGGAGTAATATTGTTATTACAGTACTTGTGACAATGAAAAGTGGAAACAATGTTAGACAATGTAAAAGCCATCCAAATTTAAGCAAGAGTGTTCAAATATGGTCTTAAAATAGGTAAAAGTGTAACATTAATATTAGGCAACAAGAAGATATAACAATCAACAATTACATAATAAGAATAACCCACAACAATTATATTTATCTTAATTATTATATAAGTAGTTGATTATGTTCGTAAACTCTTGTATTTCTTATTTATGATACTTAAACATATAAATTCATTAATATATGAATTTGTTTCCTATTCAAATATCTGTGGGTTCAATGATTTACAATAGGATCTGTCATCATTGTTATATAGGATAGATTTGGATTATTTGATTGATTTAAGCATATGTTGTAGTAAAATCGAAAAATAGAATTATTATGAATAGGTAAAACATTTAATGAGCACTACTACAAATAAAGCTTTTAACGTCGGTTCTGGAAGGCTTTCAACGTCGGTTTAATAACCGACGTTGTATCAGGCGACGTTGAAAGTCGTAACTTTCAACGTCGGTTCTAATAAACCGACGTTAAAGTTTTTACTTTAGATAGCGGTTCCCTTATAACCGCTATCTAAAGTGTATATTAGATAGCGGTTAGATAGCAGTTTTTATTTATTTACAACCCCTTTACCCCCTTTTATTTATCTAGAAGTCTCCCCTCTCTTCATATTATATTTTTATTAGGTCCTCCATCTCTTTATATTATATTTTTTAGAAGTTTTTTAATTTTTAAGAGAATTGTCATTGGCGGGATTCGAACCCGAGTACTTTAGAGTTGGAGGCTGATACTCCAACCACTAAACTACTTGAATTTTTTGATAATAACTTACAAATAAATTATATTTATATACAAATAAATATATATCCGTGTAAATATCACTACTAGAAAAATGTCAAATAGTAACTTCGAATCTCAACCCCAGCCTCAACCTCGACGAACTCGAGGCCGAACCCCAACTTCGGCGACATCGAACCCCAATGTCAAGCCAAACCCAATTGTCATGCTCGTGAAACCCAACGCAAACCCAGCGGAGCTCGAACCCTAACGCATACCCTAGTGACGTCGAACTCTAACCTCGAGCCAACCCCCACTTTAATTCGGTCGCAATTAGCGATTGATTGATTGCTCAAAGGATGTGTAAAAGATGATATATTCAATGTATGTTAAAAAAGTTCAAGCCAAACTGTTTTTATAGAAGATTTTCAAAACTGCTGGTTTAATTAATCTGTTAAAAGATTCTTTTAATCTGTTAAAAGTGCAGTTTTAATCTGTTAAAACTTCTTTTAATCCATTAATACGTTCTTGATTCTTTAACATATTTGTTTTAACCGATACGACAACGTTTATATCAATTAAAACACTTTACAAAAAATCTTCTAAGTTGATTTAATCGATTGTTTCGCGATTCAATCGATTGAAATACTTGCAAAACTTTCTCGTGACACTTTTCAAGTAATTTTAACTGATAAAAATAAGTTTTAATCGATTAAAACGCTGTGCAGAATTGTTTTAATCGATTGAAACGAGATTTAATCGATTAAAATAGTTCTGATCGGTCATAATCGCATTCTGATCGATCATAATTGAAACAATATAATAGCGGTTCCAGGTTAACCGCTATCTAAAATGTATCTCACTTGAGCGACACCCTTCTCGCTCGAGCGAAACGCCCTGCACAAAATTAGCATTCTCGGGTTGTATTTCGCTTGAGCGACACTACCTCGCTCGAGCGAAATTAGATTCTGATCGATCATAACTTGAAATGATCGATCATAATTGAGAGGATATAATAGCGGTTCCCTTATAACCGCTATCTAAAGTGTATATTAGATAGCGGTTATAAGGGAACCGCTATCTAAAGTGCATATTAGATAGCGGTTATAAGGGAACCGCTATCTAAAGTGTATATTAGATAGCGGTTCCCTTATAACCGCTATCTAATATACACTTTAGATAGTGGTTCCCTTATAACCGCTATCTAAAAATAAGTAAAAAATAAAATAAAAAAAGACTTTCAACGTCGGTTCATATGGGAACCGACGTTGAAAGTATTTTCTACGTCGGTTGACTAAGAACCGACGTAGAATGTGTTTAATATTCAATTTCAACGTCGGTTCATCTGAGAGCCGATGTGGAAAGTACTTTCTACGTCGTCTCAGCTTATAACCGACGTTAAATAACGACGTAGAAAGTATATTTTGTAGTAGTGAGGGATATATTTGTTTATAATTTGTTCCCATAAATCATTATATATATATATATATATATATATATATATAATTATCGATAAATAAAAAATATAGATAATTATTGATGAATAATTTTGTTGATAAAGAAACTTATAAATTTGTTATAAAAATATTTATTGACGGAGACATTAATTACCGAAAAACATGTTAATAAATTTTATGAATGATATTATCTAACAAATTTTACTGATTAGGGTGTAAGTCCCTCTAGTCTTCTAGAGGAAGTGTAACTAGCCCCATAAGCTTCTTTTGATTATGGTTCATTCACGTTAGGACTTTGCTGTGCTTTCTCTTCGTGCTTGTCTTCCACTATCAGGTTCGCTATTCTTCATTTTATTTGCAAATTACAGAGTCACATGCTGCTTTTAGTCCTTGAAAATACAAAACAAAAAAAAATGGCATTAATTTTGTTTAAACGAATTTAATCAAAGTCTGTAAAATATGTATTTATACGAAAATAAGAAAATAATAATTTACCTAAAAATTTATTTCTGGCATTAATTTTTCCGTAAAGGATAATAACAATTACATGACTTTAATTCAACTTTTTATCTAATTAAGTATTAGATAATTGAAAATATAATGTGGATTGGACAATTTTTAAATATTCTTACTTTGTTATAGGCAGAGAAGTTCCTCTGGTAATTTTTTCATGAATTACTCTTTAGCTTTTAATTGTTACAATTCTTAAATCTTGCAACAAATATAAAGTTTTATGAATTGCAAGTCTTTTCACCATCTTTGCCTTGAATAATATATGTTCAAAACAAAGATTCCAATGAACAAAACACTGATCAGATTTGATGTTCAATATTTGGTAAACATGTCATAAATAATTTGCACACATAACAATTACATTGATATACGTGTTTCGTAATAATTACATTTTTAATTTAAAATACAATAAAAAATTCTTTAAAATTGTTATTTGAATATACAAGAGTGTACTTGTTTCAAGTCTTATAAAATTATTTCCAAATAAGGTGAGTATGGGAATGTACCATTCTTATATTTGGTACAAGTTGTAAAAAAATATTCCTCGTCCTTTACTCATTCTAGGAATCTATATTACACATGTTTTTCACTATTCATATTCTCCTTTAAATGGGTGGGAATTTTATGCTCATATATAAATGAAAGTTATAAATTATTTTTTGAAATAACTTTCCACTTTCAATTTCTTTTATTTATTTTTTATTTTTTTAATATTTTTATTTTTAATAAAAATAAATTTAAGAATTTCTAATAACAAATATTTATCAAACATATTTTATTAAAATAATATTCGCATCGATAATAATTTTAACGATATGGGATTTAGAATAACAAAAGATAAAGTTTTTCAAAATTGATTTCTAAAATGATTAAAAATAAAGTAAATCAAACATGTCCTTATCTTTTTTAAACCCATCTCTAGATTTCTTAATCTCTAATAAGATTCTATTGAAATAAAGTTCAAATTACTTTTGGAGTGAAGCTAGTGAACTGGATATCAATATTTACTCAATCAGAACTAGATAACAAACTTGTTATTGTTATTTTCTTCGTGAATTAGTTTAAAAATTAATAAGTTAACTTTTCTTTGTTTTCTAATGAATAGTGCGCATAGATTCCAAAACATTAATCAATATATCAGTTTAATGTTTCTAATTCACGAATTTTAAAATTACAATAAATCTAATATGTTTTATTTTTTTAATTTTTTTTGGGTAAAATTCAAAATTCTCAAAGTTATATTTAGATGAGAAATTTTGAAATTTCAGACAATTTAAAATGCTTAAAAATTGGATCACTTTAATTTAAGTTTTATTAAGATAAATCGGTTAAAATTTGTTAAACTTATAAAATTTATAGTTTAAAATACAAAATTTTAATGTCTACTCTATGCAAACGATTTTTTTTAAATATATATAAACTTTTAATATTAAAATTTATGAGAATACACATAAATTAATTAAAACATTTAATAATTAAAAAATATATTAGATAATATTCAATAATTCAAAATATAACCATTAGTTAATATTAATAATCTGAAGATTTTAGTCTACTATTAAATGTTATTTTAGTTAAATTAAAGGATATTTAAATATTAATATCGTCTTGTTCCTAATGCTTCAGAAAATATTTTAAGACATATAAACTTCTTTTAAAATTGTAGCTATGTGTGCTAAACATGAAGATTGTTTTAGTGTTTGTTGAGGAAGCATGGAAGTTTTTTAAATATGAGTATTCATAGAAAACTATTTTTCAAAACCTTCGTTAAATTTCTAAAAGTTTTAATTTTTTTTTCCAATAACAGTGAATCTTTAAAAAATATAATAGAAGTACCTAGACAAATAGTTTGTTACTCTACAACATGCATAATGTTTAGTTGCCCTAAATGGGTGGATGCTGAGTTGAGCAGTGTTATGTTAATTTGTTTTTAAGTGTTGGTGGGGGGCCATCTTGATTATGTGTGTTGGAGCCCTAATACCTTTCAAATATATATTATAATCGGCTATATATCACTGCAACCTGTTGTATTTGTTTTAACGCCTTGTTTGCATACCATTTTAATAATTTGTATATTCTATTCACTGCAGCTTTGGTTTTTAATACAATTTGGTTTATCACAAAAAATAAAATAAAAATCCCAACTGTTAGTTAACTGATATTTTTATTACACTAAAGGGGGAAATAGGGTTTGTTTTGTCATAAGGAAAAAAATCATGTAACTTTAGAATAAAAAATAGTAGTGTTATAAAATGGAGTGTTATAAAAATGCACATTTAAACATTGGTAGCATTAATGCGTCTTTCATATTTTATAGGGTATAGCATTTGTGGATGATGATGACACATAGCATTAATTAATAGTTCGGGGATTAAAAACTTATAAATACAAGAATCTATAACACTATAACCATCCTTATTCTCATATGTCTTACTTGTCTTTTTGACAGGATTAGAAGAGACTTTCTTTTTAGGTTGGGAACAATTGGTTTATTTCCTCTCAGGATAAATTTCACTAATAACTCTGATAGTCCCATCACCTGAACTTTTTCTATAAACATAAAAAGGGTGCCTGATTACCTATTAGTATAGTTTATACGGAGAAAGAAGATTTAAAGATGAATGAATGTCTAAGCAAAATAGAAGAAGAGAAATGTAAAAAAGAAGAGAAATGTAAAAAAGAAGAGAAACGTGAAAATGAGAGGGAAATATGAAAATGGAAAACAGAAACATAATTTTTTTCAAAAAAGAACGTTTTTTTCGAATTCCCAATATTTTATTAAGTTTGTCCGTTAAGAGGTCATTTTTTCAAGTCAAAAAATTCGTTCAGTTTTTGTCTTTCGAGCTTGGGGGACTTATTTACCTACCCAGTCCAAAATTATTGAACCACTTAACTAAGCTTATCGGGTCAAAACCATTAAAGAAACTACTTTTATTTTTTTATTTTCTATCAACTCTAATTTTTTATTACTATATTTGTGTATATATACGAAGACCTGTCAAAATCCTAATATTAAGAATGAAAATAATAATTACCCTCTGCTATCATTAATGTCAATAAAATTAAAAATATCCTGACAAATTTTTAATTTAATTTTAACCAACAAAACTCTCACATAAAATTAAATCTCTTGAAAAAAAATTGATATCAGAATGATCGATCTCTCAACCTCTAGTTCCTTCTATCTTTCATCCCGATCAGTTTTTTGCAATTCTCGAGCAACACAGTAGACAATGACTTTGCGAAAATATCAGGTCTCAGCTTGTCACATGCACAAAGGCTTCATATTTCCTTCTTTCACATGTTATCGGATAAAATAAAAACGTACATCAATTTACTTGCTCCTCTCATGGTTGATTAAATTCTTGGTTAATTCAATAACCGACTTATTATCAATTTGGATCATTATTGCATTGAGTTGTTTCTCCTCCATCAAGCTCAACAAATTCTTAAGCCACATTACATGACACATAATCCATGATGCTATTACATACTCAACTTCATAAGTTGACAATGTCACTATGGATTGTTTCTTCTAAAGTCAAATAAATGTCCCAATGAAAAATACATACCCAGATGCTCTTATGAATTAAAGGATATATAAATATTAATATTACCTTGTTTTTATGAATTTTTAGAAAATGTGGTATGTAGTGGGAGTTTTTTTGGAGGTGAAGGAACAATGAACCCAAAATTTTTCATTTATATTAATATTTATAATTTTGACCTTTATTATTCTCAAAATTTTATAACTTACATTAGTATTTATGATTTTTACCATCTAACTTAATGATTATTAAATATACCTATTTATATATTTACAATTTTAACTTCTTAATCTTTTATATTTTTTTATCTTTTTATATTCATTATATTAGTAATATATTATTTTTCCCCTCAATATTAACGGTGAATATCATGGTAACATGTATAACTTATTTTAAAATTGTATTTATGTGTGCTGAACATGAACATTGTTTCAGCGTTTGTTGAGGAAGCAAGCAAGTTTTTTGAAATATGGTTATATTTATTTTATTTTAGAAGCCTTGAAGAAGTACAAAATAGGTTTTTATCTTGGAAAATTGAAGTGATTCTTCCCTTCAAATCTTCTCGTAATTCCTCGTTTTTCTTTTCTTATCATATAAAGAAAGAAATATAATTTGTTCTTGAATTTTGAAACTTTTATATAAAGAAAGAAATATAAGTGACATTTTCAAAAGAAAAGAAAACCCCAGTAGTATTTATGTGTTTGTTTAATTTTATTCCAGAAGTAAAAATGAACAAATTTATCCTCAAAATTATGAAATATTTTCTGCTTGTAACTCTTGATATCTTAGCAAAATGTACGTCGTTAGATCTTCCCATACAACGTAAAAAAATAAATATGAGTATTTTATTTCTAACATAAAACTATTTTTCAAAACCTTTTTGAAATTTCTAAAGTTTAAATTTTATTTTTCAAATAATATTTCATCTTTGAAAAATAAAATAGAAGTACCTACACAAATAATTTGTTACTTTGCAAATGCATAATGTTTAGTTTGGCCATAAAATACACATGTAAGGTATCACGTAAGATTTTTTTAAGATTACAGATTGAAGACTTCGGGTCATTCTTTAAATTTAAATGGGTGGACGCTGAGTTGAGTAATGTCATGTAAATTGTTTTAAGCGTTGGTGGGGACCATCTTAATTATGTGTGTTGGAGCCCTAATATCTTTCAAATATACATTATAATCGGCTATATATCAGTGCAACCTGTTGTATGAAAAAAGTTCTCAACTTTTAGTTAAGTGATATTTTTTTTTTTTACACACTAAAGGAATAAATATGGTTTGTTTTATCATAACATAAGGAAAAATTCATGGAACACTAGAATGAAAAATATGATTGTTATAAAATGGGGAGTGTTAAAAAAACGCACATTTAAACATTAGTATGTGTCTTTGATATTTTTATAGGGTATAGCATTTGTGCGTGATGATGGTAGGTAGCATGATTTAATATTTTCAAGAGTATAATATAGTGTGTACACATGAATTTTAATTATTGGTTTACCTACAAATTGTTTGTTTGAGGGGTGATCATGATGGAATTCGCGTTGGCTTTGAAGATGTGTTGGGAAAAACACGTTATCATCGACATGCTTCCTATCTATATTTATCTTAACATATAGTGAAGTTTGGTTATCTTAATTTAAACAAAGGAACGTTAAGACTCACGTACCCAGAACCAGGGAATAATAATAAAATTAATACACTGGTGCCAACAATTAACAAATACCATAAATACATTTTTTTAATTGTCTCTTGGTGGTAGACGTGGACCCTAAACACTTACAAACAGATGAATTACAAGAATTTTTGTTTTTTTCAACCTAACACCCCACCCTTATCAATTATTGGACATTAAAAAAATTAAAAAGAAGAAGAAGAAGAAGACTCGGTAGACGAAAAGGCTAAAGAAGATAAATTTATAGAGTAAATTGTCTTGTGGTTGTTGAAAAGTCAAAAAAAGAAGGCTAGCATTTGAAGTCTCTTCTCTTTGCATAATGAGGCATGGTGGGACTAAAACCTAGTATCACTCTAACTTTTCTTCTAAACGACGCACAATTGCTCATCTCTCACATTCTCTTTTCCTTCCTTTGTGACACACATAAACTTGTGTTTGCTTCTAGGATTGTCATGTTTACGAAAAAATATTTCCGCTGATTTTACATATTGATATTAATTTGGATACATTGATTTGTGTTGATTTGATATGATGAATTTTAACAAAACTTTGTATTCTCGTTTGAACGGAAAAAAGAAAATAAATATAAGTGATATATTTTGTGCACATAATACTATTTATAATTATCATTACATTCTATAATACTACTACAATGTAAATATATTTATTAATTTATTAACATCAATAAATTAAAACAAATATATAATAATTTATTTAATTATTATATAAAAGCATATACATAAAAAAATTACTTTAATATAAAAATTGTTAATTTTTTTAGTAATAACAATCTAAAATAAATATTTTTATTTAATTGTTGATTTTTTTCATAATTTATTCTTAAACAAATTATTTTAATATTTACATTTGTAATAAATTAAAAAATATATTGATAAAATAAAATAATTTTAATAAATAATATATTTTTATTTATCTCATTAAATTATATTTGTTATAAAGTAAATTATATTTTTTTATAAAGTAAATGATATTTATTAAATTATCTAATTAATATTTTTATTTTAAATCAATTATAAACTTTCTTTCCTTTAATCCAATCATCTTCATTTTTTACCATTTTTTTTCACTCCATCAAGTTTGCTCCTTAATCCAAACACAATAAAATTTGATCATATTTTTAGTATATTATATATTTTTTTATTGTCTAAAACTTAAAAATAGGTATATAGTTTTAAGTTAAAAATAATATATATAAGATACGATGGACACCACCTTTCATATATATATATATATATATATATATATATATATATATATATATATATATATATGTATGTATGTATATGGCGTGGTGTAAAAGAGAAGGAAAAAGCTTTTCCACAATTGTGACGCCATGGGGAACCTTTGCTCTTGCCTTGGTGGATCTAATAACACGGGGGTTTACCACGGTGGACATGGCTCACAAAATGTCCATGCTTCTGGATCACAAACAAAAAGCACTGACGTCCGTGGATCCTTCAATAACATCGGAAAAGGGTCCCAGAATTTCAATGGTAACAACATTAATAGCCATTGAAACTAATCGAACCTACTATCAATGGGGTAAGAAGCAAACCCTGAGTGTTTTAAGAACAAATTTTATGTATGAATGAATTAATAGTTACGCACTGTATTAGGAATTAGATTATCTGAACAATGACTTTCTGGTTCTGACTTTTTTGGAGTTGGAATGGAATGAGCCTCTTGAGATGAACAAGTATAACGAACTTTGTTTTGAATAAAATCTTGGCGTATATGAATCATGCAGGTGCTGATGTAGTTCTGTTGTTTTGGTTGCAGCTGTTTCAAGCAACATAACATGTTCAAGTGTCGGAGATAGATGGTGGAGTTACCAAGGATGCTTCTACATGCTACTTTTCTTCTCGGAGGAGAATTAGTTTTAGTTGTTGACTTGGGTCTAATATCAGTCAAGGGAGTGCAGTGTTTTTGTTCTTTCTTTCCTAGTTTGGCGTGTGGTTTGCATATCAAGGATCTTTTAGTTATTTGTGGGAGTGAAGATGGTTTTAGTGTGGATTGGTGTGGGTTTTCTTTGTTGGTGGTGTCGAGTGGTTAGTGATACGTGTTGGATTTCGTCCACATTATTCGTATTTTGTTATTAACTTGTTTCTGCATATCTTGTGCTTCGGTGTGGTTTTAAATTTTAATGCATTTTAGCAAGAAAATGTTATCAGTATATGATCATATGGATTTTGATACTGAAATAATTTCGTTTTATTCTTTTGAGATTCAGGATTGAACTTCAGTCACAAGAAAAATGAGTAGAAAACAATCTCTACTTGGTTTCCGTCATTATATTATATTGTTTGTTAGTTGGATAAAATTAAATATTAGATTTAAATGTTAATTTAGATATTTTGTTTAAGTAGATATTTATATTAGTTTTGGATATTTTGATTAAGCACATATTTTAGGCAAAATATTTGGGATTATGGACCTCGAAAGTTATCAAATTGATATCAGAGTTCAAGTTTAAGTATGAGAGAACTTGAAGAGAGTATGATGATCGGTCTAGTAAATAATGTGACCTGTCTGGACAAAAGTATATGATAATTGGAGTCTCCTAATAAAGGTCCTTCTTAGATTTTAAGATAATTGGAAGATAGTTGATAATGATTTTGAAAAACAAAAAAGCATCAAAGGAATTTCAAGAGTTGCAATAAAGCGTTGAAAGAGAAACATGCAAAGGATAAGACAACCGTGTACATGTTGATAAATCCGACTTTGAGAAGATAGCAAGTAGTAAAACTTCAAAAGAAGCGTGGGATGCATTGGAGAGAGCATACAAGGATGATGATCGATTCAAATGAGTTCGACTACAAACACTATGTATCATATTAAAATTGTGGTGAATCAACTTAATCATAATGAAGAAGTACCTCCTAAATTCTATATTGTGGAGAAGATCTAGAGATCGTTAATCGATGATTTTGATAATGTAGTGTACGCTATCAAGAGATCAAAGAACATGTTCGAACTCATGGTACAATAGCTGGTTCGTTCTCTTTAAAACCATGATTATCGAAAGAAGAAAAAGAAGGAAGAAACAATAATTCAAGCGCTCCAAAATGATATAGTTGTGAAAGAAGAGAAAAATTTTCTACTCTTAGAGCACTAGAAGTAGAGGACGAAGACGTAATGGTCGAGACCTAGGTGGTAGAGGTCGTGAGGGGAAAGATGAATATCAGCAAAACTGATGTGATAGAGGATGTGATTGGAGAGGAGGTCAATCACTACCTATAATGTTGATTGTTTTAAGTGTGACAAATATAACCACAATGCAAAAGATTATTACTCGGATGAGTGTTACAATTGTGGTAAGATTGGATATTTTGCTGAAGAATGTTAAGTTGATAAAAAGGTGGTGAAAGAGGTAACCAACCTCGTAGAAGACGTAAAATCTAGAGAACCTTTACTGTTGGTGGTCGACCATAACTTGAAAAATTACAAGAATGGCAATTAGATCTCAGTAGTACTTGTGGAAGCATATTACAACTCGAAAAGACATGGAGGTAACGATGATGACTCGATATGGTATTTAGACACGAGTATAAGCAACCACATATGCGAGCACGAGCACCTATTGATAACAATATTTTGATCACACAAAATACTGATAAAAAATAATAAACAAGTTGTTAAACTAATGCAATATAGTTAACCCGTATCGAATATCACAAGGATACAATTATAGGAACATATTCATTATCACATATCATTCTCTCTATAAGAGTAAATAGGGGATGAATGAAAGAGTGAAAAAGAAATAAATTGATGTAAAATAATAAAAATTAAAATCAAATTACTATAGAAGATTGATGAGAATTAAAATTAAACGGAAACGAGAATTTAAATAACTAAAATTTATAAAATTATGATAACTTATAAAATTAATATAAAGTACTTTTAATTAAAAGTGTAGGAATCAAGAATTGCTTTGAAATAAACTAATGCGGTAATTAAATTTGAAATTTCGAAAGCCATAACTCTAAAACTAAATTGTAAATTGGAATTGGAAACGAGACGAATTGAAAATAAAAATTATGTAATACTGAAATAAAAATTTCAAACAATTAAATAGAAGAAATTAAAATGAGAAATGAATAAATAAAATAACTAGAGCAAGATAAACTAGAAAATTCAATAGAAATTGAAAATTAAATAAAAGAGAACAAACTAGAAGTACATTGCCAGTAGATTAATTCGCTTAACTAAAAATTAAACTACAAACTGAGAGTCGGAAAAGAAAATGGGGACGAGACAAAACAACAATTCTAACCCCAGGCTAGGAGATTGTGATTGTGAGTTGTCATAAGACCTCTATTTATAGGGGTTTGAACAAGAGAAATTAAGCATAAAATTAATTACAATAAAATCAAATATTTCTCAAATATATAATTGTAAAATATGATTGCTGCAAAGAGAAATTTTTGGGACTGATTTGGAGAAAATAATCTGTTTCTTTCCTATTTTGAATGATCCAGAACTAATTTGCATTTAATTCTTGATTCTTGTTGGCCTTTAAGTCAGCTAGATTGGATTCCTGTAACAGTTAATTTACATTCAAATTTTTCATTTGTAACATTATGCAAGTGGGCTGCACAAATAAACTTAGGCTTTCAAGAAGAGTGAAGTTTGATGACATCAATTTGGATATTTCTTTATATCAATTTGGCCCATCTCAAATTACCTCTCCTACAAAAGAAGAAAAAGAAATATGCAATGTGGATGTATGCATGTATATTATTTATTATGCTAAAACTACGTAAAAATGCAATAAATTAAGAAAAAATGAATTATGTTATACTTTTAATGAAAACATGTTAAATGCATGGTTTATGAATAAAATAACTAGTTCAGAAAATAGTCTTAGATCAATAAATAAAGAGTAAAAATGACATACATCAAATACTCCCCACTTTTGCTCTTTTGCACTTCCAAGCAAAAGATAAAAGAAAGAAAAGAAGAAAGAAAAGAAAAGAATACATGCAATGCAAAGATGGATAATGTTGTAAACGTTATTGATATCCTAAAAACTATAATAGTCAAGGAAAACTTCATCAACCAAAAGTGAGAGAATAAAAAAGATCAAGATCATAACTCACAAAGTATTATCATGACCAAGTACTTTTTAAGGATTTCAGGACTCATTTCAAGGGAACATCCTCTAGTGGTAAAGTGTTTATTCTAATATCTCAAGTATTTATGCTGAAAATTTCACTCATCATCACATCATGACATCATCCTTTACCATAGGCTTGAAAAATCTCTAAATTTTCACCATTACAACACATACTTTCGCAGATCAATAGGACTTTTACTTGGCTTGTAATGGGGCTAGGGTTCAACGTAGGTTATTTTAGGAAAGTGGGCCAAGACTTCAGGAAAAATGAAAACATGGATCAATGTACCGTGAAACTTTGTTCCAACTGCATCTTCTGTTTTGTCACCTTTATGTTAGAGTGTCTTTAGAGCTAAACCAATTGACAATATGTGGAGTAGCCTAACATGTATTTAAACCATACTGAATGACATGAGGTAGGCGATATGGGACTTCCAACATGCCCCCTCCGACGAAGATTGCTGAACCAGGCAAAGGGTATTTTTAACCCAACGAAAGGGAAACTTTTGACCCAAAGACAATAACCGGAAAGATGTTAGGATTTGGCTCTGATACCATGTTAAGATTCTAACATAAAACTAATTGGCAATATGTAGAGTAACCTAACATGTATTTAAACCATACCGAATGACATGAGGTATGGGATGTGGGACTTCCAACAGTCACAAACAAAATGATTTTTTTTTCTTTTTCTTGACACTTTGGCACTTTTTTTTTTTTGAGATCTGTTGGCGATGAGTAGAACTAGATTTTTGTAATGATTTCACGCTCTTTACTTCCCTTTAAGTCTGGGTGTGGGTAGTTTTTGGGTTGGAAAGACTTTAATTTTTGGGTTTAAATCCAAGAAAAGGCTAAGGCTCAAAGGTGGGTTCAAAGGATAATTTAAGGTAAGAGTGAGCTATTTAGCTAAGTAGCTAAGAAAAAAAAGGCCTAAATCATATCTACTAGTGTATATGCTCATCTGGTGTCACAGAAAAATCAATCAAGTTCTGGAAGGTTCTCATGTCATGAGTGACACACACAAAAAGGAATAAGGCTCAAAACTCACTTGGGTGCTTTGTTCACCTTGAAATTAATTCAAACCAATGTTAATGTAACCCGACCATGACTTCCTATGTGAATCAAACCTTTCAAACTTTGAACTCTTCTTCCTGATCAAGTCGGTCATCTTTTCCAAAGTATCCTCCCATTAATATACAATATTACACAATAATTAAAACAAAAAATATGAATAAAACCTTATGCATGAAATGCAAATACTCCCCACTTTTGAAATCAACATTATCCTCAATGTGGAGAATTTTTGTTATGAAAATGCACATGTAAATGAAAATCAACTAAAACAGATTGGATCCTGGGTCTATCTCCTCAGATGGTACAGGTGTTGAGGCTATCAAGTAGCAACTTGGTTCAACTTAAACAAACAAAGTGTTCTTCTGCAATAAGCTAGAAAGAGACAATGTCACATTGTTGAAGTCTTAAATGATTATATGATAAAAACCTGTTAATCTCTCAACCGTTTGAATGGAAGGGGAAAGTTATCCTTCTGCACAACAGTTATCCTACTCTTTTTTTGAACAACTTGGACAGTAGATATCCAAGTGTTGTCTGAGATGGGATATATGATGTCAGCCTTCAATAGCTTGGTCACAGGTAGCTTTTCAGACTCCTCCAAGTACGCATACTTTGAATGGGATGAAAGTGGTTTCAGATCTAACTCCTCAAGTTAAATCCGTAGGTAATGCACTCACCTTAACAAAACAAAATATTTTTATTTATTACAACCCCCCCTTATTTTTTTATTATTACCTAGAACCCCCTCCCCTTTATATTATTTATTATATTTTCGAAACTTTGAATTATTATTAGATTAAGGGAATTGTCATTGGCAGGATTTGAACTCGAGTACCTCGAGTTGGAGGCCGATACTCCAACCACTAAGCTATTAGGATATTTTGAAAATAATTTACAAATAAATTATATTTATATTTATCCAGTCTAAATATATAAATATAAAATATATAAATATAAAATATATAAATATAAAATATATATAAATATAAAAAATATATATAAATATAAAATATATATAAATATAAAAAATATATATAAATATAAAATATATAAATATAAAATATATTTATATTTTGATATATTTATATATTTATATATTTATACATTTATATATTTGTATTTATATATTTATATTTATATATTTATGTATTTATATATTTATGTATTTATATATTTATATATTTATCTATTTATATATTTATGTATTTATGTATTCATATATTTATGTATTTATATATTTATGTATTTATGTATTTATGTATTTATATATTTATGTATTTATATATTTATGTATTTATATATTTATATATTTATATATTTATATATTTAAATATTTAAATATTTAAATATTTAAATATTTAAATATTTATATATTTATGTATTTATGTATTTATGTATTTATGTATTTATGTATTTATATATTTATATATAAATATATTTATATATAAATATATTTATATATAAATATATTTGTATATTTATATATTTGTATATTTATATATTTGTATATTTATATATTTATATATTTGTATATTTATATATTTGTATATTTATATATTTGTATATTTATATATTTATATATTTATATATTTATATATTTATATATTTATATATTTATATATTTATATATTTTATATTTATATATTTTATATTTATATATTTATATATTTATATATTTATATATTTATATATTTACACGAATTAATATAAGTATAATTTAGTTGTAAATTATTATTAGAATATCATAATAGTTTAGTGGTTGAAGTATCGATTTTCAACTTTAAGGTATCTGGATTTGATTCTTGCTAGTGACAATTCTTTTAGTTTAATATAATTTACCTACGGATAGTAATTCCGTAGGTAATTACCTACGGAATTACCCACGGATGATATTACCTACGGATAATATCCGTAGGTAATGGATAATTACTCACGGATAGAATTCCGTAGGTAATATCCGTAGGTAATGTACACTTTACCTACGGATAGTAATTACGTAGGTAATTACCTACGGAATTATCCACGGATTACATTACCTACGGATAAAATCCGTAGGTAATGGATAATTACCTACGGATAGAATTCCGTAGGTAATATCCGTAGGTAATGTACAATTTACCTACGGATTTTCATCCGTGGGTAATATCCGTAGGTAATGTAAAATTTACCTACGGATTTTTATCCGTGGGTAATATCCGTAGGTAATGTAAAATTTACCTACGGATTTGTATCCGTAGATAATATTCCGTAGGTAATAGGGTTTTTTTTTGTAGTGTCTGCACTCCTACAAAAGATTCAATATTATCACTAATCTCCTTATAGATGATATAACTTCCATCCATATAATCATATTCATGTAACTCTTCTTGGCTTAAATTCAGAGATTCTAAGGGTTAATCAAGGTCAAAATCAACTCCTAGATCCAACTCTTCATCCTCTCGACCTTTAACTGAGCAGACGTTCGTTAAGAATAACTCTCTCTCACTGAGCAAAGATATGTCAAGGTTCTTTTGCTTTATTTGAACTTCTCGACCACTTCTCAAAGAACGTACATTCTCATTAGGATTAATCATTATTTGCAAGGGAACTACATTTGTACCTTGTTGCTGTAGTGAATTCATGGTAGTGGTCAATTGTCCAATTTTGGTTTTCATTTCATTGAAAGTGGTCATCATGAGTCGCTCTAGTTTCGTGCTCCGTGTGTTCTGCATTATCATTTGTTGTGAGTTGCTTCATCAAATCTTCTAGGGTAGGCCCAGAGTTATCCTATTACATAGTACCTCTTGGGCTTTGTTGTATTGGCACAAGGTGTGGGTTCACCTGTTGTCTCAGTGGGGGAGGTTTATACACTTGTTGTTGATAAATGCCTTGGTTGCTTGACTGGAAAGGAATCTTTGGTGGCTGGTTGAAGACAAGATCATATTTCAAGTTTGGATGGTCTCTCCAACCAAAATTATATGTGGCCAAGTACGGGTTGTACTCCTATTATGGAATGTATGAATTTAACTGCTCATAATATTGTTGTTCAGGGAACATACCACCCATTGTTTCCCTAATTAAGCTTGTTGTCCCCTGAAGTTGAGGGCATACATCAGTAGGATGATCTACGGAGGTGCATATCCCACATACATATTGTTGCTATTGAAATGTGTAATGGTTTATGGTTAATTGTCGTACCAAAGATGTTAGCTCGTCCAATGTTCTTTCAAAGTTCATATCCTCAAAATCACTTGTTTACTGGAATGACAACGGTAGACCGTGAACATATACACTAGGTAGGTTCCCAGGAAAGAGAGGTGAGTTACTAATGGACACGCTTAAGTACCAAGTTTTTCCTAGCCAAAGCCCTCCTAGACATGCATGCTCACACTACCAAGTTATATACAGAGTTGTAAGGATGACTTATCCAAAATTTCCTACAAGAAAGGTTAGGGAGCATAGACAAAATAATTTTTTTGTTGAAATTTTTTTGAAATTTTTTATTTTTGGTAAAGCTAGAAAAAGTAAATTAGAAAAAAAAAGAAGGATATTAGACAATGTTACGCAACACAATTGTGTCTCCGACAACAGCGCCATTTGATAAGAACATTTTGGCCGAACAAAATACTAATAAAAAATAATAAACAAGTTGCTAAACTAATATAGTATAGCTAACCCGTATCGAATCTCACAAAGACACAATTATAGGAACATACTCATTATCACATATCATTCTCTCTAAAACAAGTAAATAGGGGATAAATGAAAGAGTGAAAAATAAATAAATTGATGTAAAATAATAAAAATTAAAATCAAATTGCGATAAAAGATTGATTGACAAAAATTAAAATTAAACTGAAATAGAATTTAAATAACTAAAATTTATAAAATTAAGATAAAGTGTTTTTAATTAAAAGTACAAGAATGAAGAATTGTTTTGAAATAAAATAGTTCAAGTAATTAAATTTAAAATTTCTAAAAGTGATAACTCAAAAACTAAATTTGAAATAGTTCAAGTAAAAATATAAAAATATAAAAATATGTAAATATATAAATATGTAAATATATAACTATATAAATATATAAATATGTAAATATGCAAATATGTAAATATATAAATATGTAAATATATAAATATAAAAATATAAAAATATATAAATATGTAAATATATAAATATGTAAATATATAAATATGTAAATATATAAATATATAAATATATAAATATATAAATATATAAATATATAAATATATAAATATATATTTATACCAATATACATTTATTTGTATATAAATATAATTTATATGTAAATTATTATTGAAAATCCTAGTAGTTTAGTGGTTGAAGTATCGGTCTCCAATTTTAAGGTATCGAGTTTGAATCTTGTCATTGATAATAATTCAAACTTCTAAGAAATGTAATGAATGATAATAATTCAAACTTCTAAGAAATGTAATGAATAATAAAGATATAATAGAAAAGGGTAGGAGAGCTTATAGACAAACAGAGATTTTGTAAATAAAACATTAAATGATTAACTTTGTTATCGATTTAGTAACCAATTATTTTTTTTAACTTTACCACCGATTTAATAATATTAATTTCGATCATTATTTAGGCATCTAAAACATAAGTTACCAAATTATTTAGTGACCACCTTATCCATCACTAAAACTATTTCTCGTATGTGTTCAAGGGAGTGGATGATGAGTCAAATCTCTAATTGATGATTGGTTATTGTTGGAACTACTTTAGAGCTATTGTATTTTATGGATCTAATTATTTTTTTTATATTTTTAAAGATGGAAGACTTAAACATGTTTAGAATATGTCGTGGTTGCATGTAAGTTTCTCATATGTGGTTTGATATTTATCATTAAAAAAAAAAACCCTTGAAAAGGTTTTAGAAATTTTCTAGATTATGTATCCTATTGTTCTTGATTTAGATACAGCCCATATTTATGCTATATATATATATATATATATATATATATATATATATATATATATATATATATATATATATATATATTATAGAATATCTTTCATCAATTTACACATTTGGTACGTTTGATTTATCTTTCAATAATTATTAATATTATAAACATTATTTATCAATTTTTCATAAAACTGTTACCCACAAAACTTTCACAAGTTAAATTTTAATCTCATTTTCTATACATTAAATTTATTCTATATTATTTATCTAAAAGAAGAGGTTCTCATCTGCTCATATGTGTTTCATCTACTTAGAATAATAGAGGTTAGAGTCTTTTTTCTTATTATTTAGTTTTATGTTTTAAATTTTTTAAATAATTATTTTTTAAGAATAAATTGAAAAAAAAAACTGGATTAGTAACTTCAATTTTAAAATAATTTTAGATAGAAGACAATATTTAGGGATAAAAAGTCTAAACATTGAAAAAAATGACTTGAATAACTTCGTATCGACAAAAACGAGTAATGTAGTACAATTATTATTGAAAATGTACATGAAAAAAAAAACTAAAGTAGAAAATAAATTTTATTTTTTAAGTTTTAAAAACTAAAAAACAAAAATTATTTTTAAAATCAATTTTTAACAAATAAGTTATCCAACAAAATTTTGAAGTTTAAAAAAAAATGAAATTTATTTTTAAAAATCATAAGTAAACCGACCAAAATCTTTAATTTGTTAAAACATAAATATAATATGAATTTGTTCTAAACTAAATATAATATCACATTAAATATTTGATTTAATTTTCAATTTCATAATCATTTACATGTAAAAATACATTTAATTTTTCCCTCTTAATGTTGCTAGACCGCTGACCCTTGTCACTTACAAATGTTATTTCTCAATGCACCCTACTTTCTTTTTGCACTTTAATATTTGTCGTCAATGAAATTATAGTCCTTAATATAAATATGTTCTAGAAAGCTTATTCTGGAAATGAGTTCCGGATGGTATTTTTCAAAACACATCTTTGGTTTATATTTTCTAGAAATATATTAATGAAAACTAATTTTGGAAATTTATTTTATGTATATTATAGGGTGCAGAAGAAAATATTAGACTACAGAAAGAAGCAGCCCTTACAAGTAGTTTTTTTTTTTTAAGTATCTCTCGACCCATTAGAAGAAAAAAAAAAAAAAGATTAGCTCTAAAAGTGTCTTTTCACCTTTGACTAACGAGGGTTGACGGGACTAAACCCTAGACTCACCCTTAGCCACCTCAAACCATTGTTTTTCTCTCGCCCTCTCTCTGTGTTCCACAGGGGGCGCCGTGGGGTTAGAGATTCTAAGGATCAATTTCACTACACGTGGAGTAAAAGTGAATCTGGGAAAAGCCCTTCCACCACTTGTCACGCTATGGGGAACCTTTGCTCTTGTGTTACTGGAAATAACAATAAGGTGGCCTATCACGGCGGAGGTGGCCCACAAATTATCAAGGCTCCAAAGAGTAACAGTGTAAAAGGGGGATCATATACCAGCAACCCGTCCGGAGACTCATCATTTTCTGGATGGGAAACAGAAAGAAGTAGATCTAAAAGTGGGAGCGGAGGTGGCCCACAAAACAGTGTAAAAGTAGATCTAAAAGGGGGATCATGTACCAGCGACTCCTCCCGAGGCTCATCATCTAAAAGTAGGGTGGATCACCCCAGCGGAGGTGGCCCACGACATTCCAAGGGTTTAAAAAGTGTAAAAGAGGAATCACGTACCATCAACTTCTTCGGACTAAACTGCGTCTGCATAGATCCTTCAATAACCACCGACGACTAAGCGGACGTATTCTCAGTGAGGTAAGCACACCCTTAGTGTTTTAAGAACAAATTTTATGCATAAATGAATTAGTACTTATGCCCAATATGTTAGAATTAGCTTATATGACAATGACTTTCTGCTTTGTGTTGCGGTTGGTACTGGCTTTTGAAGTGAAACCAGCCTCTAGTGAAGAATAAGTATAACGAACTTTATTTTTAAATTAAATCTTGGCATATACGAATCGTGCCGGTTCTGATGTAGGTTTATTGTTTTGGCTGCAACTGGTTCAAGAATATACTATGTTCAATGACAAAGAGAATTGCCACGTAGACATGTTGATCTAGGTTTGATATAAAATAATCTTTCCTTTCTTTCTCTGGTCAGGTTTAGGTTGGGCTGTATGATCCAATTTTATTTTATTCTTTTTGACTTGTTCCGACTGCTATTGATCTGAGTATCTGATAAACCCACACAAACAAGAAAAACTCAGGTAAGGGTCGGTGAAATGCCTATCTTAGGCTTACTCTACAAAGTAACATGATAAAGAAGGATTAATAAACTCAACGTATACAGCAAATTCCATTCCATCCAGATACTTCTTTCTATTCTTGATTGTGCAATTATAGTCGTCAATGTTTGTGTCTGGTTTTATGGTGTTGGGCGTTTCTTGATATATAATAAGGTAACACCTAGAGATATAAAATTTTAAGTAATAAAAATAAATAAATTCAAGAAAAATTTTCATTCGACATTAAGATACTGTCTTTTCTAAATGAGGTTCACTTTTAAAAGAAGAAGAGAACAAAGAAAAAAAAAACCACGTAACAATGACTGAGAATGGTTCAGTCCTACAATAAAAGTTAATATGACAAATAAGCTATGGAGAGAATGAATAAAATAAAAGTAGGGGAAAGGTGGTGTTGGGGTGGTAGTAGCACCGCCATAGAGGGAGGAAACCAGTTTAAATAAGTGAATTTGTTATCATTTGAACTAAAGTTCTAGATAATTCTCAAAAGAGAATAACAACATTCAAAGTACTATCATAAACTTCTCATTAATCATCATCTAAATATAAAAAGAGAAACCTTCTATTTATAAGTTTTGGAAGAATGACGACATAAAGAGAATAATAAAGAGAATAATAAAAAGAGATATATGATTTGACCTAAAAGATGAGTAATATAATTTTAGGCCATAAGATGTTCTCCCTCTCTAAATTCATTAAAAAATAAAAATAAAAATCCTTTTAGGATAATGAGGACATGAAAAGTGATGAGAGATTCTTATGGATTGTTCAAAGGCAATCAAATCCTTAAGTCAAGCTTCTACCTTTAAAAAAAAGGTATAGGAGATGAAAAATGAGTGTCTTATACCTTTAGGCAGTCCATGCAATCATTATATATGTCCAAATCTTCTTTTCCACCACTTGCTTCTACCTCTTCAAAAAGAGGTATAGGACATGAAAAATGAGTGTCCACTACTAGAAAATATGCTTTCAACGTCGCTGTTTAACGTCGGTTACATCTTAGCCGACGTTGAATATGCTTTCAACGTCGGTTGGTCAACAACCGACGTCGAAAGTCGAATTTTGACACATTCTACGTCGTTTTAGCATGCCCGACGTGGAAAGTAGGCTTTCAACGTCGGTTATGCCCTCACCCGACGTTGAAAACCCTTCTGCATAGGCTTTCAACGTCGGGTGTGGGTATAACCGACGTCGAAACCCAATATATCACAAAAACTCACACACTTTAGATAGCGGTTATATGGGAACCGCTATCTAAAGTGCACTTTAGATAGCGGTTCTAAAGGAACTGCTATCTAATTTCAAGTTATGATCGATCATTTCAAATTATGATCGATCAGAATCAAATTTCGCTCGAGCGAGCGTAGTGTCGCTCAAGCGAAATACAACCCGAGGATGCTAATTTTGTGCAGGGGGGCGTTTCGCTCGAGCGAGAAGGGTGTCGCTCAAGCGAGATACCCTTTAGATAGCGGTTCTAAAGGAACCGCTATCTAATTTCAAGTTATGATCGATCATTTCAAGTTATGATCGATCAGAATCAAATTTCGCTCGAGCGAGCGTAGTGTCGCTCAAGCGAAATACAACCCGAGGATGCTAATTTTGTGCAGGGGGGCGTTTCGCTCGAGCGAGAAGGGTGTCGCTCAAGCGAGATACCCTTTAGATAGCGGTTCTAAAGGAACCGCTATCTAATTTCAAGTTATGATCGATCATTTCAAGTTATGATCGATCAGAATCAAATTTCGCTCGAGCGAGCGTAGTGTCGCTCAAGCGAAATACAACCCGAGAATGCTAATTTTGTGCAGGGGGCGTTTCGCTCGAGCGAGAAGGGTGTCGCTCAAGCGAGATACATTTTAGATAGCGTTTCAATCGATTAAATCTCGTTTCAATCGATTAAAACAATTTCTGCACGAGCGTTTTAATCGATTAAAACTTATTTTTATCAGTTAAAATTAGTTGAAAAGTTTTACGAGAAAGTTTTGCAAGTATTTCAATCGATTGAATCGCGAAACAATCGATTAAATCAACTTAGAAGATTTTTTGTAAAGTGTTTTAATTGATATAAACGTTGCAAGTATCAGCTTAAAACAAATCATTAAAGAATCAAGAACATATTAATGGATTAAAAGAAGTTTTAACAGATTAAAACTGCACTTTTAACAGATTAAAAGAATCTTTTAACAGATTAATTAAACCAGACAATTTTGAAAATCTTCTATAAAAACAGTTTGGCTTGAACTTTGGGGTTCGATGTCGCAGAGTTGGGGTTCGGCCTCGAGTTTGTCGAGGTAGGCTGGGGTTGAGATTCGAAGTTGCTTGGGTTTTGATTGGGTGTTTTGGTCACTCAGATTTGAGATTCAAGGTCACTGGGTTGGATTTCAAGCTTGAGGTCGAGTGATGCATGCTTGGGTTAAAGATCTTCGAAGCTGAATAGAAGGGTGGAGGATTGGGGTTGGAGAGACGAAGGTGATTAAGCTCGAACAATGGTGGATAGTCACTGGTACAAGGTCACAAAGAGGGAGTGAAATTGTGAGCGAGAAGGTGAATTTGGAAGGGTCTGTCGAGCATGAAGAACACAAAATTTTGGAGGATTATCAGTGCGAAGAAGATGAAAGTACTTGGGTTTATTTGTATATATTTACACGGATATATATTTATTTGTATATAAATATAATTTATTTGTAAGTTATTATCAAAAAATTCAAGTAGTTTAGTGGTTGGAGTATCGACCTCCAACTCTAAAGTACTTGGGTTCGAATCCTGCCAATGACAATTCTCTTAAAAATTAACAAACTTCTAAAAAATATAATATAAAGAGATGGAGGACCTAATAAAAATATAATAGGAAGAGAGGGAGACTTCTAGATAATAAAAGGGGGGTAAAGGGGTTGTAAATAAATAAAAATTATTAATTTAAAAAATCATACTTTCAACGTCGGCTCTAAAAACCGACGTTGAAAGTCGACATTAGATAGCGGTTCCCTTATAACCGCTATCTAAAGTCGATATTAGATAGCGGTTATAAGGGAACCGTTATCTAAAGTCGACTTTAGATAGCGGTTATAAGGGAACCGCTATCTAAAGTGTATTTTTCAACGTCGGTTTTTTGGAACCGACGTTGAAAGTTACGACTTTCAACGTCGCCTGATACAACGTCGGTTATTAAACCGACTTTGAAAGCCTTCCAGAACCGACGTTGAAAGCGTTATTTGTAGTAGTGGTCTTACGCATTTGGATAGTCTATGCAACCATCATATATGTTCAAACCTTCTTTTCCACAAAAAAGAGGTGGTGATATTACAAAAAAATGTGCATAAGGTGGGCATACAAAAAAAAAATACAAAAACGAGTATCTAATATTTAAAAAATAAAAATACTAAGAAAATTTTCTAAATGGAAAGTGAAAAGGAAATCCCCCTTTTATTCATGTTTCTCGTGATCATTCTAAGGATGATCTCTCTCTATTCCAGGATAAATAGGGACTTATCATTACTCTTTATCATTAAGCTACTCATGCAAATTAGGCCATATATATATATATATATATATATATATATATATATATATATATATATATATATATATAATTTTCTTTTTTTCTACCACACCTTCATACTGTCATGCCACCTGTAACTCTTATACCTTCATTTAAAGTTTATTTTTGCTTTAAATTTAGAAATTTGTTTATGTTTTGAACCATATAACATGTTGTGGTATTTCAAATTATTAAATCTAAAATATATTTTTAGAAAACACAATTCAAAATGGTTATGGTCAGCTAATCTATAATGTATTTTTGTATTTTCTATAAATGTATTTTGAATTGTTGAATCTGAAATACATTTTTCAAAAATACAATTCAAAAGTTCATTTAGAAAAACATAATCCAAAACTGTGTTTTTTGAAAATATATTATAGAATTTTTTTTGGAAATATTCCGAAATCAGTTTTTTGGAATATATTTTTAAAAATTACAATTAAAAATACATTCCTAAAAACAGAATCTATAACTTATTTTCAAAATAAGCTTTCCAAAACATATTTACATCAAGAATAATATTGTCATTTTAGATAAATATAGGATAAAGAAAGAAATACATGTAATTTTAATCATCAAATAGTTGGACCATGTTTTACAGTATTTGGACATACTCTTTATCATTAGGCTACTCATGTACTCAAATTCATAATCAAAATCTTCTCCCTGTCTTCTTGGACCATACCTTTCCTTTTTCCTTAAATAAATACATTCTTTATAATTTATGGTAGTCATGATAATCTAATCTTTATTATTATATTTATGATATTATAAAAATATTATTTTATTAAATCCGATAGAATATTTTTAAACTTAACTAACTTAAATCTTCCATCTACATAAAACTCTTAATATTTGAAGGTCCCATTTTGAACTTTCATATTCCAAAGTTATTGATAGAGGTTATTCTTTTCTTTTTCGGACAAAGTGTGACATGATAATGACAAACATATTCTCTTACCTTCATATAAATTGTCAAATTGAGATTTTAAGTAGGATTGTATTAAGACTCACAAAATCGTAAATCACGATATTGTAACACGGATCGTAGTTTTTTATGTAAAAAAGTTATATATTCACCAAACTATTCATATTCCTCTTTTCCAGTCTACACCCCTGTCTCTCGAGTCTGCACCCCTATTTCTTGTCCCTAATCTACACCCTTATCTCTGCTGCGCCCCATTCCTTTTCTCTCTCCATTCGCATCCCTCTATTTTACTCTATTTTTCAAATTCTAAGATCTGTCTCTTTCACATCTTTCTACTTTAATGCAAAGCATACAACGATAGCAACAATGGTGTTGATGACACCAATAACGATAGTAGCGGCGACAACGGTGGCAACGGTGACAACAACGATAGTGATAGAAACAACAAGATATCTCAAGATTGCAGTGAGGGAGAAGTGTGAAAGAGGTGCACGGGGTTGGGTTTTTCTGTCTAACGGTTAGATTTAGGTTGGGACCCTTCCGTAACACCATTCTGCAATCGCCAAAACGACCATTATGGGCCACCATGCAAAATCAACTTCCATTATTCAACGATTTCATTATTTTTTTCGTCAATCCCACCGATCCTACTCTAATAAAATTTTGCGTGGAATCGCCTGATTCCACAATTTTTCTCTCGATTTTAACTACACTACCTTCATGTCTTTGATGTAATTGAGAACACAATCCCATTTCACAAGTATCTTGACTCGTATATCCTTTATCTTGTCTTTAACTTTCAAAGTGGGCCAATAAAATTGTTACATATATTCTTCTCCACATAGTTAAAAAAACATATTAACCTCTTTTTTCATATGCTTTTATCAAATGAATTTTTTGAAGATATTATCGACGTCCACTACTACAAAATATGCTTTCAACGTCGCCATTTAACGTCAGTTTAAGCTGAGCCGACGTTAAATACACTTTTAACGTCGGTTAGTTAAAAAACGACGTTGAAAGTTGAATGTTGGACACATTCTACGTCGGTTCTTAGTCAACCGACGTAGAAAACACTTTCCACGTCGGTTCTTAGTCAACCGACGTAGAAAACACTTTCCACGTCAGTCTAGATGAACCAACGTTGAAAGTCTTTTAATATACACATTCAACGTCGGTTCCCGGATGAACCGACGTTGAATGTGTTTTCACCCAAAAATTATCTTAAGTTAAAGAATTGTCATCGACAGGATTCGAATACGATATTTTAGAATTGAAAGTTGATACTCCAACCACTAAACTACCGTAATTTTCCGATAATAACTTACAAATAAATTATATTTATATACAAATAAATATATATCCGTGTAAATATATATTTATTTATATATATTTTCTCGGAAAGTGTTTTTATTTTTTTCAACCAAAAATTTACTTAAGTTAGAGAATTGTCACCGACAGGATTTGAACCTAGTATTTTAGAGTTGAAAGTTGATACTCCAACCACTAAACTACTGTAATTTTTTGATAATAACTTACAAATAAATTATATTTATATACAAATAAATATATATCCGTGTAAATATATATTTATTTATATATATTTTCTGGAAAGTGTTTTTATTTTTTTTAGTCAAAAATTCACTTAAGTTAGAGAATTGTCATCTGACAGTAATTCAATTTTAGAGTTGAAAATTGATACTCCAACCACTAAACTAATATAATTTTTTTATAATAATTTACAAATAAATTATATTTATATACAAATAAATATATATCCATGTAAATATATAAATATAGAATATATAAATATAAATATAAATATATAAATACGTTCGAGGGTGAAAGTGAGATTGACTCTCGCGTGAGTAAAAATACGTTAACACTCACAGAAATTCACTTGCTCAAGCCTCGCTTGAGCGAAAATTAGTATTTTTCGCTTGAGTGAATGATGCGTTTCCCAAGTTTTTTTTATATCATTATATAAATAAATTATAAATATTATATTCTGTCATTAAATTACAAATACATATAAAGAGACCCGCTCACAAATTTTGCATCAAATTTTGAAAACCCACTCGACACACACTTTCACCGTCGAACGTACCCTCACATCCAACATATAAATATATAATTATATAAATATATCAAAATATATAAATATATTTGTATTTATATATTTATATATTTACACGGATATATATTTATTTGTATATAAATATAATTTATTTGTAAGTTACTATCAAAAAATTCGAGTAGTTTAGTGGTTGGAGTATCAACCTCCAACACTAAGGTCCTGGGTTCAAATCTCGTCGATGACAAAATTAATTTGGTGATGCTCTAAACTTTAAAAATATATGATAAATAATAAAAATATAATATAAAAGAGAGGGGATTTCTAGATAAATAGAGAGGGGTTGGAAATAAATAAAAATTTTCGATTTGAAAGTCGGGACAACCGACGTTGAAAGTTATAGACTATCCACGTCGGTTAAATAAAACCGACGTAACCGACATTGAAAGCCTTATTTGTACTAGTGTTCCTTCGTCCGCTCATAACCCTATTAACCTATTAAAGGTTTTCAGCAATTAAATTCTGTTGAAAACCATTAAAAATTCCTCTCAATCTTTGGTATGGCTAGTTAAGAGTATGCTGCATTTTTATATACAAATTCCAATATGATATGCAATAATATTAGAGGCCTTAGTCAGCGGTTAAACCTGTGACAGGAACTATCATATCTTACAGTAGGTTGTAATCGACGACTTGGTTATATATATATATATATATATATATATATATATATATATATATATATATATATATATATATATATATATATATATATATATATATATATATATATATATATATATATATATATATAAAAGGAAGAGAGAAAGAGAGAAGTAAGTAAATAGGCATAGATCTGCTTCAAATTTAAAGCAAAAACTTACAAAATATTATTTCATAGTTAAAATATAAAAATATAAATTATAATTTAGGATTGAGTAGCACAAGTTTATTATTAAAAACATAAGTTAGTAAAAATTTATCTAGATATAATAAATTTAAGATATACGCTTATAAATTATTGTTTCAAAACTTATTTAAACTTTTTCAAAATCCATTTATGCATAACACAATTTAATATGAAGAAAAAAGTTTCTTTCACAAATATCTCGTGTAATTAGATATTCGATCTTCTCATGCAAAGTTTTCTCTCATACATTTTTCTAACAAATAATTATTCTTAAATCATATACTGAAATTATTATTTTTAAAAAATATTAAATTATATACTAAAAGAATATATTTAAGTTATATTTTGATTTACAAACTAAACATTTATTCTACTCCCGTTATTGTTTAGTTATTTTTTCTATAAGACTATGATTTTAAATCTTGAAAATCAAAATGTTAGTGATTTTTCTTATTTTATTTTTAATACATCAAAAGCGAGGCGAGGGCATGTTCCACCTAATCAAGATTGTTTCTTTTTTAATCTTCGTATTTATAAAAAAATGATAATATTGTTATAAATATATTTTGGAAAACTCCTTTTAAAAATGAGTTCCGTAGTGTGTTTGTTGAAATGTATTTTCTAGAAATATATTTTGAAATATTTTTAAAAAATTTTGAGAGTACATTTTAGAAAAATATAATTTAAAAATAATTGTTATGGTTTTTTAACATATTTACAAATTGTGTTTTTTAAACACATTTTTGGATTGTATTTTCTAAAAATTTATTTTAGATTTTTATGTTTTGTTTTTATTAATTAATTTACTTTGAACAACTTAAAAAAGAACTTGGAAAATAATTAGAAATAAATTCATCAAAAAGAATATAATACTTTATAATGACAAAATAAAATAAAATATTGAGAAAAAATATCCTGCTAAGTAGGTAAGTGGAAACATGACATTCTGAATAACCTGATAAATACAAGGAATTAAAAATATAATTATTTTTTTATAATTTAAAATTATTTTATTTATAGAATAATTTGTAAAATTTATTTTTAATCAGTTTTTAAAAATATTGTTAATTATATATAAATTAATTTAATATTATTGTAATAATATTTTTATTGTGACTAATATTATTGTAATAATAATTTTATTATTATTATTTATTATCATATTTATTAATTTTATTAGTATATTTATTATTTTTATTATTATGGTTATTTATTTAAAATGATAATAAGTATAATAATAGTAAAAAATATATAATTATAGTTATAATACTAAATAAAAAATAATAATATTAATGATTATAATAACTATTTATTATTATAAGTTTAATTATTATTATGAATAAAAATTATTAATAATATATTTGTAATAATAATTATTATTTATAATAATAAATAATAATAAATATATTAGTATATAAAGATTAAAAAAAAAACATAAATAAAGTGAAGTCGTATTGAAATACGACTCTCTATGATAAAATATTTTAAAACGTGAAAAATAAAATAGAAATTAAAATCATACCACTTTAGTATTAGAAATTAAAAAATATATATTTTTAAAAAATACCTTTTTTATTTATTTAAAGTGGTGTTTTGAAACACTATATATTTATTTATAATTTTTTAAAATATTTATTTTAGAAATTTTGAAAAAAAAAATATATGGTGCTTTTGCCTAATAAAGTTCTATACTTGAAATATATGCATGGCAGTAAAGTAAATTGATAGTTCAACTAGGATATAAAACGTGTACAATTTATAGTGCTTGACAAGAATACCTCCTTAAAAATAGCATAAAACAAACAAACAAAAATGGGAACATCCTAGGATAGTATTATTGCCTTGTGGACTAGCTTTCCCCTGTTCTTTATTGCTCCTATCATGAACAAGCAAGCAACACGGAAAAAGAAAGGAGGAGTGAGATTATGATAACCAGTTAGGCAAGCGAGATATACCACATAAAATTATATAATAAAACACATTTAATGATTGACCTATCATTAAATTCTAGGTTCAGAATATATATACACAAATCGGCAAAATATATTTTTCAAACTGTGTAGAATGGTGCTTTGAATGATTTAGTTTGCGTTTACTTCCATGTTTATATTATAGTCAAATAAACGAGGGAACAAATTTGGGAAGAAATTTTGATTAGTTATATATGTTGATTTGAGATTATTTGAGAAGAAATAAGAGTGGAACTCGTGGAAAAACGCTTTTAAAATTGTGAAATTGAACATAATGTCTTTCTCCACATGTATTTGCAGATATTCCCATCTTAAGCTTTGTACCAAGACAATGCATAACTGTAGAGTGATCAACAACCTACATCTCTCCTCAACACAGCTATACGTCCCTGAAAATACACCTCACATATTCTTTATTAATATTGAACTATCTCTACAAACACCCACATTACTACATTGGCAACTTTCTTTATGAACCCACAACCATAGAGTAAGTGTTACTATTCATTCGTTGAAGAAACATGTGAACCATTCCATGTTTTTCTAGTATAAATAGACTCATTGACTCAACTTCTCCTGGTGTATTCACTTATTTAATTTCAATAAAAGTAAATTGTAATTGAGATTGGCAAGAAATGATAACAATATTGCAAAGTTATTTCTTTTTTCATGTACATCAAACCACTCTCGGTTTATTTTTTCCATTCTTTTTCTTGACAAATTTATTAGATGATTAGAATAATTTAAGATGTAAATTTGATTGTCTTGTTTATGCATAACTTGAAATGTAATTAAGTTTTTCTATTGTTACTCTCAAAGTTCATCGTAATCGATTATATAATATTCTATAATTGATTATATTAAAAAAATATAATCAATTATGAAGGAGAACATAATTGATTAAGAGACGACAATCAATTATGATCGTGATCATTATTTCAATAACAAAAAATAAATGAAAAATATTATGCAAAATTTGTCAATAGACCCATAATTCGTTCAAAGTAATGAAATTTAACTTTTTTATTATGGTTGGGTTACAATTCCTGCAACACTTTTATTTTCAAGGGCTAAATAGATTTTAAGATTTCAACATGTTGTTATTATGAAGACCATCTAAGTTTTCTACACAAATTTGAATTTAGATAACAAAGATGATCTATTGAGGTCATTCACGGGCAGATCAAGATAAAGTCTAATAATTGACTCAATGTGATCAATTTGAAATATCAGAATTATGAAATTGATCTTGTTCACAACTCTAAAGACTGAAAATATGATAGGGATGAAGTTTTGGCTGCAATAATTAAACCGGAATTATATGCACCAACTAATAAATTTGTGTAGTTTAACTATGTATGTGAGCATAGGGGGCAGTCATGTCAAGTGTTACAAGATGATATTTTTATGATGTATTGTATAAAACATCACATTTCAATTAATTGATTTTACTATTTCAAAATATTGTCTAAACAAGTCTTAAATTTGAATTGAAACATGTATCTACACAAATATTTGAGAACAACTTTCCGAGAAAGACTATTTACTCGAATAGCATAGGACATTGTATTCTATTCTGTTTCACATGCAGGACAATTAATAGTTCAAGGATAGATGTAAATATTATGAAACAGATTCTAAGTCAATAATTAAACATGATAGTAACAAAGATTCAGACTCCACTATTAGATTTGACAACCATATATTTCGTAGCATTTTGGCTTTCAAACTTGACACAGATACTATATCATATTCCTGGATCCTATTCTCATATGTTTTATTAACTTAAATCAAGAAAGAATCTGAATTGCTCCAAAATAATTCAGTGCTACAATTTTTAATTAAGGAATCATTTAATTTTATTGTGATTAATATCAGACTTATTTTCTCTTAATCAATCGTCTATAAATAGAGATTTGATGAGAGCATAGAATCACAGTCTCCTTCTCCAGTTTTGTATTGTTCCCATTTTTTTGCATTACATTTCCAGTTTCTTTTAATTTAGTTTTTCATTTGGCGAAGTTAACTGGGTATACTGCAACTCTTTTCCGTTTGTTCTCTTTTCTTATTTAATTTGCAATCTCTCTTAAATTTTTCAATTTTATATTATATTGTTGAAATTGTTTTATTCAATCTATACTCTGCTTAATTTATGTTATTTAATTGTTTAGAATTTTTATTTTATTTCAATATTCCATTTTTGATTTAAATTTATCAATTGTTGGATAGTTTAATTTTGTTGTTTTTTATTCCAATTTGTATTTAAATTTAGGTTTATATCTTTCAAGCAACTTTAAATTTAATTACTATACTATTTTATTTTAATTAAAATCAATTTTTTATTCTGCATGAGTTTAGTTTATTAAGAAATCTAAATAAAAAGGTCTAGAACATTCTCTTTAATCATTATTAAAAAAAATTAGCGAGGTAAAAAATTCTCACAAAGCGCAACAAATAATCATAAATAAATAAATAAATATATATATATATATATATATATATATATATATAGAGAGAGAGAGAGAGAGAGAGGGAGGGTTTTATGAATTTTGTCGTAAGAAAAGATATCATAACATTTGTTAAGAATTTTTCGTTAATGTTTTTATGGGTTGTCCTTGTGGTTTTTTAGTAAGAGATACTTTACCCGTTTTTGTTCTTGTCTTTTAGTCACGTCACAGCGTTTGACGTGTGACATCGTTAGAGTGTTTCAATCTTGCAATTCAGTCACGTTTGTATCATTGTATTTTTTCGCACCATTACATTCATCACATTAGTACATCATCATATTTTATTCATGACAGCGTTTGTTGTACTACTATGCTGTTGCATTTTAGTCTTACATCTCAGTCATGCTTATTAAAAGAATTAAAAAAAATATTAATTCACCAGTAATATTGAGATAGATTGTAGAATTTCTTACTTATCATAGAGTAAGCTAAGTTAAACTTGTCTAGTTTCAGCTCGTGGTAAGCTCAATTTGACACTCCATAGTCTAGTGTTGATAGACTTAGTTTTTAATAATAAGATTTGATGTATTTAATGACAACTATAATTATAATAACCAAATTATAAACTTAGCTAAATTAATTTTAAATTGATAACTTTAATTACTAAAGTTTTAAAGTCTAATTTTTAATTAGTAATGAAAACTTTGATAATTAATAGAGATTGATTTAAATTTTTAATTCAAAAATTAATTTAACTAAAATAACTTCAAATTTAATCGATATAATAATTAAATATATTTTGTTTTTAAATCAATATATATTTAATAAATTTATTATAATTTACTTGAACTCATAATCAATGTAACTCCTAAATAGTTTCATTTCCATATTAAACAGTCTCTTCACAGTGTTTCAGAAGTTTGATAAGATTGCACAATGATTTTTTATTTATTTTGTTATGCTTCATTAAATAGACTCGTGTTTAGAGTGAAGTCATCAATAATGGTAGGAAAAATAATGTGAACCATTGTGAAATTATACATTGTTTGGACTTGTAATATATGTCACAACAACATTCAACAATATTATTCAGATGTAAACTACAACTAAGAAAATGGCAAACTTGCTGGAGGACTCTACATCTACTTGAGTGTCAAAGAGTCGTTATATCGATCCTCTTGAGCCGTGGCAAATGAAAAACCTGATGTTTAACTCTTCAACACAAAACCCCATAGATGACCTAATCCAATTGCAATTGTTCTTCTCTTCGTGATTTGGTCCTGCATCGCAAGTTTTATCATAACTCACGTTATTCAAATCTTATCAATATGTGAATTGAGATTAAATTGCTATGAAAATGAATAGAATATTTTTCGAAACAACGTTTTTAATTATCAAGATTCATGTCCCCAATTGTTCTACTAGTATGGCTTTTATCCATCCAACGAATAAGAGGTACATGCACCTGAACCAATAGCTATTCTAAGAATTCAAATTATGTAATCATATATTAGTAAAACATTGTAATTATTACATATTTGTAGTTACTCTAAGTTCTGTTCGAGTAGGCAATAGTAACTTTCTCTTCTTTTTTTTTCTACGCATGGACAATATTAAACCTAATATTTATTGTGAATATTAATTCAAGATTACTCCAAGTTAAAGGCCAGGTGGATATGAAATCAAATAGTCTCAGTTTCTACACTGAAATCCTAGTCTTTTCTCTCAGTCCCTACGTCATCACTATTGCATACACAATAGATCTTAATTAATTGTTGACGAATCCTAACAAGGAAGCTGAATGATATTGTTATGAATTGAGTATTTATAGGTTTAGAATATACTTTTTATTTAAATTTTTCATATTCATAATAATATTTAGTATTTTGCCAAAAACAAATGTTTAAACCAAATATCCAAACTAATACAAATATATGCTAAATCCAAACTAACATAAATATATTCTTAAATAAAATATCTAAATTAATATTTAAATTTAATATTTAATTTTATCTAATAAAATTCCCTTAAAATTAAATGTTTATCTTCAATTAATTGAGATTAATCAAAAATCGATCCAATCGACTTTAATGCTTCTTTCATCCTTCATCTCGGAGTCTGACTTGTTGTCAATCCTTCTTCTCTTCTTCTTAAATGTTTTTTTACACTAATAGGTTTGGTATAACTTGACAATTCAATCATCGTCCACGCATTCTATAATTCGGATCTTCTCGTTCATAATAACTCCCTTTTTAATATTTTCTCTACATTTTTCAACCCCTATATATTTTCGCTCTTTTGGACTCACCTTTCTAGGCTTGTATCTCAAAGTAGTTTTATTCTTAAAAGAATACAATGATGAATGAGCTCAGACATGATCGCTTCAGAATCTACTGCTCAGACTTAGCCCGACCAAGTTCAACTTCAGATTGGAAAAAGTGGAAAATTCATAATCTACTGACTCTATTGTTTCTTCCTATAATTTGTTCATCATTAGATCTTAGTTTTCATCATGACCAACATCATGACTAGATTGATGATCCCTCTTCAACAAGTCTTCTACGTTAAGCTTCAAGCATCTCTCACGAATGATTCTCAAGTTCAACTTATACATTTGGTTCTTCTCTATCTTAACTCGAACAATCAACTTTTCAAGTTTGTCCTTTAATTATAGAACTCAATCTCTCACGAATGCTAAGTATCCCTTCTCCATAAGTTGTCTCATACTCAAAAGATTACTCTTGAGATCTGGAACATAATACACATTTCGGATTAAACTAACTAGTTCATCTCTCTGCAAGTAAATGATCATACCCCAGCCTTTTACCGAGACCTTTGAAACATCTCCAACAAACACATGACTACCTCAACATTTCCAATTCCCTGAATAAGTGTTCGTCCTTGCACATGCGGTTACTTGCACCTGTATCTAGATACCATACCGAGTCATCATTGTTACCTCCATGTCCTTTTAAGTTGTAATCTACTCCCATGTTGTTGAGTTGATAAAAATATTACATCTTAAAAAGTTCCACATCACATTTGATAAATAATGAAGTGGGTGATAGTAACTATATAATGGGCTTAAAATCCATGAGGTTTCTCACCCCAGTCAAAGACACTTTAAGCTTGTATTTGACTTTTCTTATCCTCTTGTAGTAGAGTGTTGTGAGGTTTAGTTTAAATTCTTGTTTTGGATAATGTATGTGTACTTGGGGTCAAGGGCATGAGAGAGTTGTCTATGTGTTTGAAAAAAATTTCATATAGTGTTATTCTTTGGTTATCATTAGATAACGGTCATGATTTTTCTTCGATTTTTGGAGTTTCCACGTTATATTTTTGTGTTGACTGTTTTTCTCTTATTTCTCTATTAGTAGGGTAATTCTCAAGGATAAATGGTTATGTTCTTTATGATATTTTTTCCCATCACATGTGTACTACTGAGTTATAATTGACATTCTTGTAATTTGTCGAGTTATGATTAGTCATTAACACTAAAGGTTCCAACTTCCACATCATAAGGTTCCAACTTCCACATCTTCTATGATGTTGGTTGTATCTTCCACCTTTTTATCAACTCGTCATTCTTTAGCAAAATATCTAATCTTACAATAATTGTAATACTTTTCCAAGTAAAAATCATTTGTATAGTGACCATATCTTTCATACTTAAAGAACTCGATATTATAGGTTGGTGATCGACCTCCTATCCAACCACATCCTTCATCATGCCAGTTTTGTTAGTTTCCTTTTTTCTCCTCACTATCTTTATCACCTCCGTCTCAACAATTACATTCTCATCCTTTACCTCGAGTATTATGAGAATAGAGAATTCTCTCTTCTTTCACAGTTGTCTCATTTTGGAGCGCTTGAATTATTGTCCTCTCCTTCTTTTTCTTCCTCTGATACTCATGTACTTCAAGAGAACTACCCAACTCTTGTATCATGAGTTCAGACAGGTCCTTTGATTCCTCTATTACATACATTACATTCTCAAAATCATTGGTTAACAATCTCAAGATCTCTCCACAATTCAAACTTTAGAAAGCAGCTCTCCATTTTGATTAACCTGGTTCACCATGATTTTGATACGTGTGATGTATTTGAAAACTCCTTTTGACTCCTTCATTCGCATGCTCGTCATCTCGCCATGTAGTATTTAGAGCTGAACTTATTTGTCTCGATCATCGCCCTTGTATATTCTCTCCAACACATCTCATGCTTCTTTTGAAGTTTTAACACTTATTATCTTTTCAAACTCAAATTCATCAATAGCTCAGTACAATATGTACAAGGTTGTCTTATCCTTCGCACATTTCTCTTTTAACACTTTGTTTGCGTTGTTGAAATTCTCTCAGTGTTTTTTAGTTCTTCAAAATTATCATCAACTATCTCTCAATTATTTTGAGATCCAAGAATAACTTTCATCTAGAGACTTCAATTATCATAGTTAATTGTTTATTAAACTAGTCATCACTCTCTTTTAAGTTCTCTCACATTCTCTTCAAACTCAAGTTTTTAGTACCAATTTGATAACAAATATATTGATAAACCTAAATATTATTGCTTTATATATTATGAAAATTAAATGATACAATCGGATATTTATAGGTTCATGATGAGTTTTTTGTTTTAACTTCTAAAATTCATAATCCCTTATATTTTGTCTAAATTATCTACATAAACAAAATATTTAAACTAACATTAATATTTGCTTAAACAAAATATATAAACTAACATTTACACTTAATATTTATTTTTATCCAAAAAAATCATTGATGCGCGGTTTAACTAGTGCCAAACAGGAACAATAGAAAACTTTGTTCCCCCTTTACATCTTCTTAACTCTTGCCATCAAACTAAAAAAGTTTTTAACAAAAATTGCTTAAAAATAAAATTAAATATTTTATTATGAATCTTACAATTAAATTATATAAAACTTGATCAGAATTATTTATATAAACAAATTTTTTTCTAATTTTAAGTAATTTTTTTATTTTTAAATAATTCAAACATAAAATTTACAATAAATATTTATTTCATTCTTAAACAACTTTAGATTACAACTATATTTATTTAAAGATGATATAAGTAAGTTAAACAAACTAGCTCTACAATAATAGGGCCCACTGGGCCAGGTGGGATGGGATGCCATGCCCACCCTAAAATTTTTGTTTCACTTTTAAATGTTACCACACCTCATTCCGTAATTGGTAATTAATATAGGTTATAAAGAAACACTTAATCTCCTAATCGGTAATTAATATGGTACAAAAAAGAGTTAATCAAGTCCAGCAATCTAGGTTATATTTTGGATTTTCGTTTTTAAGACAGTGAAAACTCAGTTTGAAAAATACACTTCCTTTTTCTAATGATTGATCAATGGCATATTTTTATGTTGTCTGATTAGATAATAAAAAAAAAAGTTATTCTAAAACTATTGCTACCTTTGAATGAAGGTAAGAAAAAAGCAGAGACAAATGAAAGGATGGGAAACCTAGTATGTGCTCAGTTGAGCTTGAAGCCGTCGAAACTCTGGGATCCTTTTCCTTTATTGTTGAAGGAGTGGAGGGTTCCGTGGTTGGCCACATGGTCTCGTTTCCAGGGAAAAACAGATTTACTCAGTTGGCTAGATTTGTCAGCAGAGTGAATCTTAGCACCCGTGAAAGTTTGGGAGCCTGATCCGAGGTTGTTGAAGGAATCTCCAGCTGCAGGAGTCTTGATCTCGGCGTGGGTGAAATCTTGTAATCCGCCGCCGCAGTTGTTGAAGGACTGAACAGTTCCAGAGAAGCGGGGGAAGTGATTTGGAGTGGGGCGTGGATTGTTGGGGAGGGAGATGGTGGCGGTAACAGAAGGGGCGGAGACATTGATGATGTGGTGGTTATTCTCTGCGTGGGTGTCGTCTTGGGTAGAGTTTCTGTTGTTGGTTGTGCCACGCTTGTCATTGCTCCCATATGCCATCCTGCTTATTTCCTTGATTGATTCGATGGTAAGTGAGATTAGGGATTTGATTTTCCTTTGCGATGCAATGGATCTAAACCATGGGAAATGCAGACCATCTATGACACACAGAATGGGAATACGAACTATATTGCAGGCTTTCAAGGAAAGTATCGATAACTTTATTTTTTTAAAATATATTTTTATGCAATAATTATGATAAATCCAAGAATAATTAAAATATTTTATTTAATTTTGTTAGCTATTAATTACTCTATTAAAAGTTTCTTTAATGTTGGAGAAATCTATAATTTTTTTCTCAAATATGAATTATTAAGTGACCTATATGTTTATATGAATGGATATATAAATAAACATAAGTGTCATTCGATATTTTGTGAAAATAATTCATTTATACACTCGTCAAAATATATTGAAAGACATTTTGTAAATCTAATTATACACATGTAATGATTATTTATGAAATTAATTTTTTATAGAATTAAAGTCATATATATTAGTATTATATCATTTAATTTTTATAGTATAAAATTAACTATTTTGTTTTACGATTAAAAATTTAATATAGTAATTAATATTATATTAAAATCAAATAAAATATTTTAATTATATTAAATATATAAATAACTACAATGATTATTATAAGAAAAAATATTTTATATTTTTAATCAACGAAGAAAAATATTTGAAAATCTTAGCGTAATATACCTAGAAAAACATATGTCAAATAAAAAAACTTGTAATATTATAATAAATAAATATTACAGAATCATGCTAGGTTATCACTTAAACAGGTGGATTTTCCATTAAAATATCAAATTAAAAAAGTAAAAATACAAATATAAACTCATATGTTTAAAAATATTTTTTTATTTATAAAATATCTTATTTATGAAAATATATTTTTAGAATATATTACTTCAATTCTTACAAAATATAAACATGATTTTATTTCAAAATTTTGAATTACATTAAAAAATTGTTGGTATTTTTTATTTTTTTATTACATTAAAAAATTATTAATAAAACATATAAAAATAACAATATGACATAATATTTAAAATTTTATCATTATAAAATGTTTTATTTATTAAAATGATTATTTTAATTTAATTTTTATAAAATTTAAATATAATTTTTTCTAGTTTTTTTAATTCCATTAATATATGAATTACGTTACACACCAAATTTGTAGATCGCGAATAAAAATCGAATCTAAATTTTCATAGAAAATTTACTTATAATTTCTCTTGGTATACATATACTTAATATTATGTGAAAAAGTAAGTAAAGATATTTTATAAATAACCGTAGAATACAAATGTAATTTGTTAGCATTCAAGTGGTGGTATATATATATATATATATATATAGTGCATGATATAATTGCTTATTTTTTATTAAAAAAAAGGGAAGTTGCGCATTATCTTTTATAAAATGACAAGTTGATTAAATAGTATTTAATTGTACTTTTCTACTCGCTATTCCCAATAAAAACTTGAACCAAAAAAGGTCCTTCTTTGTTTAATGTTTCTTCTTTATTGTAGAATGCGTACCAGACAAGACTCATCAAGCAACTTTTATGAAGTCCAAAAAATGACCATATTTTAAACCATTGAAAGTTTTTACTCAGGCATGCATCAAAATCATGGTAGGTGTGGTAGCACGATTAAAAATATCAAAAATAGTGATGAGTTTTGTGAAAATTAAATCACGCGTCATGATGGCCTTTATGAATAAAATTAATGGCAGATGTAGATTTATTTTGTAATGGATTTTCGTATTTAAAACACCTATCATAGATAATTTTTCATAATATAATATATAAATGATTTGAACAAGTTTTAGATCTATTACTGATTTTTAATTTGAATACACAATATTTATTAAAATTGAATGTTTTATAATTTTCAAAAGCGATGATTTAATGTTCATGAAAAAAAATACTTTTTTTATATTATGTTGACTCTTTTAATTAATTTTCAAATCATTTTAGATTTCCTTTTATTTCAATTTATTATTATTATTATTGCTTCTGTTATTATTGTTGTTGTTATGGTTGTTGGTTTATATGATAATGTATTCTGTCAAATGAAACCTACATATAATTTTCAACATTTTAGATAATATGATATTTATACCTATGCATTATAGTTTATACAAATGATAAAAAGAGTCTTAAATTAAAATTTTAAATTTATTAGGTTTCTAATTTATAAAAATAATAATATTCGTACACAAAACCAAAATTGGTCAAGTGTTGAAATCCTAAAACTTATTTAAGCTTTCAAAATTGCTCTTATGACAAATAGTGCAATAAAAAAATCTTTTTTTTTCTTTTCAAAGAAATGCAACAAAATAAATGTGAAATATTTAGTTTATATATATGTGTAAGATTTTTGTCCCACCAAAACGGTAAGTCACAAACTCTGTCCCATAATAAAAATAAAATATTGTGAAGCTTTTATGAAGGTTATTTTATACTTTACAAAAAAAATTCAAATTATATTTTTAACAAATATTATTATAGATAAATTCTCTTTAAAATATTTTATAATATTATGATATTTTATTAATTTTATAATTATATATAACCAGACAATACCCTTATTAATTTTATAATTTTATTCTCTTATTTATTGGAAACTTACAAATAAAAGTATACAAATAGATTTTAAAATATGTCCAAACTAAAAAAAATATTATATAAGGTATAATATAATGTTAAAGATAACGTCTACACTTATATTGATATTGTAGATAGTCAATTTCTTAATTTTGCTTTTTTTCATATTTTTTTAGTTAAAATGATAATATAAATATATTTTGTTTTCTTGTACATCATCGTTTTTCATTAATTATTTATTGTAATAATCTAGGAAGTCTTATATTTTATGAAAATTTTATTTAGAACATTCGTTGTTGACGACTGTTATTGTTTAAAATGATTTTATTTGAATGATAAGAGTTGAGAAATCTTTGAGACAAATTAGCCATGTTGAGATCAATTGGTTTAAGATGACAATTATCCATTTCATAAAGATGACGAGGGCGTTGGTATTTATAACTTTTATGCAGTGATAATTTTCAAAAGTTTCCTAAATATAAACCTCATTTCTTAATAGGATTCTGAAAATAAAAACAATCGATTATGAAGATGGAGGTTAAAGTCTTATGGAACTCATAAAAAAAAATTCTCTTTATTTTTCAAAATCTAAAATCTTTCTTTAATTTTTTTTCCCTCCACCGTCATAATAAAGAAAACAATTCTAACATTCTCCAAGAAAAGAAAACCTTTTTTATAAGGATCTATGAGCATCTAATAAGTCATGTTGATTCTTAAAACATTGGAATAGAACATTTAATAGTATTGCATCATATTAATCAAAGAGTTGATTCGTAAAGATCTCATCTGAATTCTCAAAATAATTAAAAAATTCATTGAAATTTTTTTTAGACCAATGGCATAACAACATTTATACTTCATTTTAATGTATGAAGTAAAAACGAAGGGACTTATCATAAATATCTTGGTGTCAGTCCAAGATAATAGACTTTTCACAGTTTTCCTTTGTTAAGATGAGAGGAAATGGTATGTAACTGTGATTATTTGAACAATCTTTAGAGGTCTTTGATTGAATATCTATAATAAGATTTTATTTCCTTTCATATGTTTAAAAAAAAATCATACCTAAAAAATCAATCAATCTTTAAATTTAAGAGTTCATAAATATTGAGGAATCTTATTTTTGAAATTTAAGATATATGAGAAAAAGGAGTTATGTATTAGCACTTTGTTAAGATTTCTTTATAAGAATAAAACTTGTTTCTGTATATCTATTAATATATTAAAAAATTAAAATTACGTAATTCTTGGTTGAAAATATATGTCATTTAATTTTTTAACTTTTAATTTTATAAAATTCGTGAATTTTGATCGACAAGTTTATATATTCTTAACATAGAAATTAATAAAGATATACTCCTAATTTATTTATTTTTATTCTCATTTTTTATTAAATTAGAGACTTTAAATATTGCATATTAAAGTCAGTTAGTTTGTTAATAATTAGTAAGGATTACTATTTAGAATAATAATAATTCAATTTCGTTCAGTTAGTTGATTTTTTTCCTTTGATTAGGGTTCCTACTTATCATATATAAAAGATTTTCTTCTCTCTTTATAAAGCTAATCAACACATAATAAATAAAATATAGATAGTTCTGGATTACCTGGTTAATCATATCCTAGAGTGTTGTATTGCTTATATCTTCTACCACGAGTTATCTTCCTCTTTTGCGATGTTGGAGTTCTCGTTCCCTTTTGCTTTCTCTCTAAGCCTCTGTGGCTTGGTTTCTTCCTTGCATTTTCAGCACAACATTTTTCTCTTTCTTCATCTTTAAAGTTGTGGGTCCCTCATCATGGTATCAAGAGCAATTATTTGCTTCTACTGTAACCTACTCTGATCATCTTCATCAATCTTGCTGATCTTCTTGGCCACTAGCCCAATGGATCAATCTTTAAATCCCTCTAGCCCTTTTTACCTTCATCCCGGAGAAAACCCAGGTCTTGTATTAATTTCTCAAACTTTAAATGAATCTAACTACTTATCATGGAGCAGAAATATGAAGAGAGCCCTACTCTCCAAAAACAAATTGAAATTTATTGATGGAGGAATAAAAAGGCCGCAAAGAAATGACCCTTTGTATGATGCATGGTAAAGATACAATATGATGATTCTGTCTTAGATTATGAAGACCCTTTCAACCCAGATTACAAAAAGTGTCATATATGTTGAAGATGCTAAAGAACTCTAGAAAGAATTAAGGGAGAGATTCTCCAAAGGAGACTATTTCAAGATTTCATACCTGTTGCAAGAAATTCATTCCATAAAGCAAGGTGAACGTAATATTACCCAATTTTTTTACAGATTTAAAAATCCTATGGGAAGAGCTTGAATATTTTAGATACATTCCTTTATGCACTTGCAATACTCCCTGTACTTGTGATTTGTCAAAAAGTCTCTATTAAATACAGAGAAATTGAACATGTTATTTATTTCCTAAATGGTCTAAATGACACCTATAACATTGTAAAGACACAAATTCTTTTAATGAAGCCTTTACCTAGCATCAATAGGGTCTTTTCTCTTGTCATGCAACAAGAAAGACAGATTGTTAGGGTCACTAACCAAATAGAAAGCAAGATTCTGGCCAACATCGCTGATAAACAGGGCCAATGGAAGCAAGATTAGAAATCTCAAGGAAGGGGTAATGGAATGCGCGGTCAAGGAAGAGGAAGAGGGAGAAATCTCAATTATGGCAAACAATGCTCCTATTGCCATAAGACGAACCACACCATAGATGAATGCTACTCAAAGCACGGGTTTACACCATGGTACAAAAAGAATGATAATCAAAACCAAGAAAAGAATGGTCAGAATCAATGGAGTAATGTCAACATCTGTAAAGAAGACCCTACAACCCCTGCTGAAACCAACACTGTCAAACCTATTGGGATTGAAAACCCCCTCAACACTTTCACCCCTGAACAAATGTAGAAAATTCTGAAAATGTTGGAAAACAGTGATAATGGATCACAGTCCCACAACATCAATTAGGTTCAAAGAAACAACCCTGGAGAAAAACAAATTAAAAATTGTTTATCCTATTTCTAAGGTCCTATCCTATGCATCTCTGTCTGAAAACACTTAAGGTACACATTGGCTATATCTGGTGGTGACTCTGAACTAGAACATATGCTGAAGTCAGGACCAATCTTGACTGGATAAATGCAATGAAGAAGAAAATCAAAGCTTTGCAAGAGAACAAACAACACATGGTACTTGACACAATTACCTCTTGGAAAGATTCCTATTGGTTGTAAATGGGTGTACAAAATCAAACATAAGGCAGATGGGACCGTGGAAAGATACAAAGCCACCCTAGTGGCTAAGGGTTACACACAGGAAGAAGGGATTGATTTTGTAGACACTTTCTCCCCGGTAGCAAAAGTAACCACTGTTAGACTCTTGCTTGCACTAGCTGCCTCACAGAATTAGTTCATACATCAATTAGACGTGAATAATGTTTTCCTACATGGGGACTTAGATGAAGAAGTCTACATAGAACTGCCATCAGGACTAAATACTGACAAAACATGATATGTCTGTAGGTTAACTAAATCATTATATGGCCTAAAACAGGCCAGTAGGCAATGGTTTGAGAAACTCTCAACCTTCCTTATTTCTGCCAATTATACTCGATATGTGTCTAACCACTTTCTGTTTATTAAGAAAACACCCACTAGTTTCACAGCTCTTCTTATATATGTAAATGATATTCTATTGGCAGGAAACTAAATGTCTGAGATAGAGCACATCAAAAGCCTTCTACACAACAACTTTCATATCAAAAACCTTGGGGAGCTGAAATACTTTTTAGGATTTGAGGTGGCTCGGTCAAAGAAGGGGATCCACTTATGCTAAAGAAAATATGCCCTGGATATCCTAGAAGAGACAAGAATGATGGGGAGCAAACTCTTCCACTCCCTTTTTAAGTGACACAAAGTCCTTATACAAAACACTGAGTTTTTTGTCTAATTCCAACTCCTACCGCAGATTGATAGGGAAACTGCTTTACCTCACCAACACAAGACCTGACTTGTGCTTCTCTATTAATTTGTTAAGTCAATTCCTAAAGAATCCCACTGATTATCATTTTCGTACTTTAGAGCATATCCTAATGTACATAAAGTCCAACCCTGCCCAAGGACTCTTATTTGCCACAGATTTTGAAGCCCAAATAAAAGCATTAAGTGATTCAGACTGGGCTACTTGCCCAAATACTAAAAGATCCACCATTGTTTTTTGTGTTTTCCTTGGATATTCCCTAATTTCCTGGAAATCAAAGAAACAACAAATTGTTTCTCGATCGTCTACTGAAATTGAGTATCGTGCTTTGACCGTGATTGTTTGTGAGATACAATGGATCAAGTATCTCTTACAAGACTTCAACATTCAAACTCTCAACACAGTTATCCTCTACTGTGACAATAAGTCCAACAAACACATTGCCCATAACCCAAGCTTCCATGAGAGGACAAAATACATCGACCTCGATTGTCACGTTGTTCATGAGAAGATTAAAGTTCATCTCTTTCACGTCCTTCTCATTCAGCTCTAAAGAACAGCTTGTAAACATCTTTACAAAGTTCTCTCATCGTGTGAATATACACCATCCAACTTACGCGGAAGATGTTAAAGTCAGTTAGTTTGTTAATAGTTAGTAAGGATTACTACCTAGAGTAGTAATCGTTCATTTTTGTTCAATTAGTTGGTTTTCCCCTTTGATTAGGGTTTTCGTTGACCCTATATAAGGGGTTTTCTTATCTTTTTGTAAAGTCAGTCAACACATAATAAATAATACATATATAGTTTTAGATTAACTAGTTAATCGTGTCTTGGAATACAGTATCACTTGCGTCTTCTACCAAGAGCTTTTTTTCTCTTTTGCGATACTAGAGTTCTCATTCCCTTATACTTTCTCTCAAAGTCTCTGTGACTTAGTTTCTTTCTTACATTTTCAGCACAACCTTTTTATCTTTCTTCATTTTTAAAGTTGTGGATCCCCCTCTCATTGCATATTGTCCTAATTAAGATGTATATTTAGGTAATGGTGAAAGATGTCATATCTCAATATATTTTTCTCTAACAAATTCTTTTTTATTATTTATAGAAACATGCTAATTTTTTTTTTAATGATTCTTGTGGATTATGATCTGAATCAATTTTAATATTATTTTCTTTTTATGAGAATAAAATATTCTAAGAATAGATATTATAATGTCAGGAGGATTAAGTTTGTAAAAAAACAATCTTATTGACGTAAAGGATGGTTTTATCCGAAATATAAAACCTAACTATATTTCAAAAAATATGATAATATAAATTATATATTAAAAGCCAACACGGACTCGATTTAAAATTAATTAATAATCCTGTATGTTTGTGTAAACGCCGAAAGAATGTTATAATAAAATGCGTCTAAGTGTTTAGTCACAACTACTACCCACCACTTGAAAAATAGAAACAATGATACAGCTAAAGTTCCAAGTAAAGAACCAAAGTAAACAATGATAACCTCATTCAAAGTCCCATTTTGCACGCAACCAAATTCTCTACGTCATTTTTCAAACCGAAATTGATTTTTCTTTTAACCTTTATAAGTATATAAATTCATAAGGGTTAAGTGAGATTCACCGAAAGAAAAAATATACTAATAAAATAAAATATGAATACAACCTGTATAACTATTAACACCATATTTAATTAAAAATCTTAACAGATTAATTTATGGATCATATTTCCTTTTACTCAATCTTTTTACTTAAATTACACTTCAATTCCTAATAATTCGTCTTCCATCACCATAATTAAAATGTTCCCACAGCGTGAATCAAATTAACATACTCAGCATCCATTCATAATTAAAATGATCCCAAAATCCAAAGTCTTCATGCTATAATCATATAAGAGATGTTTGTCTCTATGGTTCAAAACCTCGTCCTATGATACTTTATCACGCTTTGAATGTAATCCTCCGTGAGCCCATCAAAATAGTTTTGGACATGCCATTTTTTTGGACAATCTCTCTCTCTCTCTAAGGACGTTATTTGTTTTTTTTTTTTTTTCATTTTCATTATTTTTCATGAAGATCTTTAAGACTTAAACTCATTATCTTTAAGTCAAGGATTTCTTATTAATAGATAATTAATTTTATAAATATTTCATTTATTCAATAATCATTTAATTACATTTTTTTAGCAATGAAATGATGAGAATTTTTAAGATTTTTATGTATATATATTTTTATATATGAAATTTATCTTTTATATGTGTATATCTATATTTTACTCATATATAAAATTATAATAAAATATTAAATATTAATTATATTTTTTAATAAGACGTAACATGAGAGAATATTATACAACAAGCGTCGTATTACAGTTTAACATAATATGGCCCTTAGTTACAAACATTAATTACGAGGGATTAGAGAAAAAACTCATGAAAATATTAAATAACTAAACAAAACCAATTTAAGGAAGATTATTTATACTTTTAGCAAAGATATAACTTATAACACTAGGAAAACCACCAAATAAAATCTTGTTTATGTTTAAAATTAAAATTAGTTAAGGAGTCCGTACAACTACTGTCTTACCTAAAATTAATTATGAGAAAATTATAATGACATGGATGAAAGAATTTGGAACATTTTTTCCATCCTACAAGGATACACAAAACAATTAATGTGTTCATGAGGAAAAGTCGGTAGAACCATTTTATCAACTCCCTTAACAACACATAATAGACTGAATAATGAAACCCACATTTAATGAGAAACAGCAACAGACAAACAAATTGAAGAAACATGATTAAACCAAATTGAAACAGCAACATCTGAAGGTTATTTCGAATGAAGTTCCCTTATAACATCAAAGTAACATTCGTCCTTCACTCTCAAAGATCGAGGATTTAAATTGTAATTAGGGACTACCATCCAAAACCAACAACAATCAAAGCCCCAAAACCTTCTAGGTAACTAGTTTCGAATCAACACCTTCCTAGCTCAATAGAAAGCATCCCCTCTACCAAACATTATCTACATGAATCAAACCTTACCCCAAACACCAATCACCCAATAGTCTTCTAAATGTATATCACTAGTTAAATTAGGGTATTATCAAATGAACATCAGAAGCCATATCTGCATCCTCACCCAACCAGCAATAACCAACCCATCGCTAGGGGTTGATGCTGCTAATCCACACTCATTGCATCGTCCATCTCATTTTGAAATGAACAATCAAACATGAGGCAATAATAAACACTTCTGCACCATGTGTCAGAGAATCAGCTACCTCCTATTAGACCTCTTGCACGTATAACACCAACATTAGATCGACCATGTTTTAAAACATGTTATTGAACAAAAATCACCAATTAAAATAAGACAAACATGTATTAACTACTTTATTAGTGACCCAATACCAAACCCATAAATTTGCTAAAGTGAATATTTCTACATTCGGAAAAAGGATTTCTTTGCTTTTATTCCAAATATGTTGCTTCCTTACCTTACCTTTACACATACGAAAGTTGGCCGTGGTAAACCAAATCAAATATCTTTCCTCCACTGCAGTCTATCTCCTATATGATTATGTCATACAAATTCTATTATTTCACATGCGTCAATCTTATGTAAGAAATATTCCACTATTCAAATGAAATAAAAAACTATACTATAGTCATTTATTTATACCCTATAATTTTCTCTATAGTTTTTGTTTTACTAAGAACTCATGTTTTCCTCTATATTCCATTGAATAACATTTTAACAGTATTGATCCTTCAACACGAAGGTAGTTGTTGATATAGGAAGAATATTTTTTTGAATGCTTGGTTGAACTTTTCTTTCTTGTGTAAAGGCAAGGAAGAATATCTTACTTCCTCAAACCCTCTAATACCACTTGTTGAGTGTTTTGAGAGGGATTTACTAGGGAGTTACAACATCAATGAGATATGAGTCCAACCCACATAAGGGATTAATACCACTCTCAATAAAAAACCTTAAGACTTTAAGTTATGAGTCATACTTCCTTACCTTATATGTTGCTCAACTTTCTTATTTTTATCGAATGTGGGACTTAAAATCACACTTGTATTTCCTAACGAGTGTCAACGGGGTGGTTAGTTGAAGAAACATCCTACGAGATATATATAGTATATATATATATATATATATATATATATATATATATATATATAATTTAGAAAGAATAATAAACTCTAAATATAATATTCATTTACTTTGGTCATCCTTCTCTCTGTTGTTGTCGTCACGCTTTTAAAGACCAATAATTTAAGACGATATATTTTTAAACGTAGGATATTTCCAAAGTATTAAATTTATTTATGTTGAGTATGATGGAGTTTGGGAGATAAATAAAGTTTTAAATCTTAATTTTAAACTAATTACTAGAAACACTTTAATTACGAGAGGTTTATAAGATGTATTTAACAAAAAAAATTAAAAAATGTGTTATATAATATTTTTGGTAAGATATTTTAAATCAATTATTAGAAATACTTCAATTACAGATGTTTATAACGTGTATTTAACTAAACAAAAGCTAAAATATATGTTATCTAATTTTTTTCAGTAGGATATGTTTGACTTACGGTGGATGGACAATTATAACTCCTTCGGGCTACATATAACATCTCATTTTTATGATTTTATATATTTGATTTTATTTTTTATTTTGTCTTAATAGGTTGAGTTAATTTTAAATAAACAAATGAATGACATAATTTTTTTTAAACAAAATTAAAAAAAGAATTATATAAATAAAAAATTATTTTTAATTAGGTAAAAAATGGTCTATTAGCCCGTTGGCCTAACGTAGGACTAGACTAGGTCAAAAAATTTGGTCCGTTTTAAAATATAGGTCAGGCTGAGTCATTAAGTTTTTTTACTTGGCCCGTAGGGCCAAAACAAGCTAGACCGCACGTTTTGACAGCTCTACCCAAATTAACAATTTTGGAAAAATCAGATTAAGTTTCATATTTATTTTTCGGAAACATATTCCGGAACACCTATTTGGGAACATCTTTGATAAAGCCAATATGAAAATGCATTATAGATTCGATGTTCCGGAATATCTTTTCAAAAAAATCAATCCAAAATTACATTTTGAAAAAAAAAATCTAGAAATATATCGAAAAGTGGGTTTGATAATACATTTCCAGAATTAGTTTTTCAAAAATATATTTTGGATGGGTTGGTTCAAAATATACTTCTAGAATATGTAATCCAGAAGTATATTTCAGACTTACCAATCTAAAATGCATTTTCAAAATATTAATTTTAAAAATATATTTTGTAACCTACTTTTTAGAACATGTTTATGGAAAAAGAATTTTGGAACTGTATTTCCAATTTCCGAAACGGATTTCAGCCAAAAATCTTATTAGTAGGATTTAAAAAATCATATATTTAAAAGTTAAAAAAATCATAAATAAACACTTATAAAGATAAAAATAGTTATAAGGGTAAAATAAAATTTTACTTAATAATGGGATGCTGGAAGAAATTATAAAAGTTCCGAAAGAAAGTGCCTACTTTATTTGCAAATTTGATCCTTATTTTATTTTATTTTTTTTAATAAAGGGTCGTGATTTTGGTGACTCTGGAAATGCCATCTTTGTGCTTTTTTTGTTGGATAGATGCTGAATGTCTTAGCGAGATTGAGTTCGGGGAAGGAGACGAAGCCCCTGCAGCTATAGATGGGTCCGTGAGATACACATGCACATCAGGGATTCGTCTTTATTTTGAGAGACACAAAAGTGTAAGATTCAACGTAAATTTATATATTATATATTGACATTGGAATTTAATCGACGAAAAAATATAAAATAACATAAAAAAGAATTTCTTATATAATAATAAATTATATGAGAGAAAAAGAGAAAATTATTTCTTGATTTGATATATTGAGAACCATAATTTAACTTATCTTTGATAATTAATTAGATCTCTCAGTAATGAAGTCTACTTATTAAACTCTTATCGATACTCGTTAGCAATCTAATGAGTTCATTAATTATATTATTTATATTGAGTCCATATACATGTAAATAATTAATATAAATATTATAATAAATTATGTAATCCTCATTAACCAATTATAAATTATAATTTTTTTAATAATCTCCTATTTAAACTTCAAATAATTAAACATCTGTATAACAAAATTCTTTAAAAGAGTGAAATCTTACGTTATTTACTTTAAACATTTTCTATTCAATTTGGTTCGTCTCATAAAATAGTAAGTATAAATTTGTGTATACTCTTGACAAATTGATAATTTTTTGCATCTTAATTTTTTTTTAGAGTATTAAAAACATGAAAAACACACACACACACAAAAAAAAAGGGTTTAGTGTTGATTTTCAAACTTATTTTGTTTTAGGGTTCCCCTTCAATATTGGATTAAAACCCAATGGAAAACAAAAGTAGCAAGAACTTGACTGATACTAGTCGAATTCCTTCATGGTTTAACCTAGAGAGGAAAAATGGAAGAAAGTAGGGGAAAAAAAATTCAAACAAACTTAACACTATAAAGTAGTATTTTATATATATATATATATATATATATATATATATATATATATATATATATATATATATATATATATATATATATATATATATATATATATATATATATATATATATATATAGTGTGGAACTTCGTTTCTCCACCTTGAGAAATTTGAATTTTGGATGAGATAAAAAAATGAGAGAGTTGGTAATTTTATAAAAGATGATGATAATGTAACGTAAAATATCCATTCAATCGACAATTATCATTAATAATATAATAATAATTATTATATTAATAAAAGTAATTAGGAAGAAAAAACTAGAAAAATACTATATTGACTACTTTTATAATAAAAACAATCAAATAATAATTTTTTTACTTTTTTTTATTATTATTAAAAAGTTTGTTAAATGAAAAATATTTATTTAACAACCCATATATTTATCTTACAATCCATTATAATAATATTATATTAATTTTTTGTAGTGTTGGTAGGTGTTCCGTTGTTAAAATATCAGCTGTTGTTGAATAGTGATGAGTCATTATATTCCCGTATTTTCTTCCCTTTCTGAACTTATTTTAATTAGTGTTTTGGGCTTAACTTTCTATTATTAGTGAATTTTTATTAATTGGGCTTCATTAGGCCAATAATTAGATTTTAATTAATTTAAATCTATTTGATCTAATTTTTTTCATTATTAATTTTAGGACAGTTAAAGCAATTTTGGGCCTAAAAGATTGGGTTAGATGCTATTTTACAGTTTAAAGCAATTTTGGGCTTGGAAAATTGGGTCAAATGTCATATTTTATTCTATACGAGTACTAACATTGATTTACTGTTTTATTTATCATTTTTTTACAGATCTCCAAAAATCATTATTTTCAAAACATTATAAACTAGACACATTCAGCTTTCCATAGGATCCAAAATCATTCGGAGATAAATTGGATTTTACATAAATTATCCAACACATTTCATCCCCGTTCCCCTTCTTAAGGCGGAAACATCAAGCCCAATCAGAGAAACAACTAATGTACTATCCGACTAAGTACTTGTAAGAAATTTAAGTACCCTGATATTCATAAACTATACTCTCTCTTTTTTTCTTTCTCTTGTTCATAATTTCGACTTTGGTGTTGATCCATACTTCTTCCGCGGCAATGTGGAAACCATCGCCATAGTTGTTAAAGCAGCTTTCGTATGCACAGCCATTGTCAGTGGTTGCACCCCTGTAAGCTTGTATCCCCGATGCGTAGTTGTTATAGGAATTTTTACTTTTAAGACTATTCACGCTACAATAGTTGTAATCTTGCTTCCCATCGCCATAGTTGTTAAAGCAGTTATGCATTCCATAGCCGTGGTCAGCAAAATTGTCAGTTTCCAAGGGATTATAGGGAGAAATATCGAAGCAGTGATCCCCTTTGTAGTTATCAAGTTGGTTAGGGTTATTGGTTTCTTTGCTCCCTCTTACCATCTTGTTTGATTGACCTGTCTCTTTATCACTCCCATTGGAGCTAATATTTCTTTTCCTGCGGTAAACATCGGTTTCTTCTCCCTCGTCCGTACCGTTTAATATTTCCTTTTCCCGTGGAAAAGTGGAACTAGATAGAAATTCACAGACCATAAATCCTAGAGATATAACCCGCCAAAGCAACTCATAGAAAACTGAGAGAGTTCTGTCAACCAAGCAAAGCAGAAATTCACGCAAAATAACGAATACGAAATTTTCACCAATTGGCGCGTCCAACGAGAGTTCTGCAAAGAGAAATAAATAAAGCAGATGAGTCACAAATTTTGTGAGCTTGAAGCACAAAGGGTGATCAAGGATTACTCTTATTCTACTAATGCAAATTTGAATGAAGATGAAAAATGGATTCTAGCAAAAGTGAAGACTGAAAATATTCATGCTGTAAATATGAATGAATCCACGTAAAGAAATGGATCTACCTGCATGTTCCATGGATTGGGTTTTGCCCCTGGTGGTTGAAGCTCTGGAATTTGATGCCTACATCAAGAGTTCTCATATCATCAGCAAAAAAATTTCTGGGTAGAAGAATAATCGGGTATTTTATAAGCGTATTATAACATGTTATAAATTACATAGTACAAGTGTGTGGTGTATAAACTATATATTTAGGTTAACAAAAAACTCATGCATTTTATATATGATTTCACTTTTATTTTGTAATATATTATTTTTATGACTTGTTTAGTTGGGAAATAGGTGGAATAAAGAATATGCTTAAAAAAGATCATGCGTTTAAGCATGATTTCACCATTTTCTTTTTTGTATTATATTTAGGAGTATGACTTATTTTAACGGGAAATGGTTGTAAGAAAGAAAGAGAGAGAATTTAAAACGTGAAAAATATGTATGACAGGATTAGGGGTGGAAAATAAAAGGAGAGACACAAAATAACTGATGAAGAAAGAAATGAGTGGGAAAATGTAATAGGGAAACAACAACAAAATATCCTTATGTAATGGAAATTGCACGTATGTAATGAAATAATTTTTCAAAACGAATTTGTGAATAATAATAATAATAATAATAAATTATAAGAATAATTACAAAAGAAAATATCAGTATTTTTAATATGGAAAACTTTTGAATATAAGAAATAAAACTTCACAAGAACAAGTTAGTCATCAAGTTCTTCTAAGATAAAAAAAATTGTACAAAAGAGTTAAATCAAATGTATAAACATGTGTTTATTAACAATGCATCAAAACAATAATATTGAATATAATAATATTATTGAAGAATACTTAAAGGGGTTTCCAAATATGAGAAGAAGATAATGAATAAAGAGGTTAACATGGAGAAAAATATATATTATAATGTAAGATTCATTTTCAACATCTATTCCTTGAAAAATGACATAAGATTTGTTTTAAAAGTGTAAGATCTAGTTCGAAATCATACAAGATCTCTTTCTATCTCATTTGATAGATGAGATCAAAACCATACAAAATCTAAAAGTAAAATTTTATGTTGATTACGATATTCTTCGATATAAATTTATGATTAATTATTTTAAAATAAATTTACATCTTTCATGTTAAGAATAGATGCATTGGTTGAATAAACCAAAAATGACAACATAGGGGTGCAAAAGAACCCTACTTTATTTGAATAACAAGAACTGAACAGCTAAGCCCCAAACAAGGCAACAAGCTTGAGATTTTGGTGCTGGGGTTTCTCTATATTGTTCGATGCTTGTGGATCTTCCAACCAAGTAATGTCGCAGTAGTACTAACAATATTAGGTTCAGGTTATAAAAAGAGAGAGAGATAAAAGTAAATTAAATATAGCTATATATGTAATTAGTGACAGTGATATATACAATGATGAAAAATAAGAAAACATTCTTTAGATGCAAGCTTGAGAACGCAAACCTTAGCTGAATTCTGCTTCATACTTTCTTCTTAAATCAGAATATGCAACCGGATCAAAGAGAAGAAGAGGAAGCCTCCACACTAAGAGAGAGAATATGGAAGGAATATGCATTGGAGTCATCATGAAGACTGCCACCATCTTTACTACCTTCGGATTTACTAGATTCTCAGCCGTTGGATGGATGCATTTAATTTTTATGTTAATATTTTCTTATACCCAAAGTTTTCAAAGAGAAATATACGTAAAACATTACCATTTTAAATGTTCCAATCATAATTTTTAATCTAGTTGGGTGTACTATTGTCTTACTCGAGAGTTTCTGTAATGGAGAGAGAGATTATAATTGAATACATACTAAGTTTGAAAAATAAAAAATGAGCTTAATGACAATTATTAGCATATTAATGCATGGCATCTTTTAGAAATTTCATGCAAATTATATGTTAGTTAACGCATATTGAGTATACATATATAGCTAAAATTTTAAACTCTTAACAGAATTTGACTCTAGAAATTGTGACACACAATTTTTCATGTATAAAATATGTCAATTAAGCACCTACATGGTACCTTTTACTTATTTTTATTAGTTATTATACTAGTTAAAGTGATTCAGCGCAGAATTAAACTATTATTTTTGTTATCCACCTACATTACTATCAATGTTGTACGTGGACATTGTCTTCAAATTTAATTATTTCAATATTTTTTTTATAATACAAAATTTTAAGTTTTATCATTTCCGATATAGGTATGTCAATATTAAACATAAAACCTTATTATTTATAATTATTTTAGAAGTTTAACTGGGTAATTGTTATTTGTACATCTTTATTAGATTAATTTGGAAATAATTATTTGATATTTTATATATTTTTACACTTTTGATTATTCCTTCAGTAAATGTGATCTTTAAGTTACTTGGGTTTAAGCTGTCCAATTATTGGTCTTAAGTTTATTCATTGAAAACAACAATGAATACTTAAGAGAAATATTTTTGGACCACATAAATCAAACCTGATTGAAGATATTCATTCCTAAAAATAAGAAAATAAGTGTCATTTTGCAAAATGCATGGATTAATTAATTAACACAAGTTAGAAATACAATAAACGTCATCTTGTTAATTTATTACCCACCAAAGTTTATCTGAACTAAATATTGATAAGACAGGGATTGGATTCAAAAAGATAGTAGAACCAAATTAATAATAATAATAATAGAATATAGTCTATGTTTTTGGTCACTGTATAATAGTATCTTTATACAAACGCCGAAAGAATGCTATAATAAAATGAGTCAAGTCTTTTTAGTCACAACTACCACCCCGCCACACGAAGAATAGAAGCAATGATGCAACTAAAGTTGCTAGTGGATATGGCTTCCTCCCATGTTTTCTTTTGACCTTTAGCCTTAAGTTAATAAAAAGAAGTGTGCACATATCGACAGGATCTACAAAGTTCAAGATTTCAGATCTACAAAATGCCCTACTTTAGTAGTGTGCCTTCGTTGATGTGTCACTGTTTCTTTTAATAACAATCCATTTTTTATTTTATTTTTTTAGTGTTACATGTATTTTCTTTAGGTCCGATATAATAGCAAACCCTATTATTTTGGTGAAGATCTTATAGTTATCTTAATTGAGTATCATTGCAAAGTAGAAGATTTTATAGTGTATTTTAATGGTTTTTGTCTATGGGATTGGTAGCCCCCATGTACCAATATATGTTATTTTTTTTTTTGTTGCAACAACAAAAAAATATATAAGCTTATCCAAATGATGGATTTCTAATTAATTAATCATTAATTTTATAAATATTTTATTATATCAATCAGCATTCAACTAGTATTTTTTAAATGAAAATATTTATCATAAATAAGTATAAGGCATGCCATGAATGGAGAATCACCAATGCAAACTATGTTTTTTAATTAGTTTTTTCTCATCGGATTAATAATTATTTGACTTAAAACAATGTTATGATATTTTTGAAATTAAAGTAAACTATTTTACATCGATCTTCATATGATTCCACTTAAAATACGTTTTATAGATTTTTTACGATTTTGTCTTTCTTGTATGTACGAAGATTTTCTTTTGAATAATAACAACAACGCAAAGGTCTTCTTAAAAAAATTTCAACTACAATAAGCAGTGGAGACATCATTATTGTGATCCATTTATGATTTTGAATATTTCTTCCTAATTGTATTGGATCTTGTACTAATATGACATAAATTTATACCGTTAATTATTTCAACGTAAATTTATATCTACTGTATTGACATCAAAGCTTAATTAAATATAAAAAGCCTAAAAACTAAAAACTCTCGTATGTGTAGTCATATTATAGTATATATCATGTCCCATAGTTTCAAATAAACATAACAACAACTTAATTATTAATCCCCGACGTATTATCAACTCGCTAAATTATCAAGCCTAATGAGGAAAAACGAACAAACAAATTGAAGGAACATGATTAAACCATATTGAAACAACAACATCACAAGGTGATCCAAATTGAGTTCCTTGAAAGAGCATATTGAAACAACATAGTAACATTCCCTTCACCCTTCTACTTATTATAGGATTTAAATTGTAATTAGCTAATTGCATCCAAAACCAACAATAATCAAACAAGGTTCCCATCAACAACTTCTTACGTGTACAGAAGCATCCCCCATACCATACTAATGTGAACCAAAACCTACACGAACCACTCAAGAGACTTCTAAAAGTATACCCACACGATACTATGCAAATTAGGATATTATCGGTTGAACATAGGAGCCATATTTGCATCCCCATCCAACCAATTGTTAGAATAAAAAGCTGAATTCAAGAGAGGGATGAATTAAACTTTGAATGATTTTTCTGACCTAAGAATGAATATTTTTATCCAATCAATTTGTTAAAGATAAGGTATTCAATCATACAATGTTAAGATAATAACAGCAAGATAAGCATTGGTCCCGGAACATATATTCATAGTATAATGGTTATCATACCTATTCTTTTTCTCTCTTTCTTGGATGCTCATTACCACTTTGGTGTTCATTCATTGCTTTCCCCCGGTAAATGATGAAACGGTCCAAGTTTTGCGTTCCGTTCTTTCCCTTGTTGTTGTAGCTGTGACGAATTGCAGAACCGTTGTCCCTGTCGTTGAGTTCGTTAGAGTCGTCTCGATTGTCAATCGTTCCACGCCTGTAAGTTTGTGAGCCTAAGCTGCTGTTGTTAAAGGCATCTTCAGTTTTAGAAGTGTAAATGTTTGCATGCCTGAAAGCTTGTATGCCCGATGCGTAGTTATTATAGGAATTTTTAGTTCTAAGACCATTCACCCTACAATGGCTGTAATTTTGTTCCCCATCGCCAAAGTTGTTAAAGCTGTCATAAGTTCCATGGCCATGGTCACCAAAATTGGCAGTTTCGCAGGGATTATTGGGGGAAGTATCGAAGCTGTGATCCCCTTTGTAGTTGTGATGTTGGTTAGGGTTAGTGGTTCCTTTGCTCCCTCTTACCATCTTGTTTGATTTGCGTGTCACTTTATCACTCCCACTGGAACTACTATTTCTTTTCCTGCGGCAAACATCGGTTTCTTTTCCCTTGCCCTTACCGTTTGATATTTCCTTGGTTTTCCGTGGCGAAATGGAACTAAATAATAAATCTATGAGAATTCCAGCTACAATTAAAAGCAACGAAAAGAACTCACCCATAGCTGATACACATATGCAAATGAAGGAAAGCACAGGTTCTGGAATGGAGAATGGGGAAGCTTCACAAATTGGCGCGTCCAAGGAGAGTTCTGCAAAGAGAAATGAATAAAGCAGATGAATCACAAAGTTTGTAAGTAACAAAAAGGTGATCGAGGATTATCTTCTTCTACTAATGCAAATTTGAATGAAGATGAAGAATGGATTCTAGCAAAAGTGAAGACTGAAAATATTCATACTGTAACATGAATGAATTCATGTAAAGATATGTATCTACCCGCATGTTCCATTGATTTGGTTTTGCCTGTGGTGGGTGAAGCTTTGGACTTTGATGCCTACAACAAGAGTTCTCAAATGATCAGCAAAAAAAATTCTGTGTAGCAGAATAATCGCGTATTTTAAAAGGGTATTATAAAATGTTATAAATTACATAGTATAAGTGCGTGGTATATAAACTATATTTAAGTTCACAAAAAGCTCATGCATTTTATATATGACTTCACTTTTATTTTGCATTATATATTATTGTTATGACTTGTTTAGTTGGAGAATGGGTGGGATAAAGAATATGCTTAAAAAAAGATCGTGCGTTTTATACATGATTATTATATTATTAGGAGTAAAACTTATTTTAACGGGAAATAGTTGTAATAAAGAAAGAGATATAAAAAAGAGAGAGCATTTAAAAGGTGAAAATTATGTATAACAGTTGATTAGGGGTGGAAAATAAAAGGAGAGACACAAAAGTAAAAGATGATGAAAGAAAGGAGTGGGAAAATGCGAGTTAAGGTCAAAATAACATTGTAAGTTGGTAAAAGTTAAAAAATTGCATTAGTGTTTGACTACTACCAAATAAGAAGTCGCTATGATTATTTTGTCTTCCATTAGATTCTTGTAGTTAGGAAATTATTGATTTGAATCAGTCCTAATTATTGTTCACTTTGAGTTACCAAATATTTGATTTCGACCCTAAGATATTACTGATCAACGCCTCTTGGTACAACTGCAATTGCTTGATCCCGAACCCGCAAGAACATTCAAGGAATAGAAAACGGAGGAAACGGGAAACAACTAAGAGAGAGAAAGGGAAATTGAACTGAAATCCCATGAAACGAAACAAAAAGCTTCAGTTTAGTTCCTTGCACAACTAGATCGATATTGTGGGTCAGCATCTAAATCGAAATAGAAGAAAACAAAGCAACATGGAATGCGCCGAAGCAGGAAAACCAGACAGGGAAAAAAAGGAACCTAGGTCAAAAATGTTAGACCGTCCTGCAGAAGAAGCCAAAGTTGACTGGACTGTATCCAGCTATATCACATATAACAGATTGATTCATAGACGATCTTTAGGAATTCTTTGAAATAGTCAAAATTGAACATCATAAAAGGGAAAGACACGGATTCATATTTCTAATTTCTCTTGACTGCATCATTCATTTTGTAAGCAACAAGGTAACAACTCACTACTAATTAACCGCTAAATTAAAAAATTAATGGAGTAACAATAATATATAAACCTATAACCTAAGAATAAAGAGGTCTACTCATTATCCAAACCTTGGTTAACCACTAGTTGAAAGAGAAGTAATTCACCATATTTTTGCTAGAACAATGACAAAATACGGGTGCAATGAACCCTTCTTTATTTGAAGAACCAGAACTGAACACCTTTATATGCCCCAAAACAAGGCAACAAGCTTGATATTTTTGTGCTGGGGATTCTATAAAGTGTTTGATGCTTGTGGATCTTCCAACCAACCAAGTAATATAACTTGCAGGAGTAAAAACAATTTTCTTTGGGTAGAATGAGGTTATAGAAAGAGAGAGATGAAAGTAAAGAATTAAATATAACCTACATAATATGTGATAGTGATATGATGATGAAAAAGAAGAAAAAATTCTTCAGATGCAAGCTTGAGAACGCAAACCTTAACCGAATTCTGCTTCATATTTTCTTCTCTAATCAAAATATGCACTGGACCAAAAGAAGACAAGGCCTCCACACTAACAAAGAGTAGAGAGGGAGAGAGGAAGAGAATATGGGAGGAATATGCGTGTGGGACATCATGAAGGCTACTACAATCTATTTTTATACTTGAAGTCAATGGTCTAATGTTATATTAGCGTTAGTGGATTTTAAGTCTTAGTAAGATTTATAAAGAAAATAATGTTCCCCAAACTTCAAAACTAAAATCGCACTGCGATTTATAAAGAATAAAAAATATAATTAAACTAAAAATTAACAAAGTTATAATATATATCCCAAATTTAAAATTGTAAGAACTTTCTAGAAATAGCAATTATTATTTTCTTAATAAAACTATAAGGACTTTCATATTATTATTTAATTTTTTATTTTCAATACAAACAAAAAATAAGGACAATGAAATTTATAAATTTATTTTTAGTCCCTCTTAACTAACTATCTCTCTTAAGATTTTCACTTCTCACTCCTTCAAATAAAAATTTTTATTCTTTTTACGTGCCATCACTAAGCTTCAACTCTTGTTTCACAGAATTCTTTCATTCCTCATATCACATAACTCCCTCTTGCCCAGACCTCCCACAAGTTCACAAGTTTGAACATCCATTTTCTACATCAAGAGGAGCAACATTTTATCATTTTTCTGAATTTTTCTCTCATTAGTTAATATTCTTTCACGGAGATCATCCCTTTCAGTCTCAACTTCATGTAACCTGTGTTTTAATTGTTCAATCTCCTCTCTCATAAGCTGGAGAGATGATGAAGTAGATTCTTGACAAAGATTTCTCCCAATTGTTTTGCTTAACTCAGATCCAAGCACATATACTTTGCCTTTGTCTATTCTAGCAACTTTACACCAAACCTGTAATTCATCAGGCGAAGAACTTCCTGCAATAGATCCTGACAGGGAGGCTTCTTCCCATGCACGACTAAACTCTGCCTATAAACAATAAAATAGAATAGTTAATTGGATAAAAACATAAAAAAAAGGATATAATTGTTTAAGAAATTAATATATGAAAAAAAATAAAGAACTTACATACACATGTGTTGAACTTTGATCCACCCACGTGTTATCCTTTCCTTTGTGTGTTTTGTGAAACAACTCTGATGGGGTAAGAGGTTTTTCATTCATCTTTGTCTACAATATGGTTAAAAATATAAACTTAGAAGTACAATATCTACCATAAAAGAAAAGAAGTTTGTCAAATCATGACAATATGTAATGTAATAACTATTTTTCTCTTCCAGCATAAACAATACCATGCAATCAAATTTAAACTAACTAATGTTACATTTTTTTCATACCTAAATATAGTCTAAGGGTTCCATAATTTATAAATACATTACAGGTCCAAAAGTACAACATAGGACCAATACATGCATAAACCAATATAAAGCAAACTTTACCAATTTCTCTATATTGAGAAGTGCTAATAGATCTAGCAGTATGGAGTGAAATTCCATGTCTACCACAATCAAAAACTTGATTTGTTTTTGTAGTCAAACTTTTTACTTTGAATTGTTTTGATCCCCAATATTAGCATAAGATATCTCATATATCTTCTGCAAGCCTATTTGGCTTCTTCATTGTCATGTGTGCTCATAAAGAAATATTATACAGTAGAAAGAAGAGGAAAACATAAAATTAGCTTTTATGCATCAATTTTTCTAATAGTATCGTTGGAGGTTTAAAGAGTGGCACTATTTGCTAAGACAAACTAATAGAGTTGGGAGTGAGGGCCTTGACTCACGCAGGCCCAAGATTTGGAGGTGTATACTAGGAGGAACTGGAGTGCGAAAAGAGGAGATGATGAGGCAGTGGGTGTAACTGAATTGCCAAATGCGAGAGATAAATATTGGGATATATATTAAGAGAATTCTGTTATGTGCATAGGGCATTAGCCTCTCTTCTGTGGCAATAGGATCGGTTTCCTTCTGTATTTACTTTTTCTTATTGTATAATACAAAAACCCTGCATTGTTCCTTTGATTACCAGTAGGAGCATATGTGAGGGTGATGACTCCCATGGGGTTAACTTTGTGCAGCATACTCGGGATTGGTTAATGTGAATACTAGGGAAGGCTGCTCCTAAGAGTTCAAATAGTTTTGTATATTTCAATAACCCTTGGTTTCTAGAATGCACTGTTCTGAATGTTGAGGTATGTATTTTATAATGGACGTGAGTTAATGAAGCCATTCCTGCATTCATTCTTGGTTGCTGACCTCTGAAGGGTTTTATGCTCTTTGTTCACTTGCACTGAGGTTAAGACATAGCAAAGTGTTAATTGCAAACACAGTTATCCTCCAAAAATCAATAAATTGTGGACTGTTGGAGTGAGAGAGTAATGTGATAAGAAAGCTTACATCATGATGCCTCTTTAACAAGAGAGCGTGTAAGTCTAACAATTTAAAAGAAAAAAATGAAAAAATAAATAAAAGGGTTATTCATGAGACCTGATCAAAGTGAATTGGAGGACGTCTGCTACCAAAGACTATTCAGATAGTAATGTTCTAAAAAATGAGATTGTAAGTCTAACAATTTAAAAGAAAAAATGAAAAAAATAAATAAAAGGGTTATTCATGAGACCTGAGCAACTCTGCTACCAAAGACACATTCAGTTACACCAGATGTCCCATGATAAGATAAAATTCAAATTCAAATCTATTTTTAGTTTCACTTACATTTTCTTTCACCAACTCTGAACAAGCAAAAAAAAAAAAAAACAATGGAAGATGTACTTCAAGTGTAACAGATGCAACCAACAAGCTTAGGCAGATTTCAGAGTAACCCAGTAAAGTGGTGAAGGTTTAAAGAATGGCACTATTTGCTAAGACAAACTGATAGAGTTGGGAGTGAGGGCCTTGACTCACACGCAGGCCCAAGATTTGGAGGGTGTATACTAGGAGGAACTGGAGTGTGAAAAGAGGAGATGATGAGACACTGGGTGTAACTGAATTGCCAAATGCGAGAGATAAGTATTGGGATATATATTAGGAGAATTCTGTTATGTGCAGAGGGCATTAGCCTCTCTTCTGTGGCAGTAGGATCGGTTTCCTTCTGTATTTACTTTTTTTATTGTATAATACAAAATCCCCTACATTGTTTCCTTTTTCTTTCTGGTCTCTATACAAAAGGAGAATAATAATGCACATGCAAATCAGGGTCTGTTTGTATTATTCAATAACAGAAAGTAAAAACAGAAGGAAAAAAAAGGGAAATCTTTTATATGAAACGGGTGTCATTGTACTAAAATAGCACTGAATCAGATCAACAAGTACATGTACAAGCAGTTGGTTAATATATATCTCATTAGGCAATATAATTGAGTAGTAATCTAAATTATTTAGCTAGTTTTTTCAATTTTAACAAATCACTCTGCTTAAATAACAAAGCGGTTAGCTGAAATGCTGAAATACAAACCAAGACATTCTAACATGAATTAATAACAAGCCAACTGTAAATTCTTAGGATTTTAATCTAGTTTCTGAAAAGATCATTTTCTTAACCATGAAATATATCTACTCAACTAAGATATCAAATTAGTTGACTATTTCCATGAAAACAGTTCACATCATAAAACATTTTCTTGTCAAACAACTAACCAAAACTATTGAGCTTGAAGCACAATATGGCAAATTGACTTTAAGTGAGCATGAATTATCTGAATTTATATATTTCAGAAGTTCATAGTTTATACTTACTGGGATGTATACTCATTCATTTTCAATATACCTATTATTTAAGAGGCACTAGGTCCACTAAAAAATTTGAGTCTTAAAGGCACTACTTTACTGGAATGAGTTATCTGCAATATGATTCTTGCCCTAGAAGTATTTTTATTCTACTCTGCGAAACATAAGAAACTTTTATTCCCATCCCAATTTCCCGTCAATATTCAAACATTCCTTGTTCAAAAGCCACCATAGGATAAATCACACAAAAACTAACAAAATTTTTAAATAGTTCTGATTGTAAACAAACACCAATAAAAGTTTGTTTCTACTAAGTGAAGTCAATCACCTATCAACAAATAACTCCAATTGTACCCAAATAAAAAAAAATAGAAAATTAAATACCTCAGGCAGAGATACCTAGATGACCAAGATAAAATTGACTAAAAAGAAGACTGTCTCATTGGCTTTCTTGTGTTTTCAGGTCGATTGGATTCAAGGCCGTTGAGGTTTGGGTTAGGGTCGGGGTTCGAGATCATTGGAGTTGGGTCGAGATTAGGGTTCGACGTCACTGGGATTTGAGTTAGGGTTCGAGGCTGGGTTTGCATTGGGTTTGACAGGGTTTGCCTTGAGATTGGGGTTCGATGGTGCCGGAATTGGGTTTGGGCCTCAAGTTCGTCGAGGTTGAGGTTGAGGTTCGAATTCGCTTGGGTTTTGATTGGATGTTTTGGTCACTCAGGTTTGAGATTCAAGGTCACTGGATTGGATTTACCGTCATTGGAGGTTAGGTAACGGATGTTGGATTTTAGGCTGCTGTCTTGATATTTCGGCTGAAGATCACTTCCAACAGTGAGCGCGAAGAAGACAGAGAGCCTAGGTCAGATTAAGCTCGAAAAAGATGGTGGGATTCAATAATGAGCGCGAAGAAGATGGACGACCTAGGTCAGATTAAGTTCAAACAAGACGGTGGGATTCAATAGTGAAAACAAAGAAGTTGAAAATTTGGGAGGATAGAGTGACAGAAATAATTAGATGAATTAAATGGCTAGTACATACTAATTAATTAAAAAAATAAATTAAACAAAATATTTTTACCTTTAACATTTTATTCGAAAATAATTTATATAAAAAAAACAACTAATAAAAACTAGTTAATAGAAATAATATGATGTAATTATTATTATAACTGTACTTTTTTCTCTGTCGCATTAATTTCGACTTTGATGTTGATCCATACTTCTTCCGCGGCAATGAGGAGACCATCGCCATAGTTGTTAAAGCAGCTTTCGTATGTGCAGCCATGGTCATTGGTTTCAACCCTGTAAATTAGTATGCCCGATGCGTAGTTGTTATAGGACATTTCAGTTTTAAGACTATTCACCCTACAACGGCTGCAATCTTGCTGCCCATCGCCATGGTCAACAAAATTTGCAGTTTCGAGGGGATTATTGGGAGAAGTATCGAAGCAGTGATCTCCTTTGTAGTTGTCATGTCGGTTAGGGTTAGTGGTTCCTTTGCTCCCTCTTACCATCTTATTTGATTGGCGTGTCTCTTTATCACTCCCACTGGAACTACTATTTCCTTTCCTGCGGCAAACATCGGTTTCTTTTCTCTTGCCCTTACCGTTTGATATTTCCTTGGTTTTCCTTGGCGAATTGGAACTAAATAATAAATCCATGAGAATTTCAGCTACAATTAAAAGCACCGAAAAGAACTCACCCATAACTGATACACATGTGGAAATAAAGGAAAGCACAGATTCAGGAATGGCGAATGCGATATCTTCACCAATTGGCGCGTCCATAGAGAGTTCTGCAAAGAGAAATGAATAAAGCAGATGAGTCCCAGTTTGTGAGTTTTAAGAACAAAAAGGTGATGAAGGATTACTCTTCTTCTACTAATGCACATTTGAAGGAAGATGAAGAATGGATTCCAGCAAAAGTGAAGACTGAAAATATTCATATTTTAAATATGAATGAATTCAAGTAAAGATATGTATCTACCTGCATTTTCCATGGGTTGGGTTTTGCCCGTGGTGGTTGAAGCTTTGGAATTTGATGCCTACAACAAGATTTCACAAATGATCAGCAAAAAAGTTTCTGGGTAGAAGAATAATCGATAATAAAAAAAATAAAAAAATAAAAAAACTTATTATAAGTGATAGTGATATGATGATGGAAAAGAAGAAAACATTCATTAGATGCAAGCTTGAGAACGCAAACCTTAACTGAGTTTTGCTTCATATTTTTTCTTCAGTAAAAATATGCCACTGGATCAAAAAGAAGGAGAAAAGGCCAAATATATATATATATATATATATATATTTTTTTTTTTTTTAATTCTTATTTAACTTTAGAAATTGTGGGAAAAAAAGGAACCTAGGTCAAAAATGTTAGACCGTCCTGCAGAAGAAGCCAAAGTTGACTGGACTGTATCCAGCTATATCACATATAACAGATTGATTCATAGACGATCTTTAGGAATTCTTTGAAATAGTCAAAATTGAACATCATAAAAGGGAAAGACACGGATTCATATTTCTAATTTCTCTTGACTGCATCATTCATTTTGTAAGCAACAAGGTAACAACTCACTACTAATTAACCTCTAAATTAAAAAATTAATGGGGTAACAATAATATATAAACCTATAACCTAAGAATAAAGAGGTCTACTCGTTATCCAAACCTCGGTTAACCACTAGTTGAAAGAGAAGTAATTCACCATCTTTACATTGTATTCATTACAAACGTGTTAATGAAGATAAGTGAATCAACTTTAATTGATCTTTACATGAGTAAAGTATTGATTTCTTTTTATTTTCAAAAACTCAAATTGTTGAAAACCTTTGCATTTCATTATTTCTCTTCTGTTCCCTATTTTTTTATGAAGTCAAAAGGGGGAGAAATAGTTGCTTTTACTTTAGATCAATTTAGAAGAAATAAACTCTTAAGTATAGGGGAAGCAACATTTTAGGGGGAGAAATAGGAAAACAATTTATTTTTGTTTTTTCACTAATCTGTATTATCAAGTGACTTCTCTTGCAGAGTTTTTTCTTTTCAATGGTGTTTGTCTTCATCAAATAGGGGGAGACTGAAAGTGATGAAGATCTTATTAAAATACTTTGGTAAAGATCTCATTGATTTGATGAAGTCAAAGATGAAGTCAAAAGACACTTTGCAATGGTCAACAAGTCACTCAAATAAAAGAGTTAGAGGATTAGTGTGTCTATCAGAATGCTTAGGTAAAACCACTTTATCTTTTCTGCTACATGAAGTTTCTTCACTTAAATGATTTTGCAAAATGCCTCTAAAATCGTTTTAAACAATTAAAAACAAAGCATTTTGACAAAATCTTTCTTAATAATGTTTTTAACTGATATAGTTTTGAAAGAACCGATTAAAATCACTTAGAATGTTCAAAGAAGTGTTTTTACAGTATTTTAATCGATACAAACTGCTTTTAATCGATTAAAAACCCTTTAGAACCCATTATGACCGATCAGATTTGTTTCAATCGATTAAAACGCATTTCAACCGATTAAAACCTATGGTTTATCAGTTAAAATAACTTGAAAAGTTTTATAAGAAAGTTTGCAGTATTTCAATCGATTAAAACGCGAAAGAATCGATTGAATTAACTTAGAAGATTTTTTGTAAAGTGTTTTAACTGATATAAACGTTGTTGTATCAGCTAAAACAAATCTGTTAAAGAATCAAGAACGTATTAATGGATTGAAAGTACTTTTAACAGATTGAAACGGCTATTTTAACAGATTAAAACAAACTTTTAACAGATTAATTAATGCAGCAGTTTTGAAAATACTCTTTAAAAACAGAGTTGTTTGGAACTTTTTACACATCAGTTTTTACACATCCTTAAGCAATCATTCAAGCAAACTTTAGCATTTTTTTAAAAAGAGATTCGCAACAGTTTTTTTTTTAAGTTCTTTTGAAAATCTTTCTTGAGGCAACTTGCATTCTTTTGAAGAAGAAACTCTCTGCAGATTTGGATAAACTGGTTTGAGCTTTCTAGTTTCTTCTTTGTCAATTCTTTTTCATTCTTTTGTATTGTGTTGTGCCTAGAATTTGGGCACAAGTTTCTTTGCAGCTGGAAGTTGGTTGTGGAGGTTATCAAGAACTGGAATTTGGTTCTTGGTGGAGAGGTTAAGTGTAGGAACTGGAATTTGGTTCTTGTGATAGATTAGGTGTAAGATTGTTGAATCTGTAAAACATTTAATCTAGTGGAACCCAGCTAGAATTTGGCTAGAGACTGGACGTAGCCCTGGTATTGGGTGAACCAGTATAAAATACCGGTGATATCTTCCTTAACCTTTCTCTCATTTAAATTCAGTTGCTGCGCTTATTTTAATTGATTGCTTTGAGATTCAAGAATAGATTAGTAAACTTAATTTTCAAATTAGATAATCTGTGATTTGCGAAAAACTTTCAAAGATCAATTCACCCCCCCTCTTGATCTAAAACTACTTTTCTAACAACCCACTCCTTTGTTAGTTGATGAGAATGGACTGTCATTGCAACCTAAGGCTATTTTGCAACACAGAACAGTACTCAAGAAAGGCAAAGAAATTTCACAAGTTTTGGTTCAATGTGCTGGTCAACAGCCTGAAGAAGCCTCATGGGAAGATAGAACAACCATGGAGCAGTCATATCCTCACTTCAACCTTGAGGACAAGGTTGTTCTTAATGGGGGAGGTAATGTAACAGCCCCATACTGGCCAAATGAGGAAATATTGATTCAAGGAGCACAAAATGTGGCTGAGGAATCAAAAGATGAGCAAATGATGGAAGGACAGAAAGAGACAAAGTTAGTTATGCAAGAAGGACACGTGGAAGAATATCCTTGGATCATGCACCCACGCTAAGGAGGTAGAAAGAAGCGTGACAACGTTCGTTTGCAAGGCTACGTGCGTGGATGAGCTCAGCATAAGTATGACCTATCGGGAGGAATAAAGAGTGTGTGAATTGTAGTACTGAGTCCCTTCTCTCTCATCTCCCTTCTTTCTAAATTCTCATCTCTTTCGTCTGTACCTCTCTTATCCTTTTTTCTTCCAATTCAGTGTAACAAAATATTGGCATTAATATCACAAGCACTATCCTGAGTGTCTCTTCATTACTGTTTCATTACTTTCTTACCGTACTAGTTTTTTTTCCTGCTACAGTGTCCCACTTGCCTAACAACAAAGCTTAAGAAGGAAGCTTCTGTTCTGAAATTTCGAACAATGCAAACTTAGTTTGAGAGGCAGAGGTGTTGTACAAAGTTTTTGTTATTACAGGTAGTACTTTAGAGCGGAGATGTTACCAGAACCTCTAGTAATAGGCAAATCATCAATAAATGAGTAGGTGATTGGGGATGATAGAGATTTTTTGTTTATGGGACCTATAGACGACTCTACACATCCAAACAGTCCATACAATGATGGTGTTTCTTATATTTTTTTTATTAATCATATACTAATTATTATAAAATATTTAAAACATAATGAGAAGGCATCACCGACTTCTTTCTCATCCTCAACATTTATTTTTTTTAATCTAATAAAATGAGTTACCATGTCTAACCATTAGATTATAAAGAAATAAAGATGAGGAAAAAACTAATTCTACCCGTAAAATTAGTTTAAGACTAGTTTACTTTTAAAAATCATTATAATACTAAAAGTTGTAACAAACTATTCATATTAATTAATGCTAATCACTTGTGATTATAATACTAAACCAGTAGAGAATTATTTTAATGGAGAGTCTCAATCATTTATATAAATACATGTATATTACCACTAAACATGTATAAGTGTGGTGTTTAAAACCAATTCAATTTTAAAAGTCATTATTTTAAAATATACTAATTTGATTTCATCTATCTTATAGTTGATATAATTGTTTCTTTTTGTCCCTTTTAGATCAGGAATGAATCATGTGGACTTCATTCAACTGATTTAAATATTTTGGCTATGGGTCTTAATCATTAAAATTCTTAGCTATGGGTCTTAATCATTGTGTAAAACGATATAATGTCTATAATGTTAATAGATTCAAGTTAGCGTGACCTATGGCTTAAAACACAAAGAATAGAATGTTTGGTATATTTAGAATAAGGAGTTATGCAAGTAATAGTAGTAAATTGGTAATCAAATGCGATTTGGAGGTGTTCCTTATTATGGTCTATTGTTGGATATAATTGAGATAAATTGCCCTGGCCGATTCTCAATTGTTTTGTTCAAATGTACGTGGACCAACATAATTACTTCTAGAGGGATTATGACTAATGAGTTTGGATTTACATCAATAAGCTTTGCACACTTGATTCATATAGGTGATAAGGATGATGATGAGTCATATTCAAGCATTAGAAGCTCAAATGGTGCATTTTAAAGAGGATGAGCTAGATGAAATTGGTGCATACCTATACATATAAAGCCTAGAGACTTGTATAAGATTGGTGAAGATGACGTTGACAATTTTCATGAATGTGAATCATTTGAACAACAAAACTTAGAAATGTTATTTCCAAACGAGGAAGGAAATATACCATTAACAAGGTTTTATCTTCAATTATTAAGTTAGTTTACTATTTTAACTTTCATGTTTAGCTTTCATGGTTTAGATTCCAACACATCATAATAAATCAAGTTTAATGTGTTTTCTCCTGATACAATTTGAAAAGGGAATCTCAAATATCTTTCTTCTTCTTTCTACAAGTACATTGCATAATAGTTGAGTTCTTTTATTTCTGAGAGGAAATATTAATATTATTGTTTTTTCCTTAGATTTAAAGAGGGTATTATAATTTTTTCCGGTAGTAAAATTCTATTATTGCTTATTGTCTATTTTATTTATTTGTCCCCATCTTTTATTTTAATTGTGAGTTCGTATGCAGTTGCTTTGATTCCTAACACATAGTCCTTTAATCGAGGATTAAGGGATAGGAATGAAGCGAGACTATACTCTCGGTCTTATGGTGGGTGTCAATGTTTTGTCTTGAAATGCAAGTGTCCCGACCTCATGTCTGTTATGATAGCATCATTAAAATCAATTTTCATGCCTGAGGTATTACCCATTTTGAAACTTTAGTCTGTCACGATTTTGTCTTTAAAAGGTATCTCGGTGAGTTAAGAAAAGAGGGTATATATAAATTACCATTAACCTTGACTCCTAAGCAATGTTAAACTCATGAGTATATCAAAATATATCCCCCTAATTGAGGACTAAGGGGTTGGAGTGAAGTGAGACTTTGCTCAAAATTTGATCTACTAATCTTCTTATAACCTCTTGCAGACCTCCACTAGCCCGGTAAGAACATTTAACACCCACTGTGAGTTGAGAGCAAAGTCTTGTTCCACTCTTACCCTTTAATCCTCGATAGGAGGTTATGTTCTAATATGCTCATGAGTCTCATATCTCTTAAGAGTTTAGGTTAATATTAGTTTATATACACTCTCCTCTCTTAACCCACCAAAACGTCTTTTAAAGACAAAACCATGACAGACTAGAGTTTCAAAGAGGACAATACCTTACACATGAGAATTCATTCTAATGATGTTATTATAACATATATGAGAATCAATCTAATAAATAATATATTTTAAATAATAATTAATTAAAAAATTAACGACAAAAAATATATTTTTAAAATTTAAATTATATTAATAAAATTAATCTTTACTATCATTATTTTTTTATTTTTAATAAAATTAATTATTCAAAATAATAATTTAGATTAATTATTAAATTATGAAATAAATGAGTGTTAAATATTATTATACTTATTTAAAAAAAATAAGTGAAATTTTTATAAATATAAATTTTTTTAATAAAATAATGTTATTTTTTATTTTTATTTAAAAAATAATTATTATCTTATAAAATGAATTAATTTATAAATCTACCAAGTCTAAATCTATTTAAGTTGAAATCTAATCTATTTAAGTTCACATAAATACATTGGTCCAAAATTATTCTGATTTAGTTTATGGTCTAATTTAATTCCTATAGATATTTCATACTGATCTATCCGGTTAGGTTTATTATTATACCTGAATATTTATTTTGCTTATTGATGAAGCTAGTTATAATAACATAAAAATTATTATTTTGGCAAGGGTTTTGTACACACTTACCCTTTAGAGAATCATTTAAAAATTATTAAATTTATGTCTTCATGGGTCAGATTACTGGTTGGACTTTAAAAACATTGACTTTAACAACTTCTTTTTCTTTTGATTTTTATTTTTTTAATTGTCAATCCCTACGTGTTAGTTAATTTCCCTGGTCCTTAGATACACACCTTGGTAATTTCAACGCGGTGCTTGAATAGGTTCATTATTGACTTATTCTCTCACCTTTATGTATTTATTTATTTTTACCATAGGTTCAACTACAAATAAATTTATTCACAGATATATGATTTGTTTTTTACTCTGTTTAGAAAAAATTTCATGGATTCGCATATAAAAATATTATGAGTATTTTTATTTCTAAATGTATTTTTTTTAAAATAAAGGTTCATATCTTTAAATAATAATAATAACTTTACAAAATGCATAAAATACACATATGAGGTGATTATAGAATAAAGACTTTTGGGTCTTGGGTCATTTTTAAATGTAAATTTGAATGAGTAGGTGCTGAGTTGAGTAGTATTAATTATATGAATTTGTTTTAAGCCTTGGTGGGGGCCATCTTAATTCTGTTTGTTGGACATTTTGAATATTACATTTAATGGTTTCTGAGCAAAACTATTATAATAACTAAACTATATATATTCATGTCTTATTTTAAAAGTGAAATTCTATATCATAAAATCAATACCATATTTTTGGACTTTCTTGTAAAAAATTGAAGAAGCAAAACAAATAACAGTATCATTTAAAGCAATATGTTTGAACCACTTATTATGTTTTTTACTTAATGTAAACTATTGAAAAAAAAAAGTTAACCAACATATTATCCCACAATTAGACATTTATCTTTCTATTATTTTTTATTGTTTTGGTTTATTTTTTATTTTAACGATTAGATTAACAATAAGCATAATACATTGTTAAATTTACTTTTATTTTTTTTAACAACCTAATGTAGTTGGGTATGAGAGGAATGAGTCATCATATACTTTTTTTAATCAACATTTAATATATTTACTTGTATATTTACAATTTTATCCTCTCAGTCATTTTGTTCCCTTCAACCATTTTGTTCCTCTTAAATTTAATGATCATTTTAATATATTTAAGTATGTATCTACAATTTTATTCTTTCACCCTTTCTTCTTTTTTCTTCTTTTTATATTTATTTATTATTTATTAATAATATATTATTTGACCCTCAAAATTAATAGTCAAGATCCGCCATTAGACGTGAGACTTCCAATAAACCCGTTTGAAGAGTCAGACTAGGTAAAGATCTATCACATATTTAAATTATACCATTAATATCATATATATACAAACATTAAAGGATTGAGATAGTTTATATTTTTAATTTATAAAAACGTTTTTCAAAGACAATGTGGTTGTGGTGGAAACAAAATCTTAAACACAGTGTCTCTAGTAGATTGAAAAGATAAAACAAGAGTATTGGATGTGACCTATGAAAGTTAAGAATATGTATGATATAGAATGTGGCATAAGAAATTTTAACAACTTATATGATATTATTATATATTTAAGGATATATTTATAATTTTACTTTTTCCTCTTCTTTCTTCATTTTATATTTATTTATTAATAATATATTATTTGTCCTCAAGATCAATGATCAAGATCCGCCACTGATAAGATGTGACATACGAAAGTTAAGAATATGTATGATATAGAATATGGCATAAGGAATTTTAACAACTTAAGAATATGTATGATATAGAATATGGCATAAGAAATTTTAACAACTTATATGATACTATTATATATTGAAATAATTTCTGATTTCAATATATATACTACTAATTGTCTGGTACTAAGAAGAAAATAATAATCTCAAACGGATTGGTTGACTACTAGAAATTTTGGACTAAACATACATGGTATTTTAATCGTGTCACCATAATTCAGTATTATTCAAAACTAATGGTATAATTTTGCATGTGCAGTATGATTATATGATTGTTCCATAGATTAGAAAAAGTTGATTCATGACATTTCAACTAATTACATATTCTCGTAATGCATGTATTTATTATTATTATTATTATTATTATTATTATTATTATTATTTATTTATTTTTTACATAAGGACATTTTATCAATATATAAATTAGAAAATTAAAAAGATTGATATGAAGATGGATTCATTTTGGAGATCGACAATCAAATTATTAATAAAATAATCTAACGAGAAGTGTAGACTATTTATTTTATTTATGTGGGGAGAACATTTTCACCTAAAAGATATATCTCTATTTTTAATATTATAATTATTTTATTATATCATATATAAAAATATTTTCTTTATTTTTGTAGATTTATAATATTATAATTTTATTATCATGACCAGAGCTATAAGTTTATTACAAGAAAAACAATAAATAAGAACCAAAAATTCAGTCATTAAATAACCAAAACAGGTCACTAATTTACATAGTGATTAAAATAATAATCAATAAATAATGATCAATTCGAATCGATTACATTTTTCTTGATCATTAATTTTTGTGACCGAATTAGTGATCGATTTTATAAATTTATAACCGAATATATGACCAAATCGGTTATTGTATTAGTCACTAATTTTATTTTATTTTTTATATTATTTTTAAAATAATGATAAATCTCATTAAGGAATATCAAATACATTATATGTTGTATTAAATATATCAAAATTACACTACCTGATATTACCATCAAAATAATACCACAAATTTTGTTCCAAATAAATTCATCATTCATGGATTAAATACTTTCTTGCATATTGAAAATTCAATCTAAAAATAAGTAGAATAAACTAAAGTAAGAGTCATAATTCTGGTCATGTCAGAAACTAACAAAACAAATACAATATATAAAATAGAAATATAAGTTCACAATTCAGAATATTGAACATCCATTTTCTCCATCAAGAGGAGCAACATTTTATTATTTTTCTGAATTTTTCTCTCATTAGTTAATATTCTTTCACGGAGATCATCATTTTCAGCCCCAACTTCATGTAACCTGTGTTTTAATTGTTCAATCTCCTCTCTCATAAGCTGGAGAGATGATGAAGTAGATTCTTGACAAAGATTTCTCCCAATTGTTTTGCTTAACTCAGATCCAAGCACATATACTTTGCCTTTGTTTATTCTAGCAACTTTACACCAAACCTGTAATTCATCAGGCGAAGAGCTTCCTGCAATAGATCCTGACTGGGAGGCTTCTTCCCATGCACGACTAAACTCTGCCTATAAACAATAAAATAGAATAGTTAATTGGATAAAAACATAAAAAAAAGGATATAATTGTTTAAGAAATTAATATATGAAGAAAAATAAAGAACTTACATTCACATGTGCTGAACTTTGATTCACCCATGTGTTATCCTTTCCTTTGTGTGTTTTGTGAAACAACTCTGATGGAGTAAGAGGTTTTCCATTCATCTTTGCCTACAATATGGTTAAAAATATAAGCTTAGAAGTACAATATTACCGTAAAAGAAAAGAAGTTTGTCAAATCATGACAATATGTAATGTAATAACTATTTTTCTGTTCCGACATAAACAATACCATGCAATCAAATTTAAACTAACTAATGTTACATTTTTTTCATACCTAAATATAGTCTAAGGGTTCCATAATTTATAAATACATTACAGGTCCAAAAGTACAACATAGGACCAATACATGCATAAACCAATATAAAGCAAACTTTACCAATTTCTCTATATTGAGAAGTGCTAATAGATCTAGCAGTATGAAATGAAATTCCATGTCTACCACAATCAAAAACTCGATTTGTTTTTGCAGTCAAACTTTTTACTTTGACTTGTTTTGATCCCCAATATTAGCATAAGATATCTCATATATCTTCTGCAAGCCAATTTGGCTTCTTCATTGTCATGTGTGCCCATAAAGAAATATTATACTGTAGAAAGAAGAGGAAAACATAAAATTAGGTTTTATGCATCAATTTGTCTAATAGTATCGTTGGAGGTTTAAAGAGTGGCACTATTTGCTAAGACAAACTAATAGAGTTGGGAGTGAGGGCCTTGACTCACGCAGGCCCAAGATTTGGAGGTGTATTCTAGGAGGAACTGGAGTGCGAAAAGAGGAGATGATGAGGCAGTGGGTGTAACTGAATTGCCAAATGCGAGAGATAAATATTGGGATATATATTAAGAGAATTCTGTTATGTGCATAGGGCATTAGCCTCTCTTCTGTGGCAATAGGATCGGTTTCCTTCTGTATTTACTTTTTCTTATTGTATAATACAAAAACCCCTGCATTGTTCCTTTGATTACCAGTAGGAGCATATGTGAGGGTGATGACTCCCATGGGGTTAACTTTGTGCAGCATACTCGGGATTGGTTAATGTGAATACTAGGGAAGGCTGCTCCTAAGAGTTCAATTAGTTTTGTATATTTCAATAACCCTTGGTTTCTAGAATGCACTGTTCTGAATGTTGAGGTACGTATTTTATAATGGACGTGAGTTAATGAAGCCATTCCTGCATTCATTCTTGGTTGCTGACCTCTGAAGGGTTTTATGCTCTTTGTTCACTTGCACTGAGGTTAAGACATAGCAAAGTGTTAATTGCAAACACAGTTATCCTCCAAAAATCAATAAATTGTGGACTGTTGGAGTGAGAGAGTAATGTGATAAGAAAGCTTACATCATGATGCCTCTTTAACAAGAGAGCGTGTAAGTCTAACAATTTAAAAGAAAAAAATGAAAAAATAAATAAAAGGGTTATTCATGAGACCTGAGCAAAGTGAATTGAAGGACGTCTGCTACCAAAGACTATTCAGATAGTAATGTTCTAAAAAATGAGATTGTAAGTCTAACAATTTAAAAGAAAAAATGAAAAAAATAAATAAAAGGGTTATTCATGAGACCTGAGCAACTCTGCTACCAAAGACACATTCAGTTACACCAGATGTCCCATGATAAGATAAAATTCAAATTCAAATCTATTTTTAGTTTCACTAACATTTTCTTTTCTCACCAACTCTGAATAAGCGAAAAAAAAAAACAATGGAAGATGTACGTCAAGTGTAACAGATGCAACCAACAAGCTTAGGCAGATTTCAGAGTAACCCAGTAAAATGGTGAAGGTTTAAAGAATGGCACTATTTGCTAAGACAAACTGATAGAGTTGGGAGTGAGGGCCTTGACTCACACGCAGGCCCAAGATTTGGAGGGTGTATACTAGGAGGAACTGGAGTGTGAAAAGAGGAGATGATGAGACACTGGGTGTAACTGAATTGCCAAATGCGAGAGATAAGTATTGGGATATATATTAGGAGAATTCTGTTATGTGCAGAGGGCATTAGCCTCTCTTCTGTGGCAGTAGGATCGGTTTCCTTCTGTATTTACTTTTTTTTATTGTATAATACAAAATCCCCTACATTGTTTCCTTTTTCTTTCTGGTCTCTATACAAAAGGAGAATAATAATGCACATGCAAATCAGGGTCTGTTTGTATTATTCAATAACAGAAAGTAAAAACAGAAGGAAAAAAAAAGGGAAATCTTTTATATGAAACGGGTGTCATTGTACTAAAATAGCACTGAATCAGATCAACAAGTACATGTACAAGCAGTTGGTTAATATATATCTCATTAGGCAATATAATTGAGTAGTAATCTAAATTATTTAGCTAGTTTTTTCAATTTTAACAAATCACTCTGCTTAAATAACAAAGCGGTTAGCTGAAATGCTGAAATACAAACCAAGACATTCTAACATGAATTAATAACAAGCCAACTGTAAATTCTTAGGATTTTAATCTAGTTTCTGAAAAGATCATTTTCTTAACCATGAAATATATCTACTCAACTAAGATATCAAATTAGTTGACTATTTCCATGAAAACAGTTCACATCATAAAACATTTTCTTGTCAAACAACTAACCAAAACTATTGAGCTTGAAGCACAATATGGCAAATTGACTTTAAGTGAGCATGAATTATCTGAATTTATATATTTCAGAAGTTCATAGTTTATACTTACTGGGATGTATACTCATTCATTTTCAATATACCTATTATTTAAGAGGCACTAGGTCCACTAAAAAATTTGAGTCTTAAAGGCACTACTTTACTGGAATGAGTTATCTGCAATATGATTCTTGCCCTAGAAGTATTTTTATTCTACTCTGCGAAACATAAGAAACTTTTATTCCCATCCCAATTTCCCGTCAATATTCAAACATTCCTTGTTCAAAAGCCACCATAGGATAAATCACACAAAAACTAACAAAATTTTTAAATAGTTCTGATTGTAAACAAACACCAATAAAAGTTTGTTTCTACTAAGTGAAGTCAATCACCTATCAACAAATAACTCCAATTGTACCCAAATAAAAAAAAATAGAAAATTAAATACCTCAGGCAGAGATACCTAGATGACCAAGATAAAATTGACTAAAAAGAAGACTGTCTCATTGGCTTTCTTGTGTTTTCAGGTCGATTGGATTCAAGGCCGTTGAGGTTTGGGTTAGGGTCGGGGTTCGAGATCATTGGAGTTGGGTCGAGATTAGGGTTCGACGTCACTGGGATTTGAGTTAGGGTTCGAGGCTGGGTTTGCATTGGGTTTGACAGGGTTTGCCTTGAGATTGGGGTTCGATGGTGCCGGAATTGGGTTTGGGCCTCAAGTTCGTCGAGGTTGAGGTTGAGGTTCGAATTCGCTTGGGTTTTGATTGGATGTTTTGGTCACTCAGGTTTGAGATTCAAGGTCACTGGATTGGATTTACCGTCATTGGAGGTTAGGTAACGGATGTTGGATTTTAGGCTGCTGTCTTGATATTTCGGCTGAAGATCACTTCCAACAGTGAGCGCGAAGAAGACAGAGAGCCTAGGTCAGATTAAGCTCGAAAAAGATGGTGGGATTCAATAATGAGCGCGAAGAAGATGGACGACCTAGGTCAGATTAAGTTCAAACAAGACGGTGGGATTCAATAGTGAAAACAAAGAAGTTGAAAATTTGGGAGGATAGAGTGACAGAAATAATTAGATGAATTAAATGGCTAGTACATACTAATTAATTAAAAAAATAAATTAAACAAAATATTTTTACCTTTAACATTTTATTCGAAAATAATTTATATAAAAAAAACAACTAATAAAAACTAGTTAATAGAAATAATATGATGTAATTATTATTATAACTGTACTTTTTTCTCTGTCGCATTAATTTCGACTTTGATGTTGATCCATACTTCTTCCGCGGCAATGAGGAGACCATCGCCATAGTTGTTAAAGCAGCTTTCGTATGTGCAGCCATGGTCATTGGTTTCAACCCTGTAAATTAGTATGCCCGATGCGTAGTTGTTATAGGACATTTCAGTTTTAAGACTATTCACCCTACAACGGCTGCAATCTTGCTGCCCATCGCCATGGTCAACAAAATTTGCAGTTTCGAGGGGATTATTGGGAGAAGTATCGAAGCAGTGATCTCCTTTGTAGTTGTCATGTCGGTTAGGGTTAGTGGTTCCTTTGCTCCCTCTTACCATCTTATTTGATTGGCGTGTCTCTTTATCACTCCCACTGGAACTACTATTTCCTTTCCTGCGGCAAACATCGGTTTCTTTTCTCTTGCCCTTACCGTTTGATATTTCCTTGGTTTTCCTTGGCGAATTGGAACTAAATAATAAATCCATGAGAATTTCAGCTACAATTAAAAGCACCGAAAAGAACTCACCCATAACTGATACACATGTGGAAATAAAGGAAAGCACAGATTCAGGAATGGCGAATGCGATATCTTCACCAATTGGCGCGTCCATAGAGAGTTCTGCAAAGAGAAATGAATAAAGCAGATGAGTCCCAGTTTGTGAGTTTTAAGAACAAAAAGGTGATGAAGGATTACTCTTCTTCTACTAATGCACATTTGAAGGAAGATGAAGAATGGATTCCAGCAAAAGTGAAGACTGAAAATATTCATATTTTAAATATGAATGAATTCAAGTAAAGATATGTATCTACCTGCATTTTCCATGGGTTGGGTTTTGCCCGTGGTGGTTGAAGCTTTGGAATTTGATGCCTACAACAAGATTTCACAAATGATCAGCAAAAAAGTTTCTGGGTAGAAGAATAATCGATAATAAAAAAAATAAAAAAATAAAAAAACTTATTATAAGTGATAGTGATATGATGATGGAAAAGAAGAAAACATTCATTAGATGCAAGCTTGAGAACGCAAACCTTAACTGAGTTTTGCTTCATATTTTTTCTTCAGTAAAAATATGCCACTGGATCAAAAAGAAGGAGAAAAGGCCAAGATATATATATATATATATATATATATATATATATATATATATATATATATATATATATATATATTAATTCTTATTTAACTTTAGAAATTGTGGGAGAATTAGGTATTGTTCCTATATTTTTAAAAAATAGTATATCTTTGTACAAACGCCAAAAGAATGGTATAATAAAATGCGACTACCCCACCACTTGAAGAATAGAACCAATTAAAGAAGTAAAGCTAACTGTGGATATGAATAAACCTTATTCAAAGTCAATTTTACACGCACCCAACCAATTCTCTACGTCATTTTAGACTATTTCAAGCCAATTGGCTTCCTCCCATCTTCTTTCGATCTTTATAGGTATATATATATATATATATATATATATATATATATATATATATATATATATATATATATATATATATATATATATATATATATATATATATATATATATATATATATATATATATATTCGTAGTGCCCTCAACACCCATAATTAAGATGTTCCCCACCAACGCGTAAACCAAATTATTATACTCAACTCAATACCTAACCATTTAAATTAAAATGACCCTAAAGCCCAAGTCTTCATACTCTAATTATATAAGATATAAGACTGTCTTATGGTTCCAAAACCTCGAGGTATGATATTTCGACCATAGTTAATGATTGTTTGAGGACTAAATGTCCTAATTTATATTACAATTTCAATGGCAGCTTTCTACACCAATCCAATTTTAGTCACAGTCCAATTTACTATTGTTCAAACTTCCTAAGTCTAACCTCTTAGACAAGGCCAACAAGAAAAAAAAATATAATTTACGACAATATAATCAAACGAAAGAGCAAAAAATAAATGAAAGTAAAATAACAAAAAATTAAAATTAAATTATAGTAAAATAATAACGAAAATTAAATTAAATCAGCATAATAAAAATTTAAATAATTGAAATTTATAAAAATGAAACTGAATATTTTTTATTAAATTCAAAACTTTTCGGAATAAAGTGCAAAATCAAACATTTCTTTCAATAAAAATAAGAGAGTGTAGTAATTAAATTTAAAAGGTCACAAGAAATCAACCTTAATTTAAGTTGCAAATTAGAATCGAAAACACTACACTAAATTTGGAATCGGACTATTAATAAATTAAAATCCAAAATGAAGTAAATAGAATATTGGAATAAAATAAAAGTTCTAAACAACTTAATAATCGATATAGAAAATTTTTACTATAACAATTAAAATTTCGTCATAAAAAATGTCAAAATTAAAAAATATTCAACTTTGTTTTATCTTTTTCATCTTTCTCATTTTGCATTTTTTTCACGAAGAACTCTACTCAATTTCTTCTTTCTTTTGTTTCATTGTCTCCTCATCATATTCATTTACTTTTGTTTTCTTCATGTTTGAATCATCACTTCCCACAATCTTGTTTCTTCCTAATTTACAATAAAGGTAAAATATGGAAGTATTATCTCATTTTTCAATATTAGTTAATATTTCCTAATTTAGTTTAATTGAGTTATCTAATCTATTATAATGCAATTATTATTATGAACTTTTTCTTTTATGAATAATTTTTCATCCAATTTAAGTAAATATATTTACATTATATATTCAGTTGTGTTTTCATATGTGGATAATGTTTGTGTTTAATTTTTGAAATTTGTTACATTCAAACTGTTTGATAAAATATTAATTTGTGAGAAATATGACTATAAAAAATATCTAACACAAGAATTTTATGACGGTTATGTTAAGAACCGACATAGTAATTACTTACTATGTCGGTTATTTAATAACCAACATAAAAAATTATATTTGTTCTATTGTTTGAATCTATATCGGTTTACTATGTCGGTTATTTAATAATCGATATAGAAAATTATATTTGTTCTATCGTTTGGATCTATGTCGATTCTACAATCGACATAGAAAGTCTTTACAAGTCTGTGTAAATGTCCGACTAGTATCAAAGAAAAATTAATCAAGTTCTCAAAGGTTTATGTGTCATAAGTGGTACACATAAGAAGGAATAAGACTCAAAATTCACCTAGATGTTTTTCTCAACCATAAATTGATCAAAACAAATGTTAATATAACCCAACAATGGTTTCTTACGTGAATCAAACATTTTAAACTTTGAATTCTTCCTCTTGATCAAGTTAGTCATCTCTTCCAAAGTAATTACCCATCAATGTACACATTACACAATAGTTAAAACAAAATATGATGTAACTTCATGCAAATACTCCTTACTTTTGAAGTCAACATTGTCCTCAATGTGGAGAATTCATATTATGCAAATGCAAATGTAAATTGTGGACGAGCTAAAATAGCTCCTAAGTCTATTTCCTCCATTACAGGTGTCAAAGTCATCAAGTAGCAACTAACACTTAAAACACTCAACGTCGATAATGCCTTTGTCCATGGCGACCTACATGAGAAAGTATAAATGAAGCTTTCATCAGGCTTGCACAATGAGAAACCTAACAAGGTTTGTTATCACCATAAGTCCCTTTATGGACTTAAACAAGCTAGTCGATAATAATATTAAAAAACTCTCCCATTTTCTTACAATGCATAGTTTTACTCAAGCTTCTATTGACCACTCTTTTATTTTTTAAATTCATTCTTCTAGTACAACTGTTTTGCTTATTTATGCTGATGATAACATTTTTTAACTGGAAATGACATGAATGAGATAAACTCGATTACTAATCTACTCGATGATGCTTTTTAAATTAAAGAGCATGGAAAATCTTACCTATTTTCTTAGCCCAGAGGAAGCAAGGAACAACATTGGAATACACCTTTGTCAAATAAAATATGTTTTAGATTTATTATGTTATTTATGAATGCTCAGTTGAACTCCTGTATTTACACCAATGAACTTCTCTACACATATATCCTCATACTTTGGTGAACTAGTCACTAATCCAACTCCTTATCGAAACAACTTATATAACTCACTAATACTCTAGATCGTATCACTCATGTCATTCGTCATCTTAGCCAATGTCCTTACTCCTCTCACCAACAAGCCTCCCTTCAAATTTTACATTACCTCAAGAAAAGCCAATAATGTTTTACACCATAAAGTTGTTAGTGATTTGATCGGACTAGATGCACTACAAAAAAAAAAGCATATTCTAAGGACAAAAATCCGTAGGTAATGGTAAAAATCCATAAGTAATGTCATTTTACCTACGGACTACTTTTTATTATTACCTAGAACTCCCTCTCCTTATCGGATTACAGGAATCAAACTCATTACTTTAGAGTTAGAGACTGATACTCCAACCACTAAGTTATTAGGTTATTCTGATAATAACTTATAAATAAATTATATTTATATTTATCCGTGTAAATATATAAATTTATATGTTTATATATTTATATGTTTATATATTTATATATTTATATGTTTACATGGATATACATTTATTTGTAAATAAATATAATTTATTTGTAAGTTATTATCAAAAAATCTTAATAATTTAGTGGTTTGAGTATCGATCTTCAACTCTAAAGTATTGAGTTTGAATCCTGTTAGTCACAATTTTTTTAATTTGATATAATTTACCTACGGACATTATCCGTAGGTAATGGATAATTTACATACGGATTTTTATCCATATGTAATATTTTGTAGATAATAGATTTTTTTTGTAGTGATGCTCACACTCTTGTCGATTTGTTACTAGATACATTATATATCTCGAACACTCTCTCATCTCTTGGCTTTTGAAGAAACAAATTATCATTTCTCAAAACTCTTTAGGAGTCAAATATGGTGTTTTAGCCTCTATAACATGTGAGTCAAATTCAATCGTTATATTTTCTAATAGATAATTTAAAGTTACCTTATCACAAACTCACCCTTTTAAATTGTGATATAGACTTTAATCAAGTCTTTCATGAATTAACCAAATACATGAAGATCCATTGTTATATTGTTCATGAAAAACTTAGCCAAGAATTAAAATTCTCCTAATCAGTACTAGTCTTCAACAAGTTAACGTTATGACCAAAGTTGTGTCTCCTTCCATATTTAATTCTCTTTGTTTTAAACTAGACATCTTAAACATCCATTCCAAGTTTAAGAGGACTCTCATAATTATAAAATCATTAGTGACTTTTGACAATGATCTTTAACCAATTCGACTAATTATGTTCGGTCCCTAGTTCATCAACTTGGTCATTAGTACTTAATTTTTATTTATGGGCAACTCTGACCTTGATCTTTTGTTAAACTTGAGCTTTCGTTACCCTTTGTTTCTCTCATCACCTGTACATATCTTAACTCTCTATTACCTTATAATAACATATTTTTTGTTTTTTCAATAATATTACTTCCTTGTGCTCTCTCTCCTTACTCTCCCTGTTTCTACTTGCTTTTGTGCGCATGTTTCACTACTACTCTACTTCTTCAAGTTAACTGTTTTCGTCCAAGAGATTGAACCCAGTATCACTCTATTTTCTCTTCGCCAAATTGTTTTTCTCACCGTCTCTTTTCCTTTGTTCGTAAGCTACTTGTTAGAAGAATACTATAAAATTGAAAGCTTTCCAAATTCAATTAAACTTAAAAAAAAAATCAATAAATTGAACAAAGCGTTACTTTGTACTATTTTCTGTTTAATTAATTGCATTATACTTTTTTCAACTAAACTATTTTTTTAAAATATTAAATTAATTTAATCGTTTGATGTATTCTTATGTAAGGTCAGAGGAGACAAAGAAAATATACCATTTTTAGGACTAATTTCTATATATTGTTTTTTAAAGAATCAAAAGAAAAGTTTTTTTTTTTTTTTTTTGACTAATTTCAGGTCATTTAAAAAAAACAAATAATTGTGTCATTTAAACCAATATATTTTGACCATTTATTATTCTTTTTACTTATTGAAATAAAAGCCAACCCACCTATAATCCAACTATTACATAATTATCATTCTATTATTTTTTATTGTTTTAGTTTATTTGTATTTTAACGACTAGATTATAATAAGCATAATACATTATCAAAAATTTACTACATAAGATGCTTCTGTTCATTGTATCGAGAAGAAGATCCAAAATTCTTTTACAGTCTAGTCAACTAACTATATTTTTTTATAATTAGTTTAATATTTTTAACACCCTAATGTATGGTATGGGAGGAATTAGTCATTCTACCTGCTACTACGTATACTTTTAAAGTGGTAGTTAAAAACTGTATTAAGTTGTAAAGTTGATCGTTTAGGGTTTTTCTTTTTCTCTCCTTTGTTTTCTTTTCCACTGAGGGAACGAGATCAGTATTGCTAATCCCACAACTTGTCACGTTATGGAGAGCCTTTCCGGCGGTGGCTCCTTCAAGAACTTTGGAACGGGGCCACAAAATTTCGAAGATTCAAATATTAAGAGCGATTCATGTGCTTGTATTTATAACAGCACTGGATCTAATGATACGGTGGTTTACCATGGCGGAGGTGGCCCACAAAACTTCCAGGATGCAAGGATTAACGGTGTAAAAGTGGAATCCCCATCCTCTCCTGGATCGCCAACAACAAGCAGTGACATCCACTGGAACTCGTAGTTCCTTCAACAACCACGGAGCAGGGTCCCAGAGTTTCAAAGGTGCCACTATTAATACCGGTTCAAACTAAGCCAACCTATTATCAGTAGGTAAGAAGCAGACCCCAAACTTTTAGGAACTAATTTTTCGTATATATTAATGAATACTTTCACGAGCATATGATCATTGAAATTTTTGAGATTAGTCCTTGCTATGACCAACAATGATTAATCACCCTTGTTTTCTATCTTAGTTGATCTTCCTCTGAGAAGAGACTAGGTCAACATGGCGCCTGACAGAAAATAGAAAGGTCTACCATTTTTCATGACTCTCTAATAAAACTCTAATATTAAATGATATAAAATCTTTAGAATAAAATTTAATGAAGGAATATAGAGGCCTTTCAACTAAGGCTTATATAGTTTTTGTAATTGTTTTATTGTTGTGAGTGTCATGAATACTTTTGTTTTCTGCAGGATCTTTATGCTGTGTAGAATTTAAGACATTAGTCATCTTGTGACAAGAGGACTTTGGCCACGTGAATCCTAAGCTCTATTTACAGTATGCAAAACTTTTTGGCTTCCTCTGTAAAAGTGTTTGTTCCACTCAGTTCCATTCGATGGGATCAAACATGTGTACTTTGTGTGTTAATTGGTACTTTGAGCTTCTGCAAAATGTCTTGGTATTTTGTAATATATCACTGTTGGAATGGTGTTTGATGATTTTTTTGTTTACGATAGTCGTTCTTTATTTTGTGTAAAGACCTTAGCACAATGGAGCTTCCTAGTGGCTCAATTGCCCTCACTCTTCTGAGCCCTCATTCTTCTCGACGTCAGGGCCATTACAGGTCTCAAATCTGTCAAAGAAAAATATTTTATAACAACCTTCTCTACTAACAAAGAACTCGAGGCCAAAATCCGATGGAACAGAAAAGCCTATAGCTACTTCCTTCAAGAACGTTTCGTTGATAATCCATACATCGTCGTTTCTGACGAAGAATACGTTGTCTTTATTATGTACTGGCTATGTACATATGGAGGGTGTTAAGCCACCCAGACTCTACAATATATTTTGAATGTATTAGAATATAATTATTTTTTATCCTGAAATTCTACTCGACAGTCAATCTTTATCAAAAATCTTTCATATATTAATTTTATAAAAATATTTATAAAGTTTTCTTGATCACCAATATGGATTTTCAATATAAATTCAAACATTAAAATACAAGAAAACAAAGGTACAATGAAATTAAATTTTCTTGATCCTTGTTTTTTCGATAATAGGTTGAAGAAGCAACCTATTATTAAAATGATGTTGGACTTTCTTGTAAAAAATTGAAGAAGCAAAACAAATAAATGTATCATTTAAAGCAATATGTTTGAACCACTTATTATGTATTTTACTTAATGTAAACTATTGAAAAAAAAAAGTTAACCAACCTATTATCCCACAATTTGACATTTATCTTTCTATCATTTTTTATTGTTTTAGTTTTTTTTTTTTAAGATTAGATTAACAATAAGCATAATACATTGTTAAAATTTACTTTTTTTTTAACAACCTAATGTTGTTGGGTATGGGAGGAATGAGCCATCGTATACTTTTAAAGTAGTAGTTGGAAAAAAAAAACTTTATTATGATCAAGTTGTGAAGATGTTTAGGGTTTTTCTTTTTGTCTCCTATTCCAGTGAGGAATGAGATTGTAGAATGGAACAGGGCCACAAAATATGAGTATATGTTAAAAAAATAAGAAAGAGTTAGAGTGGAAGGATCCATGAATGTGAGAGATTGAGAAAGAAGTTGATTAGAGAAGTGGAAGAGAGAGAGATTACAGAAAAGTCAGAAGCGGCAGCCACAGATGAGGTAGAAGAAGGCAGTGGTGAGAATGAGATAAACGGCCTCGAAGAGAGAGAGAATCTTGAAAGCGACGTCGTTGAAGAAAGAAGCAACCGATTTTGCACGCACCCAACCAATTCTCTACGTCATTTTAGACTATTTCAAGCCAATTGGCTTCCTCCCATTTTCTTTTGGCCTTTATAAGTATATATGTTGATATATAAGGGCATTAGTGCCACCAAGGTTGATGATATTATCATTTTTTTTTTCCTTGAGAATTCTTATATTTTTCAATTTTGTTCTTTGGATATATTTGTAGATTTGCTAATAACATATTGTATTAAATCTTTTTTATTTTTTATTTTCTTTTTATTATTAAATTACAATTTATGTTATGATAGCCAAAAACCAGCCACAAACTTGTATCACCGTTAGTTGCAAAGCGAATAAATTTAAAGCAAAAAAATCGGCATTTTTTATGAAAAAGAAAACAAAATGTTTATTTATATTAACAACAACAAAAATGTGAAAAAAAAAGGTTTTAAACACTTTTTTTTCATAAAAACAAAACATAATCTTTTTGTTTTAAATTAAAATAAATAAATAAATAAATAAATAAATACAAAGTTGTGTTTTAAAACACAACTATGAATACAACTTATGTTTTGAAATTAGGGATGACAAAACGAGTCGAGCCCGACGAGTCGATCCGCTAGCTCGCCATAATATGGGGGCGGGTTGGTGTTTTCAGCCACTCAGCCCGCTTTGGCCCGTCTCGCCAAACTCGTCAACCCGTCCGGCCAACCCGTGAGACGGGGCGGGCCAGCTCGCGGCCGCTTAATTAATAAAAAAATAATTTTTTATTGTAATAAAATTAATTATAAAGATAACATATAAAGTTACAAATTTAAAAAAGAGAATTAAAAAAGTTTCACTCTCACAAAAAATATTATTTTTATCCATATAACTTGAATTAAAGGTGTAAGAATTACTCAACCAAGAATAATGTGAAGTTTTATCAAATAAAAAAGATATAGGTATTTCAATTTTTCAATATAAAAAATATAAATTTTATAAGTTTTAACCTTATTTATATATATATATATATATATATATATATATATTTTGTTATTATTTATTATTATGTAAATTTTATTATTGTTCTAAATTATAATTTATTAAAACAATGTATTTATTTATATTATTAAATTAAAATAATATATAAATATATATATATATTAAATTATTGACAAACAAATAAAAATTTTATTATTAAATTTATTTAAAAAAATTATTTTAAAAAATAAATTATTTTTTTCTAAACTATAGCGGATTAGCTCGTCAATCCGCCCCTTGGCGAGGTGAACCAAGGTCTACAACCCCTATAACGTGTCGATCCACCCCGCCCGCACTGCTTTTAGTGGGTCCAAGGCGAGACGAATCAAAGCGGACAGATTGGTCCGTTTTGTCATCCTTTTAAAATACAAGTTACTTATATTCCCACATTTTTAAAACCTACCTTACTTTTTCTTTTTAAAGCCCCGACTGTTACGTAAAATATTGTTATCTATCACTAATCACAATATAGATAATTTTGAAAACTGTATCCTTCATTTTATAGATATACGAAAATGTGTACCGTAGACATATAACTGTGTATGCAGTAAAATATATATATATATATATATATATATATATATATATATATATATATATATATATTAATCTCTTTTCTTTTTTATTTTTTATATTTATTTATTATTTATTAATAATATATTATTTATTCCAAAATTAATAATCAAGATCCGCTTAAAACATCCAATATAATAGCAAGCGATGCACCAAGAAATACTTAAGCTTGGATCATACAGTTTTGGAGTACTTTAACATTGGACCAAAAGATTCTCCACCATGTAAAAATAAAGACAATTATAAATACTACATTTTTTTAAAATAATAATAATAATAAATTAATAAATTAAAAGTTTCAAATAATACCAAAAGTATTTAAAAAAAAAAAAAATTCCTCTACTACTGTCATCAATCCTATAGCCACCAACAATACTCTGTTATAACAACACTACACTACCACAGAAATTGAATTTAGGTAAGAGTTCTTATATAAATTGAAAGAGGAAAAACCTCAACCAAGTAAGAGACACATAACCAAAACAAAAAAAATAGAAACACAAGTCCAAAACAACATGAACCCATAACAATAAATAACACATTTAGAAGAAATTAATTCAACAGAAATCAAAGAAAATCTATAAAGAGGTAAACTTGACTCCTCCTAGTACTCCTTATAATATAATATTTGTTGACATTTATGGTTCGTGCAACCCATGTCACTCTTATAATATCTATTGGCATTTGATGTTATTATAATATTTGTTATTTTTATAATATGTGTTGGTTTTTTTTTTTTTTTAATGTAATTTTTTGTGGCATTGGTTGTTTTCAGTGGCAGATCTTTATAAAATATGAGAGAATCATAACATCCTAAAAGTTGTATAACTTACATTCTAATGTTTATGATTTTGGTCTTAACTTAATTTAATGATTATTCTCAAAATTTTAACTTATATTATTATTTATGATTTTCGTCTCCTGATTATTAAATATACTATATTTACAAATTTGACCTCTCATCCCTTTATATTTTTTATCTTTTTATATTTATTTATTATTTATTAATAATATATTATTTTGTCCCCTCAAAATCAATGGTGAAGATTTCTCATTGATTGTTAGTGTAATATTTGTTGCTATGATAATATTTGTTACTATTATAGTATTTGTTGCTCTTATAATATTTTTTTATCTTATAATATTTGTTACTCTTGTAATATTGGTTGAAATTGGATGTTTCATGTTATTTCTTATTTAAATATTCCAAAGCTAAAAAATTTTAAAAAAATACTTTGAATACCAACCCCACCTTTGAACCACAACACAAATCACCTCCCACTCAAATCATCTCCCATCACCGTGAACCACCACCAAACAAGCCCCTCATCTGCCTGATTTTATTTTAGGTAAAATTAGGTTTAGCAATTAGTTAGGTTTTAACCACATAATGTGTTTGAATTAGTTTTTTTGGCCTAGCAACTTTGCGGGAGGCTTTTGAGCTAATGACTCAAATGGGATTCAGCAAAAAATAGTCTATTTGTGTTTTGAGGGTGAAAATAACAAAAACAAACGTCAAATAGTAAAGCAAATCTGAACAGATTTTTTATTTTATTTTTGTAAGTCATTGAGCTTAATTTTTTTTTTTTAACTTCAGACAACATGAAAAAACATGTTGCAAATAGTAATGGGTCTGAAAGATTATTTATTTATTTTTGTTTAAATTTTAAATAAAACGAATCAAACTTTTCTTAAAAAAGACTTAAATTAATATATCACTATTAGTATATTGATAATTTAAATTTCATTCATTATCATTTTTTCTCCTCAAATATTATTGTACTAAATTACTAAATATGCAATATTATTTTTATTTGAGTTGTAGCAAAATATTTCATAAAAAGGTTAACCACTTTGAATGTACCTTTAATTTGATTGTCATAAATTATAAAATAATAATCACTTTAGATATACTCTTAATTTGATTATAATAAAATGTTTTTTCTTTTAAAAAATATTTTAAATCCAAATAGAAATTATAAATATAATAAGTTAAATATTTAAATATTAATAATTAATTTGGATGCACCTCTGATTTAATTATTACTTAAATTATAAAATGATAATCACTTTAAGTATATTTCTAATTTGATTATCACATTATTATTCAATTTTAAAACAGTTTCAAATATACTTTCAATTTAGTAACACAAATAAATAAATTAAAATAAATTATTTATAAATATTTTTTTACAAAGAACTATGTCACTCTAATTCTTTATTGTACCTAGGGATACGTAAGGCAGAAAGATAATATTTGTCGAACAAAATATATAAAATCTTTTATTTTTAGTAACAACAATAGATGTATAATTTTGAGGGATAAAATAAATAATTTTAAGATATTTAACTTTTCACATTTAATTAAAGGTAATCGCTTTTAGAACATATATTATAGGGTGTTAATACATTCTATACACATAATCGACTATTGAATCCAATTTTTGTTTCGCATATTACTTTTTTTTTTTAAAGATTTTTTCAGTATTTTTCTTAAATTAAACATTGATTGATGACGACTTCATTATTATCTTTAATTTATAATCCTATTTTTTTTTCATCCGATCAAGATTTTGGTTGAAACAACAATTTATTATTCGAGACAAAAATACAAACATTTTTCATATAACTACTTATTCAGAAAATAACGTTATATAAACCCTGAAAAATACTTAAAAAAAAGTTCTATGAATAAGTAAGTATATAAATTATTTGGAGTTTTTAAATGAGTCCTTGTATTTTCAAGGTTATAAGTTAAATTCTTTTTTTATATATATATAAAAATTAGATCAAACATCTTTTAAAGACAACTACCAATCACTTTAGTAAACAACTAAAAGGTTATATAATTTAAATAGCTAAGCTGGTGGACTTATTTGATATTTTAAAATTTAGTTTAAATGATTTTATTTTCAAAGATTAGCCATGGAAAACAATATTGTCTTACCTAAGGAACATTTAATTAGTTATTTAACAAAAACTGTCGAGAGACCTAATTAAAAATTAAAAATAATTTGCAACTTGAGTTTTTATCTTAAAATAATATAAAAAATATTTCATTATTAAAATGTACTCATTCTCACTTTATTTACGAAATGTTTATTATGAAATATCACAAATTTAATGTCTAAAAGTGCCCAACATATCACACTAGAAAAATAGTCAAAATTCTAGTCACTAAATTCAAAATTGCGGTTTTTTTTTTGTCAAGGGTATAATATGATATTATATATTAATATATTTTAATATTTATATATTTAGATATTTTAATATTTATATAATTTTATACTAATATATTTATATAATTAGACATTTATATATTATATATTTTAAATTTTATATATTTTAATATTTATATATTTACATATTTTAATATATATATATATATATATGAATATGTACATATTTATTTACATATTAAAAATTACTAAAATTAGTTTATTTTTTATTTTATTTATTATGATTAAGTAAGATTAAAAATAAAATAAATTCGATTTATACTTGTTTGTTATTTCATTTGATAAATTAAAAATAATACTATGATTTTAGATAATACTTATAACAAGATATTAGAATAATAAAAAAATAATACATTGAAAATTTATTTATTAAAATATTATAAACATAATATATACAATATTCAAATTTTGTGTACGAACAATTTAACACATGTTCTTTTAGTGTGATCAGATATGAAACAATAAGAACAAAATTTGGGACAAAATTAGGTTTTTTGATATTTATTTTTTGTTTTCTATGTAACTTAACTTTAAACGATCTTTTGAAGTTCTCTTTATTTTTAAATTTGGACTCAAAATTAGCTCATGTAAGATGGTCAATAGTCTTCATGATAAGATTCTTTTATACCAAACACATTGATACACTGTGTCGAAGGTCTTAGCAAAACATGATAGTCACGATTAAGTCTTCACTCATCAACGACCTCAATTGTGTCTACGTCAAGTTTCAACAAAAAATAATGGTCACAATCAAGTCATCAACATCCTAAATTGTGTTCATGTCATTCAAAGGGCCAACTCATAAGACAAAAATATTGTTTATGATAAGATTCATCTATATCACTCCTTAAACATATCATGTTTAAGGTATAAACAAAAAACAACAACCAAAATCAAGTTTCCACTCATCAACGATGCAGATTATGTCCATGTCATTCAACGGGCCAACTCAAAGGACAAAGATACTGTTCACAATAAGATTTCTTCGTACCACGTCTTGACACACTTTGTCCAAGGTCTCAACAAAAAGAAACACCCACAATCAAGTCTTTACTTATCAATGACCTAGATTGTGTCCACGTCATCTAACATGTCACTTAGAGGACAAAAACATTGTTCATGTAAGATTCATTTGGGTCACACCCTAACACATTCTGCATAAGGTCTCAGTAAAAAGCAATGACCACGATCAAGTTTCCCTAATCCAATGAACCAACTCAAAGGACAAAAACACTATTTACGATAAGATTTCTTTATACCACACATTGACTCACTCTATCCAAGGTCTTCGCAAAAAGCAACAATCACAATCAAATTTTCATTCATCAACGATTTAGATTGAATCCACGTCATCCAACGAGCTAACTCAGAGGACAAAGACATTGTTCAAAATAATATTCTATGTATCATGCCCTAAGACACTCTACCTAAGGTATCAGTAAAAAACAACGATAAATATATAAATATAAAATGGGCTAACTTAAATGACAAAGACATTGTTTATGATAAAATTTGTGTACCAAAGTACACCTCATTTATTTACCAATTTTTACTAAATTGCGTATAATCAAGCGATATAGTTAGGGTTTTGTGTGTTTAGCTATTTTTTATAGAAAAATATGTCGATCAATCAATATCAGGGCAAAAATAATGGATGGTTGTGCCTCACTGTTGCAATCATGGGCATGACATCACATGTCATACATTGCATCAATTAGTCGCGTACAACCAACCTAGTCATTGGTGTGCAAATGGAGTGAAACCAAAGTTTCAAACTTTCATAGTGTACCCCACAATGATCTTGTTGGCTACTAGACAAGGATGGATCATATTCAAGGTCATCAGGTAAAGTTAGCTAATACTTTCATTATTAAATATATGTTTTATATTAATTTTTACTAACTATATTCTTATAACTTCACTATATTTTTTATGGACACCATATTGAGGGTTTAAAAACATTAATACTACCACAAGCATATTGGGATTCACAATTGTGGACATCTTGCACAACCATAATTTGTTTCGCAATCGTGGAATGACATCAATCTGATCAGGTCAAGTCACAATTTTGTTTGTTTCAAGGAGTCCCTTCTCCGTCACAAAATCAAGAGATCCTTCACACAATTGACATGCGAGAGTGTTTACGAGAACTAACAAATAAGTCATGTCGTATGGATCAATGTCTGAAACAACAGGCGAGAACTTGTACTAACAAATCTACCAATGCAAGGGTCTTTCTATCACACAAGAGAATACATCGAATGATACACTGTCAATTCTATTTATTTGTTATTTGTATTAGAACTACTTCAAGATCTAAGAAACCAATAATGTGGACGAAACCACTAACGCACATTTGAAACTAGTTCATCCACTACTTCGTCATTTCATATGCCTCCATACCAACTATTCACATGTACTACCTACAGGACAACTTCACCACAACTAACAATAGATGCTAAACAGTATTCTTTTGCACCTAGTTTAGATGAGCTTTTGTTAATTTTTTTTAAAGTAAATCTTACAACACCATCATCTACTCATGCTTACATGGAACCAATGTACTCACCATATTATGATAATGAATGAACTAGTTCATCTGTCTTCCTTCCACATTACATTACGTTACTAAAGCACCCAAGGAACAACCACTGTAAGAAGGACCATCCTAAGAACAACAATCAAGAAGAAATTCATAACAGAATAGATAACGTCCTCATTGTAAAACTAGTTATCATTACAAAGATTAGTTTAAAATTTCTATAATGATTATTGAGTGCATTCATGAATTTTACTTAATAAATTGGAGAAAAGACATTTGTAAATATTTTTTCATTAAATATTGTTTTCAACTATCTAACTTTATAACTTAATTCAAAAATAGGAAAAAAAAAACTAACTATTATATTTAATATTTATATCTAATTATTTAATATTAACAATTATATAACTATTGTAGTGGGTAATAAACTAATTTAAGTTAACAACTAATGAAGGTGCACATATAAACAAATTTTAACATACTAGTCAACAAGGTACACCCATGAACAACCTTTGCCGCATTAATGAACAAATTTCTCCATGTGAACTTTTCAATGCTTCGTTTGTAGTCAATTTAATTTCTTATATGCATTCATTAAGTTCTCACTGCCCAATACTCAAGTCAAAGTAAACAGTATATTTTCACGATAAGACTCGTTTGTATCACACATTAATGCACATTACCTAACATGTTAAGAAAAAGTAACAATCAGGATTATATCCCAAAACATCAACAGTCAAGATTTAATCCACACTGTCCAAGACCAACCTTAGGGTACATGGTATAATATTCAAGATAAGATTTTTTTATATCATGTATTGTTGAAGGTGTCAACAAAAAGTAAAGACCACAGTTAAATCTCAAAGATCAACGATCGACATTTAATACACACTTCTCAATGTCAAAGTCAAGTCACCATTATGTTGCCCAAGGCCCAACTCACAATACAAAGTAGACTAATTTACTATGAGGACATTCTTGTCTACCCAATACACTACCATGACATGTATAAATTTAGGTTTGCTCTTATCATATATTCACTCACTCATCTTGTCTATCAACTTATATGTCCAACCTTTGTTTCTTCTTCTTTTTACTCTAAAAATGGAGATATTTAGCATCTCAAATGTACATTCATTACTTTGAAAGAAAGAATATACACTTCTTTAGAGATTCTCAAACACATCTCAATCAACAGGTTGTATTACCATCAATCAAAACTAATAGGTGATAATTTAATTATATATGATGCTACTAAAATATTTTTTATATTGATGTATATAATATAATTACTTGGAAGTTACAATTCTATTTCGATACTATCATTAAATTATATGTTAAATATACAAGATCGACTAATAAAATAATTATGTTTCTAAATCCACTTGTTTCTACCTTTTTCACAAACCAAAACAACATCTCTTCCTCTAAAGCTATAATTTACTTCGATGATCTTCTAAAACATGAAAAGTTCAAATGGCTAATACAATGGTAATTCAAACTAGGGGTGTCAATATGGGTTCTAACCAGTGAGTCAACCCGGCTCACCACGAGTTCGAGCCGGGTTGGGTTCAATTTTTTTATTTCTACCGATTATGGGCTAAAAATGAACCTGGCTCACTTAACCCATGGGTTAAACGGGTTCGAGCCAGGTTATGGTGGGTTGACGCAACCCACCATTAATTTTAAATTTTAAAAATAATTATAATAACATATTAACCTTAATTAATCATTTATTTTAAATTTTTAAAATAATTATAATACTTTAGTAATCCTAATTGATGTTATCCTGTTTTACTTCTACCCTACATTGTTGACTGTCGTCACAAGTCAAACTCTCACTTAAAATTGTTATCAGTTGTTCGTTCCACCATTACGTTTGTCGCTGCACTTTAGTCATTTGTCTTATTATCTGTCCACCGCACCACTACACCATGTTCATTGTATTGCTTTCAAATGTAAGAATTTGTTTCATAACCTAAACCACTGTATTGCTTTCAAAGGTAAAAATTTGTTTCATAACCTAAACTATTGGACTGATGAATCTTTATTTGAAAATTGTAGCATCTATACATTATTTGTTGTTTGTTATTGATTTATACGTATATCTCTTTAATATATGAATTAGTATGAAATCTGAAACAATACATCAAAACGTCAATATAAATTGTATTGGTGATGATTTTATTATTAATGAAAAATCCAATGAGTCAATTTCAATTAATAACGAATATACTGATGTTGAGAAAGAAAGGAAGAAAACATAAGTTTCTACATCCAAAGTTTTTATATAATTTAAAAAATTAAAAAAATATGGGTTAGTGAGTCAACCCACCAACCCGTGGTGGGTTGAACCAGGTTGTAAAATTTCGACTCGCCAAAAAATGAGCCAGGTTGAGCTCATCTATTTTCAGCTCAATCCGTGACTCACTTTGACACCCCTATTCAACCCACATGATCTTTCACTCAACTATTTGAAAATATTATTGAAGCACTTAATTATAGAGATCAAACAATTACTTAAAATCAACTACCTTGAGTATGAAACCAAAGATTATTTACTATTCTTAAAGAATAAAATTGACGTTGACGTGACCTACATAATCAACCACTCAACAAAACTCAAACACCCAAACATGGAATATGAATAACTAAAATAACAAGACTCACATTAAATAACTTACAAGATGATTTTTCAATTATTTTAGTTTTATAATAACATATATTATTTTAACTATGCATCTTTAATTTATAATCTTTTAATATTTTATACCATCTATTTAAATATCTACAAATATATATATAATATATATAAATATATATATATATATATATATATATTTATTAAATATAAAATTATATAAATTTGTATTTATTAAATTTTAATATATACATATACATATATATATATATATATATATATATATATAGAATACATGATAATAAAAAAATCGTAGTTTAAAATTGGATTCTCGAAATCGAATTTTGAGGGTTTAAGTATCGTGGTGTGAACCCTTACTAACAACTATAGTTATTGGCTAAGTGGCTATCACTGCTGCGCTCATCCTTTGGTATCGAGGCGAGGACGCGCACTCGATTCTGCCGAGGGACGGAATTGAGGCAGCGGGTGGTAAGTCCCCACGAGATTCCCGAAGAGCGGGGAATCGAGTCGCGGAATCGTGGTGGGACCGAGGGTTTAAGTATCGTGGTGTGAACCCTTACTAACAACTATAGTTATTGGCTAACGACTACGCGCTCATCCTTTTCTGGAACCTAAAACTAATTTTGACCTTATATAATAAAGAGGTCTATTGGGATATACCCATTTCAATAATTAAATATTTTTTAATATTTAAAAAAAACACACACACAACTTGAAAGATCAATAATGAATTTAAAATATTTTAAATAGATGGAATTTGCATATTAAGTTAGTCAAATAAGTGTTTCTTTAGAATTTATAGTATATTTGAATTAAAATGTTGATAAAAAAAGGTAGAAGTGTAGATAAATTAGGTTGGGTCGATTTTGATAAATTTTTAGTTTAAATTTAATCTAACTCATTCTTAATTAGATTTCAAACAAATTACTACTTTCAAAAATATTTTTAAAGATATATAATTTCAAAATATATATTTAACTAATAAAATAAAATAAATATTAATATAATGTTTTTTATTTGATAATTTTAGTCGAATTTAAATAAGTTGAATATGAAGATTAAACAAATATAAATCTCATCTATCAATTTATGAGAATAAAGATTGGATTAACTTGATTAAAAAAAGAAAACACTAAACACCAAAGTAGATTGTTTTTTTTTTAATGTGGTTAAAAAAAAAAACTATACATAAAACTCCCCTGTTCGGATATGAAATATGTTATTTTTATTTTTCTGATAAAAGGTAGTACTTATTATAAATGCAAGTTTACTCCTCCAAAGGTAAGTACGGGTGAAATTGCAGGACCCTGTGTGTAGTCTCCAAACAAACATGGCGAAAAAGGCAAAAGGGTCTCACTCTACTTCTTCGGCCTCTGGCGCTGCCGGTTCGGGGTACCCATTTCTTTTCATATTCTCTTTCTGAATCTCCATTTCTTCCTCTCTTCTTCTCGCCGTTTCACCTTTCTATTCAATTTCTCTGCGGTCCCCAATGCAACCCAGAAGAAGGAATGATCAAATAGCAGAATAAAGTTTTGGTTTTTGAATTTTTTAAAAGAAAATTTTATATGCATGTGATTTCTCTCATTTGGGTCAATGTGTTTGTCATTTAAGTGTTGTTTTCTTTGGATAAGTTTGCTCCCTTTGCAATTCAACATGCAGTTGTTAAGGGAGGATTTTCTGTGAAGAAAGAGACAATAAAATATAAATATTGGGTGAGATTCTATCGTCATTTTTCCTGTGTTGCATTTTACAAGTTTTTTGGATTGTTTCAAATGCTGGGAAACTGAAGCTGGTAGTTTGAGAATACTCTTTATTTCTTTGGATAGAGTTTTGCTTCCCTTTTAAAGACTGTAATCAAACATTTAACTGTTCAAAAGGTGAGGATAGAAAGGTTAAATGGATGATAAAAGTTGGGTGCGATTCTGTTGTTGATTTTATGTGATGCCTTAAGACTTTAGACCAGAAACTGACTACATTGATGACATTGTGAAGTTCTACTGGCTCTACATGTTTTTACTCCTCTGCCTTAAGGTGTCGGTCTTTGGGAAGTATATCAGTATGGGTGGGATTATGTTGTTGCTTTTTATGTAATTGCTTCAGGTGTTGTGCTTTTAGGAAGAGAGGGGGTTGATAATTGAAGATAAATATGTTATTCTGAAATAGTTTCCGTAACTAAATGTTATGTCACAATGGATTTTTCAGTAAACTAGTGTTGAGGATTAAATCAAATGAGGGAATCAAGAGATCGGTGCGGCAGATTAATTCAAGAAAGAAACCCAAAGCAAAGCAAAAGAAGAACAAGCGGAAGTTTGATGCTATGAAACCAAAGAAACCTCCTACGGCTTTCTTCTTTTTCTTGTACAGCTACTTTTTCTTTATTTGGTTACATGTAATCTCTTATGAGGTGTTAGCTATTCTTTGTATTTGTGATGTATTATGATTGTTTGTGGAAAATGTTAATTTTATCAAAAACATGGCTAGTTTCTTGTATGTGTTTTTTAGATATCTGGTAATTTTTGTTTGTATGTTGAGTTTCTGAAATATTAAGCTTTCTTGAAAGGTAACAATATATTATTGGTTCATTATTAGAATGAACAAACTATGATTGATGCTATATGCTTACTTTCTTTTGTCATTGAGTTGATCCCAGTAGTTACCTTTGGAGGTAATGTCGTCTCTAAAGTAGATTAGATTCATTCTATTTCATGCATCTTCACATTTTAATGTATGCAGGATTGAAAGAAGAATGTATTTAGCTTTAGAGGCATAATGTTGAGGAGGGTCATTGTTTGATATTGGCATATATATATATATATATATGTGTGTGTGTGTGTGTGTGTGTGTGTGTGTCAGTTTTGAATGCATCACCTCTTTATGTTCAATAGTAAAAAAGACCATTCATCTTTAGACATGATTGTTGTGACATTTAAATATGGTTTTCTTGTGATACCGTCCTTTCCTTACTTCTAGTTTGTTTTATTGTTCTATGTTCAACTTCAGTATATTGCTATGTGCTTTATATGCAACACTGAACCTTGCTCAGTTGCCATATTTAACAACCAATTGCTTCTTTCTTATATGGAAATTTCTATATTCAACATTATTATGTTTATTGGAAGTTTTGTTTCATTCTTAAGGGAGGATTTTCGTAAGGAATTTCAAGAGCAGAATCCAGATGTAAAGTCAATGCGTGATGTACGAATAGATTCCATTCTATGAGCATTTCTTCTAATTTAGTTTATATTTTTAATTTCTCACCAAGCAATATTGTTGCACAATTGATCATTTACAATTTTTCAATTTCTTAAAGGAAAATGTAAAAGTTGAACATCAATTTTTAAAATTTTCCTGTTGTTTTAAGAGTTAGATGGAAGTTTTGATACTTTTCTTAACGGCTCTATTATTATCATTTGCAAATTTATGTAACCTTTTTTTTTTGTTTTATTCCATCCTTTGTTCATTCAGATTGGCAAGGCATGTGGAGAGAAGTGGAAAACAATGACTTATGAGGTTAGTTTTATTTCGTAGCCTCTCCTTTTCTTATTGACTCGAATTGCATTATTATGATTGTGATGTCCAATGACTGAAAACTAAGTAAACTATCATGTAAGGAAGGACAACATTTTTGTTAAATTTTGAAATTAATTGTACTACTTGTGCATTTCCGGGCTGATATACTAGTAATAAAAGTGGTATATTTACTGTTAAAAACGGAGTCTAGATCCTTACAAAAATAGCAAATGTGGAGAATAAAAGATAAATCTAGAGTTATGTATGCAGAAGCATATAACCTCTAGCCTAAACCCATTTCCTTCCAATTCATGCTCCCCATGCACTACCTATATTTCCCTCTTATATTCTCATTTGTTCCAGCTGAATTCCTTCCCGGTATTCCTTGCCAGCTCAGCATTCAGTTATGCAATACGCTTAACAACATGAATGTTTCCTTTATTTCCGTCTCTGTACTCCTCATACAGGTGTTCATCCTTCCACTTTTTGTCCTTTTAGCATATAACTCTAATGAAGAAGTAGACCTGTGTCCTCTGTAGCATTCTGGGCTCAACTAAGATTTAATGCAATATTAAGTTAAGATACTATGGTCAAGATTATGATCTTAAATTGTCTTATTGGATACATGAAATTCAGTTCTCTGCTTCAGTTTTAGAAAAATTATATACTCAGAATTGATCACAAAAAAGAATCATTTGAAATTATTTTTCTGTTGTTAAACATAGCGGGGCCATGGCATCAATGGAAGAATGGCATGTTGAACTTTTGCCAACCATCATAGGCAATTTGTGAAGCAAAGCCCACTATGGTTGTGCCATAGGCCAGAAAATGGTGTGTTTATGTTGTTGAATTTTGGCCATCTGCCCCTCCACCTTTGTTAAGACTAGTTTGATTCTCGGTTGCATTGGAAATGGTATCTTGTTATGCATGTAATTCACCTGTTTACATCACAGAAAGTTGAATTAGTCCTTGGTCAGACCTGACTGCGTGCATTTTGTATTATTGTGATCATCCTGTAATTCATGTATCCAAAAATGGAAAAGGCACAGGATTCTGAACCAGTTGTCTGTGCTTCCACCAGGCATTGGGGAGTCAGACTATCGAGGCATGCAGAGTTAACATAACTGCTGAGAATTAAACTTCTGCTTGTGTTAATTTAATTATTAGTTACATAATAGTCAGTGTGTATGGCAAAGCGGCACTCAACTATTGTGTATTATGTTCCTTCTTTTGTTCTTTATTTGTGTTTTGGGTAGAATGTTGAATTGAACTTGAGAAACACAATCTCTTTTGTTCTAGATCATGTGACATTATGTGTGATCACTGTTTTTTTTTTTCTCATGGCTTGATCAAAATAGCCTGTGGTTGTTTTGTCCATGCCTTGTAAGAAATCCTAACATTACATGGTTTAGGATATAATTTTATATTCAAAAGTTAGACCACATGTACAAAGGTAAATGAGAGTTACCATGTAAAACATGCCATTGGGTCCCCTTTTCTTGCAAGGATAAAAAAAGTATGAATACATTAATCCATTATTAACTGCGTAGTAGATGGCTATTAGGATGCTATTGCAAGCTGGTTTTAGTCCCATGTTTGGAAGGCCAAGGACATTGGAGGAATTGGTCAAAAGGTATCTCATGGTAAATAACACCGATAAAACTTTGGTCTTTAACAATGCTAAATGAAATTATGTGATCCATGTAGCTAACCCCACTAAGTGAAGCAAGGCTTTGTTGTTGATGTTGTTGTTGTTGGAAGGATTCTAATGGCGTTTATAAAGCCTTCGGGGTCTCCAACTACTACTATGTTTTGCGTTTTGATTCTGGTGAAGTTCGTATTAGCGGCCATACTCATTTGCTGGTGTTCATTTTAAATCAATATAGAAATTGTTTTTGAAGTTTGTTTCCTGTTTGGAGCATCAAGTTAGCATTTAGTTTATTCGTTTATCTCTCCGATCGCAAAAATCATTCAGATGAATGCTATGTTAACAACACTTGTATCTGCAGGAGAAGGTTCAATACTATGATGTAGCAACAGAAAAACGTGCAGAATTTGATAGAGCCATGGCAGAATATAACAAGAAAATGGTAAGCAATCTGTCATTTTCGTGTGTAGTGAACTGACTCTTATTTGGCCAGTTATGAATATACAATTTATATGCTACCACTTGGCAGGAAAGTGGAGAGTTTGAGGAAACTGATGAAGAATCAGAGTTTGATGAGTAAAACAACCTTATTTTTCTCTTACAACGTACGGTTGGATCTGTATTGATTGAAACTACTTGGACAACCAGTTGTACATTCAGTTATTGTCTGTCCTTGTTGATAATTATCATTTCTGTGTCGTGTAAATTATATTAGTTGTATTTAGATGTTTAAAATGGCAATTTGGGCATATATGTTGAGATATCAAATACTACTAAAACGCTGATTAGAGAGAAAACATGACTGGTGCACTTCCTTGATTCATTTATGTTACAATATTTCCTTGTTTCAACCTAGTATTTACAAATACCTTCAATTATTACATTCTTGGATTTTAGTATGTAACACCTTTTTAGTGTTTACATGTTGGGAGTGGGGTGCTTCAGACTCTGAAGTTCAGATATGTGTTAAAACATTAATTTAATGTTATATACATTTAAATGTATAACTATGGATTATAGAATTAATGTATTATATAACTACAATTAAGATATATTTTATAATATATTTTCAAAATAAATAATATTAATACAAATCATTTTATGCAGAACATTACTCCTTGAATTGCATCAAAATGATTCTTTATAAATGAAAATAATTTCCTAAACCCCAACTGCATAAAATGAGATGTAATAAACACTCGTAGACCTTGTTTGCTTCAGATTACGTTACATGATTTTTATATAAATATTTATTATATTTTATATTTCTCTTATTATAATATTAATAAATCATTTAAAAATAACATTAAAGTAATAAAAAATAATAATACATAAATAATATTGAATTTTTTTAATCTAATTTAAATAGTTTTACTTTTCATTGACTTTTATTTACTTCTCTCTCTTTTTTCACTCTTACTTTTCATCATTAATCGAAACAAAACATTAATATATAAATTTTTAATAATAATAATTCTATCACGCGCACAAATGTCACATCTTGTGTTAAAACCTATTAAGAGACATAAAGACTTACTTAAGGAAAGTTGGCAACTTCTCCGGCCATGCGTTTATTTATTATTTATTTATTGTCAAACTTTCTTTTTGCTCTTTTCACTGTCGACTATTTTTTTATACCCTCTTCAAATATCAATTTTCATTACCCTAATTTGTTTATTCACTGTGATAACTCAATATGCGAGGAGAAAAAATGAGTGGAAAAGGGGAAGGTGAAGGTGAGAAAAGTTTGAGTATTTAAAGAAATCCAAAAAATTAAGCTTGGAGTAAAAGCGTTGTAAATAGCAACTTCGCTTTCTTTATTCCATGGACCTAACCAAGAAGGCCCAATGAAAGAGCATTTTCTTTTCACCCCAATAACATCAGCTTACACTCTCTTTCTTACAAAAATGGTAATCTATCACGTTCCAGAATAATTCAAAACGAAAGTCTTACCTTTTTCTTTAATCTGTTAAAATATGAATTTCTTTATAGCATGCAAAACCATCTGGGTACAGGAAAGAACAACGAAGAATACATAATTCTATTCAACTGAGAAACTTCACTCATTAAAGAAGAAAATTTCCAAAAAGCTCACCTTTTCTTTTGATTCTTTGACACAGTGGGATCAACATCCACACAGGAACACAAGTTTCCATGGTCCGAAATATAAAGGACAAGAAATATGGAACCTTACTCTGCGTGTTTTATTCACTACCTACACGTCCTTCATTTGTTTCTTGCAAAACCAACTACTGTCTTTGTGTTTCCACTTCATGAGTAGGGGATGTCTGAAATGATGTCTGCAATGAATTAGCAATGCTTCTGACCTCCGCAATCATAGCAACCACATCATTGAGTCTATTAACTGCAGAGCCTACACCCTGTGATTAGAAACACTGGTCAATAAATTGCCTCCATTACATTGGTACAGTGAGGTTTATGAGTTTATGATTGCTGTAAAAATTAGATTAGGAAGAAATTCAATAATTCCATACCACACCAGCTGCCCCAGCTGTTATAGCCATAGGTGCTGTGACAGCGCTTAGCCCTGAGGAGCACATCACAGGGATCTTGACAGCTCGTGATATAGAATATGCTGCTGCTAAAGTTGGTGTTGCCTACAATCACCAGAGATTAGAAATTTGATAATTTAAAAAAGGATTTGTCTCATAGTCAACTTTCGTTTACCAATGCAACAACAATCGGCATGAATGTAAAAAATCATTTAACTTGTAATTGCTTTCAGGGCTGAAATGTAGTTTCAGAATGGAGTTAGGGGAAAAAAGAATTAGTCAGCTGTTGTGAATACCAGAGGAGTAAATAAATTTGAGCATATTGAACAAAACAGGTCAATATCGGAATAACCGATCATCTTTTGAACTTCTGTAACTACAAGAGCAAATGCAGCAGATTAAATATTTGTTCAGACTCTAACATGTTGATATATGTTGTGGAATGTCGATGAGGTGCTCAATCATCTAGCTAATGTCCTGTACAGTACAGTGTTTAAGCCATTTTTATTGCCACTAACATTCTTCAACTGAGACTTTCATTTTCAAATCTCCAGCAATAAAGATGTAAGCAAAAGGGAAAAGACAAAAGTAAATCAAATATTTTTTTCTGGTTACCTTCTCAATCAAACCCATAACACCAGATTTTGTGGGATTAGAACATTTTCCTCCTTCAGTTTGAATAATATCTACACCTACTAGTTCCAGTGACTCTGCAAGCTTGACCTGTTAAGGGTATAGAGTTTTTATTTTCTGCACAATTAAATATTGATACTATCAGCATAACTATGCACTCTGATAGTCAGAATGCTGGTTGTAACCTGATCAGGGAGGCTTAGTGTGTGAGGAACAGTGACAGACAAGACTACCGATGGAAGTATCCTCCTTGTCTCCTTTGTCAGACCTAGAATCTGCAAAGGATAGATTATTAAAATGCAGAATCCAAGTGGAAAAGCTTCTATGTATATGCGAAACTAAAATTAGTTATAAAACTCTAACTAATTATATTTAAGAGTAAGGGAAATTCAGATGGAACTAATTTTAAGAGAGACCAGAGAAAGGCCGAACATTGTGGCTACAATTACAAAATATTTTATTAACTTGAACTAAAAAAACAATGAATGAGTTTCCCAAATACTATATAATATATATCTTTCTAAATGCCTTGTTCTACTATTACAGTTTTCTGCTTATATTACCTTTAGATACTATGTCTCTATTCAATACAGATAAAAAGATATAAGGTTACATCTTTCTTATTAGATAACAAATCCTATTTGGAGTATATTCCACGATCATTTTCGGCATTTGATGCTCACAACCCCTCCATTGCATCTCTATACTCTTTATATCAGGTTGAAAAACATCACAAATTTGATATTTAATAATGAAAAACACTCTTTACCTTTTCTGGAGTGAAAACTATTCCCTTCTCATAGAATGAATCATAGTTTCCAATCTCAACCTGTCAATGCCATTAATCATGTTAGGCAAAAAATCCCACAAGGACCATTTTAATATCAAATACGTTTATGCTAACTTTCATGATGTATGAGATGACTACAGTATAATCTTGGAACAAGGCAAGTAGGTCAAACCATTAGGGCTCCTGCTTCAACTGCAGCTGGAAATGTTGCAGGATCTACAGAAGAAACACAAACCTGCAAGAAAGATCGATCAAAAATGGTTGAAGGAGGAAAGAATCAAAACATCAAATTAATCTCCTGAATACTCTTGCACATCCCTAAAAGGAGTTAAAAATGCTTACTTCCATAAGCTAATAATCTTCAGTTCCTATTTAGTTTATCTCCTCGTTGGGACTAAAATGCTAACATACATTTATGTATATGAGATACTCAGCAGTGCCCTTGGAGAATATTGGGATTTTCTCTTCTAGAAAATGAGGATGAGGTCTCAAATTTTATGTCCCTAAATAGTATTACTTATTGAAATGAAAAGTCTGACTAAACAGGTTGATGATGAGAAGACAAAGTACATAAATGCCTTGAAAGACACAGTCTATATACAATTTATGTATGCTTATTCAATTAAAGATTGACGCATAATCAAATTCAAGGCATAAAAATTGTGTGGTGCAATGATTTTTGTATTTCTATGATAATATGACTGTCACTTTTTAATGGTTTAGTTTCCACAGAGCTTGTACAACAGTGTATACTCCAGACTTTAGCCTCCGAAACTTAGTAACCTATGGACTGCCGTATCAATATTATTTTAACAGGACAAAGTGAAACAAAACATTGCACCATTTTCCTCCCTTCACCTTTGGGTAGAAGGGCAGTCCAGAGGAGGAAACATACCATTGAACAAGAAATGCAGAAGCAGAGATATATCCTCATGTTGCCTATGCACTAGTAAATGTAATTGTATAGCACATTCAAAATATCATCTATACAACCGTAAAATCTTAGTTGGACTCTTCTTAGGAATTATATGGTGTGCAATGCCTTCACTTTGGATTTTGTTTTTTAAGAATTCTTGTATTAAAGTCTCCTGCAAATGCAAATTTAACTTTTGGGTATTTATTGCTTTCTTTAATTGCTTTGATAAATGTCTGATGCTAGAACAAAGAGACCTACAATCTAGGGGGATTTCCAAAACAATTAAGGGAAAAATTATGGTCATAAATTTCTAACTAGTTTGGCATTGATTCTTTAACATGCAAAGTATAACTGATATACGTGTTCAAAATCAACTATCTAAATGATTATGATATCCCATGATTGTACTAAATTTAAGGCTAAGTTAATTTCCTAATACCCTCTGCACTTGTCCACATGCAAACCATAAAATTATAGTGGCTAAGACATCTATAAGAAAAGTTAGAATATACCGGACGAGAAGTTAAGCCGATGGCTAGCTTTACCAACTCAGGGTCACATGCTATATCCACGTGAGTTGCTCCACCCTATACGCACAAGGGATTACAATTCATACACATTAATATTAGTATGTTAGTTTGTATTGTGATGTGAATATTTTACAGAGAAAGCATGACAAGTTACCATCTAACAGGATCATTCTAAATTTCAAGAGTCAGCCAGCAAGTAGAATAACTCTTATGCATAGTTATTGGGGTTATTATCTATATTTTAGAACAAAACCAACGCAAGTATTCATGATCCTATTTTTCCATGAAACCTACAAAGCTGAAGAAACAGAGAAAACGTAACAAGAGAGAAGTAAAGAAAACCTTGTCAGCAGCAGTGACAACCGAGGCAACATTGTCTTTATTGAAATTCTGCAAGCCTGAGATAATCTTCGAAAGAAAGCAAATGTTTGTTAACATGCATGAAACAAATACACCAAAAAATTACATACACAATGTAGGAAGCAACATAGGCTAGGACATAATATTGTAGCCATCTCACTAAACCCTCATTAAAACACCCAAACTCCCTTTTTGCCCCCATGATTTTAGAACATTGAGAAAATATCACATTTTTCTTTCAAAATTCTAAATTTTCAGTTGAACCCTGAAAGCTTTATTATCACCATACAAGCATGTTGAGCACAAATATTACCCTTTAATGAACATCAAACAAACCGACCAAAAACACCATACACATGGAGACAAAAAAACCTACATTTGGATGAAGAAAAGCAACAAAATGAGTGGATGGAAGAGAAAGAAGGAAATGGATGAATTTTGTTTTAATTTCTTACCTTGAGAGCTCTACGTTCGTTGAAGTACTTCAAGACATCTTCTCTGGTGGATGAGAGTATGGCTTTGGTAGTAAAGCAGATTCTTCTTTTGAAGGGTAGAGAGTATGGCCTTGAAGTTGCATCTGCACCCAGCAGAGGGTTCAGGTTTGGCTTTAGAGTGGTGAGATGAGAAGAAGAAAGTGGTGTCCATGTTAAGGAATGCATGCTTGTCTATTGTGTAATGCCGAAGATGTTATCAGTGGGAAGCAAGATTGGAGTGAAGAGCAGAACACAACAGATAAGATTGGTGGTCTGGAAGCATTCTTTACTCTGTCATGTTCGTCAGATATTTTGTCTCCAACATTTACAATACACACTCACACACAATAAAATGTAATTTTGTAAACACAAAATCATGAAAGAAAGTTATTAATTAAGATATAAAATTCAAAATAGTGTTGTTCGTCCTTTTCTTTTAGTTTTTTTTTTCGGGCTATTTAAATTCAGAAATGTTACTTAAACACCATCTAAACACACCCATTTTTATTAGTCAAAATCTTTTAATAATGATTAGAATTCATGGATAAAATTTTTTTTATCACTATAAAGAATCTCTTACATCATTAATCTTCATTAAAAGATTGAGTTGTATTTTTTTGTAAGATTTTTCCTCTAACTGTATTTTTTTTTATCCACAAAACTCAAATTCGATAATTTATGTTAAAAAAATGTCATTCTAATCAATTATTTATTTTCAATAACTCTCTTGTCATTTTTAAATAAATTTAAATCATTAAAAACATATATTAAGAAAAACGCTTTATACAATTTGTTATCACTTAATAAAAATTGGGTTGATTTGTGTGTGCAAAATTGATTACTTTCACGTGGCAATTAAGTGTAAAATGATATTCATAATTTAGAAAAAAAATTATAAGATTTTTCAACGTTCAATTTTAAGGTGATACAAATATAATAAATATTTTTAATCAACATGAGTGAATAATGAATAAAGATGTTTTAACTATTTATTTATTAATAGAATAATCAAACATATAGTAATATTCATAATTTTATTTAGATTATTTTTTTAGAATTAAGGTTGTTAAAATAGTTATTGTAATGTTAATAAATGGCGTGGATTATTGTTTGAGGTAAGCAAATTTAAGTTAACATTTAAGTAAATTTAATGAGTTTTAGGCATTGATTATAAGTTAAATTTGACCTCGGATGTAAAACAATTTGAATTAAAAATATTATCATTTAATTTATTTTTGAACTCGATTTATATGAGATTTTGTTATTTTAAATCTTGGATGTATTTTATCTTGAGATGAATAACAAATTACCAGTTATGTGCATACACAAACTCTTTATCTAAAAATCATTTTATTTCTTTTATACAATATTGTAGAGTTTGTTATTCATTTTGTATAGGCTATGCTTTGATAGAAATTTTAGTTCCATCAAATAGAGATTTATGAAGAACTTAGAGTAAGTACCAAATCTTCTTAATCAAAATTATTTATATTTGGGTTGAATTCTTAATAAGAATTGCTTTATTGATAGATTATGGAAAAATTAGTATAATATTAAATGAAGATCCACTTATGAATTACAAAGAATAATAAGTATTAATATTAAAAAATTGAATTAAAATAAGTCTTTTGTATTTTTCTGATATATTTTAGTTAGTTATATAATTATATTATTATGATTACGTAATATATAAGAACTATAATAAAATATAGTTTAATTGCTATATCTTATTTTTAAATATTATTAAATTGTTTGTTAATAATAAATTATATACAAAATATTTAAATTATAATTAGAGTATATTAAAAACATGTAAACACCATTATTAAATCATATTTAATGAGAATAATGTTGAGGTTTGAATATAAAATATTTTAAAATAATAATATTAAATTGGGATTCAATTAGTTGATTTTTTTATATTTAATTTAATCAATGTAACGTCTTTTTGTATATTTGAAGTAAGAGAAGTATATTTTATCAATTATATATATAATATATTTTTAAAAATTATTTTAGTAAATTTTTCATTAATTTATTTACAAACTAAATATATTTATTGTTTATACACATAATTTGATCGTAAAATATAAAATTCTCTTATATAAAATAATTTTTTCTCTCTCTTTATTCATTGTCTTTTTTTTTCTCTTTATCCCATTTTATTTTTCTAAATAAATACTCTAAATTAGAATTGGATAAAAACATGTTAAAGAAATTTTTTAAAATTAATATTAAATCATTTTATTTATGATAATAGTAAATAATTAATTTAAAATTATTTAACCATATAGTTAAAAATGTGAAATCAACGAATTTTAATATTGTCTTATTCTTCTAAGAAAAACAATGAAAGTAAAATAATTGATTTGCGTCATATTAACTAAATACCACAGTTTAAAATTTCATGCGGTTCACCTAAGTTGAAGGATTATGAATTTTGTGGACCAGACCCATTATTTTAACAAGTAATTTATAGATACTTAACTAACAAATTATATTTAGAGCATGGAGTGACGATAAATGTAAAGTATATCACATTATTAATTCAATATTTTATTAATTTTTTTAAAAATAAATGTTCAAAATTCATTCCCTCTTTACTTTCTTTTTATTTATTTTGAGTTGTTATTTTTATTAAGTTATTTGAAATTACAAAAAATTTAAACAATTTATTATATCATTCCTTTAATAAAAAGTTATTTTAAGTAATTAATACTTTATTTAAACCTATTAATAAAAAAATTTCATTATAATACGTTCATTTAAAATTGAATAATTTATTATAAATTTTATATTATTAATTTATTTTATATTTTCTAATTTTTTTTCCTTTTTTTATCTCTACTACTACTATTATTATTACTATTATTTTTAAGTGTTTTATTTTTATTCTTTTTTATGTGCCTTTTTAATTATTTTTTCATAAATAACTTAAAATAAAATATAATTGTTTTTTAAACTATACCCTACAACAATTAAAATATGTTTGTTTATTTTTAATATAATAGCATACTTTATTCTACATCTAAATGAAATACAATGTTTTGAATAAAATAAATATTTATGTATGTTTTAAGTTAGTTTATAATAAGACAAATATTTTAAAGATTACGTATAATTTATTTAATTAATTAAAAAATATTTTTTTGATAATACTATCGAATTTTAATATTTTTTACCATAAATATTATTTAAAATATTTATTTCATTCGAATATAATTTGAATATACACTACAAAAAAAAGCCTATTACCTACGGATAAAAATCCGTAGGTAAATTTTACATTACCTACGGATATTACCCACGGATGAAAATCCGTAGGTAAATTGTACATTACCTACTGAATTACTATCTGTAGGTAAATTATATTAAACTAAAAGAATTGTCACTAGCAAGAATCGAACCCAATACCTTAAAGTTGAAAACTGATACTCCAACCACTAAACTATTAGGATATTCTAATAATAATTTACAACTAAATTATACTTATATTTATTCGTGTAAATATATAAATATATAAATATAAAATATAAAATATAAAATATAAAATATAAAATATAAAATATAAAATATAAAATATAAAATATAAAATATAAAATATAAAATATATAAATATAAAATATATAAATATATAAATATATAAATATAAATATATAAATATATAAATATATAAATATAAAATATAAAATATAAAATATATAAATATATAAATATATAAATATATAAATATATAAATACATAAATACATAAATACATAAATACATAAATACATAAATACATAAATACATAAATACATAAATACATAAATACATAAATACATAAATATATAAATATATAAATATATAAATATATAAATATATAAATATATAAATATATAAATACAAATATATAAATACAAATATATAAATATATAAATATATCAAAATATAAATATATTTTATATTTTATATTTATATATTTATATATTTTATATTTATATATTTTATGTTTATATATATTTTATATTTATAAATATTTTATATTTATATATTTTATATTTTAAATTTATATATTTATATATTTACACTGGATAAATATAAATATAATTTATTTGTAAATTATTATCAAAATATCCTAATAGCTTAGTGGTTGGAGTATCAGTCTCCAACTCTAAGGTACTTGGATTCGAATCCTGCCAATGACAATTCCCTTAATCTAATAATAATTTAAAGTTTTGAAAATATAATAAATAAAAAAATATAATATAAAGGGGAGGGGGTCCTAGGTAATAAATAAAAATATTTTGTTTTAGGTGAGTGCATTACCTACAGATTATATTCCGTAGATAATTACCTACTGACCAAATTACATACAGATTTTACCCGTAGATAATAAGCATTTTTTTGTAGTGATATTTAATAATTTATTTATTTATTTAAAATACTGTGTTTTATTTAGATGTAGATTAAATTATATTATTATTTAAAATAAATCGTCCAATATAATTTAAAATATTTTGAAGCATAAATTTTTAAAAGCTAATAAATTTTTCATCCTTATGATTGGTAAAGGAATAATTAAAAGAGAAAAAGAAAGAAGAGTAAACTGTAGATAAAAATGTACGAGTGTGTATATTAGAATACATTAATTTTAGTTTCATTTTACTTGTCAAACAACAAATAATAAAAAGGAAATAAGGTTTTTCACTGAAAACCTCTTCCAATGTGTTGGGTAGATAAGAAGGTGAACAAAAATTGAATTGAGGTAAAAATATAAGTTATTTAATAAATTTTTGGTTCAACACGGAAGTGATTTCAGTTTAGTGTTGTAAAATGGTTGGTTAGGGTATTCACATTCAACCATAAAAATAAATAACAGGTTTAATCCATCTAAAAAGATATATTGTGTTTTTATTTCATTTACTTCATACATTATTATTTAAATTACCCTCCTACCATATATTTAAATAATATGTATAATATGCAAAAGCAAAAGTATTCTCAAACAAACGTCAAATTAAACTAGAAGCGTGTAAACACGGAACCTGAACCGCATCATCATCGTATCTTCTAGAAAGTGTAACCAGCAAAACACAACAAATACTTATCTCACAAGTTTAGAATATGAAAAACACCGTCCGATAAGCTACCAAACCCGACAACATTTCTTACGTTAAATTTAGGACTAGGTTTTGTATATGTTAAAAAAATAAGAAAGAGTTAGAGTGGAAGGATCCATGAATGTGAAAGATTGAGAAAGAAGTTGATTAGAGAAGTGGAAGAGAGATAGATTACAGGAAAGTCAGAAGCGGCAGCCACAGATGAGGTAGAAGAAGGCAGCGGTGAGAATGAGATAAACGGCCTCGAAGAGAGAGAGAATCTTGAAAGCGACGTCGTTGAAGAAAGAAGCAGGCAGCGAAAGCCTCTTCCACTTGAATGCAGCACCCAGGTACTTCCACCTCAGCGACTCTCCCTTCAGCCTCTTCAAGAAGCTTCTCTTCTTTCCAACCATGTCCCCTACTGATCAAGAGAGAAACGGTGGGGGTTGTGGATTTTCTTTTACCGGGGTTGTGGGCTTTCTTTAGCAGAGGTTGTGAGTTTTGTTTCGGCGGGGCTTCGTGGTGAGAAGAGAGGAAGAATACGTATTTATATATCAAGGGTTGGTTGCGTTTGGTTGGGTGGTTTGAGTTTGAAATGGGAAGAGTGGAACGAGAAGTTGTCCGCGTTTGGATGCATCGTGGTGGGGGCCACGTCTAGTCCAACGTGGGTGCTGGTGCCAGCTAAGGTGTGAAATGGAATCAAACCTAATACTGCCAAGTGGGAACTCTCTGTCTCTGCATCTTTAAAGATTGAAACCAAAGTTTCTTTAATAACCCTCCATCTTTGTTTTGGATATTATTAATCATGTTCTGGAAACTCATTTCAAAAGTTAGAAGTTCTTGCTTTTATATTTAAAGGTTAAATATGTTTTTTTAAAAACATTTTTTCTTTTTAGTTTATGATTAATCTATAAAATTTTTTAAATTTTTTTCAATTTTATTGTAACAAAAGTATAAAATATTATTAAATTTAGGTCTAAAATATTAAAATTATATTTTTTATTATTTTACTAATTTTATTAGGATACAAATGATTATTAAATATTAAATTTGGATACGAATAAGAAATAAAATCACATATTAAAAAAAATATATGATGATTTAATTCATCAATTTAAAGAACAAGGATAAAAACAAATTACAAAAAAAAATAGAACAAAAGGTAAAAGAATAATTTTCTCTGTTAATTTATATGTTCTAGATTTTTAATTATAGATATTAAAAATCAGTTACCAAATTTGGATAAAATTGTAAAAAAGATGTGTTCATGGAAAAAAAATTACAAAAATAATCTCCTTTATCTATCTATACTATATATCTTTTTTTATTAAGATAAAAAATTATTTGTTATTATTAATAGACATGCACGATCGAATGATTTGTTTGTAGATAGCATTTGAAATGAATAAATATACCTAGAAGTTTAACTGAGATAGTTGTGTTAACTGAGACTTCTGTTTTTAGAACAAAAAAAGTAATGTTTTTAATAAATTATTATTATTATTATTATTATTATAACTTTTAACATGCTTGAATAAATTTATTTAAAAACAGAAATAGAAGAAAAGTAAATTTTTTACTTTCTTTTAGCAACCTGAAGTAGAAAATATATATATATATATATATATATATATATATATATATATTAATGTGAATTATGATTTTTGAAAAAAAAAATTAAGAGTTGTTGTACATGTATATTTTTATATATACAAAATATATTTTATTTAGATATTTTTACATGTTATTTATATACTCATATGATAATATATTAAATATTAATAATATTATAATCATAATTAATTAAATTAAAATAATAATATAATATTTTTTTAATTTTATTTAATAATAAAAATATCTTAATATTTAATTTAAATATAAAATAATAAAGTAATAATACAATAACAACGTGATTAATACAATAACTAGTTTGGTGGCTAAAACTGGATGAATTTATTTTAAAGTTAGCTAAGTTAAAGTAAATCACTTTACGTCTACGTGTGTTTGATTATTAAGAACAGAAGCGCTTTGAGAAATGGTTTTTCACAGGACTCATCATAACTTCAACAATAAAGCTAATTTGACTTGCAGAATCAGTAACTTGTTGACATGTGGTTAGTCTTTAGACCAATAATGCATTGTAATTTGAAGGGCACGCCAGCCAAACAAAGGGAGGGGAATATGTTGAAATTAAGTGAATTGATAAACACCAGGTCAATGTTTAATCACATAAATTAATAATCCTAATTAAAGACTATAAGTATGCTTAATAATATATAGTTTTTCGGATAGTTAGGGATACATCTTCTTCTTCTTCTGCATCATCATTTATTCCCTCAAATTTTTATTAATATTATTGACTAGATCTTTGTTTTTTATTTGAAAAATCTTATTTGTTGATATTTGTCTTATTCTATGATGATCTTATCCATAAGATATGAATAATGTGTTCTCTCGGATGAGCTGGACGATGTTGGGGTCTATTGATTTGTGTTGGTAATGATTTACTTTACGGTGATGCACTATATTAATCTGTTATCAAGTGAGTAAGTTTTAAAGTTGATCTAAAGATAAACTTCATTTCTTGATTATAGCTGGCCAACTAAATTTAATAAGTATGAACAATGGATAATAAATGTAAAAATTAAGAATTTTAATATAAATAATATTAATCATGATAATTAAATCTAATAATGTTATGTTGTATAATATCATAACTCTTTTAAACGTAACATTCAATATAATTTAGTATTATATTTGAAAAATATAAAAATAGTGAAATTTGAAAACAAGTTTTGACAATAGAGTAAGAACATTTTCAAAGAAGTTTCAAAAGAGAAAACACCATGTGAAACCAATACTTCAGTCAAATAAATCTTATTTCTGTAGAGCTAAATTTTAAGTAACTTTATTATTTGAACAGAATACCTAAAACGCAAACATAGTCCATTTAAATTTATATATACGTAATATAACATACTCTATATTCGAATTACGTATTGTCTTTCCATGTTTAATTTTGTTAACATTTGTCTTTAAGTATATTATAAAAATATATTTTTTAATATACATAAATAACATTTTAGGTAAGAAAAATTGTTTTCGAATATATTATATTTGTAAAATTTAAGATGGTATTAATTACTTTTTTATTAATTATATTCCTATCTTTTAGTTATATTTATTACATAGAAAATAAATAACAAAATATTAAATAATATTTTAAATAGAAAGAATATTAAATAATAAAAATATATTAATAAATTTATAAAAATAATAAAAATTAATATTTATCTTCATTTGTATACTTCATCATATATTTTAAAAGGAAGAGAGTATTAATTACTCTTTATTTTATTAATTTATCTATTACTTTTCTCTCTTAACTATTATTATTATTATTATTTTATTAATCCACTTACTCATTATCTCTCTTATAATTTTCACATAATCAGAAATTAAGTATATTTAAAAAAATTAAAGAATTTTAAATATATATATATATATATATATATATATAAACTTTCTCCACTTTATTATTATAAAGAAAATATAAAAAAAAATCATTGATACTATCCGATAGACAAAAAAAAGTTAAATATTATCATAGAATAGGATCACGTTATTATTACTTTTTCCTTACAAATAAATATATAAAAATAGTAAAAAAATAAAAAAAGGAAATAATTAATTAGAAAAAAAATTATGAAAAGATAAAAAATTCTTAGTTGTGAGTGAAAATAAATAAATAAATAATATATTTTAAAATAGATATTTACTTTTAATATATTTTTATATTACGATATAATAATTTTCATATTTTAAACAAATAGTACTTATTTTCTTTGTATTTTTATAAAATAATGTTCAATTTTATTTTATTTGAAAACATATAACATTAAATAATTTTTTATATGATTTAAAAAAATTATTTAATATGAATAAAATAAAAATATAACTTTAGAGAGTTTATGCATACTTTTAAATATAATATGATAGGATTGACGTGGGATTGAGGACCAGTCAACGAGAAAGAGATGAAAGAGGTTAAGAGATGGTGGTGAGGAATAGTAAGATGAGGAATATAGGAAGAAGAAATGGTTGAAGAAAAGGCAGAGTTCCAACATCAAAGACTTTTTCCACGACAGGGTGAGGAGCAAACAGAGAAAAATAAGAAGTTGAATAAATAATTTTATGCATGGAAAAATCAAACAAAGTGGCAGAGACCAATTTCTTTCTTGCTCGGATGGTCAAACAAAGGTCCAACACAGCAACACCGGTAGTAGGTTCCTCCTTTGTACCATGCAAAATTAGAGTTATAAGATTTATAACGTTCAATCTAAATTAGACTTACATTCATAAAATTACTCAAAAGTTAAATTTTTTAATTTTTTTTGATTTATTTATTAATAATAATAATTATTATTATAATATTTTTTAATATTTAAACTTTAGTTAATATCTAACATTTTATTGCATTACTTTGGAAATAATAATAAAAATATTGTAAAATTTAATGCAGTTAATCCTTAATTATTTATATAAATTATTTCAATTATATATTTTTAATTGTTATATTGTGTATTTATTATTATTATTATTATTATTATTATTATTATTATTCATATATTATATATTATAATAATTCTATTCAAATTAAACACATTTTTTTATTTCACTCAGTTTATTCCTTGACAACATATAGTAATGATTTCTTTACATAAGCAAATTTCATTATGATGAAGTTCCTCTATGATCAAATAACGGTACTAAAGAGTAACATGTAAAATCATTGACACTTACAAATTAAAAAATAAAGAAAAAGAAAACTAGGAAATAGACCAATTTACGAAATTGATTTTTTCAACATTTTTAATCAAATAATCCCGACCATCAAGATGAAGAATATGATGTTAGGAATTAGATGTTCAATTTTCAGTCTGATCCAACTATAACTAAAATAAAGATCACAGTATTATAAAATACCCTAGAGATACTTAAAAGATATAAATTCTTAACCTTTCACAAATTTGATTAAACAATTTACTCCTTACTCTTTTGTCTTCTCCTTGCCACTCTTGAACTTAAATTTCAACAATCTTTCGATATTAATTAAAAAGAATTTAGAGAGTTTTGTTTCAGTGAGATGGACATTTAAAAAAAAAATTCATATTAACTATTTATTTATAGAGTTTTTCAGCCAATCGAATATATATATATATATATATATATATATATATATATATATATATATATATATATATAATTACAATCTCCTTATCTAAAATTTTTCATTCTAGAAAAAGAATTTACAAGTAAATAAATAAGAGAAGAATGCCGGGATGTTTGCAAATCCTAAGTAAAATCACCAAATTTATCATCTTATTCATTTTCACCATATTCATTTTAGTTTATAATTAGTTTGTTTAATCCAATATTCATCTATATGAATTAGTCAAGCTACTATTATTTGATTGCAGAACATGATTTGGATCATGCACCTACTTTTTAAATTAAGTTAGAATATGTTTTGTTGATTAATTAATTAGGAGGTACTATCGGGTTTTCACATCGATTTTAGAATATTTAGATATATAAAATCAATTGTAAAAAAAACTGGTGTTATATGTCACTTTCTACACTTATTAATTATAGTCCAAAACCGATATAAAAAGTGATGTTATATGTTATAACACCAGTTCTTTTTACAATCGATGTTATATGTTTATTTTTTAAAAATAAATTATATGTATCACACTTATATATTTCAACATTTTTACACTTAATCATCGACGAAGTGTTATTTGTTTTTATATTTAAATTAATTTTATATTTAAATTAATTCACATATAAACAATGTAGACAACACGATGTAATTGTTATTTGTTTTTATATTTAAATTGACTCACATATAAACAATATAGACAACATGATGTAAAAAGACAATATTGTACTAGTGAGGTAGGCTAGCTCATAAGTTACTAGACCAATCTTCAATTTAGGAGTTAACTTCTTATATACAAGAACTTTTAACTTCCAAAAATACATATTCTTCAATATCAAACTCCAAAGGTTTCTATCTTTGATTAATATATTGCTTATGTCCACTCATCGAAGTCTTTAACTTCCTTCTATCTCTCAAACTTTATTTTGCACTATCTATTATTAAACTAATATAAATTTTTATTTTTTACTAACATAAAAGTGTTTTACACTTCTTTTTAATGTCATTTTAATACTGTGATTATTATTATAACTAAATTTCATGATAAAAACATTTTCTTCTTAACTTCTTAAATGATCCAACAATCTCAATAATTTTTAAATAATTCTCTTGACTTTCTATCTATCTAACAATAATATACAAAACTTAGTCTTGTCCCTGAAATCTCCTATAAAATATCAAAATCCAGTTACAAATTTAAAATTTGGATTAAAAATATATTCTTATACATATAATCATAACTAAATTAACTTTGCCATAAATATTTAAATATTCAAATCCAGACAATTATAAAACTTATAAAATAAAGTTAAACTTCACTTCAACAACCTTATCACTAAAAAAAATCTTTAATTTACTTTTTACCACTTATATATCTACGTTATTTTCCTAAAAATATATAATATATTCAACAATAAAATTCTGTTATTAATGTTATAAAATTATAACTTTCCACTTTCTAACTTAGTAATAATATTGTAGAAAACAAAAGAACATACATTTCTTACATTTTCTTTTCATAAAAATATAATCTCTCATATCCCTAATAATAACATAATATAGAATATTCAATTTTTAAAAAATATTTTACTGAAATTAGTATAATATAAAGGATTTCTATGATATATTTCAACAGTTAAATACATTAGTATTCAGAAAACAATATAACAAAATTGTTACTTAAGATAAATTAACAACTACTTCATGTTAATCTATTTTATATTTTATATTTTATTTATAAGAAACTATTTTTAATTGATTTTATTCTCTTAATCACTCAACCATACTTCTTAGAAAGCAGTGTCACGAAATAATTAATTGTTGAAACTAAGTTTGATGATTGATCATAAAGTATTGAAGTAAGGCATGTGCTCCTAGGATACAAGTTACAAGTTACAATTTTTAATATGGTAATTAATTAATTTGGTTTCTGCCTACTTACAAATTTATTTAAATCCTAATAATATCTTAAATATTTAAACTTCATTCATAATTAACAATTAAATGAATAATCAATAAGAATGAAAATCTCTAATGGTAGCAAAACAAATATGATTATGTCTAAAATAATAGTAAAAATGGTTATTTACGTTTTCCAACGGAGGATAAAAATAAAGAAAGTCGATGAAAACTTTACAACTGACAAATTGAGTTAAAATTAGAAAAAAAGGTCAAAAAATTCCGTTTGAATGATAGAAAAAAAAAGTAAAATATAATAAATTATCAACATAACATTTTTAAAATATAAAATTATTAATATAGAAACTTGGATTTAGTAAAAATTCAAAGAGGGTGAGTATTTACTAAAGTAGAGAGAACGAAACAGGAAATTTATTAAAAAAAAATGAAGAATTAATTATCAAGAACAAATGTATTCAACTAAAAAAAACTAAACAATAAAGGAATTTTTATTTTTCAATAGAAGAAACAATTCTAAACAGTAAAGGTAAATGATTAATGTATTTTTTATTTATTTAATTTACATCCTCAAAATACTTAAAATATACGTTGCCTTACCTTTTTTATATATATATATATATATATATATATATATATATATATATATGTATGTATATGTATATGTATGTATATATTATTGTATAAAAAGTTCTAGCTTATATATATATATATATATATATATATATATATATGTATATGTATATGTATGTATATATTATTGTATAAAAAGTTCTAGCCATGCATGCATATACACATAAAATTTTCTTGAGACATCAGTTTTTTTTACTAACTTGAAAATTTATGTATGAATAAAATTAAATTATGAATATTTATTATTGGAAAAATGTACAGGTATACCAAATTTAAGAAAACAAATAAAATGTATGAAATAGATAATATTTAATTATATTATTAATGTTGCATTAATAACCTTACATTATTTGTGCTCTGTATTAACACCACAGCTCCATGCCAGATACAAAAGGTTCATCACAGCATTGCTTCCATCCTTTCTTTTATTAGTTAGAATGGAAGGGAAGATGATCAAACAGAAGCAAAAACGAGAGATTAAGAAGATTGAGAACAATAGAGATCTTCTCATCACTTTCACAAAAAGAAAACGTGACGTTCACAAGAAAGCTAGTGAGTTATCAACTCTCTGTGGAGCAAAAGTTGATATACTTATGCATACTTCATCTGGAAATTGGTTCAGTTATGGGGAACCTTCTCACCGAGCCATGAGAATCTCTAATGAGAATGAAAACCCTACAGAAGATTTCATCAACCAGCTTGTGGAGGATCAAGCCAAATCAGAGATGTATGAACTATGTGAAAAAAACAAGACACTTGTAGATCAAATGCACTATGAGGAAGAACGAGAGAAAGAACTTAGAGAGAGTCTGAAGACAAGAAATGCCAGTGGTTGGTGGGAGGCCAAAGATCTTAATCGTGAACAAGCCAAAGAAATGAGGGTTTCTTTGATGGAACTCAAACAGAAATTGGAAAATGAACTTTCTGTCAAGCGTAGAGAGAAAGAGAATTCTTCTCATGGTAAGGGCTTTTGTTCTTATTCTTGTTTGTTGGTTGCTTTTATATTAATGATTTCTTCATGGTTTTCAATTTAATTTATATGGAAGTAATATCATTTTGTTGTTGTTGTTGTTGTTTTAGCTCCCCCTAATCAAGTGAATGGATTCAATTTTTGCCCTAATTACACCAGTGGAAGTAGCATATCTGAAGTTGTGTTTGGTGCTAATAATGAAGCTTGTGTAATGGCTGCAACTGAAAGTATTCTTCCTGATATATCTTTTAGTCCCATAGAAGAAGGGAAAGAGTTCAAATTTTTTCCATATGGTGAACGAAGGGAAGATCTATTTGATATTGTTTATCCTCACAAAAATATTTATCATGGATACAGTTTTTTTGTTGATGGTCCAAAAGATAATGGTAAATCTGGTTTTGCTTCATTTCCTGCAAACCAAATGCAAGGACTTAACCCTGTTGATGCAAATGGAAGAACCACCAGTGCTCATGTTTTCTCATCATTTTCAAATCAATCCCGAGGAGATAACACATTTCTACCCAATCCAAATAATGAGACTATTGGAATAAGAGGTAGTTATGACTTTGCCTTCTCTTCTTGAAATCAATGTTGAGATAATGACCCTTTTTTATTTTCTGTGATCCAGGTAATGTTGGTGGAAATGATGGTGGTGCTCTCTTTTCCTTCTCCCTTCTAAACCAACAGGAGGAGACTAATCCGTTTATGGACATTGAAAATGAGCTGAATGATGATTTTTCTTTTCCTCTATTCAGTGGTTATGATGACCAAGGCTGCTTCTAAAATTTGTTAGCATCATTACAGACATGTCTAATATTTGAATTCTTTAGTTGAATCTTTTTATGTTCAATCATGGTGGAAGATTTGCTTATTTTGTTTGACTTGTGATATATTTGAACCCATTTTGGGTAGTTTGTCTTCTCATCGTGGAATAAATCTGCTTTAAGGTTCATGGATTCATGTTTTGTTTTCATTAAATATTCTGAACTCTTGAAACGATAAATATAATCAATAGTTTGCTAACAAAATGAACTGAAACAATCTTTTGTTGGGGGAGGTAATAAAGAAAAAGAGAGAATTGAAGTTGGTATTGCTTTTGCAGCATAAGTAAATTAGTAATAGGAATAATAAAATGGAGATATTTCGTCCTAAAAACTATTAATTTTAATTCTTTAGTTCATTTTGAGTAGTCTTTTCTAATCTATTGATGTATTTTAAAACGTATTTATATATATATATATATATATATATATAAAAAAATAATAATTAAAAATATTATATTTTTTTATCAAATTATTAAAATATATAAATATGTTATAATATTATAATTTAAATTATGAATATTAATTAAATAAATTTAAATAATTTATTATAATTAATTATTTGAACATATAAATATAGTAATATTTTTAATTTATCTAATAAAAATATTAATTAATAAATAAAAACTTAAAAATTATTCATATAATTAAAGATATATTTTTTAATTATTTTTTAAATAAAACAATTTTAAAAAAATGTGTTAATCCTAATAAATATTGTCATGGTTATTTAATGGTTATCTCTAATCAAATATGATTAATAGTGAATTAAATTTTTATTTTTCATGTCACGAGTTTAAAATCGTGAATTTTTAATAAAAACAAACTGACTAAATAATAATATTCTTTTTTGAACATATTAGAGAAACAAATTATTTAATAATATTCTCTTTTAAAACAAATTTTCATATAACAAGATTTACTTAAGAAGGATAACTTTATATGGTGCTGCTTTAGCTACTACAACTTTTGAGAACCTTAAAGTCGTTGTTACTTCTACACCGATTTTGATTTTGTCTCTGTTTGATCTAGTTTTCACTGTTCAGATAGATGTCTCTGGTTCTGGTATGAGAATCGTTTTATCACAACAAGGACACCCAATTGCTTTTTTCAATAAGCAATTTTGTCCTAAATTACGTAATTCATCAGCATACATTAGGGAACTCTGTGTTGTCACATCTGCTATTCAGAAATGACATCAATACTTGCTCGATCGCCACTTCATCATCTACACTGATCAACAGGTCATCAAGGAATTGTTATCTTAGATTATGCTAACTCCTGACTAGCAGTCCTATGTAGCCAAACTATTAGGGTTTGACTTTGAGATACATTTCAAACACAGTAAAACAAACACCATTACAGACGCACTTTCCCGTGTTTCACCTGATGTAGACTCATTCTTCCTCATTTCTGTGTCTCAAATGGACTTTCTCCAAGACCTTAAGCACACTCGCACTTCTGATGCTACTTTCTTAGATTTTAAGAGTCATCTTTTGTAAGACCCCTCCATGTTTCTTGATTTTTCCATCCAATAGGACCTAATACTCTATAAAAGGAAAATTTGGCTTCCCAAGTCTTGTTCCTTGATTCTCTTGCTCCTCTTTGGCTGGTCACCCAGAAACTATTTGTACATTAGCTAAAATCAAGGCTAATTTTTATTGGGATTGTATGTGGAAAGATGTTCTCTCCTTCGTTACTCACTGTACCACTTGTCAGCAAACCAAGATCCTCATCCAACGTCTCTCAGGCCTGTTACAACTTATCCCTCCTCCATAATTGGATTATCCCCATTTCAGGGCCACTCTACTATATTGGTTGTGGTGGATCGGTTCTTTAAAGGTGCACATTTTGGTATGTTGTCTCCATCATTCACCGCCACTAAGGTCGTTAATCTCTTCACTAATTTGGTGTGCAAATTACATGACCTTTCTTGGAGCTTAATTTCAGACCGAGATCCTATATTTCTCAGCCACTTCTTGCGAGAACTTTTTCGTTTGAGTGACACAAAGTTGTGTATGTCCACAACTTACCATCCTCAAACAGATGGACAAACCGAGGTCGCAAATAAGATCCTCCAATAGTATTTGCGTTGTTTTGTCTACCGACCATCTCTATGGGGCAAATTCCTTCCATGGGCAGAGTGGTGTTTCAACACCACCATTAATTCCTCTATTGGTTTCACTCCATTTAAAGTTATGTTTGGTCGTCCTCCACCAAACATCCCTCAGACTTTGGATATGACTACTACCAATGTTGCAGCATAGTTTGAAACCAGTTGCAGCATAGTTTGAAACCAGTTCCCGCAAGGAAATTCTTCACAAATTGCAGCCCAATATTCTCAAAGCACAACAAACCATGAAACGCTGGGTAGATTCCCCCAACGTGATGTTCACTTCAAATTCGGTGACTGGGTTTACGTACGGCTTCGCCCACGTCGCCAACACTCTCTCACTGCTCAAGGATTATGTAATTGAATGATTAAGTGGTAGTATTGGTAGAATTTGGTTAGGCAACAGGGAGCATGTCTAACAAGCTTTATTTTCTTTTCCTATTTTGCACTATTTTGCACATTACATGTATGGTGCTATATAAGCACAACTAGTGATTAAGAAAGGGGGGAGATAATTTTGACAAAATTCCTCTTTGTTATTCTCATTCCTTCTGATTATTGCTTTTTGTTTACTATGGTGTCCTTTCACAATGTCTCACATCTTTTTCTAGTATTATAATATTATTCTTTGACTTTAAATATTTCAATTATGCATACAATAGATTTTAAAAATATCGATTTAGACACATTATTGGATAAAGTCATAGATGAAAAACTCAAAGACAATAATGATAAAAAAATCATGAGGCTAAAACATAAATACCAATAATAAGTCAATAACACTAGTGGTGATATACAATGAAGGAAGATAGTTCATCAAAATTGTGAAAAAAGTTATCATCAATTGTTCGATGACTATTTTGCTAAAAATCCTATATACATGAAATCTCAATTTCAAAGAAGGCTCCATATGCATAGGGATGTTTTTGCAAGATTTATAGAAGCTCTTGACAATCACGATAGTTGTTCCATAATGAGGTTAGATGCAATACGAAGAAAATGTCTATCACCTTTATAAAATTGCACTACTATTATTAGCATATTGACTTATGACTTACTTACTGATAGTATGGATGAATATATTCAAATTGGTAAAAGTAATATAGTGGAATGCTTGCAATAATTGTATAAAATATTTGTGTAGTATTTCGAGATGAATATTTAAGGATGTCTAATTACAACAATATTGTTTGATTACTACAAATAGGAGTGACACACGTAACTTTCTAAGTATATTAGGATCAATTAAGTTCATGCACTAGGAATGGAAAAATCAATTTTTTTAAAATAATCATACTAACCTAACAATCATTCCGCAAATAGTGACATAAAAGACTTGTGGATTTAATATGCATTTAATATTTGGTATGGATTCGTGTTATTGTTAAACTTTCTCACCTTTCTCTCTCATTGTTACATTTCCAAAGTATAATAAATTTAATAATAAGAAACAAAATTATTACTCTTTGAGAGGTGATGAACTTAATTTCCACTATGAAAAATACTAACTAAAATATCTCACTATTCAAACAACAATGTCTAGTAAAAAAAAAAACTTATAAAAGGTGACATCAATCATTAAAATACAAAAAGTGAATTATGGTTCTTAATAAATTTTTTTTGTCTCAAATATTTTAGACAGCATTTTAAACAATAAAATAAATAGTGACTTGGATAAAATTTAGGAGAAAAAATTTAAAAATTATTAGAGATAAATTTCTAAAAAAAATTGAATAATTTATGATGGAGAAAAAAATATATTGATCATATATTATACAATAGAATTTCCATATTTTTAAATTTTAAACATCTTATAAATCGATGGCAATTAGCCCACTAATTGTAGGCCCAATAGGGAGTGTAGAGAGATAAGCACATATTAAGAATTAATCAACCAAATAATTAAGTCATTAATTACAAAAACCCAAAAATACACGTGAGATTATGAAGGTAAAGTCAAAGAAGGTAGTCAACAGAAGGAGGCGGGTTTATTATATTTTAAAAAAAAACCTTAAAATCGCATGGCGGGTTCACCTTATATTATTAATTAACTAATTAATATATTTATTATAAATTTTATATTTTATTTTATTTCCGATGGATGCCCCTCCACTAAATCAGCGAAACTGTATCACGTTTTGTTGGTGCTGTTGCTGTGAATGAATCTGCGATGCGATACGATACACCCACTCATCACATGCATATGCATATGCGTATATACGCGTAGATCTGGAGGAGTGAGTAGAACAGAGGAGAAGGAGAAAGAACAACGCACGCGGTGATTGTTTGTCTCGCACGCACGCACGCACGAGGCCATGTCGGGATTCAGAGACGCTCGCTGTTTTCCGCGTCTTGTCCTCGCTGTGAATCTCGCTCTCGCTCTTCTTCACGCCCTCGTTGCTTCCCTTGCCTTCTTCCAGGTTCTCTCTTACGCTGCTTCCTGCATTTGCGTCTCCCTCCGCAATTTAGGTTTTCGCGTTTTTTTTTTCCATTAGGGACGCGCTCAATGGAGAGAATGTGTTGAATTCGGGAGGATAAAAGAAAAGTGTATTTTGAGCCTTTTTAATGTTTATTCTCCGTTATCGTTTGCGGTGACGGTTTTCCGAATTCAATCACTTGATATTATGAGCGGTTTTAATTTTCAGGGCTTTTTGTTGAAACCTTTTTTTTTTTAATGTTCAACTGTCACTTTTAGTATGCTTGAGTGGTTAATTGACTTAATTTAGCTACTCTTGGAGTTGACTTTTGTGGCTGCACTTTGTCACTGTATAGTTTGGAGAGATTTGGATTGGAATGATATTCCATAACACTGATTTGAGATATTAAGCTCTGTGCTAAAGTGGAATGCTGAAGACTGAAGTTGTTTGCGTTTACTTATTGTCGATTTTTTTCTTTTTTAATTTGGGTGCTCCAGTTGATGAGGATACACTTGAGAAATGCGCAGGTTGGTTGGACTCGGCAAAAAGTAAGTTCATTTTAAAGGGTACTTGTCTGAATTTTCTCCAATAACTGGATCTTTTCTGAATAGATAATCCTGTTAATGTGGTAAATGTAATAAGTGATTGGTTGTCATTCGCCACTTACTGGTTGGTACTGTAGCCTCACTGTGTATAACAGTGCTGTTGTAATTATGTCTCTAGTATACTGATTACCGAGATTTGAGGGTTTTCAATGTAGCACTTACTAGAGCTTTAGGATGAGTCATTACTCAAAAAGTGTGTATATTGAAGGCTAAAGAATGTGCTTTTGTGACTACTTAAAGTTACTGTGTTTAGTAATCTCGATGGACATATGTGCTGCCCTCACTTCAAAATTCAACGGCCCTTTTTTATCCTTTCTATATTTTGTTGATGGTTTAGGGGGTTTGATATATGAGTAAAAATCTTTAATGGTGAATTTATGCAACAATTTGTAATCACAATGTAATGTGTCTATGAAATAGTTCAAGATAGTCCTGTCCTTTATAATAAGAAAGGATGGAAATGGAGAGAAATATTGCAATGCAGTTAGGCATTATAACATTGCTCATCGGAATATACTTCTTCTATCTCTGAATTTTTATAAATATATGAACTTTTACAGATTTTTAGTTTTCATGCCACTCAGTTCTAGGGTTTTTTACTTGCTATTACCCCAGGATCTGTTTATACATATTAGATTTCTAATGAAATGTAAATACGATGGGTTGCAGGTGTTCCATCTATTGATTGGCTCTTCTAATTTGGGTTAGTTATATTTTACTTATGATGTTCAAGGATATCGTTATGTGTTACTTATTTTTCATCATTTCCTCTCTTATTTTGTGGTTGATTAAGCCTTTTAGCCTTTCCTAGTCTCCTACACTATAGGAGCCCATTTTGATATTTTATCCAGTACTTGTTATAATTGATAAATGATTGGGTAGATAGATTTGGTTTGTGGCTACATCACTTTCATCATAAAATTTATAACTTTTTAATTGTCTCCACATTCATTGGTACTGCCAATTTTCAAGTTTGTTTTACCTGAGAGTAGCTCTATACTTTGGCAGTTTGACCTGCTTTTCCTATTTGGCTTCTTTGTTTTCTCTCTATTCTATTTTCATTTTGTTTTACATCAATACCTTGGCTGAGATGGATATATTTCTAGTTTTTCTCTACCAAACATCCATAGTTGTTTTATCACATCTTATACTAACGGAAATTTTATTTCTAGTGTTTCTCTACCAGCTATGAAACATCGATACTTCAATTTGAAATAAACCTATGAAACATCAATACTTTTATTTGTTTCATGTTTAATACTTTTGGATACTTCACCCATACCCTAAACTGTAAATCCGAAACATATAAGTATCTGTAATATGGAAACATATAAATATTATTTCTTCATAACCAAAGAAGAAATTTGTTTTTTATGAATTATCTTAAAAAGGTAATGAGATCGATAGTGCTATTCCTATATGTAAATAATAGAAAGTATTTTACAATTACCACAATGTCTAAAATATGTGATTTTAAATTTGGATTTGTGTGATTGTAGTTTTATATTTATTATGTTTTATGAATTCTTATACATTTAAAATTTTTTTAGAATAAGTGTATCGTCGTATTGGGATACACATATCATATCATGCATCACAGTCTACCAAAGGTCCATTTTACTTTGAGGAGTGATAAGAGATATGCTTGATACTTGACTTTTATTTTCCCTTATGCCTCTAGAACTGTCATCAAAATCCCAAAAAGTATGATTCATGTGCAAAAGGAAATAAATATATACACCTATGAAGCACTTTCCAGTTCTGAAATGTCAGGCTATTAGCAGTGCTATATATACTGAGAATTTGGATACCAAGGGAAAAATGCTTTGTATTCCTTACCCCTGAGCATTTTCTTTCCATTCTTCCTAAGTATAAGTGCTGAAGATGGGGATGAATCCGGCTAGACCCCTAAAGGCTAAAGGACTAACATTGCATCGGCCTTGGTCATCATTCTTTAGCAAATTGGTAAACTTGATAGTGAGTCTGTCACAGCAGACAGTTACCCTGTTACAACCTAAAGAAAGTATGGTCTTAACTGCCCTCCCTCTTCTCTTCCATGTACGTGTGTTAAGAAAGGCATAATCATGCTATTTCATATTAATTAGAAATTCTTTAAATGGTATAGGTCAAGTAATGAAGCCTTAGACTTTCGACAGTTAGTCCAAATCTTATCTGTTGCACATTGAAAGTCAGACCAAATTGGGAATCTTGCATTAAATGGAAAACATAATTTGAGTATCTTTGCTTAGGTAATGATAAATCCGATTGTGCAATGAAATGGTGCCCTAATTTTGTCTTATAACTTTATCAAGGGTGAACTCATTGCTCATGCTCCTTGATCATAATTGAAAACTTGTTAAGTCTAACATTCCCTTGACCTTCCAAGATTGCAATGGCCGATATCATGGGTAGCGTAAGTATAGGGTTTGCACAATGAGCTTAATGTAAAACAACTTTGGTTTCATGCATGACAATTCTTCTGTGCAAAAGAGATATTCTTTCGATAACTTTGTCATCTATCCAATATATGAAAGGTTCTGCTTTCATAACTTATAACAAAATACATGCATCAATGAATAAAATTTGACCTGTCAATACCCTCCCCACATTTTCTCTTTATTCCATCTAAACTACTCAATTTAAAAATTTCAGGTTACGTCATTTATTTGGCATTGACACTTGTTGCTGCTTGCAAGGGATGGAGCTGTTGGTCGCACTCGTGTGGTTTCATGTTTATGGGTAAGCCTCCATTCTTTACCGACTAGACACCTGTGATATATTTTAAGCCTTAATCAAAATGTTTACACTGTTGAAAATTGTTTTGCAGCTTTCCCGAAAGTACTTTTTTTTGCAGCATTTCTTCTTCTTTTATCATTCTGGTATGTAATCTTTCTTATCATTGATGATACTTAAATTTATTTGATGAATCAGCAATGCTTGCTAGAAAAATTTACTTGTATTGTAGCAAGTACTAACACACCCTCTGTAGGAGGGATGACAATGGATAGAAGCTAGATAAGATTATATGTTCCAACACTCATATGCTTACGGATGGTAAATTTAATGACATTATCTCTTTTATTAGTTATTATTATTTTTTTCATATTATTTTATCTCATCTTTCTCACGTGTGTACAAGATAACAATTACAAGCAATCTTTTCGATATGGTATCAAAGTGGTACCATCCTTCTTAACATGTTATGTTACTGTTGAAAGTCTCACATCGCCTGTCTCATGTTATTTGGTATGATTTAAATATATGTTAAGTTACTCCATATATTGTCAATTGGTTTTATGTTGGAACTTTAACATGGTATCAGAACCAAAACCTAACATCTTTTCTGTTATTGTCTTGGGCCAAGAGTTGTCCTTTCGTGGTGGATCAAAAGTATCTTTTGCCTGGTCCTACAGGATTTATTGGAGGGGGCGTATTGAAAGTCTCACATCGTCTGCCTCGTGTCATTTGGTATACATGTTATGCTACTCCACATATTGCCAATTGGTTTTATGTTGAAACCTTAACAATTACTAATCCACAATAAGGCAACTTTTTTCCTAGAGGCACTAGCCTCGAATTTCTCTCTCAAGTAAACAATATTCATTGCAACATGTTTTACTCTCCAACAACCATCGTGCCCTCTGAAATTCTTTGCTCTCTAAAAGTTGGCACCCTATAAGCACTTTTGCTCTCCAATAGTCATCATGCCCTTTTAGAACTTTTACTCCTTGACAATCATTGAGAATTTTTGTTCTTCAGCAGTCATTGTACCCTTTGAGCATTTTTTTCTCGTCAACAGCCACCACGCTTAAACTCCAACAATCTCCCCCTATTAGTATGATTCTCTTCAAATGAAAGCTCTTATCCAAAAGCACTCTTACTTGTACCATTGTTCACCCCAATGGAACCCAACACTTGAATCCTTGCTAGAAAGACTTTTGATAGAAGGGGGATCAATTAATTCATCTTCAACTCCATCGCACTTGTCTAAGCTGATTAACAAGGTGAACGATCAACTTTAATACTACTTGTTAGAAAATTTGAGATAGAGAAGCACAAGACAAAATTTCACTAATGGACCCCAAGCCAATCACATAAGTGAACAATACACCATTTTTAATGTAAAACCTTAAGAAAATAGGCTTGTGGATCTATTTCACTTAGATGTTACTCAATTTGTTTATTTCTACACAATGTAAAACACCAACTCACTTGAACTCCAACAAGTTGTCTGATGCTATTGTGCTCTTATCAAAGGTATTTTCACTTCATGGAAAAGTGAAAAGCATAATGTTTTTCCAAGGTCCAATATAAAGGGATAGTATTGCCTTTTACCACATTGTACATTGCCTCCTAATCCTACTTTCCTTTAACAAATAAAGCATGCTGAGATTTGCTATCATTTAATTCTTGAAAAGATTGAAGTAGCAAACATCTTCACCAACTCTTCATGGATCAAGGATGTCATACATAAGTAGCAAGATGAATGCACACAACTTATGTGCACCAGCTCTTGGGACAGGTGTTGAGATTTTATAAGTTGAAATTTGGGTTAGAATGATTGATTGATTGTATTGCAATTATTTCCTTTTATTAGTTAGGGTAATTAGGCTACTAAATATCTTGTAGATCTAGTGATACCTAGACCCACATGGACACATACCCACAATTTCCGTGGGTTCAATCACCTAGCCCGAAACCATTTAATGGGTAAGACCTCTACATTGCAAGTAAATTTTGCAACTGGCCATTTTGTCCAAACCAAATTGTCCTTCCTACCCTTGAGGAGTGATTCTATTCCTTTCTTATCTCCCTGCTCATCACTTTTGTTTCTTTTTCCATCTTACAACTGTAGTTGTAAATCTTTGTTTAATTTATGGTAGTATGATTGCTAAAATTTGCAATTCAGGCTGCCAACATTGACATGTAAAAAATTGTTTTATTGAACTAGTATTGGGAAATTATCTTTGCATATGTTTGTGTATATCATCAAATTAGGCCCCTGATTGCTCAATATGTCTGAAACTTTGATATTCAATCAAGTAGAATAGCGATACATGCAACAGACCTTATCTAGTGGGATAAGGCTGTTTGTTATTGTTGCATGGCTAAATATGAACTAGTTTCTTTGCATTTGGGTTTCCTTTTACAGGGTTGACCTTTGCCATCAAGCAGATGATGATGATGACTATGAAGGAAGTTTTTGTGAAAACCCTTTACTGGAAAAGACATCCAATGAATCAAACATAGCAAGCATAGACAGCCATCGAAAGTGCTTTCCTCTTCGGCTTGCTCGTGTTGGAAATCGGCAAAAGATTGTGATTTTGGTATGGGAAACAATGAATGTTTCTTATGCAGTTCTCTGATTTTGTAATGTATCTTTCCCCTTTATTGACTGTTTTCTTTACAATGTATTTCCTTTGTGTATAATGATTCGTGGTTTTCCAGGTTACATTGATAGTTTTCATCACCTTGATAGCATTTGCTGTGATAATTTGGATTGGGCTAGGAAAGAATCCCATTGATTCCGAAGTGGCAGCTCAGGTTTGGGCATTGTCATTTTAGCTTGTTTATAATCTATTCATGAAAAAGGACTTCGATATTAAATGGACTGGCAGAGTATTTTGTTAATGAAAATATATTATTATTCATATAGCCAATACCTGGTGGAAAAAGGCTTCGGTTGCTGTTGTTATTCATGATCAAGGTTTTAAGTAGCATACTGTAGCTCTGCTATAACAGCAAAGCGGACCCTGCCTACACGGGCTTCTTTGGCTGAGCGTCTTACTGTAGCAGTAGCAGATTGTTAGGGGCCTATATTGGCATTATAGCAGTGCTTGTTCATTCCAAAAAACCCTTTTAGTGTGGATTGTGACCAAAATTATCTTGCAGGTATATTTAGATCTTTCTGCCATTGGAATGCTTTTGTTGGGAGGAGCATTAGCATGTTATGGTGAGCAACTGCTATTCTATTTCTCCATTTCAAGTTTTAGTGGTTTTTAATGTAATTTGTTTTGTATACTCGAGTGGATATATACCGCTTGTTTGTATGTGGAAGTGCATCTGTGTTGCGCAATGCTCAAACCTAGATACATATGTATGTATTCATCTGATTATCTAGCAGGCATGTTTATTGTCCAATTAAATGAATTTTATGTTCTCATAATTCATGTGCCTCTTGCATCATTTTTTATTACTACTTCTGTTCTCATATATAACAAAAAAAAAACTAACTTTACACAGATTAAGGAAAACATTTTATTGCATTAAATTTTACTAATCTCTTAATATTCTTCCTAAAATGTCCTTCCTGTGAAACAAGAAATACATATGATGTTATAGCCAAAATTCAGACATTAATAAAGTATGGGTATTTTAGGAAAAGTATCATTAAATGACGTAAAGCTAGTTAAAATTTGCTTATATTTGAGAACAAGAAAAGTGTGATTTGTTTTTCTTACAAATGAGAATGGACGTAGTATTTGATTATATACTAATACAAAAATAGACAAATAATAACAAAACTATGTAGTCAAGAAACATACTTGTTATAGTAACATACTGGGTGCTTTGTTCTTGCTAAAAAATCTGTATTTTTTTTGTATAATACCCAATTATAAAATAAATCTTGGTGAACAAGATGATACTAAACTTAAGCATATTATGGGCAAAAGTTAGCTGTAAATAATAACATAACAGATACATTAGTACATAATAACCTATCTTTCCCAGTTCCCTTATTGTTCTAGCACTAAATGCTTTTGACATTTGTCATATTATTCATATAAAAATTGTTATTTATGGAGCATTACTTCAAAATGTTGGTATAAGCTGGATATATTTTGTTGCACAATTTGAGAGGATAAACACTAGAGAGACTTCACAAATGGTTCATGAGCCAACACACAAGAGAAATTGACACGATCTTTAGCCCAAAATCGTAGGACAATAGGTTTGTAGGACTTTCTTTATATGTTGTTTAATTTGTCCATTTCTACAAAATATGAGACTCTAGCACAAGCTTGAACTCCAATAAACTCCCTTCAAGTGAGTCCCTTCCACATTGTAAACACCACCTGGATTCACTACCAAGAAAACTTTTGATACAAGAAATCATTTGCACATTGGGATCCACTACCATCGTACTCATCTAAACCATTAAGGCGAATTATCGGCTCTAATTCACCATTGGTGAAGATCTTGAGGCTATTCTTTCCCTTAGATTTCTCAATAGTGCTATCAAAATTGATAGTTTGTGGTAATAAATTATCATATACTGTACATTCAAACAAAGTGTTTCCACCCACTCCCCTCCTGTTCGTACAGTGTATGAGCTTTCAATAAGCCAGTGGTCTCTGAAGTTTTGTCTTGGATCCTGTTTGTTGTCTCTGCACATGGACCTTTTCATTTTAATTTACTAGCGTACAAAACCCATAGAGGTTATATATCATGCTTTTTGTGCCTTCCAACTTCCCTACCTTCATTTTAATATACAAATTTACCTTAGGACAGACTGATTAACAAAACTTCCACCTATTTGTGAGTTACCGAACTTAATTTTGTTGTCTAACAAATCAAGCTATGAGGGACTTACACATATACAACTCTCATAACCTGCACCAAAGCACCTTCTCCCTATCTCCAAATTTAATAATATTGATCATTTGCATGATTTCCCAACCATCGTTATTTGATTGGTCTTGCAAAATGTCACTCCTCCAGCATAACCTTGTCAGACAACTTCTCAACAAATTTTAGTTAAGTGGCAAAATTTCTTGCTACAACAGGACTGTTGCTGTGAGAACGTTCGTCCCTGCTTCAATAAATGGTAATATAAGAAGAGATATTAGTTGGCAGGTTGCAAAAGATGCTTTTAAGCATTGTTACCACAAACCATCCATATAGATATAGCTTGGTCAGGGATCATATATGTTAAGGTTTCAACATAAAACCAATTAGTAATATGTGGAGTAGGTTAACATCTATTTAAACCATACCAAATGATATGAAGTAAGCGATGTGGGACTTTTAACATACCCCCTCCAACGAAGTCTGCCGGATCAGGCAAAAGGTACTTTTGATCCAACTACAGGGCAACTTTTGGCCTCTGACAATAACCGGAAAGATGTTAGGTTTTGGGTTTGATACCATGTTAAGGTTCCAACATAAAACCAATTGGTAATATGTGGAGTAGCCTAACATGTATTTAAATCATACCAAATAACATGAGGTAGGTAATGTGGGACTTTCAATAATATAGAATACAACATATGAAACACCAGTCTACGATTGTGTGGGTTGTACTTAAACTAGATATGCTTGAATATAATATAAGAACAATTAAGGTTTCAATTTTTTTCGACCTATATTAATAATATGGAGTGCAAATTTCCATAAGTGAATATAAATTTATTTTATGATAAGGTTGGATGGATTTATGCTCGTAAAGGTGCAAGTCTTTCTTTGGGGAGGGTTAAATTGTTGATGCATAGTGGGTTGTGATGTGCCTCCTTTTTGAAACTGCTTTTATTATAATGTGTAGTATTTTTGTAACAGGAATCCTTTTATGCTTGAAAATGAGCAAAGTGAGAGCTGAGAAACCTTCATCTGAAATGTGGAAGGTACTACATTTCTGTTTCCGCTGGAGTATTGAACAATGTTTAGCCTTTGAGATTTTGAAGCTTTTTTCAAAGGCATGGTGGCCTGTCAGCCATGGCTGCCATCACTTAATCTAACTTTTCATCTGATGCATAATTTACTTGTTTATTTTAATTTTAAATTTATACACATATACTGAGATAGAAATATACAGGCTTCTGCAGTTCTGCTTGTTTGTTTATCAAATTTAAATAAATTGTTGACGGATTCAGTTTTCTCAGGTTGCAGGTTTAACTATTGTCTCTGTACTATGCTTCACATCAAGTTCATGTGTAGAACTCTTAACTGATATCCCTGTACGTATGAGTTAACTGGGTACAGGAATTCTACTTTTTTTGTTGATAAAAGGGTTAAGATATCCTGAACTTTCTTGTCATGTTCTCGTTTTATTATTGCAGATGCAGTATAACTGGCATCAACAGCGTCTGAATGATGTTTACACCTCTCTTATACTCATTTTGTATTATTTTGTGGGTATGTGCTGCTAATTTAGTTACCAGTTACATTAGTTCAGTTGCAGGAATCTTATATTCATTGCATAACAGTATTTGAAAATACTTGGTCTGTCCTCCTTTCAACTTTCACATAGCGTCCACCGCTAATTACTATCTGAAGTGGTTTCATCTCCTTTAAATCTGAATCTGATGCTTCTTCCAGGTTCATCAATACCTTCAGCAGTGATACTGTGGGTAATGAGAGAATTACCACCGGCAGAAGCTGCTGGCATACCAGAAGAATCTACAATAACTTTTGTTGCTGATAGTTCAATAGCAATTCATCATCCTCAACGCTGGACTACAGCAACAAGCGTGCAGAATCAGGTTCCTATTGTATACATATCTTCCTTTGGTTAAATTATCTATGCAGTATTCAACTTTTGATCTGACTACACATATGTTGAAGCCTTTGCTTGATTTCAGAATATGCAAACTGTTTCACATCATTTTCTGAATTCCTTTTTTCTCTTACCTCCATCTCTAGAAAATTATTTTTATATGAACGTGGATAGTTTAAAGCTTGAAGGAAACACTTTAACATTCACAATCATATTGTTTCCCCAAAAGACTAAGAGTCTCATTCCATAAGGGGAACTTAAATTATGATACAGCAGATAGTACAATATTACAATTATGCGGAGTATTATGATGTTTGAAAATTCAGCAATATAACCTTGTTTACTGAATCAACCAGCATGGTTCATTTATTAGGCCTACAGTAGTTATACTTTTATCATGTGACTTTGAATATGCATAAGAACTGTTAGTGATAGAAATGCTGCTACTATTGCAGATATCAAGAGCGAGTCCTATATAATTTATGCATTAACCTTTGCAAGTGTCTTGTTCTGCTGGAGTTTGGACAGCTTATTGGAATTTCCTCAGAATGTTTTAACCCTAGAGTGCAGATGAGAGAAAATGATCTGATGAATGCAAGTGCTAGGGCCATGAGGTTTCCCTTCCCACTGTATCTACAATCTAAATCTAAATGTATATAGCAGCAATTTGATATATGAAATTTTTTTTTCTTCTATACAAATTTTGGGATGCTACTGTTTCAATGCTGGTTGGGAATTTTTCAGAGCTCTAATAACTTCCATCCCATCCGACATGAATGACTGTTGCAGGGTGACCATGTTAGCCTGCTTGCGAGCTGAATCAATCAGTCACGAGAAAGATTTTTCTTTTCAATCTATAAATCATGCTCTGACTTGACTAGAGGTACAACCAGTCGTAACAATTCTATTTTTAACTGCTAGGGAAAGTGTGATTCCTATTCCTGTACCCCTGAAATTTATATTATAATTTTAGAACAAAATATGCCTCAAGTCATCACTACTGAAGGATCGTATTTGAATTATGCTTGCGAAAAACAGGTAATCACCAAATACAGATCGTATTTAATCAAACGTAATTTAGGTTGGAACAGATTCAGGATTCATAATCATTTCGTGTACCTTTTTATTGTTCGATTCCATTTGAGTTTTTACTCTTGGTTCCGAATGAAAAGGAATAAAATGGAAACGATCATAAAAACATCAACAATTGGGCTAAACAACTTAAAAGTGATAAATATGTAAAAAAAAAAACATTTTATAAACTCAATAAGAAAATAAAAGTTCCTATCAATTAATGGAAAAATTTATCTGTTTTATTCTTCTTATTTCTTTCTCTTCTTAATAACACTAATTGAAAAATTATCCAACACTCCTCCAAAAAAATGCAATTTAAGTGGTTATAATAAAAAAATTTCTTAATTCTTTAATCATTATCTTTAGAGCAATCCCAAGGGGAATAGTAGTGCTTGCAAAATTCAGGATCTCAGCGGCAACAGTTAGGCAACTTAATGGGTTTTTGAATCACCATGGGACCTAAGACGGTATAAAAGGTAGAAGGCCACTGAAAAAGGTTTTTCGTTGGTGCGCCACTAACATAGCAAAACTAATTGGGCTGACAGGTGCACGAAAGCACCCAATGCATGCATGACCATAATCTTTCTGTTGCTTGAAATTTAAACTTTTACTAGAAAAATATAACACAACAAACATGGGACAAAAAACAAAAGTCAACAAAAACTTTAGCAGCCATGTTACGTGCAACAAAACAGCCTTGTTTCTGGAAAAGACCCTTTAGAGTGGAAACATGTTCAAAATCACTTGATAAAGTCAACAATTGCGAGAAACACGCTTCAAATGAAATAGCAGCAGAGCATATAGAACTTCAAATTTGACAAGGGTGCCAGAAGCATTCATCTTGATCCATATAAATTTATAGTACATTCATAACATTAACATAGCGTGCATAATAAAAATTGAGTTTTAGGCCAACATAACACAGTACGATTATTCATAGTATCTTCTTACATAACTGAATCAGTAAAATGTCAGTCATAATTTATTACTCAGACAGCAAGACCTCTTTCCATAAAAGAGAACTTGGATGGTGAGCGAGGCTAGAAAGGGTAAGCAAACGAAGTTGGGGAAATAGGCGTATGACCAACTTCATCTTCATGGTTCAACTCCAAATTGTTCCATCTCAACTTTGAGAGACTTGAGGTATTTAACAGCTTCATCCAAAACAGTAATAGTGTCCATTTGATTACCTCCATCAGGCACAATCTTTCTCAACATCCTCACCATCCTCTTTATCTCCCGATTTTTCCCATCATCTTGGCAGCAACCCCTACCCCCAGAAGACTTGTGTACAGAAGATGATGACAGCCTCTTCTTCCTTGATTTTGAGCAATAACTGGAGCAAGTGTCGGACAAACTTTCATAATTTTCATGAGTCCTTGCCGTGCTGACTTCTTCCTCATCAATGTCTTCAAGTTCATCCACTCCTATGCTCAACAATGCATCAATGTCGTTGGGATCTTCTTCAAAAGGAGATGACAATTCTCTTTCCATTTGATTGACTTTATTCTTCTCAAAATCTTGAGAACAAGTAGCATGAACATTAAATTCAGGACTATTAAATTTGTAAGTCATTGCAGGATGGAACATTATCCTGCTTTGCTGATCTGTTTGATCAAAGATAACAAAATTCTTGGGGCAAGCCTCAGAGGGTTGCAATTTAAATCTTTCAAAGGGTGTTATCTGCCCCACATTTGGAGGTAAAAACGAATCAAAGGTAGAAGCAAGTGGAGCATGCATATGAGCATGAGCATCAATGGACTCATCTACCAAAGGAAGTACCATCTCCGGGAGAATATACTCCTGAGTCTGCATTATATTATCTGGTCAATTTGACTGACGTTCAAGCAAGCAATGCTGATTTAGCCTATGCAACTGGCAATTATTCTGTACTAAAGCTGGAAGGAAGTTCCTAAAGGAATGTTAAAACTAAACAGCAGGTGCTAAGGTGATTCCAATTTCCATCTAACATGAAATGGCAACTTTTCCAAACTAAAACCTCATCTCTCTCTGCAGCTTTATAATGATGAAGTGCAATATAAGACAATCCCCCCCCAAACCAATGTCCCTCAAAGCTAGACTACGTAACAGGTTTGAGCAACTGACGAAAATACTCAGCCTGCAAAACAAAATGGTGTGGTAAAACAACAGTAATGGTAAGGAGTAAAACCAAAAATGCATTTGCTGTTAGCAACATCAATTAGTGATATCTAATGGTGCAAAAATACTGTCAAATCTACAAGATAGTATTTATACAATTAGAGAGAACATCCACTCTATTCAAAACTATATTTTCTTTGTTAAAAAAAGTTATATTATCATAAACATTCAACCCCTGTTGCTTTGTAAAGGTCTTAGAAAAAATAAGATAATGAACCTCAAGCCTTAGATATTTTTATGTCATGTGCTAACTATACAAATTGTAATATCCTCCGGTCAACATCAGAGGAAAGATACAAAATGTCATCTGCTGTTCGAATCCCAAATCCTCCTCCATGGCAACCCAGAAGTGGGGAAGATGAAAACTTACCTGGCAAACAAGCATCAATTCGTTGTAAGCAATGACTCCAACACTCATTTTAATTTGTCCAACTTCCTTCACAGCTCGGTATCTCTTTATTGTTATCGCAAGGTACATCCTCAGATCCCCCAACAGCTTTAGAAATGAAATGGAGAAAAACTAATGAAAAGAGTTCCTTCACAACCTAATGGGACTTCACCTTCAACGGAAAGAAACAATATAAGACAATCAGAGGTGTAATCTGACGGGAATAAAAGATGAGATTCCATAAAATGTTCATAAAATATGAAACTGTAGCAGCTATATTCAATGCATCTTTCACATATTCAGAAGTTAAGTCATAGGAACTATACATGCTCTCCATGAAACAAAACAATTATACTAAATTCACAATTGTTTTCATTCCATTACAAGCAATAGACATAAAAAATGTTACAAGCCACATTCCAATTAAGATGCCATCAAATATCAAATTATTCGAGAACAATAGTTCTACAAACTATTGAAGCAAATTGACAGGATAAAATTCCTCACCTGAGGAAACTAATTTACAGAATCACGCGAAAAAACACCACCAAGCGAACACAATTTCTTTTGTGATCCACAAACAAGGAAACCCACGGCATCTTGACTTAGCTCCACTCCAGATTATCAGATAAGACAAACCCAGAAATCTGACCTGAACAAAGTGTCAAAGTAAGGGTTTATCTTAGAATCAAAAGCAACCCTCCACAAAAGAGACACCAAAGGAGTCAAGAATAACCCACTCCACTCCAATCACGCTTCAAAAAACAAAACAAAAACCCAAGTTTTTTTTTTAGAAATAAAAGGAAAGTAAAGCATCAAAATTCAGATTATCCTAATAAAAATTATAAGTATAATCCCAATCACATAATCCTTCATTCAACTTGCATAACTATTAACATAAACGAGTTTTTGCAGCCAGCTACACAGTAAAGTTCCAAACTTTGCATCAAAACTAACCCCCCGCACCAAATCAGAAAATCAATTTCAGAACGAAAACCCTAGCTAACAGTAGAGCAAAACTCACCACAAGTATATATATCAGTAATTTTTAAAAAAGAAACGAACTTTAAGTTATAGATCTTAAAACTGGAACCTCACCAGCACAAAAGCAATTACTTTCACCAAAATTGACAACAACGTTAAACCGAGCAAACTGGGGGGAAAGATCACGGTGGCAGAGCAAAACCTAAGCTTTTGGAAGAAAAGAAACAAAATGGAAGAGGAATCAGCGAAGGGCAGTGATGAAGAAGATGCAGAGAATTTCAGCCAGAATGCGTTTGGCGTTCGGGAGCATTTTTCTTTTGTCTGAAGATTTTGAAGGAGAGAGAAAGAGTGAAAGAGAATTGTGAGCCGTTGGATGGAACGAGCATGGTTCTTGGAAATGCACTTCCGTTTATTGCGGGTGTGATTGGGACCGTTGGATGAGAGCGCGCGTGAAGAGAAAGTGGGGCCCATGAGGTTTGACAATGCATTCATAATGGACTCACTCCGCTCACTAGTTTCCATGCGGAGTCAGTGTGTGTTTTTGTTGGATTAATTAATTTATTTATTTATTTATTAACTAAATTTAATCATACTTGTTGACTTCATAAAAGATAAAATAAAAAAACAAAATGACACCTTATTTAGTATTTACATAATTAATGAAGTACTTTTTTTATACAAATTATTAAGCACTTATCACAGTTACTATTGTTAGTAAAAAATAGTTAGTTTATTAATAGTACTAATTTTAATTTAAAATCGTTCTTTAGGAAAATAAAAAATACTACTGAGGAGGAATTGTGTTTTTAATATCTTAAAAAATAAAAGCCTTTATAGAAATGACGTCTAAAAATGAAGACGACTTGAAAAGAAGACTTTATAAAAGATAAAGTTGGGGCATTTAAAGACAAATGTAGAACACTTTGTAGGATTTGGACAATTTTTTATTTTTTTTTTCAAGTTTCTTTATAAAAAAATTAAGCAAATAAATTTGTAGGTATCACCTTTAACAGCGAAAACCTTACCAATGATAAAAACTGTAATGAAATTTGGTTTTTACTAATTTTATTTATTTATTTATTTTAAGATTTAACAAATGCATTACTTGGGAGTTTTTAATTTAAAAGTCATTTTAAATTTGAAAATCATCAACTTGTCAAAATTTTCAAATTAAATTTTGAAGCTTCTGTTTTTAATATTAACTTCAAACAAACATTTAAACACGAAAAAAAAAGGTGAAACGTGACCTTAACCTTTAAACACTTTTGTATTAGATATGATTAAAGAATATTAAAAGGTTTAATTTTAGTGATGAATAAATATTAACGTTGATAAGCGAGTAACACGATGAACCAGAAACAAAATGAGAAATGAAAAAAAAATAAAAATAAAAACTTTTATATTAGCTTTCTTCCATGACACAGTTGGTTGTGGGAATGATTCATAGAGTTCATAATAATGTTCACGTCACATAACACGAACGATGTCTTTCGTAACACCTCATTGTCTTATTTATATCAATTTTAATAATTAATTATGAAAACTTTGAACTTTTATCAAATGATGTCACGGTATAGTTAACCGATGTATATTTCAAAAGTCAATTTAGCATGTTATAAATTACAAGGCAACAAATTTATTATTATTATTATATATTTATTTCTTTATGATATATTTATTTATTAAAAGAATATTGATTTTTTATTATCAACGATGTAGAAATGATTCATAAATGTTCAATTAGGTTTAAATTATTGAAACATTACTTGATTTAGGTCAATTGTTATAAAATAAGTTAATTATTATATAAATAAGGAAACATAATCATCAACCAAATCAAACACGTTTATTAGGCGAGTTATTAAGAATAAACTATTATAAGTATTAACTAATATAACCAAACGGTCTAATAGATATACGTTGTTATTTCCAATATTATTAAATATCTGAAATTAAACAATTTTTTTATTCACCACCTTTCTTAGAATTTTTCAAAATGTAATTAGTCACATTTTTTTCTCAGTATAAATATATGTCTTCTAGTGGATTAACTGTGGAGATCGATGTGTGACAACTTTTAAATAAAATATTTGTTCAAAAAACAATTTAGTTATGACATAATTTACTTAATAATTATATGTTAATAACTATTATATTAAAACTTATTTTCTTAAAAATACAGTAAATTCAAAACTTTTCAATTACACGTTAAAACATACAACTTTTATGCAAAATTGTTGTAAAATTTTTTAAAGGTTCACTATTGAAAATGACATTTTACGCCACCCAATTGTCATCGTATATCAAAATATTCGACGTAAATAAAATGTGGTGATAATTTTGTAAATAAGAGGTGAAACTTTTACGTCGTATATTGTAGTAGATGACGTTAAAAACCTCTTTTACGTCGCACCTGGTACAGCGCGATGTAAAAGAGAGCTTTTTAAGTCGCGTGGGGGTGTGTGCGACATAAAAAATGATACTTTTTACGTCACGTGGGGGGTGCGCGATGTAAAAAATATCACTTTTTACATCACATGGGGGGTGCGCGACGTAAAAAGTGATACTTTTTACGTCACGTGGGGGTGCGCGACATAAAAAGTATCACTTTTTACGTCACATGGGGGTGCGCTTACGTAAAAGTATCACTTTTTACGTCGCGCACCCCCCACGCGACGTAAAAGAGGCTTTTTACGTCACGTGCTAGGGTGTGCAACGTAAAAAGTTCTTTTTATTCTCTTCCAGACCCACTCCCGCATCTCGCGCTGCAAGGGCTTTTTAGAACGACAACGACAACTACCTTTCCACACCATTTTCGATCATTTTGGCAGTGAAGAACATCAACATTGTGTCTCATTTTACGAATTTGACATTTCTCCCCGATTGGATTCGAGTTTGAAATCGTTTTCGTGTTTACTCAAGGTTAGTGTTCTATGTCTCCTGATATATGTTCAAATTGAATCCGTGATTGTTTTTGGGGATCTCAATCACGTCATTGTATGAATGTCTCCACTGGATTGTTATTGGAATGTCATTATTTTGTTTGAGTGCATTTTCGGTTTACACACTCCATTTACGTGCTTTGTTGTTTGTATATTAATTTATTTTTAAATATAAATTTTGAATCTCTAGGAGTGACGAAACTTTATAACATAATATGAATCGAAGTTAGATGAATGCACGTCATATTAGTGAAGAGTACGAAAAGGAAGTTGATGAATTTTTGAAATTTGCCAATGAAAATGGAAAATGTATTGAATAATATATGACTTTTTTTCATTTTAGAATCGTGTTTATAACTAATATTCTAAGTGGAAAACTCAGAACAAAGACTTTGCAGTTCATTTATCCTAAGGTTAGAAACTTATTATAATAAGTGAATACCATAATTATTGTTTGTATTTAAATTTTGAAAATAACATTATATTTTATTCATCATTTCAGTGTAATAAGCAAACAGACTCATTTGAATGTGGTTACTATGTTATGTATTGGATGAGAGCCATAGTTTGTACGGGTATAACTGATTCTTGGATCGGAGGTAATTGCTTTCAAGCATTAGTTAAGTTTATTTAACTTTATGTGTGTTGCATGTTTACAAGAGTCAAATTAATGTTTCAGGTATTTCAAGATCCATCTTTATTGTCAGAATATGATATCACACAAATTAGAGAATAATGGGCAAGGTTTTTCGTTCAACAATTCTAGTACTTAATTTGTTAGGTTATTGTTTATATTATATTGTGTGTATTATGTAGTTTAGGTAGCTTAGTTTGTACTAACTTTTAGTTTGTATTAACTTTTAGTTTGTAGGTTATTGTTTGTATTATATTGTTTTATTATGTAGTTTGAATTATATATAATATTATATTTTTTAATTACATAACTAAAGAAACCTGAACCTCTGGATTGTTTGGTTATAATATATATTTGCAAGTTTTGGTTGTAAGACAAAATAAACCTAATTTTTTTTAAAGAAAGAGCAAATTTTTTAATTTTTAATACTTTTTACGTCCTGTTTAGTGTAAATATAACGTAAATTAATGTCGGGTCTCGATAATCGACGTGAATTTACGTCGAGCTAAGGGTCCGACGTAAATTTACGTCTCCCGTTTTAACGTCGGTCTTAAATGCGACGTAAAAAAACTCAAAATACCTGACGTAAAACGTTTTTTTTGCACTAGTGGTTCTTCGAAAATTTGTTATCCAACATTCATATGAAGGAAGGAATAAAATCTTTTAAAATTAGAAAAGTTTATCTATAATATTTTTAATCTTCTATATAAATGTGGCTATATTGATTTCTTGATTGAGATAGTAAAAAATATTATTAATTGAGAAGTTGTGTTTGTCCTGATAATATGTCTCAGGAAGACTTTGTAATATTGTTTGATTCAATAATGATCATCAATAATTTAGGATAATCATCAATAATGATAAAATCATATAGTTTTTCACCAAGTCTTAAAGTTTTTTTGGACCAAACAAGTCCATAGGAAACACTTCCATGAGTTTAGTAGTTAAGACTATAGTTGTAGATTTAAAAGAACTTTTATGGGTTTTCCATGTTGTCATGCTTCACAATATATGAGTTTATAAAGATATTTTGGGTAACTCTTTTAACTAAAGACTTTTTATAAAGATTTTAAATATGTTAACGTTGATATGCCTAAGTCTTTTATGCCATAGCCATTTTTCATCTCTTTAAAATTTAAAGATGTTACATTCTAATTACATAGTTTTTCAAAGCTAATAATATAAATGTTATATTTCTTTTTGGGAGAGAATAATACAAAATCATCACTATGTTTTGTTGTGCATTATTTTTTTAAGAAAGACATTGTATATTCATTGTCACAAATTTGACTTATGCTCAGTACGTTATACTTGAATCTTTCTACACAAAGTACAATATTAATGGTAGGTAAAGATTTCTTATCAACCTTACTTATACCTACCACTTTTTCTTTTTAGTGTTGCACGTTTGACAAGTATACCAATTGTTACTTGTATTAATAAAATATCGTCTTTTGATATTGAATTTATTAAATACTAGATTATTAATTTATTTAATTTTGAGCAACTGAAAAATTGGATAAAATGATGAACATACAAAAATAACAAAAATTGAATCAATATAAGAAATGTTATAGGATTGATTTCATACCCTTTCCCATAGATTCCTACCCTTTTCAATTGAAGAGAAAATTGTAATTATCTACTTGAGTTTATTAAGAACTTATTTACCTTTAATTCCTTAGACAGACAAACCTATTCACTCGATTCTAACTTCCAATCTCTTAGGCTAGTTACAAAATTTAATAGAATAATGAAGAACAATTATAATCTCAAATGCAAACTTATTAGATATGACTCATTTCTCAATTGTGACGAAACTTAATCTTTTCTATTTATAATCGCAAGTGAATCCCAATTGTGAAATTGCCCATAAAATGAATATTCAAACCATAAATAGAAAACTGGGATAATTAAAATTAACTAAACATCAATTGTCAAGGTTCATAAATTATAATCCAAAGTATTATATCAATCTTCCAACCAAAATGAAATTTTAGTTCTGCATAATGTAAAAGCAAAAAAAAAAAAAAAAAACAGAAGAAGAAAAAATCATCTATGTGTCTCTACTCCCCTCCAAAATGTCTCCAAAATCTTAGGCTTCTTTTGAGTGTCTTTCTTTAAAATTTGCCAACTTTTTTTGCTTGTTTTTTTTTTAAATTTCTTAAGTTTGTCAAATAATAAATTCTAATCACTTGATTGTGTTCAATTCTTGTTTGACCTTTTCTTGTATTTTTTATTCTTGCATCTTGAGCACTCAAAGAAACAAGATAACCATTTTACTCTTCCTTAATTCTTGGAAACTCACTTCTTCTTCAAAGTAGCATCTTAAGTATTATTAAGAAGAAAGGAGAAGATGTTCTTCAAGAAAGCTTGGGAAGCAAGAATTGAGGTGCAAGAAAAGTGAAACACTTTCAAGTGAGGAAGCTTAAAGTAGTGACAGAAAAATTCATCACAAAACAAGCCTTGCAGTGAAATTTTCGTCACAAAAAGTGTTGCTAAAATCTTTGTTGTAATTTTGTCACAATTTTTTTTTTATAATTCTTGTAAAATTTACTTTTATGGGTATCTTGGGAAAATGTCCTTGGTACAATCTCATCTTCTACTTTAAACATTGTAATAGTTTCACGAATTAGTCTTGTGCAAGTGTCCTAAGAGGTTCATTAAGTGTCACTTGGACTTTCACTCTAGGTTTCCGTCTAGTTTACTTTGTGCAAATTTTTACAAGTAGAATTTAATTTTTTGTGACAAAATCTAGGTGAGTCTTTAAACGACTAGTTGACCTTCCTTTGGTCTTAGGGGTCTGTCACACATACACACTTGAAAAACTTCTTTTGTGAAAACCTTTGTCACTTCATTTTTGTGAAAAACAATTTTTCAAATTATTGTGAAAATCTTTCTTAAACAAAAATGAGTGACATTCTCGTGCACCTTCAAGTCATTCTAGTGTGGGTGGGAGCTACCGTAGATCTAGGAAACACTCTTATGTTAAGGAAAAACTTAGCACTTTAGAAGAGAAAACTGAGAAAAGGGATGAGGAAATAAGGACTATGTTTGCCCAACTCTTAGATAATAACCATAAAACTAAAAATATAAGTGAGGGTTCTAGGAGAAGATTAAAACATCATCAAGAACCTCATTCACCACGCATTGAGGTTTATAGTAGTCGTTACAATGATGATTACTATCAACACTTCCCCATAGGAGACATAAAACTAGGGTGGATCATCCTAAAGAACCTAAGGTAGACCTTCCTCCCTTTCATGAAAAAGATAATGTAGAAGAATACCTAGACTGGGAGATGAAGGTAGAACAATTATTCGAGTGCCATAAAGTCAATGAGGAAAGAAGGGTGCCCATGGCAACCCTTAGTTTTCAAGGACATGCAATGTATTGGTAGACTTCCCTAGTACGAGATAGGAGAATTCACAACGAACCTCAAGTTAGGTAGTAGAATGAACTTCGGAGTGTCCTTAAGAAAAGACATGTGTCCTCTTATTATGATAGGGAGTTGATGTATAAGCTCCAACGACTCAAACAGAAAAATATGACCATAGAGAAATACAGACAAAAAATGGAGTTTTTAATGATGGGGGCTAGGATAAGAGAAGAACCAAAAATTACAGTTGTTAGGTTTCAAAGTGGCCTTAACCTAGAGATTAGGGATAAAGTTGAATTATTGCCTTACAATGATTTAAACGAACTAGTTCAATTTTGTGTAAGGGTAGAACCACAATTGAAGAGAAAATATTCTCATAGGAAAGACTACATTAACACATTTATTCCTAAGGAATATTTTAAGAGGGAGGGTTACCCCTCCACATCTAGGGATGAAGGGTCACGAAGGGATAAAGAAAAAGAAAGAGAAAGAGAAAAAGAAAAATATAAAAATAAAGAACCATCCAAAGGGGTTAGAACTATAAACATTCAATGCTTTCAATGTCTTGGAAGAGGGTACTATGCTTCTAACTGTCCCAATAAAAAAGTTATGTTTTTAAAAGACCAAGAGATCGTAAGTGAGGATGAAGCTCACTCTTCACCAAGTGAAGAAAAAGTTTTAAACTCTGAGAAATAAATTCTCCCTTGTGAAGGAGAATTACTTGTAGTGAGAAGACTTCTCATAAGCTAACTTTATGAGTTGGAACAATCCTAATGGGAAAATTTATTCCACACAAGATGTAAAGTTTTGAAAAACACTTGTTCTTTAATTATGGATAGTGGTTCTTGTTGCAATTATTGTAGTTCTAGGTTGGTGGAAAAACTAGCCTTAACTATTATACTTCATCCAAAACCTTACAAACTTCAATGGTTCAATGAAGATGGTGCTATAGTAGTTAATAAACAAGTAGATATACCAATATCTATAGGAACTTACAAAGAAAATATTTTGTGCGATGTAGTTCCTATGGATGTTGGACATATTCTACTTGGTAGGTCATGGCAATATGATAGACAAAATATCCATGATGGTCACACAAACAAGATAAGTTTCCTTCACAATGATAGAAAAATAATTTTGTGTCCTTTTACACCTCAATAAGCGAGGGATGACCAAATAAAAATCAAAAATAAAATTGTAAGAGTGAAAAAAAAAGTTAAAACAAAAGCATTATCTTTTAAATAAAAATTGAATTGAGAATGAATAGGGTTTGGGGGTTTTGTGTCCCTTCCAAAAGAGTTATTCAACAAAAACTTTCTAAAATAAATTTCTCCTCTGAAATTTGAACAACCTTTTTTCCTTCTCTCATAAAAAGGACACTTGCTGCGACAAGTTACAAACTTCATTTTCTACCATATGGGGTATAATATAATTTTCCCACTTTTAGGGAATAGAACATTGAATTATAAACTTATTTTTCTACCATATGGGGTATAACATAATTTTCCCACTTTTAGATAGAACATTGAATGAATCCCTTGAGATAGAAAATCAAGTAAGTGACTTACTGAAGAAGGGTTGAGATCTACTTAATATTCAAGTCTTGACTGCAAGAAAATTAGAATATATCATTTTAGCTTCTCAAAATTTTCTAAAGCACTTCAAACACTCAAGGAGGTTCAAGGTTCAACTTTTGGTTGTAACATTTGAGAGTTTTTTGGTATATAAACTCATAACTTTAACTAGAAGTGGTATAGGTGGGACTTGAAACTAGAAACTTCGGGTATCACTTGTATAAGGCAAAGTTAGTACATTCCTTAGGTAAATGAGTGAATGAGAGAGAAACATCTATATATATATATGACCCCTTGTGTAACTTTTTGAATCACATTGGAATGAAATCAAAACTTGTGTGTGGAACTTGCATATTGTGCTTGTAACCTGAATTGATTTTTAAAGTGTCTTTAGAGATTTCTTTCTTTTATTCTTCTAATTTGGAGATTTTTTTCTCCTATTCTTCTAATAAGGAACGTTCTCTAGAGGAGTTAGTGTCAAATTTCTTTAGAAATTTGGAAAAAAATTTTGGTTGGGTGCTCAAGGTGTGAGCTTTCGACCTCATCCATGATGAAAGGAAGAAAAATATTTCCATCACAACTTAATAAATATTTTCTTATAAATTATATATTTCATATTTATTAACATTTTAAAATGAAACTTAAAATATAATTAACTTTTATATATATATATATAATGTTATAATAATAATAATAATAATATTACAAGTATTTTATATCTAAAAAAATATTTAAATATTTTTGACATATATATATTTTAATATAAATATAATAAATTAAAGTATATATTTAATTAATAATAATAATTAAAAATTATAAAATTATAAATATTTATACATATAAAAATATAAAAATTAATTTATTATAAATATAATTATTTAAAAAAAATAATATAAAACATAATCAAACTAAAAGAAAAAAAATTCAAAATTCAACCAAAATAAAAATAAAAACTTAATTTTTAACTTCAACAAAAATCAAACCGTTGCCATGCCTATTGACAGATAATTTTTCACGGAATAAAAAATTACTAAGATTAACCAAATGTTATAATAATGATTGCTTATTAAAGTTCACCCTGTGATGGGAGAACTACCTCTTCGTTGTAACAAAAAGTTTTGCATTAAATTTAAGAAAATGGCAAGTTTGTGACTAAAGATCAAATGGTCTCAATGAATGAATAATACACATTTTGTTATTATTTTGAAAGGAAATCCTGTGAAGATTATTTATGTAGAGATGAATAAAATAGAACAAAACCATATTTTTTTTACTTAAGTGACTCAGTTAAAAATAATATTGGTTTCTTTTAAAGATTCTTAGATTCTTTTGAAAAAAAAACTTTTTTTTTCTTTCTTACCATAAAAAATAAATGCAAGAAATGAAAAGATATATTATAAGTAAAATAATCTTTTGAAAATTCAATTATAAATAATTTAAAACTTACCATAATAAAAACTAGAGTAAAAGATATATTTTATGCAACAAATGAAAATAAATGCAAGAAATCTAGGACGGTGCTATCAGTTTCTTTAGCATCCTCGTTATCATCGCTTGCTTCGCTGTAAGGAAAAAAAATGGAACAAAACTCCCTAATCTATATAACATGGATCTGAATTTTCAAGAATATTAATAAGATTTGAAAGAATTTTATGAATTTATAAATAATAAATAAATAATTTTATGCATTTTATAAATTATAAATATATTTTTAAAACATACGATGAAGGGCATTTTTATAAATATATAATCATCAAATATATAAATAATATTTAATATTAAGTTAGCTATATAAATATGGAAAATGTTTTATATTAATTGTTTGAATTTGGTTTTTGATTTTGCTCTCACTTCTTTTATCTATTGCACGATTTGATAATCATATAAAAAAAAACAAATGTTCTCCTTTGTTTTATTTTCAAGTGTTCAACAGTTTTTAAACATAATAAAAATGTGACAAAAAAAATTAAATTTATTAGTTAATTTAATAATAACGAGTATTTTAAAAGTGATATAACTAACCATGTTTAAAAATAATCTGTTTCGAAAATAGTAAATAATGAAAGTTTTACTAGTTATTAACATGGAGTAATTATCATGAGAGGTGTAATTATCATGAGAAGTGGTTTAACACAGCCATAACAAATTTCGATGGTGGCCATGTTTTTGGCTTAGAATTTGCCATACAAGGAAGGGAGGAGAGGAGAGAGTAAGCTTTGTTATTATCGCCGCCTCGCTGGATCTGGAAGGCTCGCACGCTCTCATACGATCAACTTTTTCTTATTATTCATTCCATTTATTAATTTTAATATTATTATGGTATTAAATAATAAAAAAGATTTTTTTATCCCAGTATTTTTTTCTCAATGATCATTTTATGATATTAGTTTATATTTGTGTATTATAATTGGGTAAATAATAATTAAAAAAAAATAGATTGTGTTTATAAAAAAAAGTGAGCTGAAAAAATGGGAACAGAAAAATGAGCTGAAAATAAATATGACCACTTGTGTGTTGCAGTGTGTACTTATCATACGCACGGCAGAGAGTTCTGTGTTCACTGCTTAGCACTCTCCGCCATCATGCAAGCGCTACACTCCCCCACTCTCCGCGCTTCTCCCTTGGACCCGCTTCGTGCTCCCGACAATGCCGCCAAAAGACGAAATGCCGCCGCCAAGCGCGTGTTCTTCGTCTCCGCCTCGGCGGCGCCCAAGGTCTCTGCGCCGCAGCGCCAGAAGGACCCCAAGAAGCGCGTGGTCATCACCGGAATGGGCCTAGCGTCCGTGTTCGGCAACGACATCGAAGGCTACTACGAGAAGCTCCTTGCCGGCGAGAGTGGCATCACCGCCATCGATCGCTTTGACGCTTCCAAGTTCCCCACCCGCTTTGGCGGCCAGATCCGCGGCTTCTCCGCCGAGGGCTACATCGACGGCAAGAACGACCGCCGCCTCGACGACTGCCTCCGCTATTGCATTGTTGCTGGCAAGAAGGCCCTCGAAAACGCCGACCTCGCCGCTGATAATCTCTCCAAGGTTTATCTTTCTCTCAGATCTATTCTCTTTTCTCATTTCTCATATTTTTCTTTCCTCTCATGTACCTTCTTCCGAGGACAATCTTGTTCGAACAAAATTTTATTCGAGGTACTAAATACAGACACTTATCCAAGTCGTAATTTGCCACATTACGGGAAACTAATTCTTCCAGTAGAATCTTGTGGAAACCCTATTTACCTCAATCTCTGATTTTTCTGGTTCTTAGCTTTTCTTATTGAAACTCCATTTAACTTGAATTTCTGATTCTGTGCAGCTTGATAAGGAGCGTGCCGGTGTTCTCGTGGGATCCGGAATGGGAGGCCTAACGGTGTTTTCTGACGGTGTTCAGTCTCTGATTGAGAAAGGGCACCGGAAGATAACGCCGTTTTTCATTCCGTATGCCATTACTAACATGGGTTCGGCTTTGCTTGGAATTGACCTTGGGTTCATGGGTCCTAACTATTCTATTTCCACTGCTTGTGCTACCTCCAATTATTGCTTTTATGCTGCGGCGAACCATATACGTAGAGGGGAGGCTGAATTGATGATTGCGGGTGGGACTGAGGCAGCCATTATTCCTATTGGGTTAGGGGGTTTCGTCGCTTGCAGGGCCCTTTCCCAGAGGAATGATGACCCCAAAACTGCTTCAAGGCCGTGGGATAAGGAGCGTGATGGCTTTGTTATGGGTGAAGGTGCTGGAGTTTTGGTAAGGTCACATTCATCTGGTGTGTTTCTTAGGTCCCTTTTCAACGAACTTTTCTATTAACCCTTGAAAGAGAAGAACAAAAAAGGGGAAATGAATTTAGCATTTGACTTAGTAGCTCTTTCATCTAATTTCTTCAAAAGTTGAGTGCATAAATTGATTGTAACGGGGTAGAGAAGCTCAAATAATTTTACCTTCTTATTTTCTCATAATGTAATCATTTAAGTACTTAGGGAGAAGTTTTTCTATTGTAAGTATAAATGTAGGATATTTATGAATTTATTAAAGTGGTAAACTGCTTTGAAAGTTACACTACTTTTTCAATACACTCATTCCCTGTTCTTCCATGAAATCTCCTTTTACCGTGAGTGTTTGAGGAAATTGCTATCTTGCATGACTTTTTGTTTGTATGCAAACTACTTTTCAAATCTTAAAAGGTGCACTTTAACTTGATAGGTAATGGAGAGCTTGGAACATGCCATGAAGCGAGGCGCTCCTATTATTGCTGAATACTTGGGAGGTGCTGTTAACTGTGATGCTTACCACATGACTGATCCAAGGTCTGATGGACTTGGTGTGTCTTCATGCATTCAGAGCAGCCTTGAAGATGCTGGTGTGTCACCTGAGGAGGTAATTTTTTTCTCCTAGTACTACTCTTCTACTTTTGTGGCTAATTCTGTCCGTCAAAAGGATTGGTTGTTTCACTTCTCCGGTTTTTATTAATTGTATTTCTCCTCAAGGATGTCTTCCTAGTTGACTCTACTTTTCTGTTACCTTGCATGCATATTCAATGTGTTATCAATGTCTTTGTAGTACATCATATGGTAGGGGATGGCATAGCATATATATAGAAATGGTAAACATTTCTTATGGTACTATGCAGTATAATTTGTAGTAGGCCTCCCAGATTTTCTTTCCTGGCGTTGAGGTTTGGATACATGACAGCAGAGAGGTTAGAAAGTTATTAGTACCCAATTAAATAAAATAGGATGCTCATTATACTTATTAAATATGTATCTTCCTATTCAACCTTTAAATGCTGCATGGTTAACAGTGTGTCAGGAAGTCACCCATAAAACAGATTTACCGCAGAAAAATATAGAGGGATGAGAATCAGCACCTTGAGTGAGTAATATGAGGTGTGAGAGAGTGGCATAATTGCCTACCATCGCAAATGGATATTGGAAGGTGGGAGAAATCTGGTAGAAGGGGTGGGATGATAAAACGGGAGGGAGGAGTGAGAAAAGGCAAGAAAGATCCAAGTCATGAGAAAATTAGAGAGATAGACAAGGGCCTTACATAAGTATCGGGGGTCCATTGTTTTCCATTTTATAGTTTCTGTTCAGTTTTTCCTCTTGAGATTCAGGGTATTGGAACTGATGTTGTTGAGATCTATAGCATACAGTATTTTTTGGGTGTATTTAAGTAGTCTGGGCCAGTTTCTATCAACTAGTGAGGGGAAGCACATCTCAGCACAATAGGGTGCAAGGGTAGGTACAACACCACAAAGTCCATATGACCCCTGTTTCAAACTTTCTATATATGTAGGTTCAGTCAACTACAATAAGGAGGAAACGATGAGGAACAGTGGATTCCTGGTTGCAAATTGTTGAGAGATGGTTTTTGCTGGGGGGACTGTGATTGCCATAGGTCTGTTGTTGCAGATTGTGGGGTAGGTTATGTTTGACACTTGTACTGGCGCCGAAAATTATCTACATAGTGAGAGAGAGAGAGAGAGAGAGAGAGAGAGAGAGAGAGAGAGAGAGAGCAAGACCTCTTTTTTTGCTGCTATGTGCAATTTTTGTTCATCTTTTTTTCTTATAGTCATGGATATCACACAATTACACTGATTTTAGTAGCAACATGATAATATGATATTAGACAGCATGAGTAATTGCGTACCACAGCACTTAATTTTTATTTTTTTTCTGAGAAGTTAGAATGTGAGAAACACAGCTACTAGAACATAAATTAAAATATGTATCTGAAAGTTATGCCCCAGGCTGTAGCAACTTATGTAAATAATGCTTTAATACAGTTACTCTCTCATCTTTCCAAGAGAGAGGGGCCTAGGCTAGTAATGGAACTAAAAGGTAAATTGTAATGCCATCTCTATGTTTTTCTGTCAGGCTAGAAGTTAGTCTTAATGTTTTGTTAGTTATATGCTGTTTTTTTATTCAAGCACAACATAAATTTGCAAAGTGAAAGTGTAACAATTGCTTCTTTTCAGGTCAACTACATAAATGCACATGCAACTTCCACTCTTGCTGGTGACTTGGCAGAGATTAATGCTATTAAGAAGGTTTTCAAGGACACTTCCGACATCAAAATTAATGCCACCAAGGTATTATCCCACTATTGGCTTCATTATGCGGGTGAAAGCTGTCTGTTTTCTTCTATATTATAGAAGGTTATATTTGATTGAATCCTTGGCCGTCAACTAATGTACATCTTCTTTATTTTGTATCAGTCTATGATAGGGCACTGCCTTGGTGCAGCTGGGGGTTTGGAAGCTATTGCCACTGTTAAAGCCATAACAACAGGATGGCTGCATCCAACAATCAATCAATTTGTACGTTTACTTAATATTGGTTTGAATTAATTTGACTGACTGCATGAACTTGTTATCGTATGTAGTTGTTATTATTTGTCTTTTTACACCTTTCTTTAGCCATGTAGGCTCAAAGTTGTTTCTGAAAATTATTGGCAATAATACCCATATGTCATCAAAGCATATAAACACTCATTATAAAGATGTGTGAATTGTATTTCACATATTAGACTGGTAATTTAGGGATGGTTGGTTTGAGGTCCATGGGTTGTCTGAGCCAGATTCCAGTGAAGATGATGTTAGTATTAATTATCCTCAATCACACTTTAGTGTTAAAAAATCAAGACGTATTGTTTTATATTTTTCTGCGTGACTTGTGGAGGCTGAAATAGTTTTGAACTTTTGTTTTTAATCATGATTACCCGCACAAGCAATCAGTTAGGAATATATTAATTGCCCCATTCTGCTTTTGAGAACCAAACAGAATGATTCAGTTTGATTTCTTGCTGCATTGTTTTCAATTTTAGAGTGACATTATGTGTACTTGGTCTTGAGTGCAGAACCCAGAACCGGCAGTAGATTTTGATACAGTGGCAAATGTCAAGCAGCAGCATGAAGTCAATGTTGGTAAGATTCTAAATAATTCAATAACCAATGTTTTCCCCCACATGATACAGCTATAGTTTGAACATCTAATAATGATTCCTTTTCTATTTCAGCTATTTCAAATTCATTTGGATTTGGTGGACACAACTCTGTGGTGGCATTCTCTGCATTCAGGCCCTGATTGCCCAGCTCCGCTTTTCTGCACTTTACGTAGAGCACGGTTTTCAATCATTTGAAATTTTGTTCTCTCTACATCATTGAGGCTAGTTATTCTATTTGAGTCCATCATATATAAATGCCTAGGCCTGTAGTTCATTTTGTGCTAATTGTGACATGACATTTAGCTAAAAACTTTTTGAATATAGCTCGAAGATTTCATTAGTTTGGAGGTATACAGTGGATAGAATGTCAAAAAACCAATTCTTAAGCATTCTTGCATGTTGTTAACGTTAAGATAGTTACTATCAGGCATGTATCTAAGATACTTGCTGTTTGCTATGAATATTTGTAGCATCAGGGGTTTATTTGAATCTCAGTTAATCGGATCTCTGAAAACATGCTGATACCGTATTAGGACCGTTTCATGAGTTTCAAATTATATTTGTAATCTCTAAATAATATGGTTTTTGTGCGCAGTTTGGTAACAATTAAAGATTTTGCTAATAAACATAGTTTTTAAAATAATAATTACAAAAAGTTAGTCTTGCCGTACATAGGCTATACATTAGACTCGTTCATATATTCTACTTAATTAACTTATAAATTATACGTTAAATGTTTATATTTTTAAAAATAACATTCTTGGTTAAGTAGGTCCATGGTAATTTGATTTTCAAAATCTATCAAGATAATCCAAATTCAGCTCACATAAATACATGTACTTTTTAAATATATTTATGATATTTTCTTGTTTGTTTATTAGAGGTATATCACATAACTTAATTTATTTATGAAAATATATTTAATTTCAGCTTTTTGGTAATGATTTAAGTAAGAACACATAAATGTAATGATCAAATTCTGTATGTTTATTTTCAATATATTTAAAAAGTTTTACCTCGTTATGTATTGCCTTATATTTAAAATTGAAACTATTGTTTAGTTTTCAATATATATTATCATTTGTTAAATATTTTCTCCGGAGAAAGTATGAGAAGATGAAAAACTTGACCAATTCAAATCGCTTTATATCAGATTGGATTAACATTTGAAACACATTGGATAATTCATTGAAAATTTCGAATGATTGAATTAAATAAGGGACACAATAGACTCCATCAATTTTTTGGATGCTTTATGCAGAAGTAGCAATAAACACTAAAAAGTAATTTCAATCATGTTGATGGAGAAATATGTTTCAAGAATTTCATTGCAAAATTCTCAAAATTGATTCTAACCATTTTTTTTATTTTTTTATATCAATACGGCTTATTTATTCAAATACATCAAGTATCATTGTCAATATTCACAACGAATATTTTGTTCTGATAAAAATGTTATCACGAACTTTATCGAATTCTACAATCTGCGTTAGATTTGATTTGTACTGAGATTGAACCCGATTTGGAACACAAAGAAAACCACACTCATCCTTAATAGCATCGTCAGAGTTTTGGTTCACACGTAATTATTATGTAAGTTTTTTTTTCTTTGCATATTTATTATTTGAATTTTTTTTTTAATTTTAAATTTCTCAAGAGAATGATGACATACTATACAAAAATTAAAAATAAAAGATAACAAAACCACGTTATTTCTGCAAAAATTTGATAACAAAATAATGTCATTTTTATTTTTTTAAAATAACTATCTACTATATTAAAAATTTACCATATTGGTAAAATGTACAGAAGAACTTAAATTCGGTAAGAAATAAATAAAGTTCTAATTGAGTAATGGAATGTAGAGTTAAGCATATATATATTTTTTTCGAAAAAGGGAGCAACAATAGAAGAAGAGAGTGCAGAAAGAATTGGGCCTCGAAAGTAAGAACAGCCCAAGAGGGGCTTGAAGTTATTGTTCCCGCCACAACGCGAGCACGAGGCTCCATGTTCGCGCCAAAAACAGAGCCCTAGCGCCAAAAGAAAAGGTACCACCACCATTGTTTTCTTTCATTCTTCTGATTTCACCATTCTCTGACACTCTCGCTCGGACCAGAGGCTTCGAAAATGGACTTGAGCGAAGAAGTTAGGGCAGCGCACAAGCGAGAGTTCGCCGATTTCTTGGATCAAGATGTATGTCTTAAGCATACTCTCTTCTCATTTTTGTCTGTTACTGTTTTGTCGTTCTACCGATTTTCTGTTCCATCATCAGGTGGGGAAGGGCATATACATGGACGAAATCAAAGCCCTAATCAACCACAAGCGTCACCGCCTTATCGTCAACATCTCCGATCTTCACAACTTTCGCGACTTGGGTAACAGGTTAACACTTCTCAACACTAATTATTAATTTTTACTTTTATACTTTCAATTCTTTCGAATTTGATTCTGTGTGTGAAGTTAGTGTTTGCAGTTGGTCTTTCTGTTAACTTTTTGAAAAATGTTTTTTCTTTTTGCAGGATTATCAGGAGTCCAAGTGAGTATATACAACCGTTCTGTGATGCGGTGACGGAAGCTACTCGTGCTATTGATCCCAAGTATTTGAAGGAAGGGGAACAAGTGCTTGTGGGATTTGAAGGTCCCTTTGTTTCTCGCCGAGTCACGCCAAGAGAGCTTCTCTCTGAATTCATAGGTTCTATGGTCTGTGTTGAGGGAATTGTCACCAAATGTAAAACTAACTTTCCTTCTTTTTAATTTTTTTGCTCCCTTTCATTTTTGTCTTATGTTTAATGATTGAGTGATGCTGGTTTCTTATGAAATTAGGCCGTTAAATGACTAAATTTCAATTCCTAACTTGACTCTGAAACTCTTTAAACAGAACCAAAGTAACTGTTGTCTGGCTTATTTTGTCCCCTGATAAGTCTTATAGGGTTTAGTTGGTGACTTTGGGAATCATATTCTATTTTTGGTTATTTTGAGGATTGAAAGGATTACTTTTAGTCATGTTCATTGGTTAGTATGGCTTGTGGGTTCTTTAGCCCCTACTAACCTTTTTTATGTTAACATGTGTTCCACTTCATATTTTTATCTGAACTACAACGCTGTTATTTTGATGACAACTTAATATCGTTTATGCTCATAAGTTACTAGTATGTCTTGAGTGGGATGTTATTCATAATGTTATCTGATAATGATGGCAATATGAATATCCTGAGCTGGTAAAAGTGAATTGTTTATTTCTCTTACAAGCAGCGGTTTGGTTTAACCTTTAGGTTGTTTGTCTCCCTCATTGATTCCTTTCTTTCTGTTTCATTGGAAATAAATTTATGAACGAAGTTCTAAAAATTAAGAATAAATACTCTGGTTTAAGCGTGCAGGGAATCTTACCTTTTATCTTCATTTATATTATAGGTTCTCTTGTGAGGCCGAAGGTTGTTAAAAGTGTTCATTTCTGCCCCACCACGGGAAACTTTACTTCTCGCGAATATCGTGATATTACATCTAATTTGGGTTTGCCCACAGGATCAGTGTACCCTACAAGGGTAATATTGTCAAGCTCGTTGATCTTCAATATCGTTTGTCTTCTCCTGATGATGAAATTTACTTACTAAATCTTTTTAGGATGAAAATGGCAACTTACTTGTGACCGAGTATGGATTGTGCAAATACAAAGATCATCAAACATTATCCATTCAAGAAGTTCCTGAGAACTCTGCTCCTGGTCAACTCCCAAGAACAGTAGATGTCATTGTAGAAGATGACCTTGTTGATTCTTGCAAGCCTGGAGATCGAGTGGCAATTGTGGGAATATATAAGGCTCTTGCAGGGAAAAGTAAAGGCAGTGTGAATGGAGTATTCAGGTAGCTCCAGAAAATTTACTGACACAATTGCTTTGCGCTCCTTTGGCTTCTTGAACAGAAACTTGATTGACTAATATTCATGCAGGACTGTGCTCATAGCCAACAATGTTTCTCTTCTCAACAAAGAGGCTAATGCACCAATCTACAGCCCTGAAGATCTCAAAAACATAAAAAAGATAGCTGAAAGAGATGATGCATTTGACCTGCTAAGTAATTCGCTTGCACCTTCTATATATGGGCATTCTTGGATAAAGAAAGCAGTGATTTTGTTGATGCTTAGTGGAGTGGAGAAGAACTTAAAGAATGGCACTCACTTGCGAGGGTTAGTGTTTTATTGGCTTGATCTTCTCTTAGTGAAAGTTGGTATTCCAAGTACCACACATTCTTAATTTAATTTTTGTTTTTTTTTTAATTTTGTATAAGATTATAATGTGGTCTTGCTTCTTTAGTGACATTAACATGATGATGGTTGGTGATCCCTCTGTTGCCAAGTCTCAACTCTTGAGAGCAATTATGAACATTGCTCCTTTGGCCATATCAACTACAGGCCGGGGTTCTTCCGGGGTTGGTTTGACAGCCGCAGTTACTTCAGATCAAGAAACAGGTAAAAAAGACTCATTTGTCATGAGCTATATGTATAGTTCTATTATTACATTTGTTATTTGCATCTATGGAAACAATTGTAATTTCTTTCTCAGGAGAGAGAAGGCTAGAAGCTGGGGCAATGGTTCTTGCCGACAGAGGTGTTGTCTGCATTGATGAATTTGACAAGATGAATGATCAAGACCGTGTTGCTATACATGAAGTTATGGAGCAGCAGACTGTAACTATTGCTAAAGCTGGTATCCATGCATCACTGAATGCCCGATGCAGTGTGGTTGCCGCTGCGAATCCCATATATGGAACTGTAAGTGACCTTGCGTGAGTAATTTTCTTTGCAGTTTTAAACTATCAAATTCCCTGATAGTGTACTGAACCTTCAATTTCTATTCTAACTCGTACCTTTTTATTGTGCAAATCTACAGTATGATCGTTCATTGACTCCAACCAAAAATATTGGGCTTCCAGACTCCTTGCTTTCTCGATTTGATCTGCTGTTTATTGTGTTAGATCAAATGGATCCTGACATTGATCGTCGAATATCAGAGCATGTACTTCGTATGCATAGATTTCGTTCTTCTGTTGATGGAGGTAAATAAGCAGTTTTCAAATGCTTGAGACGTGCTTATACTGGATAATTCTTTTATTCAAAGTAGCTTAACAATGTAGGTGAGGCAGCGCTTGCTGGTAGCTCAAGATATGGAAGAGAAGACGAAGCTGATGCGGACTCATCTATCTTTGTCAAATATAACAGAATGTTACATGGGAAGAAAACAGAAAGAGGTCGCAAGCGTGATACACTTACAATTAAGTTTCTTAAAAAATACATCCACTACGCTAAGCATAGGATTCAGCCTGAACTGACTGATGAGGTAATGTGCCTTTCTTGTTAACTATTAGCAATTCCATTGATTTAAGATGAATTCGCTTTAATATTTACAATTTATCCATGTTAATTGAATTTCAGTGTGCTATAATTATGTTACAATTGCCATAGTTGCATTTTTCTTCTGAAGTCTGATTATTCTTAATGGTTGTTATTGTGCCTCTATTCCCGTCCATCATTGTATAGACATATGACTAGCTTTAATTTAGCATCAATTGACGTTGTCCGCAGGCATCGGAGAACATTGCCACAGCCTATGCTGAGCTCAGAAATGCAAGTTCAAATGCAAAGGTTAGCATTGAGAATTGAAATAGGATCTGCATACGAACCAGTAATACAAAATAGTATTTTTATTGATATCATGCTGGCTTGATGCAGACTGGAGGAACACTTCCCATAACTGCCAGAACTTTAGAAACCATCATACGTCTCTCAACAGCACATGCCAAATTGAAATTGAGCAGAAAGGTACTTGACATGGCATCTACTTTCTCAGTGTTCTCTTCTCCGCTATTTATAATAAATATTGTGTAATAAATGTCTACTTTGGTAACAAGTCCAGGGGCAATATCAATTAACCTTTCGGTCTTTCTTTCTAGTTATGCTTGGAGAACTTCTTCCTATGGTTCTCAAAATTAATTATTTGGCTGGTGGATTAATGTGTTGTTACTTTCAACCAAAAGTAATGTTGGTATCTGCATTCAGTACCCAATATACTAAGAGTGAACGTTTGAATAAAACTCATTCTTTCAAAATTATTTTTTCTAAAAATACATTCTACCTTGTAATTTTACTCCAATTACTCAAACATTCACTTGGTGGCATTCTCCTTAGCTGCACTTTTTCTTTCTACTATTGCTTTTTTACTTTTAGGTTTTACCTGGTGGTACTTCAACAGCCTATATTTTCTCTGTTTCGTTCAGTACACTTTGTGATTGAGTCAGCACTTGTCTTTTCAGGTTTCAAAGTCTGATGTTGAAGCTGCTTTGAAGGTTCTAAATTTTGCAATATATCACAAAGAACTTACAGAAATGGAGGAGCGTGAGCAAGAGAGAGAGAAAGAGCTAGACAGGAAGCGCAAGGCTGATCACAATGAAAATGATGGTCCTGATCGTGGTCCTAAAGATAGAAGAGGGTGAGCAATAATTTACGCAAGTTGGTGAAGCTAAATATATTGCAGGCATCTTTTCACTCTAATTACCATAATTTGCTTACAAGGAAATTCATTTATTACCATATTCTAAACCCGAAACGTTATTTTTCTTTGTAACTCTTATTACACATGTATTTACTGTTTTAGCATCCTTGCACACTTGTAAGCAAGAAGACTTCCAGGTTGCCATGTAAATATGGAGGGGGTTGATATCTAGATTTCTTAAATATATTTGTCCATTAATGAACAATTAACACGTCATTTTTTTTTGCCTAGGTCAACATCAGCAGCAGATGCCATGGAAGTAGATGATACCTCAGCAGCTGAAGCTGCTGTTGGACTCACCCCTGCAAGGTCAGTCAACTGTCGATTCCTGCCTCGCAATTGCTTTCTTATTTTCCTTTTTATGCTCGAACTTTTCTGACGTAAAATATCTTGTATTGACATGCAGAATTGAAGCATTTAATTCTCAATTTGGTCAGCATATGCGTGCCAATCGCCTGGATCTCATAGCTATTGCAGACGTAGAGGACGTTATCAACAGAGGGGCAGATTCGCCTTACAGCGCAGCAGATATACTACTACTATTAGAGGTATGATCTACTGATGCATTTCTGGTGCATCTTCCCAACATGAACTCCGTTAATAGTGTGCTGTGTTTTCTGAAATTTCAGAGGTTGCAAGATGACAATAGAGTGATGATAGTTGATGGAATGGTGCATATGATATCATAAAATGTAAGATCGTTTCCACATTCTCTCAATGCAGATTCAGAAAGGTATGGGATTTTATAAACTGATTTATTGTGTTTAATTGTTCAAATGGTTGCAGACTCAGTTACATCTCTAAAACATCTGATTCTCGCAGCCAGCAAATTAGAACGAAATTATACTAAAAATGATTGCATTAGTTTAATTTGATGTTGATGTTTACACAACTTGCAATTGTAAAATTTCAGTTTCATGATAAATTATGGATGAATTTCAGGGAGCAGAACTTTCCGCCAAGTTAGTATGCAGTTGACAACGGAGGGAGACCTGAGAAGGAATTAGATTTCCAGAGTTCATATATTTACATGCTAACACTTCCACAAGGAAATAGCTTATGCGATTGCGCATTGGCATATTCTTCACAGAACATTTTAAATTACAATGAACGTTGTCATCCCCTATTGAAATATTTTATTGTTTTGTTCATTATTTGATATTGGCCTTATCTTTATGTATTGCAGTGCTGCTAACTGCATAGTATGTGTAAACTAGGCTTTAGAATGGGTGGTCTCCGTAATTTTATGTTCCGTCACTTGTGATACATGTCTTTTTTGCCACCTAATTGGATGTGGTTGGCAAGGTAAAATGTTTTGTAAAATGAACCGAGAAATGAAAAAAAAAAAGCTCGGAGCATGTGATGTGAGTTGACTTCAATTATAAACTTGTGATGATTTTAAGTATCAACTTGTCCACCCTTTCAGATGTAACCTCTATAAATTGAAGCACAATCAAAATATTACTTAATGCCGCAACTAGTTGAACAAGGGGACCTCTGGCGTGATCATAGTCAAAGCAGCAAAATATCATATCGTGTACATGGTCATGTATAAGAAATAATGAATTTAACATTATAACATAAATGTACAAATGTTGCATAACATGCTGAATGTTACCAGAACTCAGAACACCTTTAAAACAATGTATATCGAACATAATTCAGATAAACTATCTCTAAGAATATTATGATCAATTCATTCCAATTCTGTGATATATGATCGGAAGAATGTGTAGTGAGTGAAAAAGGATATTGGCCTCGGGACAATTACAATTACCTTGGTTACATAGCTATGCCCAATTTAACACGTGTTCATAAACTCGTAATGAATCACGTATTTGCAAAACTCAGATGATATTAACATGGCTCTTGTTCCTTTTAAAAAACCCCAATTCATTGCAACACTTAATAATTTTGTTCTCAGGGTCGGCCCTTCATAAGCTGATTGCTTGAATCATTCTGGAGTGCGTGCTTAGAGCCGTCGAAAGGCTAATCTTAAAAAAAGTAACAAATTTTAGCTGCCAGAGTTATTATAAATGACAGAAAAATCTCCCCAAGTATTACCATGACATCTCATTCTTCACAATCCTGCTATCCAAGAGTCTAACAAAAAACAAAAATCTTCTAAATCACCCTAATCCCTAAACTAATAACTCAGGGAAGTGACGGTTGCTCAAGAGACCAACTTGTAAGGAGGAAATGATAAGAGGCAACAATGTATGTGACATCAGTTGCCCAACAGCAATAGTTTATTTGTCAAATTCCCAAATAACCCCTCCATCTTCTGCAATACCAAAATAAAAGACCATTACAACAATGTCTAATTCGAAATTTAACAAATGAATAATGCCATTGACGTTCAAACTAAAGCTTTGTCATTGACAGAATATTATCCTCTGACAGTTGATATACATATGACTTAGTCAGAAATTCAAAGCAGGTTTGCTGAAGATCCGTGGAACATCACAAAATACATTATAATTACGTACGTTGATAGCTTAGGAACCGAAAACTTTACATAGACCTTGTTTAGATAAACTCTCCAACAAATAGGAGAGAAAAAAAGTAAAATGAATTGAACTCTTCCCATAAGTTCAAATCAACTTGTACACTTTAAATTTTATAGAAGAACTTTCATCTAGCTTCTCAAAAACTTGTGGGACAAGCAATTCATTTTATCTTCTCATGTTCTTTCTCTAAGAGTTTACCACTTTTTTTTTATCAGTCTAAAATATAGTGATGTTTCTAGGTGCGAAATGCTATTCCATTCAGTTGACCAATTTTGGTTCTTAAACAGAAATCCATGATTGGGGTGAGAAATTTAAAGACGAAACTAGCTCCCATGATAGTAGTGCTTCAACATTGGCAGCCTTTTAGGAGAATCAGAAAATAAAAAATTATTTCCAAAAATGAAAGGCTTCCCATTTGGTAATTCAAAGGACTAATAACACATTGTTAATTGCAACGATTAAATGGGTACTGATTGGTGCACCACTTTCAACAAAAGCTAAATGTCGGAACATAAATTGGCAGTTTATTTAGAAAGGGAAGAGGAGGGGAGGTGAAAATACCTTTAACTTTGTTTTCAATCCAGGACTCAACAACCATTCCAGCAGCTACACCACCACCAATGCATGCACTGCAAAATAAAATGGCTTTGGGAAGTGGCCATCGAGGAAGAAAATAGTAATCAGGAATTTGCCTAACTCTCTTGGGTAATCGTTTCTTCAAAGTTGGTTGAGCACTCGGATTTTGCTGCATGTCACCACCAACAGATTTCCAATCCACCCCTTTGAATGGATCTTTCGCATCTTTACTTTCCATATCGCCTCAATTCCAAATTTTAAATTCCTCAAATTATGCTAGTGGTTCAAAAAAACACCTCAGAATTAGCAAAATATACCTAAACCAAAGCAAACTATGATCAAATGGTTTTTGATACAGCAGACAAGATGAAGAAAGAATAACAAATCAGAAAAACAAAGGAGATTGGGTGAAATACCAAAAATCTTGTAAGCAGCAATTTTCCTGTCTATTTTTATTATATAGTTTTGGAGTGGACCATGTTCTGTTGCTGACCACACAGTCACACCGTTAAAAGCCTTTTTCCACAATATTGAAAAATTACAAATTCAACCAAAATACATTATTCATTTATTTATTCTTTCTTCTTTTCTCTTCTTTTCCAAGTATCCCTCTATATTTTTTTATTATTCCAAAGTGCCATAGCCACCTGTTCATTTTCACAACCTTAATTGCTTTTTAATTACTTCAAGGGGATGCTGATAATGAGAGAACCCAAAACATAACCTAGACAAGGAATCAGTGTTCAGTACCAAGTTTGCATTTGGAACTTTGCTCTGATTCAGATAGAGCAAAATTAATACGAAGAGCAAGATTATCTACAAAGCATCGCATATACTATTAATTTTGTTTATGATGACGATTATAAAACAGCCGATTTCTTTTTTCAGAAACCAGTATTCTGGAATGTTTCAAAAACCAAAATACATCTGGATACCCTAACTTTAAAATCCAAATTTCATAAAAAAACATTTAGACTTCATCCGAACACAATACTAAAGAGTCCAAGCCAGCAGCAGCACTCACGCAAAAAGAAACAAACCCGCAAAACTTTACAAAACCACTTCGACAATGGGAAACACACGCATAAGATCATTCAAAATCAAGTGCTTCAAAAGCCAACCAGGCATCAAATACTCGATCGAGATTGAAAGGTAACAGTAAAATTATTTAAATTTCGACAACCTAGTAAGAGCATCCGCTGAATCACATAAATAATCACTAACTACAACTACAAAGCAAAATGATAAAAAAACTACAAAACAGCATTTTGTATTTCTTACAGATATAAAAAAATAATATCAATCTGATTTCTTGCAGTCTTACAGATCAATGCATATTACATACCCTTCGGCTTGCACGATAACGGAGAGCTCGCGGAGGTGAGGTTCTCCCGGAGGAGGGGGAGATAAAAGTTTTGCCTTTTGATCACAAAATTTCACGGTTTAACATATTTTCAGTTTAAAAATTAATGTGGAAATTACAGTAAGATTCTCTCTCTCTATATATATTATTTTATTTTTCAAATTACATTTACATCCCTATGTATTTTTTTTATCATATGGAATGTAAAATAAAACCTATGTAATATTTTTAAAATGTTTCTTCAAATATAAAAAAGTAACAGTATAATATTTTTAATGTAAAAAAAATTCTATACAATTTTTTAAAATTGGAGACTTAATTTAATTTTAAAATATTAGGGGATGTTAACAAAATGTACCTGTCAACTAATTGCATTTTTTATTAAAATATTTTTAAAAAATCATTATAAAAATAATAAATTTATTAAAAATAATTTATTAGTCTTTTAAATATTCCATTTTCACATATTTAAATATACAACATGTTTGAAAAGCCTTCTAAACACCTTTTTAAATATATTTTACACAAGAAGAATGAAGGTTAAAGATAAAATAAAATAACAATTATATTACTTATAAAATTAACTAGTATAATTATACTTAATTTTAGATATTATTAGATACATATTTAATTTTTTTATAATGTTAAATAGTTGGTTTTTAATGATTATAACACAATTCATTCTCGAACCATACGTATCTTAGCTTTAAAATTATGTTATAAAATTTCTAAGGAGATATTTTGATAGATGCACGTCTATGTTTAATCAAATAAGAAATATTTTCTTCACAATCGAAATATCATGCCACAATTGATTAGACTAATATAATAATGTTATTTGTTATTATATTAATTTTTTAGCTTTATCACTTTAATTAAATAGATTTAGACGCTATATTTTATCCTTTGTTATTTCACTAATTTGTCAGAATTTTTGTTATATTTTTTATATATAAAATTATTATTTAAAATTTCATTATTACAACAAGGTTTTACATTAAAAAGACTAGAAAGTTTAATCTTATAATTAATTTACAAATTCTATATTATTTAACTCAAGTCAATTCCTTAAAACTAATTATTCATTTATAAATGATGAAATTGTATATTATTATTATAAATCATAAAACATATCCAAATTTTCACATGAAATAATTATGTAAATAAAATATATTTTTAATTCTAATTTTTATAAAGTAACTATTATCATTGTTATTAATTATTATTACTATTATTAAAACTTTAGCTATAGGATAACTCAAAAACACAGACAAGAAGCTAAGGTATCGCGTTTGGAGTTTGGAGAGCACGTGGCACGGTTATAGCGTCTTGTTTTACAGTCTCGAAATTACAAGAAATCTCTGTTTATTATAGTGTCGCAATCGTGTCAATGGCTGCGACTCTCACCACTGTAAGAAATCCCATTTTCCACACTCACCATTACCAACTCCACAAGCACTTCACAGCACCCTCTTCCTTACGCCTCCTCAATTTCGCAAAGGTGACAACACATCACATTTCACAACATCTCATTTTTGTTTTTTCCAGCATCATGTGCATATCGCAATCATACCTTCTGTTGTTTTATCATAACTTAATACCATTTCATTTACTTATTATTGGATTGGATGTTAGATGGAAGGAAGTGAGATCGGTGAGCAAGTGGGGGAGGATTTCAGAACCAAGAAGAAAATTTTTGTTGCTGGAGCTACTGGTAGCACTGGGAAAAGAATCGTTGAGCAGTTACTGGCAAAGGGTTTTGCTGTTAAGGCTGGGGTTAGAGATTTGGCCAAGGCCAGGTCCACCCTTTCTTCTGCCAACCCATCTCTTCAAATTGTGAGTTTTTAATTATTTGTTTTCAATTTGGTGTTGAGAAATGTTAGGAACACTATTTTAGACTCACTTTCTCCTTGGTTGAAATTTATTGTAAATCTCAAAATTTAATGGATCTCAACTTATTTAACTACTCTCTTTCTTGATTTTTGTAGTTTTCAATAATTTTTTACTGTGTACTAGAGTGTATGTTAGTTGCATTCCTTTTAAGTGTATGTGAATGTGATGGTGTGTATGTGATGCAGGTAAAAGCTGATGTCACAGAGGGGTCTGAAAAGATAGCTGAAGCCATTGGTGATGATTCAGAAGCTGTGGTATGTGCCACAGGGTTTCGGCCGGGGTGGGATTTGCTAGCTCCGTGGAAGGTTCGTCAAATTTTTTATGATGTCTTTGTGGTATACTAGAATGTTTTAATGTACGATTATAATCGTTTTGTTATGTCATTTTGACTCACTTTTTATGTCAGTCCATGGTTTGGTTTGGAAGCAAAATCAGTTGCGGTAATTCAGTTCATTGTTGTACCCAACATATTCACTGATCCAGAATCCATCATGGTAGAAGTTATGAATTCATGGTAGAAGTTATGAATTTATTGTTAGGATTTTTGGATGGGGATTCATTGGGAAGAAACAACACAATGAGACATCAATCTAACTCACATAAGACTTTTAATCCAAAATCTTAAAATATTAGTAATCCAAAATCTTAAAATATTAGTTATACGTCTTTTTTCTTTATATGCTTTCTTTATATGCTGTTCAACTTCCTTAATATGAGACTTAGACTCGTTTGAGTTTCTCAACAGTTATTTAATGCTTTTGAAAGTAGGATAGGTTATGTATGTTTTGTACAGTGCGTCATTGTTAATTTAAACTTTAAACAGTTGATTCCCCTGGCCTTTTGGATATGAAACTGTGGAAGTAATCTAACGTGAATCTTTGTTTCTTCCATGTATTTGGTCTTCACTTTGGTTCATGTTGTACCACTTGTTTAGTACCTGACATCGTGAAGGATGTTAGTAGGAGTGGAGGATGTTGATGGAGAGCCATTAGAATCCTTTTCTTCTACTTGCATTTGTAAACTTGTGTGTTGCCATGTGCTTTCATTTTGGAATAGACTTTGATCTGGGAAGGGAAAGTTATATTGCTAATTTGGAATAGACGTTAGAAACTAAAATCTATATTGGTATCATTCAGTGCTTTCTTATAATAATGCTAAAAATCATTGCAGGGTGGGTGGCTTATTCAGTCTATTGGTGTAGTGCTTTCTTATAATAAACTGCTATTTTGTGCAGGTTGACAATTTTGGTACTGTAAACCTTGTTGAAGCTTGCAGGAAACGTAATGTCAACAGATTCATTCTTGTCAGTTCTATTTTAGTTAATGGAGCATCCATGGGACAGCTACTCAATCCGGCTTACATCTTTCTTAATGTTTTTGGACTCACCTTAGTAGCAAAACTACAGGCAGAGAATTATATCAGGAAATCTGGTATAAACTACACAATTATAAGACCAGGCGGGTTGAGAAATGATCCTCCTACTGGCAATGTTGTTATGGAGCCAGAGGTTGTGCCACATTTCTGACTCTCTATTACTTTCCTATTAGAATCTTAAGTTTATATCTTGTGGAACATTTGTTGAATGGTTTAAAATCCTTGTATACCAGGACACCCTTTATGAAGGTTCTATATCCAGAGATCAAGTTGCTGAAGTAGCTGTGGAGGCATTGGCTTATCCTGAGGCATCTTATAAAGTTGTGGAAATTGTGTCTCGCCCAGATGCTCCTAAGCGTTCATACCATGACCTTTTTGGTTCCATAAGCCATCGATGATTCCTTATGACTTGATTGCAGATTAACGAATTGGTTTCTCTGTTATTTTTGTTTTCGGGTGGCCAATATGTATCTGAATTGTGTTCCATGTGTGTTTACTTCATTCAATTCAATTGGTATGCTAGAGTGATATGTGTAAATATTTCAGTATATCTTTTATTTTATTATCTCCCACTCTCCCCCATTAAAAGTGAGAAGATAATTCACCTTCACCACTATAGAAGATCAGGCTACTTTCTTTAGCTAATTTAATTAGGACTTGTTCGGAGCATGCCCTCAATAAGATCTTATAATAGGTTTAAAAGAGCTTATTTTAATCAGTTTTTTCATTAAGTTTACTAAAATCAGAGGTTATAAGTCATAATTCATGAGTTGAATATGTCCCTTCAATTGTCTCCTTAATTTTTCAGTTGAAGCCTCTATTAGAAGCCATTCAAGTTAACAGAAAATACTCTTAAGGATTGTGGTTAGCTAGTTAAGGCTTTAGGATTAAGCTGAACCTGAAAAAGACATGGAGAAGTGCACTGGAGGCTTTCCTTCTCGTTGGAGCTGCCGTCTGAGGAGGCTACCAGATGGACAAAGCAAGATCTCTTCTCTATTCTCTTAATTTGTTTTATTGAAGGAATTCAATAGAAAGAGTGATCTAATATATTAACAGAAGACTAAGTTCTTTGCTTCTACACTTGTTTATATTATAATATTTTGAAAAATTGTACCAAATGGATACTTAATGCTTAGTCTGTCCGGCCAATATCCTTAGCCTTTTTCTCTTCAGATTTCCTCCTGAAATCCATCTCTATTTATTCCCAAGCAGAACCAACAGTTTCCAGATATACATTGTTTGGAGTTCTACGTTCTGTATATAGGACCTGGTGTCAGAGAGTAATTGGCAGATGCAATTGGTTTTGCTTTCTTTCGCACCAATTTTATGTGTTCACCCAGTAGGAAAACTGATGGCAAAAATGCCAAAATGAACAAAGACTCCTGCACCCATTTAGCTGCTTTGATACCAATGGTAGTAATAAGCAGTTACTGTTTTAAACATTTATGATTCATTTTCGCTGGATAGCAGTTTATTGTGCAACAGATTTTCTTAACTTGAGCACATGCTTGCTCTGCTGCACGGATATTTTAAAATTGGCCAAGCGCTTGAATCTTGCCAATACAGAATTCTGATGGGTATTCTGTGACTGTCTCTCAGTCAGAACATGGATCTTTTATATATCTTAACCTCATCATAACTTGAATCATAATACTTTTTTTCAAATTTGGCTTCATAATGTCTGTTTAATAAATTGTGAAAGAGATTAAAGACTAGTAATGGTTACACAAAAATAAAATATAAACTATATTAAGAAAAAATAAATAAATAAATGAAATAGAACAAATATATAAATATATGCAAGTTAGCTTGCCTGCTGTCTAGTGCCCTTGTCTCATGTTTAAGATATTTGCTGTATTATATAAGTAAAGGAAACATTACAGAGATGGTTGACAAATGTTGTGAAAACACTGATTTCTGCATCAAACCACATTACGTGGATCAATTCCACATCCCAACTCTGTTTCAACAAACGTCAACCCACAGAAAATAAAGAATTAAATCATGTAATTGTATATTCTCTCAGCAACGGGACATCCGAATACCCCTCTCAGGTGAACCTGGCAATCACAAAAGCAAAGACTACAAAAACAGCTTGGGCACAAAGATGCACTCCTGAGCTTTCCATTGGCGCTGGAGGAATTGCAGCAACGTCTTCTACTACATTCTCAGCCACACAACTGTGAACAAAAACCAACATAGCTATAATGTAGAAAGTGAGAACTATGTCAGTCTTGCAGCTCTCCAATTTTCTACCAGCCATCACTTGATAAATAACTACTAGCTGGCTAGTGTTTGTAAATAGTTGTGAATGATGAACAAGTGGAACACCACAAGTCATTTTATAGTAAGGAGTTGAGACAAGTGAGCAATTTTGAGGTGTATTATGTAGCTTAAACAGTAAACACAATGATTTGAGAGTGTAGGGGGGTTAATAATAACGTTATGTCTCCCTCACCTTAAACAATTGCGGGGGGCCTGCACTGTATAACGGTGCTGAGTTAGAAATGTGTAATCAGCTTTTGAAGCGTAAATATTAAGCATGCAAAGAAATATAATTAAACTAGAGCATTATCACTAGCTAAATTTACAAAAAAGAAAGACATAAAGGTATGATAAAGAAAAGCTACACAGCTTGGGTGTGTGTGACTGTCTTGTCTTGTGAGCTTCTATAATTCAGTTTCTTGAGTTAGTTAAATGACTATAAATTGTTATTATTTTTTGATTTCCAGTCACTATAAACTAATCCCAGAAATCCAAATAAAAATTATAGATAATTAAAAATATAACGTGAAATAAACTAGTTAAAGAACCCGAATAGAAAGTTTCCAAACACTCGCTAATGTCATTCCAAAATTATTTTCTGATTAATTTACAATATAGAAAGTTCTTTTACGGATAATACGTGTCTTTAAAACTTATTGGAAAATGGGTATAGTTAGATGTTAAAATAGTTTGTACATGCAATTGGGTAAGATATTATCTTTAAAATTCAGTATTAAAAAGGAATTTCCCGTCGTAGACGATATTCCTTAATTTTTAGGACGAATTGCCATAACATTTTGTGGGATCCATGTTGTTTAAGGACCTTTCGTATTAGTGAAAAATTTTCACGGTATTATTGTACAATTAAAATTATAATCTGATTATATTCAAACATGACTCCGTGGCCCAATGGATAAGGCGCTGGTCTACGGAACCAGAGATTCTGGGTTCGATCCCCAGCGGAGTCGTTTTAATAATATTTATATTATAGTTTTACAAATTACGATAAATTATTTTTATGAAATTTTACAATAAATTAACTATATAATAACAAAAGTCATTAAAGTCAGGATGGCCGAGTGGTCTAAGGCGCTAGACTCAAGTTCTAGTCCACGAGAGAAGGCGTGGGTTCAAATCCCACTTCTGACAAAAAAATTTCTTTTTTATGGGAAATGAAGAGAAATAATATAAGTTTTGAGAAATTAAAAATAAAATTGGTAAAAAATTAAAAAACTAAAAAAACATATATATATATATATATATATATTTTTTTTTTAATTTTAAAAGTATCTATATTTAAATAAGAATGTTTTAAATCGAATTAATTTAAATATTAATATTATGTTGTTTGAAGTGAAGATTTAAAAAAATACTCTGGTCATACTCAATTCAATAATAAGAACTTTCAAGTCTTTGATATCAAATTTTAGATGATGTAAAAAAGAGAAAGATTTGTTTAAAAATAACTTTGATATTTAAGTCAATATTTCTATTCAGATAATAATAATGTGTCGGTAGATAATAACAATGTAATAGTAAATATAAAATATGATATTATCCAATTTGTAGGATTCTTCTTATCGAGTTATTTTAGGTAGCAAATATTATTATTTTAAGGTTCAATTATACTTGATTAATTGGATGTATTATGTTCCTCTTTTATTATATAGTAATAGGGTTTATTTTAATTATATATTGATACTTATTAATATTGAAATAATTAATTGTATTAAATTCTAATATTTTTTTATATTATTTTGTGTCATATATGTGATATACAAATCAAGTAGGCATTCAAGTCCTAGAAGCTCAAAATCAAACTTTGTTGAAGATTAATGAGCTTTTAACATTACACAAGTGCTTACTTAAGTATGTGGATACTATTTGATCCAGAGTTATGAATAAAGTATACTTGATATAAAGCTTTAGCTGAAGTATGCTCTATCTAAATCTTTTTGTAAACATTTGTCCAATCTAGATCTTTGGTTGATTTATGCTTGATCTCGATCTTTGGTTGAGGCATACCCAATCTAGAGCTTAGTTGAATGAATTTTTGAGTTCCTTAGCATACTTAAAGCACTTTAAATGTTTTAACAAATATTAATGAAAGCAATTTTAAGTATTTGAAAGGTTGTCTTTAATGTGTCATCATCAAGATTATTCTCAAAAGTCGTATCCTAGGTTAAGTAAAGATGCGGGTGTAAAACATCTTTCCTTTCTTATATAAGAGCATTGTGTCATCCATATCTTACATTGGGCTTTATCATCTTCTTTTGAGTTTATCTTCTTTATCCATTATGGCTCTCTTTTATTAGGTATGCTGATTTTATTTTTGTTTATTTAGATTACTACTATGTCTTTTGTTTATGGTTACTTTAGTGACTCAAGTAGTTAACATGAACCACTTCTAGTTGGATGCAAAGTTTAACCTATTGGTCATGAGCCTTTCGGAGAAGAGAGTCATTCCTACTCTTTTAATGATTCATTCCATAAGGAGGCTCGTCCTTTTGTTGAAGTTGTTTCTACTTCTATCATGTTGAAAGAAAGGGATATGCCATTGTAGGGTCCTTTGTAGTCAAAGTAGGTCCAAGGCCTAAAAAGTTGAGGCTAGAGCTGTTTCGAGCACCAATAAGGTAAGTTTCCCTCCATCTTGAATCTTGAGTACAACTAAGTACTTAATGTGGTAGATTATTATTTATCTAATGTCACCTCCACTTCTTTTGTAGAAGACATTTGTTGGGCTTTCAATATCTTTATTAAATGGGATGTTGAGTTTGTTGTATTTGAAACTTGCTCAACCAATGATCGGGTGTGCATGAAACCCAATTTGAATAATGAAGATTTTACTTTTGCTTTAACCTCTTGAATAAACATCCTTGTTTTGTTTACTACTAGTACAACATGTCCACTTTTTGTGTTGCCCTAGTCAACTTCATTTCAATAATTGGATATTTCTAAATAATTTCCAAAATTTGTGTAACCTTATACATATCACTAACTATAAATAAATTTATGTACTTTCATTAGTTGAAGTCAAGGTTAAGAGATCACTTGTGTGTTCCTCAATCGATCCGATCATAATGACCTATTTTATGTCTATACTTCCTCCTTTAAAAAAATAAAATAAATTTTTCTTGCCCAAAATAAAGTATATTTGGGATCTCACCTTAATAAAAAAGGTTTCTAAACACCACTCACACTCCTAGTTTTCCCTTATACTAACCTATTCATCATAAGTTTAAATTTTGCATTGAGTACAACAAGGATAAGGAGGATATAAAAATGCTTGGAAATCTTCTACAGTGATAAGTAGTGAGGAACTCCTCTCAATTTCGTTTGTTGAGGTCCAACAAGCTTAATTCCTAGGTAATGATTTTTTTGTTATTTTCAATTTAGGGGTATTTTTATATTTTTGCCTATATTAATTTATCTTACTTCTTTTTCAAAAATCATGATTCTTATGTTTGATCATAAGAATGCTTGATCTAATTTTGTGCCTCCCTCCACAAGCTCTAGAGTTCATCGTACTTTGGGCCTGACCGATCTTAAAAGAAAATGAGGGTGACTTTTGTTATTTAACCTTTTTTCATATAAGTTTAGGTTGGAGTTTAAGGTTAGAACTCTAACCAATATGAAGGTTGTTATTAACCTTTAATCACCTCCGCCATCTACGGCTACCTATATTCCTAACAACCTTTCACCTTTACCTTTGGCTTATCTACTACATGAGGTGGACGGTCCTCTAAATAAGATGGATCATGTCACAGTTAACACCCTCAAGATTGACTCTCTTTGGTATGGTAATATGATTATTGGGGGATGAGATATGTGGTGACTTTCCTTATCTTTTGATGTTGAGATGTTCAAGACAATGAGACCCTTAGGTTGCTTGAACTCCATTGAGATGTTGCTTGCTTGGTTGCATGGGCATGGTGAACTACTAAAAACACTTTATCTTGTAGGAGTATGATTAAGAAGTGTAAAGGGTGAAGGAAATGGTTGCCCTTAAGAAATAAAGAGATCATCTTGCCTCCTTGACCAATCACAAGATGATCATTTTTGCAAAGGCCAAGTAAAATGAAATATTAACAATTAACTTAACTGAGGTTGTAAAGAAAATCCCTGACCTTGACGAAAGGGTCAAGAAGATTAAGAAGTTAGGTAAGGAGACTTAATAGCTTGTTCACGAAGTTAAGAATAAGATTGTTGCTTACAAGGCCAAAATAGTGAGTCTATAGGAGGACCTGGAAGAATGAAGTACTGAGCTCTATGAAGTTAAGGATTAACTTCTTGAAGTTTACGAGAATGACTTCAAGAAGATCGCCAATCAGACTTTAGTCATTAACCCCTATATAAATATAAAGGTTTTTGACATAGAAAAAGTTGTAAAAGATAAGCAATTGAAAATTTGACACTTAACTTAATTTTTTTGGCTCATATATTTTGTCAACTTATTTTATCAATGAATATTTTTTTCTTTCAATGTCTTTATTCACTTAAAGATTCTTAAATTGATTTAGTGATACCACTTATTCGAGTAGTAAGTTTATTTCATTTATTGTTTTCAATAAAAAATAATAAGTTTTAATCATCTTGATTAAGCAAACTAACATGTTGATGTTGGTTTTCTACCTGATATAATCTAATACTAATGACAAACTTAGAATCTAGTTTATTCTATGATATGATATTATGACAATGCTTTGATATGTCTACTTGCTCTTCAACATGAACTAATGTTGATGATGCACTAGTATGATGATTTTCTATATGACATGACTAGTTTAGATTATATGATGGGACATTGATTTTGTTCAAGACATGATTTAATACCAACAACATTCTAGGGTGTCAATTTGTTCTGTGATGTGCTAGGATGTAAACTTTCTCTACGACATGGTCTAATGTTGATGATGTTCTATAATGTTGACTTTCTATATGGCATAATGCTAATGACATGCTGGGAACATCGATTTTCTCTATGACAAGATTTTATGCTAACAATGTGTATGGGTGTCAACTTTCTCTACAACTTGGTTTAATGACAATAATATATTCGAATGTCATTTTTCTCCATGGCATGATTTAATGATGTTGATGTGCTAAAATATTAATTTTCTTTTCTTAGGAGAACAAACTTATATAATGAGCTCGAATAGATATTTTCCTAATTATAATATAACTTCAAGTGTGTTGCATTCCAAATTATAGGGATTAACATCTCATGTCATTCTTCCAATTTATATGCACCAGTTTACAATGAATTAACTATTTTATAAGGTTCACCCCAATTTAGGGTGAATTTACCTTTTATATCATCTCGACAAACTCTTTCAAAATTTTTTCACACTAGATCTCCTTTTTGTAATTGAAATTTTGTAACTTGAGTGTTATACTTTCGAGTGATTTGTCTTTTAATAGTTTTTTCTTGTATTTGAGCTATTTTTTGGGCTTTATTAATTTAATCTAGCTCAACTCTAAGGTTTTTATCATTTTGGGCATTATCCAATTGTTATCTTTGAACTATATTGTTATCATTGCATCAGATTCGTATGTTAACTTAAAATGAGTCTTTTACATGTCCAAGTTTCTTCTTGAGTTTATTTAGTATAAATTTATTAGCAACTTTTGCTTTGTCATTTGTTTAAGAATGATCCATTGATGATACTTGATATTTTTTTTCTAAGGCCTTCCGAAAATTGTTCAAAGCCTTATTAACAATTTGTTTCTCATTATCTATTATTATGGCTTTGTGAAGTCCATGCCTACATACCATATCCTTTTGAAATAACTTTTTCACCTATTAGACAATAATTAAAGTAGGGGTTTTAACTTGTATTCATTTGGCGAAATAACATATGGAAACAATAAAAAAAATATACATGTCCTTTTTTTTTATCAAAAATGGTTTGAAGATATTCATTCCCTCATTTGATAAATGATCATGATGAACTAACACTATGCATACTTTTAGCCTTAGATTGAGCTGCACAAATATCATTATGTAGTTCGTTCACAACATGTTATCTATCCAAACATTTTAAGAGGGGAGGGTAATCCTCCTTTAAGTAACTTACCATTATGGAGAACAAATTAAGGTTCTTCTCATCCATTTGTCCTTATTTGGACTACTTGGTTAGGTTCCATTCATTTGATAATGGATGGTGGAGGTTATCTAGGTTATTTTTGTGAGGTCAATGTAAAAAATGTCACCATGATCCCAATTGGAAGAAGTCAATATTCCTTGTACCAATATTCTATATTTTCTGGACTTCTTTGTATTGGAGAGTTTTGATAATATAAATACTTAGTCATTTTGTTCCCAAGGGACATGCTCCATAGCAAATTCCTTGAATTATTGATTAGATGGTTGATAATACCTTTGAATAAAATGTTTTTTTGCTTGGAATTTTCCTATAAATTGTTTAACGATGAGCTTGAAATCACTTATAACTGCTTTACTCTCATTACTTTAGCTAAGTTTAATATAGTTATTAGCGTTTCATACTTAGGTTGGCTTTTTGGTGATCTCAAGGTTTGTTCAAGAATTACATTGTCAAGTCCTTTATGGATGATACTAACTATCCTTCCTTCCTTGTTTGGCAATCTATCTACATTTAGGATCCACCATTAATGGTTCTCTCTTTGGAGAGGGAGTTTGACCAAGAATTCAGGTGGAAATTGAGTTTTTTTGTTTTTGTTTTTCTACAAGTTATACTAAATTCTGACAACTCTATATAATAAACTATCATTCTCTTAGCTAACTCGAGTTTTTGTAGTACTTATTTGATAGGATAATTAGTCTCATCAATTGTTGAAAAATATTGAAAGTATTGCCTTAATATGCTAACTTAGTTAATATAGGACAAGACTAGTCTTTTTATTCTTAAATACATAGTCTCTGTTGGTTGTAAAATTTTATACCTACCATATCAATTGTGTTCCACATAAAAAATGTCAACGTTTTTACTAAGCAACTCGTCTAGTTACTTATGGATTGGATTGTCCACAACTCAGTCCACACGTGTCACCTGTCCTAGGTTGCTTTCAAATTGGAAGTCAGAAATCTGTTCATTAAAATTCAAATGACTATCCTTTGAACTCTTGTCGAGTATCAACATATACCACATGTTTCTCAAACTCTCCATTGTGCTAATTATAACACAAGCCTTTTATAAAAAAAATGAAGGGCAAAAATTTCCCATTCATTAGGTATTTAGTTTCTTTCACATGCGTTTTCATGGTGGTAACGATGCCACTTTCCACAACAAATTTGATGGTCATATATGGTGTAGACACAATAACTCCTATATGATTAAAAGTTCTTCATTTAATAAGAATGTCGTATGAAGTATCTGCTTCTACAAGGATGTACCAAATAATGATGTTTTTGCTTTCTCCTAGCACCAATAGTTGTTACGAGGTTAATGTATCCTCAAGTGTGAACCCATGTTCCACCAAACCCCAATAATGATCTGAATGGGGTTTGATCAGGTAATGTGACACATAATTTCAGAAAGGTTGACCATTATAACATATCTCTCAAGTTTTCCTGATCTATTAATATTTTTTTATCCCTCAATTGGCAATGACATTGTGATAACCACCGAATAATCTTGAACTAAATCATGTGTGCTAAAATCTACATAAACAAATATAATAAGAGGGAGTGTCCCAAAGAATAAGACTAAACTATATTAACGTTATGTTGTGCTCTCAAGTGTCTATTCCAAGTTAAACTAGTATTTACTCTTCCTACAAAATTACCAATGATGATGTTTATCGCGCATTGTTCTTCTATATCATTATAGGGTCAGGTTGTTTACTTGCAGATCACCACATCCTTATCCTCAACCATCATATTACTTGCATACTCTACCACGCAATCCATTTCTAACATGCTCGTCATTGTATTTTCTTACAAAACTATCAAAAGATTCTAGAATTTATTGGACTTTCTGGTATTTCTTGGTGGTATGCTTATAATTCTAATGTTTTTATTTTTATTAGCAATACTTGGTGTGTTCTAAGATTTTGGAAGTTTAACTAACTCCATGTTGCATGTTTCTTTTAATATTATCTCCACACTAATGTTAAGTAAGGTCAATCATTCTCTTTTTTCTTCCTTTCTTGGTCTTTTCTCTAAGTTGCATTGGTTTCCCATGTTTATCTTGCTCCTAGCTTCTTTTCTGAGTTATAATGAATGATGGATATAATAATGATGTTTCTCTCTTAAACATTTTTTGAAAACATTTATAAAGAAGATAAAATGAGAAACTTAGTCAGTTATGTAGGATTGTATCGTAGTTGTTGTATTTTTTTTCCTTCATGCTAAGTCTTATTTATAGGTTCTTAAAATGTAGCGAGATGAACACCCTACTCTTTGTTTTATTCTTGGAATATATATATATATATATATATATATATATATATATATATATATATATATATATATATATATATATATTCATGAGTTTCATTCTTATCCATTCTATATTTTCTTTGATTTTTATTTTTTTATATTGCATTCTTGGCCTTGTTTATATCCAATATATGGTCGTAGAGCCAAAAAATTTGGGAGTGCAAATTGTTAATATATTGTGTTACTTACATAAACTGACTTCTAAAAAAATGTGCAAAAAGTTTATTGGATCCATAAAGGAAAAAATACGTTAAATCTCATGGTAAAACAAGGAAAAAGTCATCTTCTATGTGAGATTAATTGCTAAGAAAAAATAAAAATAACATGGAAACATTATTGCGTGGGGTGGGTGCATATTCAATTATGCAAGCAAACATAACTTAAAATGCCTAAAATTATACTTATTTGCATAATTGAATATGTATTTATGAAATATTAACCTTAATTAAGGCTATTCTGGCTAATATCTTACATCCTCGCATATATATTTATGAAATATTAACCTTGATTAAGGCTATTTGTGCTAATATCTTATGTCCTCTCATCCAACATTCTCTGAAATTCATTCCCCTCCACCCAAATTTAAAGTTATATATTTTAGCACATTATTTCAGCTATTGATACTCTTCTCTTTACAGAAATTTCATACTTTAATAAATTTTCATTTTTTATTCAAAAATAAAATTAATTATAATATTTGAATATCAAATTAGTAATTTATTTTATTTTATATATCAATTAATAAAAATCATGTAACTAATACTATTTTGAATAATATATTATAATATTAAATATAGTGTAAAATGAAATTTAGCTCACACATAAAGCAAAATAACATTGTACGATTATTATTATTATTATTATTATTATTATTATTATTATTATTAATTAAATAAAACAAATTATTAGTGAGTTAATAAAAAAATATTAAACTAAAAAATAAATATTTTATTTAATAATTTGTATTTGATTTTATCATTTGAAATATATTTTTAAATTTACCATATAGAAACATAAAAAAAGAATTACACTATTTTTTAAATATTTTTTATAATTTAGTATTATTTATAAATTATTATAAAATTTCAAAAATATAAATATGTCAATATAATATTGTAACATTATTTATTTATATAAAAATTATTTATTTATAATTTTATTAAATAATTACTTCATATAGAATTATATCTTAATTTTAAATTATATAAAAAATATTTTAATTAATGATGAATTTATCTTATTATTTTATGATTAATCAAATTAGTCTTATAATTTTTATTTTATTTTATTAATTTATCTTTCGATTAAAATAATATTTTTTTTTCATTTTTTTATCTCATTCTCCACTTCCTAAAATTTACTTTAATCCACATGCAAGTTTAATCTTTACCTATAGTTTAAGAAAAATTTTATTTAATATGGAATAGATATTGTTGTTTAATACAAAATTTTATTTTACTGAAAATAAGTGTTATTTTTATTGTCAATTATTTTATGATTTATAGTATTATTATTATTATTATTCAAATTGAATTAAAATCAAATTAATTTTATGAAAATATAATTATTTAGATTATTTATAACAGGTATTTTGATTTGAATTTTTTATAATAAAATATTTCACAAATTTAAAATAAAAATCGTAAAAACAGCCGAATCAAAATTTGAAACAGTGATTTGGTTCTGATTTAAAAAAAATTAAATCATATTTAGTTTTCAATTTTTATGATTAATTCGAATAATTCTTTAATACAAAATCCAACCCAATAGAAAGGCGAATATTTTAAAGACAAGGATCTTAAAATTTTATGAGATCTTATTTTATTTAAAGTGAATTCATCGTGTCATATATTTTTAAATCTTTTTTATAAATTTTATTCTAATAATGAAATTCTAATAGACAATTATTTTTATAATTATTTAATTATATTTTAACTTTTTACAATTTAAAAAATAAATTTAAGATCTTAATTTAACGTTATGGACTCACTTACATATAAATAAAATAAAAATTAAAAAATTTAAGCCGAATGTGTTAAGAGTAAGCAAGCTTCAATTGTAATAGTTTTTATTTTATAGATCTCCGTGTCTTGAATTTCGTAAACGAGGATGCATATAGAAAAGGTGATTTTTTTTCATATTTAACGATATTATACTCTAGTATAATAAATAATTTTATTCAATTTGTTTTTATTCTTAATTTTAAAATTAAAATCCAAATCAAACCATTCTATTAAAAAAAATGAGAAAAGAAATGCAGATTTAATATATTTTTAATTTTTAACACCCCTAATTTCAACCCTGAGTAATTTATATATTCTAATCTGTCAAACTTCTTCACCTTGAAAGTAATATAACACTTAAAATGAAAAGTTTCTATTAACAAAAAATTCTATAAACTTTAACCTATTTGATTAAACAAAGTACATTAGAGATGAGTTTGATGCGTGTGGTTGAAGTATGATTTTTAAGATAAGAAAATGATGATATATATCGAACAGTGTGAGAAGTTTTGTTAGGAACGATGAGGACATAGACATTGTTGAATCACTCGTAACGTGGTAGTATGCATGTTAGTGTGATTAAAGAATCGAAGAAATAGCAGATTATAGATTTGTCTTCTTAGTAGAAGCTATTTTCGTACTCACGTTTCACGTTTCACGTTTCACGTTTCAGCCTTGAACTTTGAACTTCCAAACAGAGTATCCATCCAAATTCATGTCACCCTCGTGGCCTCATCCATAAAACAAATCTAATTTATTAACAGTAGTACAGCACCCGTGTCTACAATTTTTTATAATTTTTTTAAATATTAATTTTTTTTAAGGTGAGTGACACGTTGTTTAGAAATAAAGAATAATATATATATATATATATATATATATATATATAATTTTTTTAACCTATTGAAATATCTTTTAACTTTTAGCAATAAAATTATGGTAAATTAAAGTTTTAATATAAATTTTTAATAATTTTAATATAAATTTTTAACAATAAAATCATAATAAATTACTTTTAGTAATAAAATCATGATAAATTAAAGTTTTAATATAAATTTTTAACAATAAAATGATGATAAATTAGAGTTTTAATATGAATAATAATTTAAACATAAAAATTAATTATAACGTTATTATCCTAGCCCAGTCGGATGGATATTCTGCTCTTATGCGGAATAATTTTATTTTATTATTTTTTAAATATATTTACTTTTTCTTTTTTCTCTTTTTCTCCTTTTTATTATTTTTTAAATATATAAATCATAATATTTTTTAAAATTATGATTTTTTTCAACTTAAAAGAAAAAAACGTTTATATAATTATACATAATATTTTATAATTAGTATTATTTGTGTGTAATTAAATTATATAATTGTTTGAAGATAGGGCTGTCAAATATTTTATAATTTAATTATTTATTTATGTGTAGTGAAATATTTGTCACATAACTTTCACTTTTCTAGAAAATAATTATCTATTAAATAATACGAATTTTCAATATAAAAAAATTATTTTAAATATAAAAAAATGTATTTTATTCTTTTATTTTTGGAATATTGTTTTAAAATTATTTTAATTATACAAATTAATCAGAAATAAGTGTTCTTTAAATAGACATCTAAAAACATTTTTTATAGGATATATATATATATATCTCTGAAGTTTTTAAAGTTTTATTTGGTCATTTTAAAATTCTTATTATTTTCTTAACTTGAAATGCATCATTTTCGTATTGTTTGGATAATGGCGTGAAAAAACAGAGAAAGAGAAAATGGATATGTGGACGGAAAATTGAAAAAAAGAAAAAAAAAAACAAGACGTATAATATTTTAATTAATTAAATCAATATAGGAGAGGTTCGAGTTGAGGTTGATATGTCCCTTACCTTCACCCGCTTTTAGAAGTGGATTCGAACCACTGGACTCTATTTTCTGAGGATACATTGACTGTTCAGCCGTTACCATTCTATATACCTTTTCGGCCTTAAACCCCTTATCCCGTATGTATGCAAAGGATGCAGGAATCGAAGTTGAGTGATTCAGTAATATAGAATAGCAATTGAGACAGATAGGGAGCATGCCATTCCATTCAAGGTTTGGGAGGTAGGTTATTTAGGCGTCTCTTTCTGGGTTGTATTCGATCAGGAATGGCCAAAGAATCGATTAGTAGTATTAGTTGAGATTTTATCAATTAATATTGATTAATATAAGCATAACAATTAATATTGTTTAACCGTTGAAATCTTACTATAGCAATTTAGGAAATAAATTATGTTAGATGATTCCCATTCGTTATATTATTTATATCTATTTTTATTTATTTTATCTTTACTTTATTATGTTTTTTCCTTTTATTTTATTCTTTCTAAAATTTGATATTTTATTTTAAAATTAAATATTTGGTATCTATTTAGAAAATTCATTATATTTGATATAATTTTCATTTATATATATATATATATATATATATATATATATATATAAATAAAGTGAAGTTTGTTTTTATGAGGAATAAAGTGAAGGTTTCGAGTAAAAGTCTGTTGGGACTTATTGTTTAATCCTTGATCTTGAATATCACTTAGACAATATGGATACCTTTTATGTACCTAATATCATTAGAAATTTAGTTTCTTTGTCTAAACTTGATGTTGTTGGATATTTTTTAAATTTGGGAATGATTGTTGGATACTTTTGAACAGCTTTACTACGAACACTATTCAACAAATACATGACAATCTTCAAAGCATACATCCACAACGATACAGGTAAACATGAATTACTTAACATGGTCCTAACCATATCCAATCATACAAGTATGCTTAAACAAACTGAAGCAATCATTCACAAGCTTAAAAGAGTATCCAACAACATCAAGTTTAGACAAAAAAACTAAATTTCTAGTGATACTAGGTACATAAAAAGTATCCATAAGGTCTAAGTGATATCTAATGTCAAGGATTAAACGATAAGTTCTAACAGCTTCCATTAAAACCTTCACTTTATTCCCCATGAAGACGAATTTCACATTTGGGTTTTTGGTTCTGGTCGAAAGGAATCTCTGCATCACATTAGAAACATGAGTCGTACATCTAGAATCAATCTACCAAGTATAACGAGGAATTTCAGTTAAGTTTGATTCAAAACACACATAAGCACTAAGTTCACCTTTCTTTTCGAACCAAGCTTTATACTTTAAGCAGTCATTCTAAAATTGTCTAAACATATGCAGAAATGACATTTGTCATTTTTTTTTGAATTTTAGTAGAGAACTCACTAATATTCAATGGTCATTTACCCTTTCCATGCTTCTTAACAACTTTCTTTTCATCTCCTTGATTTTTCACATAATGAATAGAGTGACTTCCTAAGTTCTTGAGTCTAGTCTCCTCCTAGACTAACATACTATACAATTCATGCACATTCCATTTGTCTTTCACAGTGTTATAATTAATCTCAAATGGACCATACTTAGACATTAACGAGTTCAAAATGAACTGCACAATAAAATTTTTTTCCACTGCCATTTCAAGAGACTTGAGTCTTGCTGCGATATTTGTTATCTCGATTACGTGTTTATACATACTACGAAAATCATCAAAGTTTATGGTGATCATCGTACTCATCAATGTCTCAACGAGGGATTTGTCAGCAGTTTGATAGCGCTCCTCTACAAATTTCATAAACTCTTTTACATTCTCAGTCTTAAGAAGAATAAACTTAATATTACTTGTTATACTCATTCACATAATCATAAGGATATTGCTTGTTATATTCGTTCGCATAAACATAAGACAGACTCCTAATCTCTATAATGAGTTTTCTCTTTATTGTTAATAACATTAGTGATAATATTTAGTTTTTCAACTTGAAAAACCAAATTAAGATCCAACACACCTAAGGAAAATTGGATTTATTCACTTCAGTTAAAAAAATTTAATCCATTAAAAACAGGAAGATACTTGTCTTATTAACGTGTGTTTCAATCTTTCAAATTTTGCAAATTGAATCTTTATTTTTAATAAAATCACTTTTTGGGTCCTGGGTTATGCATTGGATGTTTGGTTATGGGTGTCCAAAAATCATTTTCGAATTTTTAATCTAAATTTTAGCCCAAAAAAAGAGAAGTAAGAAACAAATGACCTTGAAGCGGTGTTAGCTGTGGTTTCCATCCTATTCCCAGAGTTGAACACAGTCACTCTACTCACTCGGACACACTGAATGGCTTCTCATGGTGAACATGACCACCACCATCACCACGATCACGCTCATGAACATGATCACGACCATCATCATCATGGTGGAGAGGGAGAGAGCAAGTCATGGGTAGGTAAGGATGGGAAGGTGTACCACAGCCACGATGGTCTGGCGCCGCATTCTCACGAACCCATCTACTCTCCCGGCTTCTTCAGCAGAAGAGCCCCTCCTCTTAACAGGAATTTCAATGAAAGAGCCTTCACTGTCGGAATCGGTGGACCTGTTGGCACCGGGTGGGTTCCACCATCTTCTCTTCCCTTCTCTTCGCTTCTTTTCCTTCTTCACCATCTTTCTCTGTGTATGCAACCCTTTTTAAAAGGTTATACGCTTTTCATTTTCATGGAAATGCAGGAAAACAGCTCTCATGTTGGCCCTCTGTGAATTTCTGCGGGATAACTACAGCCTCGCAGCTGTGAGTTTTTCCACATTCTCTTCTTCCAATTTTATTCTTATTTTGACAAAAACAAAACAAATGTGCTTGCTTTCTTGCTTGTTTCAGGTCACCAATGATATATTCACTAAGGAGGATGGTGAGTTCTTGGTGAAGCACAAAGCACTTCCAGAAGAAAGGATACGTGCTGTGGAAACTGGGGGTTGCCCACATGCTGCTATTCGGGAGGACATAAGTATTAATCTTGGACCACTGGAGGAGCTCTCTAACCTCTTTAAAGCAGATATACTTCTTTGTGAATCCGGGGGAGGTATTTTTGTTTTTCTAATTTTTAATTTTGTACTAAAATTTAATTACATTGCATTTAATCATTGATTCCTGTGTAGGTTAAGTATATTCACTTTTATAATACTTGCCTGGATGATTTCTGATTTGTTGATAGTGTGAAAATCTTTATGCTTGGTATGGAAATTAAACTCCTGGTTACTATGTTTAAAATCTAGTTAACATGTTCTAGATATAATTTTCTACAAACACATGTAAGAGAAGAAAATAAAAAGAAAAAACAAAATATTTTTTTCCCTTAAAACCAGCTTTTGAACAAGCTAAACGAGAGGGTTTCTATAGATTAGTTACGTGCTTACATATGCCATCGCTTTTTAAATTAAGTTAGATCCCAAGAGCTTTGGATATTCACTTGAGTTTCCTTCATCTGCAGATAACCTGGCTGCCAATTTCAGCAGGGAATTGGCTGACTACATCATTTACATAATAGATGTGTCTGGTGGTGATAAAATTCCTCGTAAAGGTGGTCCTGGAATCACGCAAGCTGATCTCCTTGTAGGTGCTATTTGCATAGATCTTGCAACGTGCTTGTCACAGATTCATCAATACTTATATCAACCTTTATTGCAAGATTTTAGAATATGATTATGTTCATTCCAGGTGATAAACAAGACTGACCTTGCTCCAGCAATTGGGGCTGATTTAACAGTCATGCAGCGGGATGCTCTGCGGATGAGAGATGGAGGACCATTTGTCTTTGCACAGGTTAGTTAATTACATTATTTGTTTGTTGGAATAACGGTGTTATAAATTTTAAATAGTGGCTTAATACACTTAAACCCCATGGTATATCCAAGTTTCAGCTTTTCACTGAGGCTCGCTATGTTAATTTTTTTGCTATATTTGCATGCTTTATGGCACTAAATATACAGCAGTGAACAACATTCTATTAACAAAACCGTCTGGTTCTCTTAACTCCAAGTCTTTAATCCTCAACCACAACGTTTTCTTTATAGAAAAGAAAATAGTATGAACATTTGAGAGGGATTGTTGGGTTAGAGATTTGAATGGAAGAGTCTATAGTGTTTAGGTAAAATTTCCTTTTTCAAGTCTTGTGGCCCGCCCCTGATTTTGGTGGACTAAAGACAGGGAAGGGCAAAATGGAACGGGCTGACCCGTTTTGCTATCCTTACAAATAGTTGTTTAACCAATTGACAGTCTCCAAGTTTGTAATGAAAGCTTTTGTATTCCTCTGATTAGACAAAGAAGATTGAACAAATTTTTTCAAGGTATCCTCCAATTTAGAAGTCTTTTCATGAACAAAAGGGAAGTTTCCTTGTTGTTGATATGGAGGTTGTCTAGTGGAAGAACTTGTTTCTTGCTTCCACCCTTGAAAATCACATTTAAGACTTTGTTGAGATCCTTTACCTGTATGAATAGCATGTAGCTGTTGAGGAAGCTTAACCATCTACTTTGATGAGGCTTCAATTTGTTGGGTTATAATTTTGTTCTGTGCTAGAATGACATCTTGAGTAGTAAGATCAAACACTCCTTTCTTTTGAAAAAAATTCCTTTGTGTTGATCCTGATAATTAGTGGAGGAAAAGGCGTATACTAATCTTGATGCTTGTTTTGCATCTACATTTATCAAAGTTCCTCCAATTATTGCATCCAATATCATCTTTGTTTCAGGTTTCATCATATTGCAGAAAATGCTTAAATGAGCTACATCTTCAAATTTATGATTTAGACATTTCCTGTGTAATGATATAAATTGCTCCCATGCTTTACAGAATAGTTCATCTAGTCCTTGTCTAAAAGTACAAATGTCAGATTTAGCACTCATTAGACAATGGGAACTAACAATTCGAAAACTTATCTTCTACAACACTCTGAATAGTTAGACTTTGATTTGGATGGAATTGTAGCCAAGATTTAGCTTTTTCTGCTAAAGAAAATGGGAAGAGCCGAAGATAGACAAATTCTTCCTCCCCCTTTGGAATTCCTAGTGCCACACAATTAATAGAGTGTAGACAAATAAGTATATATATTCATGATCCATTTTTATGAAATGATGTGTTCTGATCAAACTTAAGAAGGCTAGCTTCATCTCCATTGTCTTGGTTGTAGGTGGAGTAACCATACTAGAAAAGTCTAGGCCCTTGCTGCATAACATAGTCTCTCAAAGTCCTTCTAGGTTGATTTGGTTGACCTTGTTGTTGATCCATTTCTGGTTGAGTATTAGAAGAGATGAGTTGATGGTGAGAAAATTACTCTTGGTGCTCTTTATGTTGTGCTTCCCTTTTCTTTTTCCTTTTTATGCTATTAATTTTCCTGACTGTTTTTTCAATTTCTAGATCAAACTGCAATTGATTTGCAAGTGCCTATCCTCTTAATAACATAAACAAACTTACTAAAGCAAAACACATTAACACGAGATAGAAACCGAAGAACATATTTTTTCTAAGAAAATATTTTACAATTTTTTTAAATTGTTTAATAATTTTATATTAACAAAAACTACAAAACTAATCTAAACTGAACCACAAACATTGATTTTGGTTTGGTTCAGATTTTATATAATATTAAAATCAAACTTTATTGATTTTTATGTTTGGTTCAGATAATTATCTGATGTAAAACTGAACCATACTGAACCGCGAACACCACTACAAATGTTCAAGTTTGAGAAATTGATTTATAAGGGAATTAAAACTCAATACATAAAGTTTGGGGTTGAATTTCATCATTCACCTTATTCATATTCCATTGATCAATAATAATAAACATCATACATCATTCTTTTCCATTGACATAGATGTACATTTAAAAGTCACTTAAATTGATTTCTCAAATATAAGTTGACTAATATATATGGCATTATTACAAAGAAGAAAAACCTAAGAAGAGCAATCCCTTGCACTCCTGTGAAATCCAAGCTTTCCTTTTCTCTGCTTTTGATTTTTACGTGCTTCTCCTTTTTGTGTGTAATCAATCTGCTCTTTTTGAGCATTTTCTCTTAATTGAAAATTATCTTACATCAATGCTCTATTGTTGAAAGTTCAGTCAAGCCAAAATTATTTAGATGTTTTGCCTTCATGGTTGCTTGAATCTTCTCTTTGTACTTCTTTGTTCCCATTTCTTGAATTCATGTTAAATTTTCATTAATTTGCTTGCATCTCCTCCTTATTTCTAGTTAGTATTCAATCCTACGTAGAGATTTACATACAAAATTATTCTAGTTAGGAGAAATTATAATTTATATTTGAGACAATTAGTTGTTAAGTGTCTAATTTCAAGTCCTATTTTAATGATTTTTAGCACTTATCAACTACGTATAATTATAAATAGAACTGATATCTAATTGACCATTCAAGTAAGATTTTGTGGTAGGTTTACTCCTTTCACCCTTTCACATGACATGTTCATGGAGCACATCAGTAAGATTTTTACTTGATTGGTTCTCACAATTTTTTTTTTTTACTTGAAATCCTCCTTGTTTGTGTATTTGTAGTGTGTACGCTTGCACACACAGAAGATTGTGCGGTTCACTTCCTTTTAACATTCAAGTTATAACATAGTTTCTTGTGACCTACACCTTATTCAACCCACTATTCTCCCTATATAGCATTGGAATCTGTTTTCAGCTTTCTGATTTTTAGCATCCTAATTAACCTGTTTTTAACATCCATAATCTATATCTTTATTATGGTCTTGAACCACAATCTAATTTTTCACTCATTTCCTTCTTAACTTGATGGACATATCTATGTGCAGGTGAAGCATAATGTTGGAGTAGAAGAAATTGTGCATCATGTCTTACAGGCGTGGGAAGCAGCGACAGGGAATAAACGTCATTAACGTTTCTTTGTAAAACGGTTTCCTTTATATTGTATATTTTGGTAGCATGTTGAGAATAAACTTCAGAAACATGATGATGTTCAAGCACGGACTCCACCTTTTGTGTTGCGTCTGTTCCTGCGTGTTATAATCACAACTTCATCAACATGTTACTGCTTGGACTAATCTGTATGTGAGAGTTATCTTTTTCTCTATTTTTGTGATTAAATCCCTTATGGTACACTCGTTTAGGAAGGAAAATGTTTACTGTAGAAATTATTCCGTGCTTGCTAAGAGTTTGTTCACTGAAATGGCAGTGATACTATTGAAATCAGACTGTATTTTATTTTTAATTAACTCATAAATTGGCCAATCAAGTGAATTGAAAGTAGAATTTCAATATTTGAGTCTACTTGATAACTTTCTGATTTGGAAATGGATCAACCGGATTAAAAATTAGTTTGTTATTTTTAAATAATTAGATTTTAATTAAACTGAGATAAAATAAAAAATTGAGATAAAATTAGAAAAATTAACTAAATTTTTGGGTCGAATTGATAAAATAAATTTTTTAATATAATATTTTTATAAAAGATATAATATATTTTAGTTTTTTATTTATTTTATTATTTATGTTAATTTTAAATAATAATTATTTTATTATATTATAATTTTATCTTAATAATTATTTATTTTTTACTTTTTCATATACTTTATATTTATAATTTTTATTGTAATTTATTGTATTCATAACACAAATTTTTATTATTATTTTTTTATAAAATTATTATTATTATTAATAAATTTATTATGTATTTATTATATTATAAAAATATTATTTTTATTAAATCTGGTTGAACTCTTGTTGTTCTATTTTAAAAATATTATTTCTTTGTAAGTACATTTTTTACTGATTACATGCATCTATATTTGTGTTTAGTCATAACAGTTGCAGCATTTTGTAAAACAATCCATGAAACAACCAAGACTATAAATCAAAATGGTTTTGGATGTTGATCTTAGCAGGAGGTTTAGTATGTTTGTCTCTGTTCAATCTACCAAGCTCATTTCTCTAGTCAGAATCAGCCTCTCTAACAATTGAAGTCTATCTATTTGCTCATGGATGAATGTTTAGGTGTTAATTTGTGAGCCACCCCTGTTCTTTCTCTCTTATCGAGTAGCACGTTAATGTTACCCGCTACGCGTACGCACCAACCAATTAATAAATACCTATGTAAGATCAATTTTAACATTATTATTACTTTTCTTGTAGGAAATCTTGATAAAGCAATTATAATTTATAGTAAAAATAACTCTCACATTATTTACCTATTTTTAATACTTTATAATAAAAAATTTATGTGTACAAGTGTTTTTTTTTTAATATTTTAGCTTTGTGCAGAACATGTTTTGCTTAATCATAATAAATACATTGGATAATTATTCAGGACAAGAAATTGAAGCCATCAATAACATGTTACTTCCTTTAAAGAATTTATGCCATTAGATTATCTAAAAAATATTAGTTAAGCATACTAGAGGAGCGTCAAGGTCGAAAAAGTTAGTTATTTCTTTTAAGACAGCACAAATTTTTTACTATCTTAACGGATTCATGATGTAATTGTCTTCACAAAGGCTATAAAGAGTTAGAAAGGAAAATTGTAACGACGAAACTAATTAAAATTGAAAAAAAGATATTTGTCCCTCAGAAGAAAACTTAGAAGGCAGAAAAGGGAACCGAGGAGGTTACTTCTTAAATTATTGAGGTTTAACATCATTTTGACAAAGTCAAGAACAAAAGTGTTGTCTCTAAAGCAAGGACGATGAATCTCTAAGATTAGTTAGTAAAGAAAAATATTGAACTTTGTTGGTTTGAGTACTTAACACTTACCAAAAAGAATTTTTTTAAAATTTGGAATAGAACAACTTTTATAAGCCTTTACATCACGAGGAAGTTGAAACTGGAACTACGTGCATGGCTACAAAATAGGTCACGCACACCTAAAGAATAGTTAACTGACAGACTAGTTCAACCCTAAGAAATATGGGTTTATTTAGAATATGCCAAAAGAAAACTAACAATCCCTCCCTTAAGCTCTAGCTTACTGCAGTAACATCCACTACTCCCAGCATTTGTCGAAGCTTCTCAAATTGTTCGAGTTTCACAGCCTTCGTCATTATATCAGCCACTTGTTCATGAGTATTGCAGTATTTCAATTGAACCACGTGATCATTTACCAAATCTCTGAGGAAGTGAAATCTCACTGCAATGTGCTTACTTCTTCCATGAAAGATAGGATTCTTGGATAATTGAATTGTAGAGTTGTTGTCACACAAGATATCAGTGACTTTCTTTTTTTCTAACCCAAGATGCTCTACAATTCTTCTAAGCCAAATGCATTGACAAGCACAAAATGCTGCAGCAATATATTCAGCCTCAGTAGTAGATAAACTTACTACAAGCTATTTTTTTGAAGCCCATGATACAGCTGCAGTTCCCATCATAAATACTGAACCAGAGATGCTTTTTCTATCATCTAAGTCACCTGCATAGTTACTGTCACTGTAGGCTATGAGACTCATATTCTTTCCTTTTTGATAAAAAAGGCCGTACTCAATGGTGCCTTTTAGATACCTGAAGATTTGTTTTATTGCAGCCCAATGTGACTCCTTTGGATTAGCCATGTATCTGCTGAGTAGACTTACTCCAAACATTAGGTCTGGCCGTGTGACTGTCAAGTACATAAGGCTGCCAATGGCTTGTTTAAACTTTGCAGCATCTACAGGAGCTCCTTCATCATCTTTAGACAATATAGTCCCTGGTACAATGGGATTTCGAACAAAGTTGTTGTCCATCATGTTGAACCGAGCTAGTACCTCACATGCATACCGTCTTTGACAAATGAAAATTCCTGCCTCATTTTGTATTACTTCTATTCCCAAAAAATATCTCATTTTACCCAAGTCGGTCATGTCAAACTCCAGCTGCATTGAGCTTTTGAACTCTTCACATATATCTTTGCTATTTCCAGTAAAGATTAAATCATCAACATAGAGACTAACTATTAAAATATTACCATGAATCCTTTTCGTGAACAAGGTGTATTCACTAGAGCATCGTTCAAACTTTTCTTTGACAAAGTAGGCTTCTATCTTACTGTACCATGCTCGTGGAGCTTGTTTAAGCCCATATAGAGCTTTCCTAAGTCTGTATACGTGATCTTCTTTCCCTTTCTTGATAAAGCCAGCAGGTTGTTGAACGTACACCTCTTCTTGAAGTTCACCATGTAGGAACGCACTTTTGACATCAAGTTGAAATACTTCCCATTCACTTTCAGCTGCCACAGCTAGAAAAATTCTTACTGTGTCAAGCCTAGCAACAGGAGCAAATACTTCTGTATAGTTGATTCCGTATTTTTGGGCATAGCCTTTGGCCACTAATCTGGCTTTATACTTCTCTATCTGACCACGTTCATTGAGTTTGGTCTTGAATACCCATTTCACGCCAATGGGTGTAATACCGTTTGGAGGATCTACAAGTTCCCACGTGTTGTTCTTTGCAATGACTTTCATCTCATCATCCATTGCTTCTTTCCATTTCTGATTTGTGCAAGCTTCTTCAAAGGATTGAGGATCTTCATAATCGGTTGCCATCATCATTGCCAATAATTTCTCTTCTTTTGTAAATAGATTGGTCTCGTAGTCAGACATCCATAATGGTTGTCTTCGAATCCTGGTTGCCCTCCCTTCAACTAGAGAATCAGTAGGTGTTGAATCTGAACTTAGCTTGAGTGCTTCAGAGTGATCATCGCTGGCTGTTATGTGTTGAGGTGCAGATCCCGCAGTTTCAATTTCTTCGACGTCTCTGTCTCCCCAATCAACAACAACAGTTGTACCTCCATCATCATTCACTTCCCAATTCCAGCTTTTGTCTTCTTCAAACACCACATCTCTGCTTACAATGACTTTCTTTGTAATAGGATCAAAGAGTTTGTAAGCTTTTGTCTCATCACTTACACCCAAGAGAATACATTTTTTACTTTTTGCATCTAGTTTGCTTCTCTTTTGATCTGGAATATGGACATGTGCAACACATCCAAAAGTTTGAAAGTAATCCACACGTGGCTTTACTCCACTCCACACTTCTTCTGGGGTTCCTTGATCTACTGCAGAGGTTGGACTTCGATTTTGGACATGAACACACCATCGCACTGCCTCAGGCCAGAAGGTTTTTGGCATTTGCTTGTCATGAAGCACTGCTCTTACTGCATTCATGATGGTGTGATTCTTTTGTTCTGCAACTCCATTTTGTTGAGGGGTGTAAGCAGCTGTCAATTGCCTAGTGATACCATGATAATTACAGAAGTCTGAAAACTCCTTGGAATTGAATTCGCCACCTCTGTCAGTTCTTAAACAAGCAATGTGTGTGCCAGCTTCCTTTTCAACGCACGCTTTGAAGCTTTTGAATGCATTGAACGTTTCAGATTTTGCATGCAAGAAATAGATCCAAGTTTTATGAGTATAATCATCAATAAAACTTAGAAAGTACCTTTTACTGCTGTGTGAAGCCGGTGAAATGGGACCACATACGTCAGCATGAATTAATTGGAGTCTCCTTGATGCTCTCCATGAGCTTTGCTTTGGTATGACGTCTCTATGTTGTTTTCCCATGAGGCAAGTGGTGCACATAACCTTGGGAGTTTTCAAAGAGGGTAGACCAATTACCATTTCTTTATTTGCGAGTGTATTGAGTCCCTTATAACTGAGTTACCTTGTCTGAGACGTCTTCTGCTTGAAAGCACTGAGGATGTTGAGAGATCATTGAAGCTGATACATAGAACATTCTATTTCCTTTCATGTTAGTGTAAATGATCAATCCTTTATCTGGATGAAATATCTTACATGTATCATTTTGGATTAAAATAGCTAAACCTTTCTCTTGAAGTTGTCCTAGGCTTAAGAGATTAGTCTTAAGCTCTGGAACATAGTAAACCTCTGATATGACATGCGAAACATCATTGATTTGAACCCGAATACTACCTTTGGCAACAACCTTCAGTGTTGTATTGTTTCCAAGTTTGACGGTCTTATTGAGCCCTTCTTCATGCATTTCCGTGAACCACTGCTTTTTTTCCAGTCATATGATTACTGCACCCGGAATCTAGAAACCAATCTTCCCTCCGGACAGATGATGTCATCTCTTCATATGCCACCAACAGAATCTCATTTTCTTCCTGTGCAGCATCCTCCAATGTTGAATAATGAGCTTGCTTCGCCACTTCAGGACATTCATATTGAAAATGACCTAGTTTGTGACATTGAAAACACTCAATAAGTGCTTTATTGAATGGTTGTCTACCACGTCCTCTTTCCCTTCCACGACTCCCTCTGCCGCGACCACGACTCACTCCCCATCGTTCTTCATGAGTGACTTTCAGCACTTGTTCATCAAGTTGAAAGCTCTGCATTCTTTGCTCATGAACGATCAAACTGCCATGAAGTTCATCCAAACCGAGGGTACTTAAGTCGTTGGACTCCTCAATTGAACATACCACGTAGTTGAAATTTGGGGTTAGAGATCTAAGGATCTTGCTAACCACTGTACTCGAGTCCAATGATTCACCGTTCGTTTTCATTTTGTTAACTATACTGAGAGTGCGTCCCAGATAGCTGTCAATCTTCTCGCCATCTTTCATCGTCAACAGTTCGAACTCGCGGCGTAGTGCTTGGAGTTGAGCCCGTTTGACTCTTGTGGAGCCTTGGTATTTCTGCTGCATGGACCTCCATATCGCCTATGACGTGCTTTTGTCTAGTATTGTTTCAAGAATCTCTCGATCAATTGCCTGAAACAAGAAGTTTTTTACTTTCAAATCCTTTAGATTTGTTTCAGCGACGCTCTTCCTCTGTGCCTCAGTGGGTGAAGCTCCAAGTGTTGGTATGCCATCTTCTATTAGTTGCCACAATTCCTTACTGCGTAAAAAGTTTTCCATGGTCATGGACCAGAAATCAAAGTGGCCATCAAACCTTGGGATAGCCGGTTGAACAAACTTTTTTGATGTAGACATCTTTGCCTTCACACTCTCTACCAGATTTCTCTTCTCACTAGATCTGGATATTCTCACTTTGTTTGCTCACACACTCTGTACCAGATTTTCTTCACACTAAATCTGGATAGTTCGTCTCCTCACACGTAGCTCACTCACACACTGGATTAGGCCCCTTTTGGAGCTCTGATACCACTTGTTGGTTCAAGTACTTAACACTTGACCAAAAAGAATTTTTTTTAAAAATTGGAATAGAACGACTTTTATAAGCCTTTACATCACGAGGAAGTTGAAACTGAAACTACGTGCATGGCTACAAAATAGGTCACACACACCTAAAGAATAGTTAACTGACAGACTAGTTCAACCCTAAGAAATAAGGGTTTATTTAGAATATGCCAAAAGAAAACTAACAAACTTTGTGTAGTTGACAAACCATTACTTGAAGTTTATGAAAACAATTTCAAGAAAACGGTTAACAAAGCTTCAATCAATAGCCTCAGTATAAATGTGGGTTTTCACGGAAAAAATATTGTGTAATTAAAAAAAAAAACAACCAAGCCTCCCTCACTCGGACCCTCATTTTCACACGTCCTCCGCGCCTCACCCAGCCTCCCAAACTCCTTCCTTCCTCTCCCTCAATTTCACTAACCTCCACTACAACCCGGGACCCACCTCCTTCACCAGAACCCTGGCTGCAGCCTCCCCACTCTCGAGCACCCTATTCTCCTCCACCACCGGGTTTCTTCCCCGTCAACACCACAGACATACCTGTGCCCTCATTTCACCTTCACTCACCAAAGCTTCTCACCAAGGCAGAAACACCCTGCGGTCATGCCCCATCTCAGCTTTCAACCTCCAGATTCTCGCCCAATCACCCTCACCGGAACCACCACGTCTCACGACCGCGGACCCCCCTTTCGCGAAAACCCGTCTTCGCGACCTCCACCACCATCTTCACGATGCACTGCCACTGTGAGGCCGTCGTCCCCTTCGTCGAGCCATTGGTCGCACCTCCCAGCCTCTGCTGCGAGCCACCGCGAGCCTAAGTCACAGTCGCGACCTCACCCTAATTCAGCCTCCACCAAAGCTCCTCATCAGCCGCGACAACCACCATCATCGAGCGTCCCAACCCCCACTCCTCACCACCAACGTCTACACTCTGCTCCGCTTTCTTCACCCTGTGTTGAATCTCTCCCTTTGCCCCAAACCACTGCGCACCACTGCCCATAGCCAACCACCGTGAACCCAGCCACAAATCAACCTCCAGGTCACCACACCCCCTACCTGCACATGTTTGTCTATCTATCTCCTCTTCTATAATTTTGTTTTTGTTTATTTAACAAACATTTGGGTTTACAGGTCAGGGCGACCCACTTACTCGGATGCTTGGGTAGATAAAGTCACTTGGATTTCAGGCATGTTAACTTAGTATAATAATAAATAGATACATCATTGTTTTCTTATTATTGGTTAAGGGAATCCAAGCATACACAAAATGAGGGTAAGGTGAGAGAAAATACAGTATCGCTTGTAGAGAAGAACATGGAATTATTAAGATTCATAATGATGCGTACATTTCACTCACTTCATACCATAAACCAATGTGTTTGTGTTACAAAACTTTGCCTATCTATCTGCTGCCTTTCGAATTTTGGCCATGTTTATCTCCTTTTATTGATAAAAGCAATGCAGATGTACCCAACAATCATGACATAATCACAACGCTTCACTTTATAGTTTTGAAGTTCAAATTAACCATTTGATTGAATAGATGTCAAAATGATGTATTATAAATTCGTGAAAAATCAGAAATGACTATGACAAACAACAATTGGTTTGAATAATTCTGCAGATTGTAGTACACTATAATTTTAACAATTAAATGTAATGTCAATGTTATCTTTAATATTATCTTTTTTATGGTTCCTTAGCAATTGTTGGAGTATATCATTTAGCTTGAGATACACACACGTAGTATGATATTGCAAGAGAGATCCTAATGATTCCTTTGATCAATTATTCAGGTTGATTTGGTAGCATTTTAACATAACAACCATATCATTGAATGTAAATTATGAAATATATAAAATATAATTTGTTGTGGCATATAATCAATTTTTCAAGTCATATATGTTGTTTTCCTCTAGAGGATATTCAGTTTTTTTGCCTGATGTGCAGGAGATGTTTTTAATGTAAACTGGGATGAAGTACTTGTTGTTAATGGGGAGGCTAATGTTGTGGTTGTGAATGCTACAAAGGAATACGGTGAGCTATCTCATTGAGCATTAATTTGCTGTTAAATTCACCTGTGTTTGGCCTTCACTATTTATGTTAGACTATATTTTAGACAGAGAATTTTATACATACCCTTCCCTAATGCAAGTGTGCACAAGCTCAGAAGAATCGAACTTTTGAGATGGGTGGTAGTTTACACACAGGTGGTTCTATTAGTATGCACGAACACGACATTCGTATGGTAAATATGTAATTATAACAAAAGTTTTTTTCTTTCATTTCTTCATGATATGTTATTAATTGATTTTTTTTGCAGGAAAAGGAGTTGGGTCGTCCTGCACATATTGATGAGGTGTTCAAACAGACTCATATATAAAAGGTTAATGGTGAATATGTTGATGAAAGGTCTAGAAAAACTCATGTGAGTTGTGAACTTATTTAATATTTTACTCTATTACTCTCTTACATGTTATGATGGATATGTGTTGTATACAATGCATAATTTTTATTTGTATGTTAATAGAAAGAATTTCAGAGAAGATACTCTTAGGCTAAATCTGATGCAGCATCCTGTGCCACTGAAACTGAGTCATCTCCATTAGATACTATAGAGGAGGAGGAGAGAATAAGGGCTGAAAGTTGGGTTCTTACGGCAGGTGGCAACAAAAAAGGTCGGATCTACGGTGTTGGAGAACTTACCCATAATTTTAAGCTTGGAGATATCCTCTCATATTCAGGATCTACTGCTTCTCGTGAGATTACACAATTAAAGGAACAATTTCTTGGTTATAGGGAAGATAATAAAAGATTGAGCCGCCAATTACAAACACTTGTCAGTGTTGTCCTTCCTTTTCTTCCACCTGATGCCCAACAAGCATTTCAAATACTACAATCTTCCCAACAAGGATCACAACAACAAGAGCAACAACAATCACAAGAGCATCAAGAGAGCATCAACAACAACAGTCACAACATCAACAACAATTAACTTCCGCAAAGCAGCATGAAAATGTATAAGGACATTACTCAAATTATTAAGACACTCAAACAATATTGTCATAATATTTATTACAGTACTTCTTTGAATTTATATGTTTTGAGATATTTGAATGACTATTTGATGCATGGTAATATTAGCAATTGTGTTTGATATATGAATATGCACTTGGTGCATATCAATATTATGGAATATTGTTATTAAATTTGATATCTAAATACTTTGTGTGTAATATACATGTAACAGGTAAAATTTAGTTAAATCACTGAATGATGAGGTGAAATTTTTTAAATTTACCTAATAATTTACCTACGGATTCTAGTTTGTAGGTAAATTTGAACTTGTGCATTATCTACAAATTGTGTTCGTGGGTAATTACTTACGGATTTTAATCCGTGGGTAATTACCTGTGGATTGTGTCGGTGAATAATTACCTACGTATTACAATTTGTAAGTAATTACCCACGGACATAATCCGTAGGTAATTACCCATAAACGACATTACCTATGGACAGTAATTTTGTAAGTAAATTATCTATGATTATATTACCTATGAACTTTTTTTTCGTAGAAAATCCGTAGGTAAATGACATTATATATGAATTTTTACCATTATCTACGTATTTTTGTTGTAGATAATACAATTTTTTTTTTGGTAGTGTGGATGGATAATCTATGGATGACTAACCATAAATTTGTAATTTTCGTAACAGTTGACCCATTCATTAATGTATCTTTATTTCTTTTAATATTTCTTTTCTTTATATAAGACTTTAAATTGATTTGAACCAACTACTTATTCAAGGAATAAATAATTGAGGAGTTTAAATAAGAAGCTAAGTTAACCCCTTAATCAAACTTCATGCTTTTAACAAAACTATAATAAGATAAGTTTAACCATTTCAATTAAACCAATCACTCAAGATTCTTATCTAGAATGAATAAGAACATACTGATATAAGTTTAACCCTTAAGATTAAAGCATGAGGTAAACGACTCATTTAGACATCAATTTTATTTAAGATATGTTCTAATGTTAATAATGTGGTGAGATGCATATTTTATTCATAACATGGAAAATGCATTGAGACACCAATTTTATTTACAAGTGTTTTCAATGATAAAATGAGATGATGATTTCACTTTATGACATGGTCTAATGTGCGTAGAAATGGTTTAATGCCGATGACACGTTGAAATGTTATGATATGATCTAATGTGGATGATACGTTGAGACACTTATTTTATATATAACATGAACTAATGCTAATTATTGTCATTTTCAATATTTTTCATCGGGTCTTACTAAGATTATTATAGTTCCATATGTTAGTTTAAGAGGAGTTTCATTGACGAATGATTCAGGGTACAATTGTTCTATAATATACTGAAAAATTATTCTACTTATAATCTTTTTACATATCAGAACTTCTTTATAAGTTCATTCAATGTGACTTTGTTAGTAGCTTCTATTTACTCGTTTGTTGGATAATATTCTACCAAAAATATTTGATACTTAATTATGAGACGGAGTAGAAATTGGTCAAAACCTTTATTATTAAATTGTGCCCCATTATTTATTATATCATGACATGGGAAAGTACATTCATGCATACCATGTTGTTTCTAGAAGAACTTATGAACCTATTCAGATGATTATTATGAATTCGACTTCTACTTAGGGATGGCAATCAAACCCGTCCCCGTGGGGACCGACCCGTCCCCGCCCCGAAGTTGACGGGGAAAAACCGAGTTGACCGGGTTCGGGTTCGGGTTCGGGTTTTCCCCGCTTTAAGAAATCGGGTTCGGGGCGGGGATGGGTAATGCAATCCCCACCCCGCCCAGTCCCGTCTCCGCCCGACTTTATATTTAAACCTAAATTCTAAAATATTAACTATTTGTCTGTTTGTCTTCTTTTCTTTTTTTTAATGTTAATTATATTTAAATTTAAATCCCGATATATAACTCTCTGTCTTTTCACATTACCCTTAGTCTTTTCACATTACCCTTAATCTTTTCACATTATTTATTACTCTTAGTCTTTTCACATTACCCTTTTTATTTTCTTATAATACCCTTTATCTTCTCATTACGTAGTGTGTTCCTTTCCTTCACTTTACTTCCATTTATTCTGAATTTCTTTGCCTTTTTGAATCTCTTCACAACTAGTCTTAGTTCAACTCACATTTGGCTTCTCCTATCTCTTTAACTAGTTTGAGTTCTCTGATCAACTTCTCCAATATTATCAACCAGTTTATCGAACGCATAAGGTAATTTTTTGTTTATTTATCTTTTTCTAAATATGTACATCAATGTATCATTTTATTTCTAATTTGGTTTTATTAGGTTTTTGTTATATCATGTTTTCTGGGTTTACTATTCTTATTTATCATATATCATATCTTATGTTAATTAACTAATTATATTTTTTTATCTTTTATGATCAATTTAAGTCTTATTTTAGAAGAAATAAACAGAAGATTTTTTATCTTTAGGCAATCAATAATACATGTCTTGTTTATGGTGGTAGGGATTTTTTTATATACAATGGAAAATAATGAAACAACACAAGCAAGTATGCATGAATCATTGTTAAAAGAAAATTCTAACCTTGAGGGTCCTACTCCTACACCAAATGAAGTCCCACCGAGTAACTAGAGATAATGAGCATGATAAGACTATATCATTGGGATCAAATCGGCTTAAAAGTAAGATTTGGCAACATTTTCGAAAGATTCAAGTTAATGGAGAGGACAAGGCTCGGTGCAATTATTGTAAGAAACTTTTGGGAGGAAAATCAAAAAATGGAACGAAACACCTATGGCAACACAATGATAATTGTATTCAATTCAAGATTTCTACTAGAGGGAACAAAGGGCAAATATTTCTTACCCCTAAAGTTATGCAAGGTAAACAAGAGTTGGGTACAGGAATTTATGATGCGAGAACATGTAAGAAAAGAACTTGCACATGCAATTATTATGCATGAATATCCACTTTCAATTGTAGATCATATTGGTTTCAAGAGATACTCATATGCTCTCCAACCAGTTTTTCAAGTTCCTTCTAGAAATACTATTAAAAAGGAAATATTCAAAGTTTACAACTCGAGAAATCAATAATTTTGAAGTCATTGGATAGCCTTGAAGGAAGAGTGGCTATAACATCGAGACATGTGGACTTCGGGTAATCAACAAAGAGGATATATGGCTATCACTTGCTCATTATATTGATGATTCTTGGAACTTACAGAGTCACATTTTAAGGTAACAAATCACTTTCTTAGTCATATTTTATATTATTTTTATTTTATTTTCGTATGGTAAAATGATTGAATATTGATTAAATTTATGTGAATATTATTATTTTAGGTTCATTTATGTTCCAGCTCCTCACACAAGTGATAGACTTTGCAATGCATTAGTTGAATGTTTGATGGATTGGAATATTGATACAAAATTATCCACTATCACTCTTGATAATTGTACTACAAATGATGCTATGGTTGAAAAAATTAAGGGTAAATTGCAAATTAACACTTTATTGAGAGATGGAGATTTACTTCACATGCGTTGTTGTGCTCATATATTAAATTTGATAGTCAAAGATGGGCTAGAGGTAGTGAAAGATGAGATTGAAAAAATTCGGGGTAGTGTAGCATATTGGACTGCAACACCTAAGAGGAAAGAAAAGTTTGAAGAAACAGCAAAGCAATTGCGCATCTCTTGTACTAGGAGCTTGATTTTAGATTGTCCAACAAGATGGAATTCAACATACAAAATGCTTGAAATTGCCATAATATATGAAGATGTGTTTAATCGATTGAAGCAACGAGATTCTCAGTATACTTGTTTGCCAACTAGTTTACAATGGCAGTTTGCAAAAGATGTTTGTGAAAGGTTGAAATTGTTCAATTTTATAACAAAATTATTTTCTGCTACTAAACATCCAACTGCTAATTTGTATTTTCCCAATATATGTGAGATTAAATTGACATTGACTGAGTGGATTGCATCTCCAAATGAAGTGATTAAAAAAATGTCTGAGAACATGTTGTTCAAATTTGATAAGTATTGGAATGTGATTCATGCTATTATGGGAGTCGCTACTGTTTTGGATCCTAGATACAAGATGGAGTTACTTGAATATTATTATGAAAAGTTGTATGGTCATGAATACTTTTTGCAAGTTAGGATGATTCGTCAATTATGTTATGACTTGATTTCTGAGTATCAAACAAAAATGAATAAAGACACATGTGGCGAGTCTCCGACAAGGGATGGTACTAATGTTGCTTGGTGATGCATTAGCTGAGTATGACAGGTATATTTTGAGAAAAAAAGGGCAAGAAATACATATGTTAAAACAGAGTTAGACCATTATTTAGAAGAAGAGGTTTTACCAAGAAAAACTGATTTTGATATTCTAATGTGGTGGAAGTTGAATGGAGTCAAATACCCAACAATTCAAGCAATTGCTAAAGATGTATTAGCTATCCCTATCTCCACGAGTAGCTTACGAATCTGCATTTAGTATTAGTGGTCAAATATTAAGCCCCCATCGCAGTAGACTTCATTGGACTACTCTAGAGGCTTTGATGTGTGCTAGGAGTTGGTTATGGAGTCTTGAAAACAACGGTAATGTTTTATATACCTTTTTAAATATATATTTAATGATTGTATTTTTAGATTTTAACAAGTATTCTCTTTATATTTTATCTTTAGGTGATGTGAATTCTCAACTAATTGATGACTATGCTATTTTACTTAATGAGATGGATTCAGGTGATGAAGGTATTATTTTATTTATTAAAAAATATTATTATTTATTTTTTAATATTTTATTTCTCTTTTCAATAATATATTTTATTTTAAATTATGTAGGTGAATTGATGGACGAGTGGCATTGTTGCTCATTTGGAGGATGATCATTAAATTATCCAATATTTGTTATTTTTCTTATATGTATTGTTATGCACGGTTATGCATTATTATGCAGTTTTCTTATATTATTTTCCATGAGAAACTTTGTTTACTTATTTATTAGTATTTTTAGATGTATTTCATAATTATTTTAAAAGGATCATTAGTTGAAACTTATTTTTATTATATATTGTTTACAAGGATTAATAATTTTAAAGGATTAACAACTTATAATAAGAAGAAAAAAAGAATGATCAAATATATTTTTTATGCATAAATATTTTAATATAAACGTAATAAATTAAAATATACACTCAATCAATAATAATATTCTAAAAATTATAATATTATATTTATTTGTTATAAAAAATAAAATATAAAAAATAATAATTTTAAATTATTTTATTATAATTTATATATAATTACTTTTAAAATAATACCATAGAACGGGGACGGGCGGGCGGGAAGCCGAAACCCAACGGGGACGGGGATGGGGACTTAAATTTTAACTCCGGCGGGGATCGGGGCGGGGACGGGGACGATTAAAAATATCGGGGCGGGGTCGGGGAGGCAAAACCCGCCCCGCTCCGCCCGTTGCCATGCCTACTTCTACTCACTTGATGAAATAACCCTCAAGTTCCAGGTATGACAAACAATCCTAGTGTGAAGTACAATAAGGCTATTATTGATCAACAAGGTTAGATTTCTCCTAAAAGGACACAACTCTCAAACCTCCACTATATGTTTAGGAAGGCAATAAATATTTATAATCTGGTCTGCATCATTGTCTTTTCCATTTTAATTTGTTTATTTTTTATGTACAACATCTTTTATTAATGTATTTTTTTTTATATATATTAACTTCAAGTATTTAAACTTAAAAATAGGTCGTTTGATGTTTTCTCTCGTTTTTACTTTTAGGTTATATTCCTCCATCACTTACTAAAATTAAAAATATATACAATTAGAGGTATTATTTTATATTTCCAACAAGGACATCCAAAACTAGTACGATACAACTTTGCATTTTCTTATCTTTATCGATGAGTTAGATTAATTTCTTGTGATGAACAAGAATAACTTACTCAAGAATGCACAAGAAAAACAAATTATACAAACATTGTTAATAAGAAGAAAAAAATGACTTTTATAAAAATGACGTAAATACAAAGTATATATTCGTTTGATACGATGACAAATAGGTTTTCTTAACCTAATTAGGGTTTAAATTTTTAAAATAGCCTTATGGCTTATCATGACCTTGTGCATGTCTATTTATATCTTGTAAACTAAAGTTCTAATTCTTATGGGTTTAATATTAACATTAAGTTTTGTAAATTTACAATTTCTTGAAAAATTTTTATTAGAAAAATTATGATATATAGATTGACTTATCTTGTTTCGACCTTGTAACCATTTGGCCCATAAAAAATATATAGTGAAATAGGTAGGGTTTATACAAGTTTTGTAGGTTAAATTACTTGGTCTATACATAATTGTGGATTAGTGGATTATGTTAGCCTGTATTATAATTAAAAAATAAAATATTATTTATTATATTATTTTCTTGGAAATTTAATTCATAAAATTAATAATCCTTTTAGAGAAAAATAATTAGAGCTTATTCGTTTTTTTTTAAACAGTTTTCAGTTTTTTAAGTTTTAAAATGTAAAAAACTTGTTTGATAAATATTTTGTTAAAATTATATTTAAAAATTGTTTTTATTTTTTAGTTTGTAAAAACAAAAAATAAAATCAAAAAATTATTTTCTGTTTTAGGTAAAATTTATGGATATCAACAATTTCTCTTATAATTATATTAAATAACTAATTTTTCATCTCCATAAAGTTATCAAAATTATTTTCAAACTTCCGTCGCATCTTTTCAAATTTTATGTAATTCCCTTTCATCTAAAGTAGTTTTAAAAAAATGTTATCAAACCAACTTTTTTCAAACTTATTTCTAGAAACAGTTTTCAAAATATTGATCTCTGTTTTTAAAACTAAAAAACAAAATTAAATAAACCAAACCCTCAATTAGTATGAATTTCAATTGATATTTCATTTTTAGTTTTATTTTCTTGTTTGTTGAGTCTAATATCTACGTACATAATTTTTTATTTGTCTTCAACATTTACTTTAAATAATTAAATGTGAGATTCATCTTACTACCTCACAATCCTCCTTGATCACCATTGATGTTAGATTAAATTAAAACATTTAAGAATTCCAATAATGTATCTTAAAAGTTAGATATAAAATAGAGGAAAAGTCTAGTTAGTAGATTTTGTATCACCTTTAGGTAGGTATTCTCATTTAGTATTGGCCAAAAATATAATGTTGTTAAGAGGTATGATTTATTTAGAAATAGATAATACATGCTTGAATTGAATGATAACTTACTCTATAGGTATCAACTTAGTTGAGTTAGTTTAGTTTCTTGTTTTTCACACCCATTTTTATAAGAAAAGAAAAAGAAAGAAATATTATTTTATTAATAAAACATAAACATTTAATTTTAAGTTTTAGTCTTGAAAATCTCAATAGTTTATCTGAAAAAATAATTTAATTTCTATTTTGTAAAAAATATTATGTATTATTTTAATAAAGAAACTTCAGTACGGATTAAAGGTAGTTACAACTAAAAAATTAGCATTAGTTGAAAAAAAAACTTAATATAAATCTTATAAAATATGTCTGACCAAATGAAAAGAATATTCATGATATAAATATTACATAAAAATATTATCGAATAATAACTCAAATGCTAATTTTGATAATTTTAAACATAAAAATAATTTGAAAAATGAGTAACATGTCTTAAAAAATGTTATTATAAAAACTTATCTTTAGTTTATATTAATATGTATATTTATGTATAATAAAAAAATAAATATGTAAAGGTAAAATATGTTTTTCACTCCTTCCTTGCCAATAACTAGAATGAAAATGAAAAGGGAATATAAAATGCATATGAAAAAAAAACATGATTAATATCTATCAATATACACTTGAAGACTTTTTTTCATAAATAATACTCTTTTTAAAAATATTTCCCAAAATAGCACATCTAGAACATTATTTACACAACTAACACTCTTTACTGTTCACGTATTAAAATAATCAATCATTTTATATTATGATCGATTATTTCGCGCAATGAACTCTCGCTCAAGCGAAGAAACCCTTCGCTTGAGCGAGGAAATCTGTAACAAAGGGGTAATCTCCGGTCAATTATCGCTCAAGCGAAGAAACCTTTCGCTTGAGCGAGGAAATCTGTAACAAAGGCGTAATCTCCGGTCAATTCTCGCTCCAGCGACGGGTATTTTCGCTTGAGCGAGAAGTGATTAAAATATGTGGTGACCCAAGTTGCGTTATGTGGCTAATTGCGTTGGACATTTAGCCACATAATACAACTTGGGTCACCACATATTTCAATCACTTCTCGCTCAAGCGAAAGTACCCATCGCTTGAGCGAGAATTGACCCCGAGATTTTAGATAGCGGTTCTAGAACTAACCGCTATTAAAAGTATAGTTTAGATAGCGGTTAACATGGAACCGCTTTTTTGTATGGAAAATATAGAGGTACCTTGTTGGTTGTAGTAGCACAAGATGGCCGCAACAACATCCTCCCCATTGCGTTTGCAGTGGTTGAAGGTGAAATAAGTGATGCCTGATTTTTTTTTCTTAAAAAACCTTCAAAGATATGTCACACCCCAGCAAGGATTATGCCTCATATCAGACCGACATGAATCCATTAGAAGTGCATACATGAGAAATGGAAGCGGATGGATAGAAAATAATTCAATGCATGTCTATTGCATTAGACACATTGCATAGAATTTTATGAGACATTTCAAAAACACCGCACTGAGGAAAGATGTTGTAAATATGGGTAATTCCTTTGCTTCAAATTTGTTACAATTTATTCATTATTTAATTGTTGCTAATAAATATTTATATTAACTATGTTTTTTTAATATTGTTGTAGCGTATGGGATGACTGAACCACGATTCTACTATTATTACAACATCTTGAAGCAATGTGACATAAAAGCAGCTAATTGGTTGGATGAGATACCTAGAGAAAAATGGTCACTTGCATGGGACAATGGACGACGTTGGGGCCACATGACGACCAACATAGCAGAGTCTATCAACTCTGTTTTGAAAAAAACAAGAAATCTACCTATTTGCTCCATGGTCAACGCAACGTACACCCGCTGCAACAAATTTTTCATTGAAAGAGGGAGGCAGATAGATGCCATGATCAATGCTGGTCATGTATACTCTGAAATTTTGGTCACGAATTTAGAGGAAGCACAAACACAGGCAAACACGCATAGGGTCATATCTTTTGACAGGTCTACCACAAAATTTTTAGTAGAAGAAACACAAAACTCGCGTGAAGTTCGACCAGCAGGGAAGTTTGCAGTTTACCTTGATGAGTTATGGTGTGACTGTGGCAAATTCCAAAAATTTCACATGCCTTGTTCATATGTTCTTGCTGCATGCAAATATGCACACCATGACTTCAACAACTATATTAATTCAGTGTATACCTTACAACAAGTTTCAAAGGTATACGGAACACAATTTGGGTTATTGCAAAATGAAGAATATTGGCCAACATACACAGGACCTACTTTGTGTGCAAATCCAGAAATGAAAAGAACTTCAAAGGGCCGACCAAAATCAAGTCGTATAAGAACTGAGATGGACATTACAGAAAATCAAAGTAGGATTAAAAAATGTTCATATTGTCATACCCCTGGTCATAGCAGAAGAACATGTCCCAATGTTGCATGTGCATCTACTTCGCATCATTAGATTGTGTTAGTTAAGAAATGTCTCAATGTATGAATCTTAGGAGTTTTTCAATTAATTGAAAGTGATAAAGATCTTATTGAATCATTTGATAAAATGAAGATCTTGTGGGTTTGATGAAGTCAAAGGTTATTTAAGGAACTTTTTGCTAACTATTTTAATCTAATCAATTAAAACTTGTTGTTATCAATTAAAATAACTTAGAAAGTTTTGTGAAAAGTTTTGAAGAAACTCATTCTGCAGGAGCTGCATAATCAAGCGAAGAAACTCCGCTTAAGCGGAAAACACATTAGATAGCGATTCTAGAACTAACCGCTATTAAAAGTACATTTTAGATAGCGGTTAACGTGGAACCACTATTAAAAGTCACACATATATGATAACGGTTCCACTTTAACCGCACTTAAAATTAAACATATAATAGCGATTCCACGTTAACCGCTATCTAAAATGTATTTTTAATAGCGGTTAGGTCTAGAACCGCTATCTAATGTGTTTTCCGCTTAAGCGGAGTTTCTTCGCTTGAGCGAGAGAGAAATAATCGATTGTATATTCGATTATTTTAAAATTATGATCGATTAGTTCAAATCATAATCGATTATAAATTTCTTCGCTCAAGCGATGGATGTCTCGCTTGAGCGAGAATTGACCACGGTCCAACGCAGTTACTCAATCAATTCTCACTCGAACGAAGTAATTCATCGCTTGAGCGAGAATTGACCAAGGGCTAAACGTCCAACGCAGTTAGCCACATAACGCAACTTGGGTCACCACATATTTTAATCACTTCTCGCTCAAGCGAAAATAGTCGTCGCTGGAGCGAGAATTGACCGGAGATTACCCCTTTATTACAGATTTCCTCGCTCAAGCGAAGGGTTTCTTCGCTTGAGCGATAATTGACCGGAGATTACCCCTTTGTTACAGATTTCCTCGCTCAAGCGAAGGGTTTCTTCGCTTGAGCGAGAGTTCATTGCGCGAAATAATCGATCATAATATAAAATGATCGATTATTTTAATACGTGAACAGTAAAGAGTGTTAATTGTGTAAATAATGTTCCAGATGTGCTATTTTGGGAAATATTTTTAAAAAGAGTATTATTTATGAAAAAAAGTCTACACTTGAAAGTCCGGAACCATTTAAGTACTTAGCAGTGGGTACACGGAAAGATATGCTTCTATATTTCACATTTCAAATCCTTTTTTTTTTAAGTATTATTTCTCAGATGATATTTTTATGTAATAATTATAATAAATATTTATGTTTAGCATAAATAAGTTTTTTATTTTCATATATTATTAATTATTCTATTATGTTTTTAATCATCACCCCATTAAAATTGTTAATTTTATGTCTCGTGAATTATTAAGTGTTAGTTTGAACTCCTAATTATGTGTCCAAAAAGTTAAAAATAGTCAAATCCATTTTATCTTACTTATTTGTCAAAATAGAGAAGGTAAATTTTGGAGTCTTTTTGAGAGAAAAAAGAAAAAGAGATACTATTGTCTTAGTAACATTAAGATTGTTTTCTCCCGTTGTCTCAAACTGAAATTTTGGCAATAAGTTCTTGGTATACATTTTTTATTTTGATCGTTAGGATCGTCAATTGAAGGTCTATGGTTAGAAAGATATCCGTCTCATACTATGATTGAATTTTAGGTTCTCAGTCCTTCAAATTGTAGAGTATTATTGCTTTGATATATTGACTGTTTGTAAATATTTATTTGTGCATTTGAATTGACTCTCTTGTACTCATATTTTAATCTTAATAGAGTTTAATTGACTGACTTGTATCCGTTGATTTTTACTTCTAATAATAAGGGGTTTACGATGTTAAAAATATTGATATTCTTTTTGTGATTATTTTTGCCATTTCTATAGTTGTTACTCCTCAAAGATTCTTACAAGTTTAGAAAAATTATTTTTATTGCATACTTTGATATTTTTTGTTGTTATATTATTGTTTACCTTATTAGAGTAGTATCAAAGTTCTTGGTTTAGTACTATATTTACGCATGAATGATAGAGACAATACAAATATAATTGTTTTAAATGATACAAATTATCGTTTGTGAAAGAATATGATGAAAGATTTGTTGTTTGTGAAGAAATTGTATCTTATAATCTTTGTTACGTATAAGTTAGATTCCATGTTTGATAAAGAATGAGAATCTGAGCACTAACAAGTTTGTGGTTTTATTTGGCAATGTTAAAAGAAAAATTTTATAATCAAATTTCTAAAAAGACACATTGTATGATGATTAGTGGGAACTAAATGCATAGTAATCTTTTAGTGGAAAATTTTGTCTTTATCACAATGGGTGACCTAGCTCATCCTATAAATAACAAACTCTTCTAATTATCATATTAATTAAAATGAGTGTTTCTTCTTTATGATAGTTTCTCCTTAATTCTTGGTTAAATAATTAGAACTTCAATAACAAACAAAGTAATACTTCGCTAATTTTATAAATTCATATGTCTACCCATTGCAATTTTTTTATTTTATTTTTGGGGTGTAATAAATAATTTAAGAAATACTTAAAATTTTCAAAATATATTTTAAAAAAAAGTTGCATGGGAGAAATATTTAGTGTAAATAAAATAAAAAAGTTATTCTTTTCATATATGATAATTACAATGAAATAATATTAGTTTTTCTCACAATTTAGCAATTTTATTTGCATATTTGATTTCCCACACAATATCAACAATTAGTTTCACTTGTCGATTGTAGAAAATCAAATTGTAACTATTATAACTAAAAGGAATTAACATTAATAATTACCAAATTAGTGACTCCAAATAATATTTGATTTCATAATATTTCCTTAACTTAATGGTGACAAATATCCTTAAAACCATATCAACATTGAGATTTTGAAATATTAATACAGAATATGCCACTCTCGATTATCGAAGTGTAAATACAATAATGTTATAAGAAAAAAATGTAATAAGTTTTAAGAAAAGTCTAATGCACCAAAAAATTATTCGAACATGAAAAGAAAACCTCTTATTTTTCTAGAAAAGAGTTAGTTCTTTCTATGTGATTCATTTTCTTAACTTGGTTGGAACATTTAATATATTACTTTAGTGTTGAAATTTTATACCAAAATTAAAATAAATATCAAGCGGAGATAGCTCGGTTGGGAGAGTGTTAGGTCGAAGATCCGAACGTCACGTGTTTAATCCACATTCACCGCATTGACTTAATTTTTAATTTTAATCAATGTTCAACAATGTTTAAAGATGTCATCAAACATTAACCTAGATCGAATTCTCGAGAAACATTGACAATTATGTTATAAAATTTGACTTTCACTTATGAAGAGCTAGGAGTAAGGGGATGTTCAAGTTTTTGGTATGAAAACAATACATTAGAGCAAGGAAACCTACAATGAAATGTAAAAACTGTAAGCTAAACCTAAGAAAGCAAATATACTTGTATAGAAATAAAATGACATGAAATGTCAACCAAATGCAAGAAACTTATACTAATCAAAGTAGTAGTTAAAGCATTTAGGTGCAAAGAATAGTAAATGAAAGCATTTACACCAAACATCAAATAAAATCTAATTTTATGAAAGCATTTAAAGTTGGAAACATTACAGGAAACATTGAATCTAAAACCACAAGATATAGATCCATAAAAGTTTTAAACTTTTACAATCCAATTGATTAGATCAAATTAATCCATTGCATTCAAATGATCTAAAGGCACCATTAAATTTCCAAGCCAAATAATCACTTACACTTAGAAATTGATTCTTAAGGCAAATTGAGGATTTCAACCAAACAATCTCAATTACATTATTATAATACATTATAAACAAATAGAATTATGAAAAATCAAATATAAGCCATACAAAACAAGTTTCAATAGCTTAATCAACCTTAAAGAAAATTAAAAATGCATTACAACAAGTAGAAGTACAGAAATACATAAATACAAAAAATTAAATGGAAGAGATAGAAAAGAGAAAATAAATATGATTTAAAACATCTTGAATTGATAAGCTTTCAAGGAATAATTCATACAAGTACCACAAAATTCAGATATGAAAAGCTAACTAAGAACAAGCATAGAAGAGAGAGAAAAATTAGAGAGAAAACTTGATACTAGATATAGACAAGGTAAAATTAGAAGATATGTTTGTCTTAACTTGTGTCTTTTAGTTTTCCCAAGCCTTTATATAAACAACAAACAAAATTGAATCTTCATACAAATAAATCAATTACATAAATTAGAACTTAGTAACCATCATGCAAAAATGGACTGTGACATTTTCGCTCAACAGATCTTTTCTTTGCCCAGTGAGATTGTAATTAAGTTAGTTTGTTAGAATAAGATTTGCTTAGTGGAATTTTCTCTCAGCTCAGCAAAATGGAAAAATCTAGAATGAACTCTCGGATAGTAATTCGCTAAGCAAAATTCATTTGCGACTGAACGAATCTCTTAAGTCAAAACTTCTTTCTTTCTTTAATTTATCATTCTTATATCATTGTATAATTAAATAGTTAAAATGCACAATTTAAACAATAGATTAGATACAAAATTATTTATTTCCATTTTATTAAAACTATGTTGATGATAAATATTTAAATAATTTAATTATATTATTTATATCATAAATATATTGATAAAATGTATTCATCAAGATGTGTGAACTATTAGTCCAAAACTCTTTAGCTTATCAAGCGAGTCTAATTCTCTTTGATTACATTTTTCCATTTTGTCCAGATTTTGTCGACAATCATTAATGCACATTGGTTTTATGATCCTCAACATCATTAATAATATTTAGCACTATATTAATTATGATTTCTTTTGGAACAACTATATTATTTATTAGAGGAATCTTTTGGAGTTTTCATCCTCAATTGACTCATCTTGCCTTTTAGCTTATTTTTCTTATTTGAAAATTTTACCTTTTTGAATCTTTTGGAGTTTTCATCCTCTATTACTTCATCTTGCCTTTTAACTCATATTTTTATTCGAGTATTTCTACTTTTTAGAAGCAACGAGTCACAACACTTGTATCTTCAAATGAGATACCATATCTTTTGAATTGAGACCTTTAAGAATATTTTCAAATGACACATGATATCATTATGAATGGTGCATATGAATTTTTTTTCATGACTACATTATGACTATCATGAATAAGGATAATATGATAATTATGATTGACTAATTTTTTTAGAAAGAAAAAATATTATTAAAAGTTTTTATGAATATATTATATTTATTAAGAATTTTTTATTTATTTATTGTGGTATAGTGTTATATATTAAACTAACATAGTGCTATTTTCAATAATATTTTTATATTTACTTAAAAGAATTATATTATTATGTCTTCTATGGAATTTAATTTTCTTTTTAATTTTAGAAATGAATGAAATGAGGCATTATATGATGGTAAGTAGAAGAAAATTGAATATACATTGATGAGTTCCTAGTTGCCTCAGAGACGAAAGAGGTCATCCCTAGGAGGATCACTAGAAGTGTCGCCGCCATCAAAACGAAGCGGTCGGAGTGACGTGAAGGTTTCGACTTTCCGCGTTTTTTATTTTGGTGTGGTTACAACGCCTTTAGGTTGTCCAATAACCGGGCTGAACCTAGAGGCGAAGTTTTCGAAAGGGCGCTCTTGGATTGTCCGATAACCGAGCTAATCCAAGAGCTAGTTTTGAAAGGGTTCTGGAGTCGTCACCGATGTTTTTACCGGAAACATCGGAAAAGGAGTAAAAAGGCATTGGTTTTCAAAAAACCAACTTTGGTCATTAGAACCAGAGTTGGGTAAGAGAGTTAGTTACGAGTAAAGGAAGTATTAGTTCCTTTACGATGCCCTTTCGGGTTCCCTATGATAGGCCAACTATTAAGAAATAATTAAACCGGTGAAAAATGTGCTTTTACCCTTTTATTTGCAGAATTTTAAGATTATGACTACATGGCCCTATCTATTGCGCAATTTAAATAAAGCAGTAAAAAGGTGAAAGGAGACAGTAGAAACCTTCGAAGCAAGCTTTCTATTTATTTCCTTAATAAATTGAGTGCGTTTTGGCAGCCCTTCACTCTACACAGCGTCAAAAATCTCTCAAACGCTCAGGAACACTATAAGAAACGCTCAGAAACTCCGGAAATGCTTCGGAGGGGTTCTAGAGAGAGAAAATCTAGAGAGAAGGAGGAGAAAACTGTGTTTTTCTGTGTGGAATGAAGGGAATAGGACCCCCTATTTATAGGGATTCGCGCCTGTCAGGTCGAGGCAGCCGTCTCGTCTGACATGGTCGAGACGGTCGTCTGGGAATTCGGGACGGCGGTCTCGCCAAATGATACGGCGGTCTCGCCAAACGATACAGCGGTCTCGCCAATCGAGACGACGGTCTCGCCACTTCCGCGAGGCGAGACGGCGGTCCCGAATTTGGGACGGCGGTCTCGACCTAAAAAGGCGAAAGTCCTTATTTTGGTGCCAAAAATCCCTCCTATCCTAGTATGGGGCCTAATAGTCTCTCCTAGTGGCTTTTGAGGCTTCATCCATCCTTGAATAGAAGGTCTTCTGATCTTTATTATGAGGCCAGACAAGATTTGGGGTCTACAAGAAGCATGACTAAAAGGGAGGCTTCCTCCTCTCCCTTCATTTTAATTTACTAAGTATTTTCTTTTCCTATGTTTTTTACTTATTTTTGTTTTCTTTTTGTAGGCTCACTTTTTGCATCTCCTTTTTGAAGAATACCACCTCTTCTTGTTGGAAAAGAGGACTTGGATAAATAGGATACATGTGTGGGTAGTCCAAAGGTGTAAGACACTCCTTTTTCATGTCCTACACCCCATTTGAAGAAGAAGAAGCTTAGCTTGCAGGTATGATTGGCTTGGGACAACCCAAAAGGAAGCCCACCTTTTTTTTCTTGTTCTCCACACCTTTAGAGGTATTTTTGGTGGGCTAGGATGAATTTAATATATTTGGACCATGGAGACTCTAGCCTTTAGGTGTAGATTAAGTTTATGTCTCCTTTTGTAATTCCACCTAGGTCCCTCTCCCAAAAACTTGTAAATGGAAGGCTTCCCCTCATGTAATTAGGTTGAATATTTATGAAAGGTTTGTGAGGTTTCTTAGAGTGTTTCATCTCTTTGAGTGTCTTATCTTGAACCTTGGTTCAACTGGCGGCAATCACCACTTATCTAGGGTGACTCATCCTCTAGTGGCGTGCCAACACTCTACCACCACCATACTTCTCTTCTCTTCATCTTTTCTTCTTTATTTCTTCACTTCATTAATTTATCCAAGGAGCTGGTCCATTTTTCCAACCCTTGTCTTTATTCTTTTATAGTTTCATTCCATCTCTTCCTCCCTCCATAATCCTTGAAAATGAACCTTCACATCTAGATAATCAACTATCTTAATGTTCAGTGAAAATTTTTCTTGGATTTACTTACTTTATTGCTTAAAATTCTGCAACTTATCTTCTTAAAATTTTTCACCTTAATTTATTTTATATCACAAATATTTTTAAAGAGGGAGGAAATGTAAGATATCAAAATAGTCAATGTACAATGGACCAATTATTTATAAGTGAGGAAGATTGTGGGTCTAATATAACATAAAAAATCCAAAGTCAAAAGACAAGATGTATTCATGGGCTAGAGTTTAATTAGCTATTGGGTTAGATAATAGGTTTTAATTTTCATTTTTTATTTTGTGATAATACATTTAGATGACTTTTCATATTTCTTAGGTACGTTTGTAGTGTATTTAATCTTCCTAATGTCTTTGTCATAATCTTCTTTGTGATAGTTTCTCCTTAGTTTTCCTGTTAAACAATTAGAACTTCAATAACAAACAAAGTACTACTTCGCTATTTTTATAAATTCCTATGTTTACCCCTTGCAATTTTTTTATTTTATTTTTGGGGTGTAATAAATAATTTAAGAAATACTTAAATTTTTCAAAATATATTTTTTAAAAATGTTGCATATAAGGGAGAAATATTTAGTTTGTTTACGATGAAATAATAAATATTTAGTGTAAATAACATAAAAAAAAAGATTATTCTTTTCATATATGATAATTACAACGAAATATTATTAGTTTTTCTCATAGTTTAGCTGTTTTATTTGCATATTTGATTTCTCATACAATATCAACAATTAGTTTCACTTGTCGATTGTGGAAAACCAACTTGTAACTATAATAATAAAAGGAATTAGCATTAATAATTACCAAATTAGTGACTCCAAATAATATTTGATTTCATAATATTTCCTTAACTTATTGTTGACAAATATTCATAAAACCATATCAACATTGAGATGTTGAGATATTAATATAGAATACGCCATTGTCGATTACCAAAGTGTAGATACAATAATGCTATAAGAAAAAAATGTAATAAGTTTTAAGAAAAGTTTAATGCACCAAAAAATTATTCGAACATGAAAAAAAACCCTTATATAATAATTAATATTCATATTTTATAGAAAAGAGGAAATTCTTATTTTTCTAGAAAAGAGGAAGTTCTTTCTATGTGATTCATTTTTTTAACATGGCTGGAACATTTAATATCTTACTTTAGTGTTGACATTTTACACCAAAATTAAAATAAATATCTAGCGGGGATAGCTTAGTTGGGAGAGTGTCGATCGAAGATCCGAAGGTCACGTGTTGGATTCATGTTCACCGCATTGACTTAATTTTTAATTTAAATCAATGTTTAACAATGTTTAAACATTTTGCCGCTTAGATGTCATCAAACGTTACCCTAGATCGAATTCTCGAGGAGCATTGACAATTAAATTTGACTTTCACCTATGAAGAGCTGGGAGTGACTTTCACCTATGAAGAGCTGGGAGTATGTAGGATGTTCAAGTTTTTGGTATGAAAACAATACATTAGAGCAAGGAAACCTATGATGAAATGCAAAAACTGTAAGCTAAACCTAAGAAAGCAATAAAATGACATGAAATGTAAACCAAATGCATAAACTTATACTAATCAAAGCTGTAGTCAAAGCATTTAGGTGCAAAGAATAGTAAATGAAAGCATTTACACCAAACATCAAATAAAATCTAATTTTATGAAAGCATTTAAAGTTGGAAACATTACAAGGAAACATTGAATCTAAAGCCACGAGATATAAATCCATAAAAGTTTTAAACTTTTACAATCCAATTGATTAGATCAAATTAATTCATTGCATTCAAATGATCTAAAGGCACCATTAAATTTCCAAGTTAAATAATCACTTAAACTTAGAAATTGATTCTTAATGCAAATTGAGGATTTCAACCAAACAATATCAATTACATTATTGTAATACATTATAAATAAATATAATTATAAAGAATCAAATCTAAGCCATAAAAAACAAGTTTCAATAGCTTAATCAACCTTAAAGAAAATTAAAAATGCATTACAACAAGTAGAAGTACATAAGTACATAAATACAAAAAATTAAATGGAAGAGATAGAGAAGAGAAAATAAATATGATCTAAAGCATCTTGAATTGATAAGCTTCAAGGAATATTTCATACAAGTGCCACAAAATTCAAAAATGAAAAGCTAACTGGGAACAAGCATAGAAGAGAGAGAAAAATTAGAGAGAAAACTTGATACTAGATCTAGACAAGGTAAAAATGGAAGATAACTTTGTGTTAGCTTGTGTCTTTTAGTTTTCCCAAGCCTTTATATAAACAACAAACAAAATTGAATCTTCATACACAAAAATCAATTACATAAATTAGAACTTAATAACCATCATGCAAAAATTTATTTTATGACATTTTCGCTCAACGGATCTTTCCTTCGCTCAGTGAGATTGCAATTAAGTTAATTTGTTAGAATAAGATTTTGCTTAGTGGAATCTTCTCTCGCTCAGCAAAATGGAAAAATCTAGAATGAACTCTCTGATAGTAATTTGCTAAACAAAATTCATGTGCATTGAGTGAATATCTTAAGTAAAAACTTCTTTCTTTCTTTAATTTATCATTCCTATATCATTGTATAATTAATTAGTTAAAATGAACAATTTAAACAATAGATTAGATACAACATTATTTATTTCCATTTTATTAAAACTATGTTGATGATAAATATTTAAATAATTTAATTATATTATTTATATCATAAATATATTGATAAAATGTATTCATCAAGATGTGTGAACTATTAGTCCATGTTGCCGCCGTCAAAACGAGGCGGTCGGAGCGACGCGACGGTTTCGACTTTCCGCGTTTTTAATTTGGGTGGTTACAACGCCTTTAGGTTGTCCGATAACCGGGCTGAACCTAGAGGCGAAGTTTTCGAAAGGTGCTCTTGGATTGTCCGATAACCGGGCTAATCCAAGAGCTAGTTTTGAAAGGGTTCTGGAGTCGCCACCGATGTTTTTACCGGAAACATCGGAAAAGGAGTAAAAAGGCGTTGGTTTTCAAAAAAACCAACTTTGGTCATTAGAACCAGAGTTGGGTAAGGGAGTTAGTTACGTGTAAAGGGAGTATTAGTCCCTTTACGAACCCCCTTTCGGGTTCCCTATGATAGGCCAGCTATTAAGAAATAATTAAACTGGTGAAAAATACACTTTTACCCTCTTATTTGCAGAATTTCAAAGTTTATGACTACATGGCCCTATCTATTGCATAATTTAAATAAAGCGGTAAAAAGGTGAAGGAGAGAGTAGAAACCTTCGTAGCAAGCTTTTCTATTTATTCTTTAGTAAAATAGGTGCGTTTTGGCAGCCCTTCACTCTACACAGCTTCAAAAATCTCCCAAACGCTCAAGAACACTCTAAGAAACGCTCAAAAACTCCGGAAATGCTTCGGAGGGGTTCTAGAGAGAGAAAATCTAGAGAGAAGGAGGAGAAACTGTGTTTTTTCTGTGTGTGAAATGAGGGGAATAGGACCCCCTATTTATAGTGATTCGCGCCTGTCAGGTCGAGACGGCTGTCTCGTCTGACAAGGTCGAGACGACCGTCTCGTTTGACAAGGTCGAGACGGCCGTCTGGAAATTCGGGACGGCCGTCTCGCCAAACGAGACGGCGGTCTCGCCCTCCGCGAATGGCGAGACGACCGTCTTGCCAATCGAGACGGCGGTCTCGCCACTTCCGCGAGGCGAGACGACGGTCTCGACCTAAAAAGGCGAAAATCCTTATTTTGGTGCCAAAAATCCCTCCTATCCTAGTATGGGGCCTAATAGTCTCTCCTAGTGGTTTTTTAGGCTTCATCCATCTTCAAAAAGGAGGTCTTCTAGTCTTTATTATGAGGTCGAGCAAGATTTGGGGTCTACAGTCCAAAACATTTTTTATTACATTTTTCCATTTTGTCTCATTTTTGTCGACAATCATTAATGCACATTGGTTTTATGATCCTCGACATCATTAATAATATTTACACCATATTAATTATGGATTTCTTTTGGAAAAACTATATTATTTATTAGAGGAATCTTTTGAAGTTTTCATCCTCACTTGACTCATCTTACCTTTTAGCTTATTTTTCTTATTTGAAAATTTTACCTTTATGAATCTTTTGGAGTTTTCATCCTCCATTACTTCATCTTACCTTTTAGCTCATATTTTTATTCGAGTATTCGAACTTTTTAGAAGCAACGAGTCACGACACTTGTATTCAAATGAGATCTTCAAACGAGATACTAGATCTTTAGAATTGAGACCTTTAATAATACTTTCAAATGGCACATGATATCATTATGAATGGTGCATATGAATTAATTTTTTTTTTCATGACTACATTATAAGTATAAAGAATAATGATAATCTGATAATTATGATTGACTAATTTTTTTAGAAAGAAAAAATATTATTAAAAGTATTTATGAATATGTTATATTTATTAAGAATTTATTTATTTATTTGTTGTGGTATAGTGTGATATAATAAACTAACATAGTGTTATTTTCAATAAAAAGTTTATATTTACTCAAAAGAGTTAGATTATTATGTCTTCTATGGAATTTATTTTTCTTTTTAATTTTAGACATGAATGAAATGAGGCATTATATGATGGTTAGTAGAAGAAAATTGAAAACAAATTGATGAGTCCCTAGTTGTCTCGGAGACGGAAGAGGTTATCCTTAGGAGGATCACTAGAAGCATGACTAAAAGGGAGACTTCCTCCTCTCCCTTCATTTTAATTTACTAAGTATTTTCTTTTCCTATGTTTTTTACTTATTTTTGTTTTCTTTTTGTAGGCTCATTTTGTGCACCTCCTTTTTGAAGAATATCACCTCTTTTTGTTGGAAAAGAGGACTTGGATAAATATGATACATGTGTCGATAGCCCAAAGGTGTAAGACACTCATTTTTCATGTCCTACACCCTTTTTTGAAGAAGAAGAAACTTAGCTTGCAGGTATGATTGGCTTGGGACAACCCAAAAGGAAGCACACATCTTTTTTCTTGTTCTCCACAACTTTAGAGATATTTTTGGTGGGCTAGGACGAATTTAACATATTTGGACCATGGTGACTCTAGCCTTTAGGTTTAGATTAAGTTTATGTCTCCTTTTGTAATTCCATCTAGTTCCCTCTCCCAAAAGCCTATAAATAGAAGACTTCCCCTCATGTAATTAGGTTGAATATTTATGAAAAGTTTGTGAGGTTTCTTAGAGTGTTCCATCTCTTTGAGTGTCTTATCTTGAACCTTGGTTCAAGTGGCGAAAACCACCACTTATCTAGGGTGGCTCATCCCCTAGTGGCGTGCCAACACTCCACCACCACCATACTTCTCTTCTCTTCATCTTTTCTTCTTTATTTCTTCACTTCATTGATTTATCCATGGGGCTGGTTCATTTTTCCAGCCCTTGTCTTTATTCTTTTATAGTTTCATTCCATATCTTCCTCCTTCCATAATCCTTAGAAATGAACATTTACATCTAGATAAAAAATTATCTTAATATCGAGTGGAAATTTTTATTGGGTTTGTTTACTTTATTGCTTACAATTCTACAACTTATCTTCTTAAAACTTTTCACCTTAATTTATTTTACATCACAAATCTTTTTAAAGAGGGAGGAAATGTAAGATATCAAACTAGTCAATGTACAATGGACCAATTATTTATAAGTGAGGAAGATTGTGGGTCCAATATAACATAAAAAATCCAGAGTAAAAAGATAAGAGGTATTCATGGGCTAGAGTTTAATTAGCCATTGGGTTAGATAATAGGTTTTAATTTTCATTTTTATTTTGTGATAATACATTAAGATGACTTTTCATATTTCTTAGGTACGTTTCTAGTGTATTTAATCTTCCTAAGTTATTATAATTATATGATGATTAGTGGGAAGTAAATGCATAGTGATCTTTTAGTGGAAATTTTTGTTTTTGTCATAATCTTCTTTGTGATAGTTTCTCCTTAGTTCTTGGGTTAAATAATTAGAACTTCAATAACAAACAATACACTACTTCGCTAATTTTATAAATTCCTATGTCTACCCATTGCAATTTTTTATTTTATTTTCAGGGGTGTAATAAATAATTTAAGAAATAATTAAAATTTTCAAAATATATTTTAAAAAAAAGTTGCATATAAGGAAGAAATATTTAGTTTGTTTTAGATGAAATAATAAATATTTAGTGTAAATAACATAAAAAAAAGATAATTCTTTTCATATATGATAATTACAATGAAAAAAATACTAGTGTTTCTTACAATTTAGCAATTTTATTTGCATATTTGATTTCCCACACAATATCAACAATTAGTTTCACTTGTCGATTGTGGAAAACCAAATTATAACTATTATAAATAAAGGTGGAGAGAAGGGGTGGCATGGTGGGTCATGGCCACCCCAAACTTTAGTAATTTTTCTGAGTATTATGAATAAAAAAATTATTGGCCCCAACCCAATGATGTACTATCTCAACATATGTTAACTTCTCTTTATTATATACTATTGAGTTAGTTTCGTCAAATACAAAACAACTCAATTTCTTAATTTTTTTATTAAAAAAATAAATAAAATACTCACATTGTTTGATAAATTTGTTATTTTCTCTCTATTCAAAATAAAGAACACTTGTTTTGTTTCCTATTCAGACTAAAAAAATTTAATCTCTCACATTTCAAAACTCAACCATTACAAGAAGGAACAAAAATCTTCTTCGTTTGGCCCCATGAAAATAAATTCCTGCCTCCGCCCCTGATTATAACTAAAAGGAATTAGCATTAATAATTACCAAATTAGTGACTCCAAATAATATTTGATTTCATAATATTTCCATAACTTAATGGTGACAAATATCCTTAAAACCATATCAACATTGAGATATTAATACAGAATACGCCACTATCTATTACCGAAGTGTAAATACAATAATGTTGTAAGAAAAAAATGTAATAAGTTTTAAGAAAAGTTTAATGTACCAAAAAATTATTCGAACATGAAAAGAAACCCTTATATAATAATTAATATTCATATTTTATAGAAAAGAGGAAATTCTTATTTTTCTAGAAAAGAGGAAGTTCTTTCTATGTGATTCATTTTTTTAACTTGGCTGGAACATTTAATATCTTACTTTAGTGTTGACATTTTATACCAAAATTAAAATAAATATCAAGCGGGGATAGCTCAGTTGGGAGAGCGTTAGACTGAAGATCTGAAGGTCACGTGATGTCATCAAACGTTAACTTAGATCGAATTCTCGAGGAGCATTGACAATTATGTTATAAAATTTGATATTCAAGTTTTTGGTATGAAAACAATACATTAGAGCAAGGAAACCTATGATGAAATGCAAAAACTGTAAGCTAAACCTAAGAAAGCAACTATACTTGTATAGAAATAAAATGACATGAAATGTAAACCAAATGCAATAAACTTATACTAATGAAAGTTGTAGTCAAAGCATTTAGGTGCAAAGAATAGTAAATGAAAGCATTTACATCAAACATCAAATAAAATCTAATTTAAAGCATTTAAAGTTGGAAACATTACAAGGAAACATTGAATCTAAAACCACAAGATATAGATCCATAAAAGTTTTAAACTTTTACAATCCAATTGATTAGATCAAATTAATCCATTGCATTCAAATGATCTAAAGGCACCATTAAAATTCCAAGTCAAATAATCACTTAAACTTAGAAATTGACTCTTAATGCAAATTGAGGATTTCAACCAAACAATATCAATTACATTATTGTAATACATTATAAATAAATAGAATTATGAAGAATCAAATCTAAGCCATAAAAAACAAGTTTCAATAGCTTAATCAACCTTAAAGAAAATTAAAAATGCATTACAACAAGTATAAGTACATAAATACAAAAAATTAAATGGAAGAGATATAGAAGAGAAAATAAATATGATCTAAAGCATCTTGAATTGATAAGCTTCAAGGAATAATTCATACAAGTGCCACAAAATTCAGAAATGAAAAGCTAACCAAGAACAAGCATAGAAGAGAGAGAAAAATTAAAGAGAAAACTTGATACTAGCTCTAGACTGAAAATGGAAGATAACTTTGTGTTAGCTTGTGTCTTTTTGTTCTTCCAAGCCTTTATATAAAACACAAACAAAATTGAATCTTCATACAAATAAATCAATTACATAAATTAGAACTTAATAACCATCATGCAAAAATGGATTTTGTGACATTTTTGCTCAACGAATCTTTCCTTCGCTCGGTGAGATTGCAATTAAGTTAGTTTGTTAGAATAAGATTTTGCTTAGTGGAATCTTCTCTTGCTCAACAAAATGGAAAATCTAGAATGAGCTCTCTGATAGTAATTTGCTGAGCAAAATTCATCTGCACTGAGCGAATCTCTTAAGTCAAAACTTCTTTCTTTCATTAATTTATCATTCTTATATCATTGTATAATTAAATAGTTAAAATGCACAATTTAAACAATAGATTAGATACCAAATTATTTATTTCCATTTTATTAAAACTATGTTGATGATAAATATTTCAATAATTTAATTATATTATTTATATCATAAATATTTTGATAAAATGTATTCATCAAGATATGTGAACATCTTGATGAATACATTTTATCAATATATTTATCAAGCGAGTCTAATTCTTTTTTATTACATTTTTCCATTTTGTCCTGTTTTTGTCGACAATCATTAATGCACATTGGTTTTATGATTCTCAACATCATTAATAATATTTAGCACTATATTAATTATGGATTTCTTTTAGAACAACTATATTATTTATTAGAGGAATCTTTTGAAGTTTTCATCCTCAATTGACTCATCTTGCCTTTTAGCTTATTTTTCTTATTTGAAAATTTTACCTTTTTGAATCTTTTGGAGTTTTTATCCTCTATTACTTCATCTTGCCTTTTAGCTCATATTTTTATTCTTTTAGAAGCAACAAGTCACCACACTTGTATCTTCAAATGAGATACCAGATCTTTAGAATTGAGACCTTTAAGAATATTCTCAAATGGCACATGATATCATTATGAATGGTGCATATGAATTTTGTTTTCATGATTATATTATGAGTATAAGAATAATGATAATATGATAATTATGATTGACTAATTTTTTTAGAAAGAAAAAATATTATTAGAAGAATTTATGAATACGTTATATTTATTAAGAATTTATTTATTTATTGTGGTATAATGTGATATAATAAACTAACATAGTGCTATTTTCAATAAAAAAAATTTATATTTACTCAAAAGAGTTAGATTATTATGTCTTCTATGGAATTTATTTTTCTTTTTAATTTTAGAAATGAATGAAACGAGGCATTATATGATGGTTAGTAGAATAAAATTGAAGACAAATCTTTTTAAAGAGGGAGGAAATGTAAGATATCAAATTAGTCAATGTACAATAGACCAATTATTTATAAATATGATTGTAGACCTCAAATCTTGCCCGGCCTCATAATAAAGACCAGAAGACCTCCTTTTCGAAGATGGATGAAGCCTAAAAAGCCACTAGGAGAAACTATTAGGCCCCATACTAGGATAGGAGAGATTTTTGGCACCAAAATAAGGATTTTCGCCTTTTTAGGTCGAGACCGCCGTCCCAAATTCGGGACCGCCGTCTCGCCACTCACGGATGGCGAGACGGCCGTCCCGAATTCCCAGGCGGCCGTCTCGACCTTGTCAGACGAGATGGCTGTCTCGACCTGACAGGCGCGAATCCCTATAAATATGGGGTCCTATTCCCCTCATTTCACAGAAAAACACAATCTCTCCTCCTTCTCTCTAGATTTTCTCTCTCTAGAATCCCTTTGAAGCATTTCCGAAGTTTCTGAGCGTTTCTTAGAGTGTTCTTGAGCGTTTGAGAGATTTCTAACACTGTGTAGAGTGAAGGGCTGCCAAAACGCACCCAATTTACCAAGAAATAAATAGAAAAGCTTGCTGCGAAGGTTTTCACTCTCTCCTTCACCTTTTTACCGCTTTATTTAAATTATGCAATAGATAGGACCATGTAGTCATAAACTTTAAATTCTGCAAATAAAAGGGTAAAAGCACATTTTTCACCAGTTTAATTATTTCTTAATAGTTGGCCTGTCATAGGGAACCCGAAAGGGGCGTCGTAAAGGGACTAATACTCCATTTACACGTAACTAACTCCCTTACCCAACTCTGGTTCTAATAACCAAAGTTGGTTTTTTTTGAAAACCAACGCCTTTTTATTCCTTTTGCGATGTTTCCGGTAAAAACATTGGTGGCGACTCCAGAACCCTTTTAAAACTAGCTCTTGGATTAGCCCGGTTATCGGACAATCCAAGAGCACCTTTCGAAAACCTCGCCTCTAGGTTCAGCCCGGTTATCGGACAACCTAAAGGCGTTGTAACCACCTAAATATAAAAACGCGAAAAGTCAAAACCGTCGCGTCGCTCCGACCGCCTCGTTTTGACGGCGGCGACAATGATGGTTAGTAGAAGAAAATTGAAGACAAATCTTTTTAAAGAGGGAGGAAATGTAAGATATCAAACTAGTCAATGTACAATTGACTAATTATTTATAAGTGAGGAAGATTGTGGGTCCAATATAGCATAAAAAACCAGAGTCAAAAGATAAGAGATGTTCATGGGGTTAGATAATAGCTTTTAATTTTCACTTTTTATTTGGTGATAATACATTTAGATGACTTTTCATATTTCTTAGGTACGTTTTTAGTGTATTTAATCTACCTAAGTCGTTATAATGAACCATTATATGATGATTAGTGAGAAATAAATGCATAGCGATCTTTTAGTGGAAATTTTTTTCTTTGTCATAGTTTCTACTTATTTCTTGGGTTAAACAATTAGAATTTCGATAACAAACAAAATACTACTTCGCTAGTTTTATAAATTCCTATGTCTATCCATTGCAATTATTTTATTTTATTTTTGGGGTGTAATAAATAATTTAAGAAATACTTAAAATTTTCAAAATATATTTTTAAAAAAATTACATATAAGGGAGAAATATTTAGTTTGTTTACGATGAAATAATAAATATTTAGTGTATTAAATAACATAAAAAAAGGTTTTTCTTTTCATGTATGATAATTACAATGATATAATATTAGTTTTTCTCACAACTTAGCAATTTTATTTCAATATTTGATTTAGTTTCACTTGTCAATTGTGGAAAATTAAATTGTAACTATTATAACTAAAGGAATTAGCATTAGTAATTATCAAATTAGTGACTCTAAATAATATTTGATTTCCCAATATTTCCATAACTTAATGGTGACAAATATCCTTAAAATCATATCAACATTGAGATGTTGAGATATTATTACAGAATACGTCACTGTTGATTATCGAAGTGTAAATACAATAATGTTATAAGAAAAAAATGTAATAAGTTTTAAGAAAAGTTTGTAATGCACCAAAAAAATCATTAGAACATGAAAAGAAACCCTTATATAATAATTAATATTCATATTTTATAGAAAAGAGGAAATTCTTATTTTTCTAGAAAAGAGGAAGTTCTTTCTATGTGATTAATTTTCTTAACTTGGCTGGAACATTTAATATCTTACTTTAGTGTTGACATTTTATACCAAAATTAAAATAAATATAAAGTGGGGATATCTCAGTTGGGAGAGCATCGGATCGAAGATCATGTGTTCAATCCACTTGTTTTAAAATTTGACTTTCACTTATGAAGAGCTGGGAGTAGGGGGCATGTTCAAGTTCTTGGTATGAAAACAATACATTAGAGCAAGGAAACCTATGATCAAATGCAAAAACTGTAAGCTAAACCTAAGAAAGCAACTATACTTGTATAGAAATAAAATGACATGAAATATAAACCAAATGCAATAAACTTATTCTAATCAAAACAATAGTCAAAGCATTTAAGTGCAAATAATAGTAAATGAAAGCATTTACACCAAACATAAAATAAAATCTAATTTTATGAAAGCATTTAAAGTTGGAAACATTACAGGAAACATTGAATCTTAAACCACAAGATATATAAATCCATAAAAGTTTTAAAATTTCACAATCCAATTGATTAGATCAAATTAATCCATTGCATTCAAATGATAGTAACTCACTTGAGCAAAATTCATCTGCGCTGACTGAATCTCATAAGTCAAAACTTCTTTCTTTCTTTAATTTATCATTCCTGTATCATGTTATCTCTATTAAGAGGTTCTTGTGGGACTTTAATATTATCTTCACTAAGTGGTTCATGTGAGAGGTCAACATTATTTCCAGTAAGAGATTCATGTAGAGCTTCAATGTCAGTACAAGATTCTTGTGATGATTCTCTAATATTAATTTCTTTTTCATCTCTAAAAGGGTGAAGATATAAAATTGTATCACTTATATCTATAGAGTTTGAGTTTTATACTCTAGAGTCTGGATTTTATAAATTTCTTATTAGTTCCTTTCTTGAAAATCAAAATCAAAAGAAAAATACATATTTATCTTCATGAAAAACCACATTCGTTGTTATATAAACATAGGATGGAGAGGAGGATGATAACACCTATATATATTTTTTTATGTATAACATAATCAATTGATTATTTGTTTTGATATCTTTAAGAACACAAGAATCGGGACACAAATTTATTACACAAGATAAATCAGTTGTTATTTATAAAAGATTAAAATTTAAAAAAGAACAATAAAGACATAATCAATATTTAAAGTACTATTAAGATTTTAAAAAAATTCCAAATAAATTGGTGACCATTCTAGGATCAAATATTATATAATTTGTAGTTTCAAGTATTAATAATTCATATAACATTCAAAATATTAACTTAACAAACTTACTAGGATTATTCATAATTACTTCTAATGTAAATACTTTTTAATTTTATTTGATAGTAAATACCTCATTTCTCAATTCTCACATTTGTATCTTATTTTTGTTATTGTAACATGTTTTTGAATTAATATTGAAAACTTCTTAAGTTTAAACAATAGAAGAAACCAATTTTCTTTTTCTCCATTTAAAAGTTTAAAAAATTCACAATCTAAAAAATCCTCACTATTATCTTAAAAACTATAAACTGAAATATATTTATTATTTAATATAAAATAAAATATATACAACCTATTTATAAGATACAAGTACATGTACTTAATTAAGTTATTAAAAAAGTTAAATTTATAGTTATACCAAATCCTAATCAAATTATATATAATTTGTACTAAATTTCAATGTTATCTATAAACAAGACTTGTCCCTTTTAAAAAATGAAACAAGTCTTTTACAAACTCAATAGAAAAACAACCGTATAAGGGTCAATAAAAGTATATGGCTTTTCAACCACAGTGAAGGGAAGAAGTACTTATGAAATGAATTTTTAATCGTTACCCTCCACAGGCTCAATCACGACAGGGACAGGAAGAATGTTGGTAGAAGTTGTAGTATAAATGGAAGCCATTGTGAGATTACGCACAAGAGGGAGAAAGAAAGGTTATAAAGAAGTAAGATAAGAGGAAAAAGAAAGAGTGGCAACATCTCCAAAAAAAAGTTTTTAATGGTTAAGAAAAAAATTGAATATTTTATTAAAAGTTTCACAGATCTTTAAAATATGGTTATAATTGTTTATTAAAAAACTTTTTTTCAATTTAAAATAATTTTCTTTATTTTTAAACAATTCAAATATGAGATTCACAGTAAAATATTTAATTTTATTTCTAAATAATTCTTAATAACAACTCTCATTGAAGATGTCAAATGATAAAAGAGGGAAAAAAATCGACTGTTTAAATTCTTAAAAAAAAAAGATAAAATGCAAAAAAAATAATCAAAATCTCATCTAACAAGGGTGCAAAAAGTAATAAAAATCCCTTGATATCAGAGTAATTCATCCATCGTTGCATTTAAGTATGTGAATTGTGAAGTGATCATGATAATTAATATTTCTGTAACGATAACTTGTTTAAACCACATTCGTTTTTCATTATTTTAAATAAAATTACTTATTACAAATAAAAAATATAACAAATAATTTGAACTTAAACAAATTATATATGAATCTCATTAAATAAAATGCGAATTTAAATTATTTCATTAGGGAGTTTAATCATTAGTCTGTGAAATATGAAAAACCTTTTCATATGATTCTCCTTTACTAGAATAATTATCTTTAGCAGAAAAGAAACGATTCTTAGTTTGACTTTTCATAATTTAATTATTTTTTGGTCGGAGGCAAGTTTGGTAATGAGAATTTGAATTTATGTAAAAACACTATATTTCATGTCATCAAGAAAGTAAGGATAAATAATAAATACATATTCAAAATCAAATACATTAATTTACTCCAGATTAATTATAAAGTGAGGAGAAGTAAGCATTTTTTTTTAAATAAAAAAAATGTAATAAGTAAAGCAAAAAATGGAGGACAACATTAGTGTATTTTTTTTTTTAATAAAATACATTAATTTACTCGAGATTAATTAATTATGCCGAAAGAGGTTTTTTATATCAATTTAACGTGCGTTTTATATATATATATATATATATATATATATATATATATATATATATATATATATATAATATTGTCTATTAAATGCACAAGATAAAATGTTGTTATGTAAAAGTATTTATCCTGAAATTTTAGTATGTATCAAATAAACCCTTATATTTCACGCAAATCATTTAAACCCTTCCAACTATTATTTTAAACTATATTAGACAATTAATCCCCTTGTTTAAATGCCCTGAACAAATTGAAGAAAGCAATAATAATTGAGTAAAGAATACAATGGCTATGGAGTGATGATGTCTATTGATGTTATCCACTTCATTACCTTTACAAATGTTTGCGTCAGGTCCTCAAGTCAAGTGCATTCATATATAGGATTTTGACCTCTCTCTTTCTCAATCCAACTCCTCCATGACATGGTATACGTCCCAACTTTTCCATTTTACTCACTTCTTGATACTTCCAATATTGACATTCAACTAACCCCTTGTTGGATATGCCAATTAAGCATTATGGCACTTTTGTTTTGTATATTCATAATGCATCTCATCCCTTTGTAAAGCTTCTTATACAAAAAGTAGAGGAATGAAGTCCTTCACCACACTTTAAAAGCTCCCTTAGCCATCCCAAAAAATAATCATATCCTAAAGCATCATTGGCTTCAAAACTCAGAGAGAGAGAGAAAGCTAAAGGGTAGTAGGCTTAGTTTCCCCTCTTGTTCAGTTGGGAGAATGCATACCCTTTGGAAACCAGTGCACGTTGTTGTGGCTTCATTTTATGTTTCTGTTTCTGTTCTTCTATTCAGTGACTGCGTGGCCTATGAGGAGGAGAATCACTCTAGTAGTCATAAGAAAACAATTAACAAATTTTACAAGGTAATACCTATATTTTTGTAGTTTCATTTATAATTTTCTTTCATGTACATCTGCTTCTTCTTCACCAATGCCTCTTATTTAAGCAGTTAGCAAAGATAACTACCAATCATTTTCTCTCCTTGTTTTTCTTATGCAAGAAAGTAACTAAATATTTGATTATCACAAATTAAGGACTGGTAAACATGATTTGTATGGTTAACAAACCTTTTAATACATCAGGTAAATCAGCAGAAGACATCTGATATTGCAGTACATGGATTACTGCTGTGGGCTTCAACCGGATTATTAATGCCACTAGGAATACTTATCATTAGAGGTTCCACTAAGGCAGAACCTGGATCTAGAAGGAGTAAAGTGCTCTTCTATCTCCATGTTGGTTTTCAGGTCATATCTCTTCTATTTGTTCCAGTAAAAGTTATTTATACTTAAGCATGCACATTATATACATGTAGGGAAAGTATAGTAGCATGAGTGGAGCTAACTAATCTTGACCCTTCTACCATATATAACTAGTCAAGATTGGTTTTACTCATATCAAATCTTAACCATAAGATTGATTTGATATTACTTCTCTCACCTCTCACGTTATTACTTAAACTGTTAATTCTAAAAGTATAAGTTTGTTAATACTCACATCTAGCCAATGGATACTGACATTCATTATGCTGAAACCGTTGATTATGTTGTAGAAACTTAAAAAGTAGGAGTAGTGGTATTATACGTAAGTAGATTCTAGAGTACAAAATGTTTCTTGAAAGTTACATCATGTCATCATTAAGTTTTGATCTTTGTTTTAACAGTAATCATAACTTGCTTTAACTTTAGTAGTGGAGTGTACATAGCTTTCTTTTATGATCCATTTTCTATTCCACCACAGTTTTATATTGCTTTTGATTAACCACTATGTCATGATTATCATTTGAATTGAACTAATTGGGAGTTATTATACATTTAAAGTCGCAGTAAGTTTTTTGTTTTTATGAAAGTTGTATATACCTATGACTTATTGCCTTTCTACCTTAGTGCCCACAATGTTTTTTCTTATGATTTCTCTTCCTTTCAGACCACAGGTTTTTTTTATTGCTTTTGTTCCTTTAAATTAACAATATTATGATCATCAACAAACTAAACTAATTAGCAATTAATTAAAATTAACTGTGAATTTCTGTTCTAATTTGGATGCAGTATATATACATACAATTTTTTGCCTTTATATCTTCATTGTGCACAGTCTAACATTTCATCTAACAGATGCTTTCAGTACTTCTTGCCACAGTTGGAGCTGCTATGTCCCTGAAAAAGTTTGAAAATTCATTTGATAACAACCATCAAAAATTAGGCCTGGCACTTTATGGTGCTATATTGGTGCAAGGCTTGATTGGATTTTTCAGACCACACAGGTTTGTTCATAAAATTTTTCACCAGTTTTAAAATAGCTGATCAGCTCATTAATCCAATCAACAAAGTTTTGTCTAGTATAGTAGCACCCATTTTCTATGTATTTGTGAAAGCAGTTTAATATTCAAAGTATGTTTTATATTGTTGTAATGGGTTAATGCTATATAATTTCTGATTGAGTTTGCAGGGGAAAGAAAGAGAGGAGTTATTGGTACTTACTACATTGGATACTAGGGACAGTAGTTTCACTTGTGGGGATCATCAACATATACACCGGTTTGAAAGCCTACCATAAGAGAACCTTAAAAAGCACAACACTTTGGACTATCCTTTTCACTGTGGAAGTCTCTTTCATTGGACTAGTTTACCTCTTCCAAGACAAATTGGAATATATGAAAAAGCAAGGAGTGATTATAGGAAGTGAGTCGTCAATTCTGTCATCTAATCAAGACATTCCTCAAAGCCAAACTCAAAAGGAGTTGTTACCAGTTGCATGTGGAAGAAAGAGAAATGCACTTGAGAATTTGTTTGACTAATGTGAAACTCTCTCTTTAGCTTACACTTTTTAGAGGTATTGGCTTGTTTTCACTTTAGTTTTTGGTGCCTGCACTTTATGCAAGTGGGAGGTGATTTTATGAAGATAGAGTGCATTCATCAAAAGGTGAAGTTTGATTGGTGTATGTTATCTCTTTTCTTATTTTTCTATGCACATTCTTTCACATGTATTACGAATATTATAAGTGTGCGTGTGGACACACTGACCACAGAATGTATAGACAATTGTGGAAGCAGTATGTGAACTTATAATTTTTATTTGAATACGATTTTTGGAATTCATGATTAGCAGCAAATCTTTATAATATTTTCGTAAGATTTTGCAACACACAAATATTGAGTGGCATATCTTAAGGGTGACAGAACCACAATACTTCAAACGAAAGCCTATGGTGGTGGTGTTCATCTAATTTCTTCGCTTATTCACGAGTTAGCAATCATGAATGCTTTCAACTCAAGCACCAGTGCTTAAATTGATTAGCATAATCCACAGTTTTTTTTAGTTTGTTAGACAAGTTTCGTATTAAATATTCTTACAAAAATGTAATAAGTTTTATGAAAAGTTTGTAAATGCATCATAAAACTATTGTAATATGAAGTTATTTGAAAATAAACATATTATTAAATATTATACAAAGAATTAAGTTAATTAATAAGTAGGGATAGTTCAGTTGGGAAAGCGTTAGACGGAAGTTATGAAGGTCACGTATTCGATTAACGTTCATCGCATTTAATTGACTTCTTTTTTGGTAAATGAAATATAAAATTATAAACTTGACTTCTTTTTTGGTAAATGAAGTACAAAATTATAAACTTGTTTTTACGGTGGTGATATAATACATAATATCTCTTAATAAAACTTGGTATGATCAATTAATTTTTTATAACTAATTTATGAGATTCATAAATTATCAAAAATATGATAATTATGATAGATTAAAATTTAATTGGTATGAAAATTACATATTTATTAAGAATTTTAATTTATTGTCATATTAAACGATTTAGTAAAAATAACATACTACATTTTTTTAATAAATTTTTATATTTAATCAAAAAATCTTACATTTTTTTTTCTGAACCTCACTAAGAATAACTCAATTTATAGAAAATCTAATATTTTATCCAAATCATGTTTTTCCTTAAGGTGGATGGATGTACAAACGCATAATTGAAAAAAAAAATGTTACAATAGAAATCCAAGTAGTCAAAATCAATATTTACATGTAAGATTTTAAGTCCAATATAACATTAAAAACTTAAACTTAATGATTAATGAGATTTAATGAATCATTATATGATGGTTAGTGAGAAGTAAATATTTAATAAAGTCTTGGTGAAAATTTGTTTTCTGTTGGTGACTAAATTTTACCTCTAAATAAAAACCTCTTTTATTCTAATTATAACGCAAATATCAATCATATTTAGTATTTTATTATCACCAGAGCTTTCTCATCGTTATTGCATTAAAAACTTTATAGTGGATTTTATCAATAAGATTTTTACTATATGTTCCTTCTTTACCTTTAATCCAAAAAAGAAAAAAACTATCATTATTGATAAAGTCTATTCATATTCCTTTGTTATAATGTATCATATTTGTTAAGTTTGATCATATTTAATTCTCTCTTCCTTCTATTGTGTTTTTTCATCATACTATAAAATAAAAAGAGGAGAAATTTTCATTTTGAAAAAGAAAAAGAGAAAAAAAAGAGAAAAGAAAAAAATGCATACTAAAAAATTTTAAAAATTGGAATTTTTATATTCTCTTATTAAAAAAATGTCAATTGATATTAAGTTTTATTGACAAAATTATAAATTCTAGTCATATTTTATTTATTGTTCCCACTGTACCTTCCTTGATTTTGACTTTTTTTTTTTTTTTCAAAAAAGAAATATATTCCCTTTGTTTCACTCAATAAAGTTATTTAGTTATGTAGAATCATCCTTAAAAATTATTTTTTAAGAGCTCATAAGGTAAAATTAATTTTTTAAAAGGAAATAGTGTTAAGATAATTAAAGGCCAATTTAAGGAAAATATGAGTGTGTAAAATATTATTTGAGTGTAAACTTGTGAGACAGTGATAATGTAGGGTAAACATGTGAGAGAGTGATAGTGTGAGGATTGTTTTTAAATTTACTTTGCATCACTAGTTAATCATGAGTGGAGAAGGAGAAGGAGATGCATAACTCAAATTGTTTTCAAGGGATGTTCATGATCAATTCAAGGTTTTAGATGCAAGACTGATTTACAATCTAATCTCAAATCTAGGACCTCTCTACAAGAAATCACAAGAAATCACAATGATGACAAAAATATTACTCAGAAGGGAGATATAGTAAAAGGAGAAGAATAATCATAAATATAGAAGTGACAATTACTTGGCAATATTAAGATGAATATTCTACCATTCCAAGGGAAAAAACAATTATGAATTGTACTAGAAATGAGAGAAAAATTGAACATATACTTAACTGTCATGATTATTCAAAGAAGAAAAAGATAAAATTAAATGTTGTTGAGTTACTATCATAGGGTCTCACATAGGAAATTGTAAAATTTAACTCAAACTTTTGTGAGTGTGGAACATTAGTAGAAGAAGATGGAGATCATCGTGGTTAGAGCTAAAGTTAAGAAAGACTAAGAGGCAATTATTTTTATTAGAGATTTAAAAAGGAAAATAATATGATAGAGTTAGTGCATGATCTAGTAAAATGAGAAATAATGATACTGGTAAATAAAACAATTAAGGTGAAAAGACAATTGAAGTCAAACAACCATTTTTTTTTATATCGTATTATTTACATCAGTTATATGATAATTGATTTAAATGTAAATGTAGTGACATTTTTGTTATTGACGAGATTTCTACATCGATTATTAATAAAAAATATAACCAATGTAGTATTTTCTCAAATAAAAGTGGTTCTTTTTAGAATCAATGTAGTATTACTTTGATCCTAAAAGGAACCAATGTTATATGTGGAGATATTACATTAGTTGTATTAAAAACCAATGTAGAAAGTCATTTACATATTATCACTTCGTGTATTCTCATTTTCTCATTGTTGCCTTAAAAATTCTTCTCTTTGTTTTGTCGTTATCGTCATTACATTATCTCAAACCACCTCCTCCTCTACAAAGATCCTCTTATCTAAAGTTTCTTCTTTCTAAAACTCTTCTTCTCCAAAACTCACCATCTTTGAAATTTTTTCTTTTCAAATCTCATCATATCTAAAGATAGTTTAACCACTATAATGGAACAAAGTTATTAAGTAATTATCCAATTTTTAGCAGCCATCATAACACGAAAATAAATCTAAATGAAACTCTTCTCAACTATCTAGGACATTACCATTATTTCTCCATGTTATTATCACATCGTGTCTCTATTGTTGTCATCGTTCAAAGTATGTATAACACTTATATTTCTTTTACTCATTATATGATAAATTTTATTAAAAATGGATAAAAAGTTGTTATATATTGGTATTAATATTGTTTTATTCTATTGTGTGGAAAAGTATAAAAAACAAATAATTCTTCACCAATGACTATGTGTGAAAATGTTCACATTTACATGTGTGATGCATATTATTATTATTATTGTTGTTGTTGTTATTGTTGTTGTTATTATTATTATTATTATTATTAAACGGACATATAACATCCACTACTACAAAATATACTTTCTACGTCGTTATAGCTGAGACGACGTAGAAAGTACTTTTTTTATTTTATTTTTTTACTTATTGACACTTTCCACGTCGGTTCAGGGAACAACCGACGTGGAAAGTCTTTTTTTATTATTTTTTTCAACCAAAAACTCATTTAAATTGTCATCGGTAAGATTCGAACCCAGTATTTTAGAGTTGGAAACTGATACTCCAACCACTAAACTACTAGAATTTTTTGATAATAATTTACAAATAAATTATATTTATATACAAATAAATATATATCCATGTAAATATATATTTATTTGTATATATTTTCTAGAAAGTATTTTTTTTTCAGCCAAAAATTCTCTTAAGTTAATGAATTGTCATCGATAGCATTTGAACTTAGTATTTTAGGGTTGAAAGTTAATATCTCAACCACTAAACTACTATAATTTTTTGATAATAACTTACAAATAAATTATATTGGTATTTTTCGATCGAGGGTGAAAGTGTGATTGACTCTTGCTTGAGTGAAAATATGTTAAAGCTCACGGAAATTCACTCACTCAAGTCTCGCTTGAGCGAAAATTGGTATTTTTCGCTTGAGAGCAAATAACGCGTTTCCCAAATTTATTTTATATCATTATATAAATAAAATTATAAAGATTATATTCTGTCATTAAATTACAAACTCATATAAAGATACCTGCTCACAAATTTAGCATCAAATTTTGAAAACCCACTCGACACACACTTTCACTTTCGAGTGTGCCCTCACATCCAACATATAAATATATAACTATATAAATATATCAAAATATATAAATATATTTGTATTTATATATTTACACAGATATATATTTATTTGTATATAAATATAATTTATTTGTGAGTTATTATCGGAAAATTCAAGTAGTTTAGTGGTTGGAGTATCAGCCTCCAACTCTAAAGTATCGAGTTTGAATCCTGCCAATGACAATTCTCTTAAAAATTAAAAAACTTCTAAAAAATATAATATAAAGAGATGGAGGACCTAATAAAAATATAATATAAAGAGAGGGGAGACTTCTAGATAAATAAAAGGAGGTAAAGGGGTTGTAAATAAATAAAAATTATTAATTTAAAAAATCATACTTTCAACGTCGGTTCTAATAAACCGACGTTGAAAGTTACAATTTTCAACGTCGCTCGATACAACGTCGGTTGTTGAACCGACGTTGAAAGCCTTCCAGAACCGATGAGAACCGACGTTAAAAGCTTTATTTGTAGTAGTGATCGATTGGAAAAAGAATATATGCAATATTTCACTTTCTACATCGGTTATTAACGTAAACTACTACAATAATAGTATTTAATATTGGTTATACAAGGTATATAACATCGATTTTTGAACCATTGTTAAAGGAGACATCGTTAAAAGTTAAGAGAATTAACATCGATTATAAATAAACCGATGTTCAAAGTACGAACATTCAACATTAGTTCTTTTATAATCGATGTAGAAAGTTAATTTTTATTTTTTTTAAATGTTTGTTATTTTGTTACATTTCCCACCTGTAAATAATATTCAGTAAAAAAACAAACATAAAAATTGTCAAATAAAGATAAAATAATCCTAAATAATTATAAAATAATCTAAAATAATATATAATTTTAATAATTCACAAATAAATATTTAAATAACAATTACAATCAGATGACAATACAAAGGATGATAGCGAGATTATGATGGAGGATGAGACTACAACAAAGCATAAAATAATGATGGTTAATGACAACATAAGAGAGGACGACAAAGGGTGAATATGTGGCAAATAGCGAGCATGTGAGTGTGACGGATGATGCAAGGAAAGGCGAAAGGACATAATGGAGAATGTGACAGAGGACACGATGTAGGTCACGAGGACGTGATAGAGGACATGGTGGATGATGCAATAAGGGCCACGAGGACATGATGAAGGGTGTAAGGACACGATAGAGGACGTGATAGAGGTCATGAGGACAAGGCAAAAGGCACTGAGGAGATGTGATGGAGGTTGCGATAAGCGAGGCAAAGGACATGAGGATGTAATGGAGTTTGTCGATGGAGACATGGTGGGGGGTGACATGGAAATGCGGTAGAAGGCACGATGGAGGGCATGATGAAAGTTGAAGTGCGATGGAGGTTGAAGGTGTGACAGAGGGCGAGGAGGAAAAAGAAGAAGAATTGTTTCATAGATGGGGATAAGTGTTTAACATAGTTATAAATGACTTTTTACATTAGTTACAATAGAATCGATGTTAAATGTGATTTTCAACATCGGTTACGATACAACTGATGTAGAAAACTTATACCGAATTACAAATTTTCTACCACATCTTTTTCTACATTAATTCTTTTATAACTGATGTTAAATGATGTCATTAAAAATAATTTTTGTTGTAGTGATAGAAAATAACATATTACATCGATCCTTTTTACAACCAATATTATATGTCTACTTTTTACATTGGTTGTCAACTGATGTAAAATCTCTCACACTTTCTACATTAGTGACGTTTACATCAGTTCAATAACTTATGTAAAATACTCAAAATAACCGATGTTAAAATCCTATTTTTTAGTAGTGAAAGAGTCATTCCAAATTTACTTTACCTTCTACCTAAGTGGAAGAACAAGAAAACTAATGCAAAACCTAAAGAAGATGCAATGCTAAGAATTCAATTATTTATCATAAAGTTAAAACTGAAACTTATACATCTTCTAAATCAATAGAGTTTAATTAAGTATTAGGTTGGATAATAAATTCCAATTTTCATTCTTTATTTTGTGATAATATGTTCAAATGGCTTTTCATATTTCTTAGGTAAGTTTCTAGTGTATTTGAACTTCCTAAGTCATTATAATGAAACATTATATGATAATTAGTGGGAAGTAAATGCTTAGTGGTCTAGTAGTGGAAATTTTTGTTTTTATCTCAATGGGTGACCTAGCTCTTCCTATAAATAATAACCTCTTGTAAGTTTCTAAGCAAAATTAGCATTTTAATTCAAATGAGTGTTTTTTCGTTATGACAGTTTCTCCTTTGTCTTTGGGATAAACAATTAGAATTTCAATAACAAACAAAGTACTAATTCACTAATTTTATAAATTTCTCTAACTACCTATTGCAATTTATTTTTATTTTATTTTAGGAGCGTAATAAATAATTTCAAAAATACTTATAATCTTTTATTGCGTAAAAATTAAAATAAACATCAAGCGGGGATAGCTCAGTTGGGAGAGTGTTAGACTGAAGATCTAAAGGTCACGTGTTCGATCCACGTTCATCACATTGTATTATTGTAATTTTTCTCATTTGCACAACTAATAAAAAGTAAAATTAACTAATAAAATAACGAGAGAAACTTAAGTTGGGTATGGCTTAATCACCTTTTGAGAGGCTACCAAAACAATTTTGAATCTTGTTTTCTATATCATAATTTAGAGTTTATAAAATTTAGTATTTTAACTAGGTATAAAGGGAGTATGAATTTGTAAAATAACTATAAATAAATTGTTGGACATTCAAATCCGAAGATTTCACGTAGCAGTAAAGAGGGTTAATCAAGGAGTGTGGACCAATATCAAATTTAAAAAGACCATAATACAATATCCTATCACAACACTTTGCCATAGATAAATTGACTTATCATAAGTATGTAAAGACACTACACTCTGATGCTCAAGTTAGTAATGGACCAATATCAAATTTAAAAAGACCAGAATACAATATCCTATCACAACACTTTGTCATAGATAAATTGACTTATCATAAGTATGTAAAGACACTACACTCTGATGCTCAAGTTAGTAAGGGAAAGACAATAAGTAGTTCAGATGTGTTGTGTACAATAGCTGTCCTGGGAACCTTTCTATTTATACCACTTAAGTTGGGTTTTTACCTGATGGGCATTTGTCAAGGCCTTGTGTTTGACACTCTATGTTTTAATCCTTAATTATCCGGTAATTTCTCGTAAATGAAAGGGCTTAATCACCTCTTGAGAGAGTACCAGTACAATTTTGAATCTCATTTTATATAATGTAATTTAGAGTTTATAAAATTTAGGATTTTAACTAGGCATAAAGGGAGTATGAATTTGTAAAATAACTACAGATAAATTGCTGAACTTTCAAATCCAAAGATTTCGCATAACAACAGGGAGGGTCAATCGAGGACTATGGATCAATTTCAAATTTAAAAAGACAAGAATACAATATCCTATTATGGCACTTTGTCGTAGATAAATTGACTTATCATAAGTATGCATTATTTTGAAAAAAAAATCATAAATAAAAAATTTATTATATGAAGATATAAAAAAGAAAATACATTTATGAATGGAGTTGTACTTCTATATGTAAAAATATGAATGATAAATTATTGAATGGATGATAAATATTAAAAGATTGTTGTAGAGAAAATTTCATAAAAAAGTGTAAAAGATAGATTGGTTTGATGGAAAAGCTCTTGTATTATGAATGAATGTTATTCTCTTACCATGTTGTGTTTTTGTTATATTTATAGGCTTTTTTTTTTTACCATTAATGAAGGATGGCTATCAAATTAAAAAAACTTTTAGATTATTCTTTTACTTTCTTTATTCTATGACTTTTAATTACATATTCTACAAATTTAGTGAAAATCATAAATTTATCATAACATTTCTAGAACATTTTTTCTATTGCCACGATAAATTATAAAATTTGGAAACATGGCTCTTGGTAGTGCTTTTGTTAATCCATGTGCAACTTAACATTATGTTATGCATTTAGCATCTCTAGTGAAATAATATTTAATATTTACGTGTTTTGTTATTTGATGATAGATTGAACTATTTATTATTATTATTATTAACTTATTGTCAAATAAATAATAGTATATCCATTTTGTTTTTCTAAATTTCTTTAAGTATTCTTTGATGTCATATTGTTTAACACCCTTATACAATTAGTCACTGTTAAAAACAAATATTTGTAAACATAAACCAATTCTTTTCTTGATTCACCGTATGATTTATTAATTGTCATAGCATATGAAATACTTACTGAAAATTTCTTTCTAACAATTTAAAAGGCCATGGTTAGGTAGATAGAAGGAGACTCTCTTAGGAGCATAACCTACTAGGATTAGTTTCTTCTTTCTTAATCTTATATAAATTGTATAAGTGTATATGTTTCTTATATTTTTGTAGACGTTTGTAGAGGAACATGCAGGCTAGATTTAGGCCTCAATTGAGAAGTCTTAAACATGACAGAATTGAATCTTTAGGATAGTTTATGAAGCACGAGGGAGAAGTCAGTCTATCAATCCAAGACTTGGCTCTAGAGGTCACCATCCACACCATGATGATTGAATTTCATATGGGTTCTTTTTTTAGACAACTTATACATTAACAAACCTCGGGATATTAATTAATTGTGAGTTTGTGTATCTTCATATATACAGTTAGAAGAAAATATCTAGTTCCTTAAGTAAAAAGAAATACAAATATATCATGCTTTAATGGATAGAATGACATAAATTGGGTAATTGGAACAATCTACAATATGACACAAAATTTGGAAAACTTCAAGAAAAAAAAGTTTAGTTATTTTTGTGAAGTTGACTAGGAATGACATTCAAGTCCGAGAATACTAAAGTAGCCATCTTAGGAAACAAATGTTAAAAAGCAGAGTGTTAACTCTTCAAGATAAAAAGAAAACAATAAGGCAACACAAACAATTTGAAGAAGGAAGAAGATGAAAATCTTAACAACAAAAGGATGGACATTGAAGAGTGAAGATTGTTGATTATCTTTAAAAACATTAAAACAAAAGACCCAACAACAATTCACATTTAAAATCTAATGGTTATATAATAAAGACAAATGTGATGTTTATAAGACATATGACATTAACATAATGACTCAACTCAAAGTATTTGCTTACCTATATTATAAAATTAAAAACCAAGAAAATAGATTATAGTTATGATTTTCCGAGTATAGATATGATTTCTCAAATATAGTAGTGTTTTACATTTTACAAACTCCAGTATATTGTATAAGTATGATGAAGACTCATGTACCTACTCAAATCAAAATACTCAAAATATTTTATATTAGCCAATATTTTAACAAAAAGCTAGTTTAATATCTAATATATCTTTAAATCTTTTCTTTTATAAATGCTACACTTTGGACAACAGTACTAGTATAGAAAAAGTTTTTTACATTTATTATCTTTATTTTTTTTATGTTTGACTAAGCTCTAACCTTAATATGAAAGACATAAATTTATATTAAAGTAAATAATTGAACCTAACATTATGTCCATTAATGTCATATCTGATATATATTTATTTGGACCATGAAGTAATTGACATAAATTTTTTTTCTTTTCAAAGGTGTCGCTTCAAGATCCTCAAATGGATTTTGTTCCTTGCATGATAATGAATCCGCTCTTAAGATATATTTGCTTACATAAAATTAGAGGTGGATCAAGTAGTAAAGACCATTAGCTACACACCCTACACTTTAAGTATAAGCTTCAAGAGCAAAGATAGATAGCATAACATAAAATATAATATTTTTCTACAAAAAAAAAAAATTAGGGAACCAAAGATTGTATAAGAGAAACTTTATCACAATTAAAAGAAAATGTAACAAGTCAAGGGAAATTATAGAGTAGCAATCATCACATGAAGCTACATCAAGTAGTTCAAGTTGTGTGACGATGGATTTTGATACTTTAGAGCATTTTTCAGAAATACCTCCCAACATGTTTTGCACAAAAGATTATTTAGTGTATTATTATGATTGAGATTAAAAAAACAACTACAACTTCAATTTTAATAAAAAATAGATACATAAAACTCTAACCTCATTCACATTAAAAAAATACTTAAATAAAAAATTTTAATTATTAATAAAATAAAATTTAAAAAAAATTAAATTATGTAGTAAAATAAAATAAAAAAATCCTAATATTTGTTTTAGTTTTACGAATATAAAAAATTAAATTATTGTAGTAAAATAAAATTAAAAAACTTCAATTTTAATAAAACTCATTCCTCATTCACGTAATAACTACGTTAGAAGTGAGATTTGAACCCACGACCTACTTCGGAGACCAGAGTTAAGTTTAGCGCATTAAACCACTCAACCATCATGACTTATTAGTTATATTATAAAATTATAAATTATAATTATAATAAAAGTTGTATAACTAGTACGTTTTCCGGTAAGAAATATATAGAAGTACCGTCTTCATGGCCTCTGCTGCGTCGTCTACTCAAAGCAATCACTGCTCCCAGAATCGTCGTGAGTTTTTAATTTTAAGAATTGTTTGTAACATCATACCATTCTTGAACTGAAAACCCTATTACTAGGAATCACAATCACACTGAGTACCTCAGTGTTTAGGTTATAATCGTATTCTTTGAGTCTATTATTATTTTGTGTTTTGTGGGCAGGACTACCTTTCAAGGTTGGGCAAGAAGGGAGGGAAAAGGAGAAACGCGAAAATGTTTTTCCACATAGTGCTGGAGCGAAATATGCAGCTCCATCCACGCTACTTTGGTCGTAATCTTCGTGATAATCTTGTTTCCAAGCTAATGAAAGATGTGGAAGGCACTTGCAGGTGTTTTGTTCTTCATCAATATTTTTTCTTTATCGTGCTTAAATGGAAAAGAAAAGGAAATATGTATTTTTAATTATTGGATAACAATTACGGAATGTTAGTTAGGAAGTATCTTATTGTTTGATGGACGCCATGTATATAATTTAGACCAGGGAACAGACAAGCATTTGTCTTTAAGTGACTGGTTTGGACCTTGGATGGATTTAACATTTGGATTTTGAACTACTCTGCAGTGGTCGACATGGATTTGTTGTAGCGGTTACAGGGATAGAAAACATAGGGAAAGGGTTAATTCGTGATGGAACAGGGTTTGTGACATTTCCAGTTAAGTACCAATGTGTTGTCTTCAGACCATTTAAGGGGGAGATTTTGGAAGCTGTTGTTACCATGGTGAACAAGGTTTGTATAGCTCCTATCTCTTTATAGTAATGAAGTTCTGTAACTCTATATTGTGGAGATTGTGACTTGTGATGATTGAGTTATGTTTGTGTGCAGATGGGATTTTTTGCTGAAGCTGGACCTGTACAAATCTTTGTTTCCAACCACGTAAGTTTTTGTCTTTTATAATGTCTTATATCTAAAAGGTTGTTACAATTGTTCTTGGTGTTAAACACTAAATTATCTGTCCTTTATTATTCCTTACATTGGAATGCCATGGAGATTTAGATTTTGAATGTTTTTCATTTACCGTTGTTCGTATTGGAATACAATGCCAAGTTATTGGCTATTTCAAAATATTACAGTTGAGGTTTTTTGTGATATCCACCACCATCAAAAGTACTTTCCAACCCCAAAATTATTCCTTAGGGACTTGGGATAGGAAGAATGCCTGGACCTTTTTGGGTTAGGATTGGATGACCACATGTAGATAACTTCATTTCAAATCTATATCTTATTTAATATGTATTATCTAGCTATTTCCTAATTTCTTTTTTTCTAAAGGTGGAAAAATGCAGTAGTGAAAAAAAAAATGATATAACCATCTTTTTCTTTCATATATGAATGCTATCTCTTAGAATTTGGGCTTTGGGACATACACAACCTCACAAAATTGGTCTGAGAGGCGGGAACTACCTAAGCCTTATAATAAGCACTATATAGGTCATGTCGCTAGGTTATGTGCGACTAAGCAACTCCCCTCTCCCAACACACTTAAAGTGCTGAAGGCTGTACGACTGGACTACTCAAAGAGTGCGCAATTAAGGAGGGCTAGGAATGAATAGAATTTAGGAAATTTAGCAACTTTTAAGTTGGAATGGGAGCTTAGATTCCTCTAGATTTTTTTTTTCTTCCTCTTTTTATATACTGTTTGCTGATACTAACTACATCAGTTTTATGCTGGGATTACTCTTTTTTTTTTTTTTTCTTTCATTAATTTAAGATAGGTTATGTCAATACTTTGCAACTGAATTGTTTGAACATGTAGTTGTAGTTTTTTATACATATATTTGTTTGTTGAGACACTTTTTTCCCTTTTAGTTGATTCCGGATGATATGGAGTTCCAGTCTGGAGACATGCCAAATTACACTACTTCAGATGGATCAGTATGTATCTTTTATCACTTTCCCAATGGAAAAAAAGAGAGCAAATTATTTATATTTTTTGCTTTTTGTCATGTTTCGTTTGATGATTCTGGGGTATGTTTTTGTTTTAATTAATTGGTATTTTGCAGGTTAAGATTCAAAAAGATAGTGAAGTGAGACTAAAGATAATTGGGACTCGAGTGGATGCTACTGAAATTGTATGCCTAAATATTATATGCCTTATACTTCATTTTGTTAAATGCTGTTAATTTGAGCTCCATCAGTTTTATGCTAAATTCTGCTTTGAGAAATTTAAAATAATAGAAAGATTTTTAGCACTGTAAAAGATGTAGCTTTTTTCCTGCAGATTTCTTCACTATTATAAATGCCTCTGAAAAGAGCCTTTCAGTTTATGCTAATTTGCTCATGACGACCATCTTAGCAGTAGTTTGTGAATGTCGTGAAAGTGGTGATATTTTTTCATCTCTCGGATGCTAATTTATGCTCTGTTTGCTGGTAAATTACTGTGTTGGTAACTCTTGTCACTTTTCAACCCTTGTCCAAAGTAATCAACACGGAATTTTTCCAAGCAAAGTTACTAGCTACCATAAGGGAGCTATAAATTTACGCCCATTTTTGTGGTATGCAAAAAATCATTGCTACTCCATGCTGCAGCCTTACTTTATTAATAAACTCTTGAATGTCGGGAGAAAACTATGACTACATATGCTCAGTTACTGCATGCAATAAGAATGATAATAACGACCTTGTTTATGTTTACATGTTGATTGTATTGTTCCTACCATGATTATCTTGTACGTGATGTGTGAAAGAACTCATGATGCCGATAACCTTGCCTAATATCAGTTTTAGCAAGCATATGATACTAGGTTGTATGCTATTAAAGTTTTTATACTCCTGCGCATGTTTGGCTTATGTTTTCCTGCCCTTCAGTTGTAGTGCTATAGATTATGAAGTTTGCCACTGTTCAATTTTTAAAGTGAACATTTATCTGCTTTTAAATTTCAATGTTGTTTAGAACTCACTTATCTTATATAATGGGTTTTTATTTTATTTTTTTGCAGTTCTGCATAGGTACCATAAAAGATGATTTCTTGGGTGTGATCAACGACCCTGCAACAGTTTAAATACCCCTTTCAGTACTCGTCAATCGAATATAGCTTGCATGACTTGGGTTTTCCCACCTTAAATCCTCCAAAGATATTATGTTGTATTACTCGATTGTTGAAAGTACCAAGTCGTCAAGTTTTTGGTTCCAGAATTAATATTCAAACTCCCACAAGTAATTTTGGGAAATTACACCAAGCAAGATGACTGGTTCCTGTACCATTTCCATAGAATTGTTAGTGTTAGCAGCCAGTAAAATATATAAAATCCTGTTGGGACATAGTATAACTCAGTCATGGAATTTGTGAAAGAAATTGTGTAGGTTTTGTTCCTGACTTCTTAGTTAGCTGGGTTGTGAAGCAACCACTTGCCAGTGGTGAAGGATTACCTTTAAAAGACGCTAAGTGAGTAGATGCTTCAAAAACAGAGGTTGTATTTTAGAAGTTCTGCATACTTTAAATTGTTGATTATCGTTAAAGAGCCGTCATTTTTGTGCCTACACTTATACGACGGGCAATTTTCAGTGTCACTTGTGTGATAGTCTAAAATTTAGTGGAAATTTCGTTGTCTTTTTTTTTTCTTTCAGATCTTAACTCTTTTTTTTTTTTTTTTTTTGCAAAGATTTACAGAAAACTTTATTAATTATTTTAACATTATAATGCCGTTTTTTTCGTATGTTGCACTAATCTCCTAATAAAATTTTTGTTTTGTAAGGGTTAAGAAAGTAGAATTATTATATGCAATTCGAAAAAGCGTTCTTTAAATTTGTAGTATCAACTTGGGAGAGTTTATTTAAGTTTCTAGTTGATCCAATTTTTTTTATTATTTTGAAATTTATTCACTGCCCAATAATATATTGATAATATTATGGCAAATTATATTCTATGATTGAAGAAATGCAACCTAAAAAAGTATTTAAAGGTGTATTTTAAACACATAACATTTATTTAAATATAAAAATATCAATGTAAAATATTATATATATATATATATATATATATATATATATATATATATATAGAGAGAGAGAGAGAGAGAGAGAGAGAGAGAGAGAGAGAGAGATCATATAAAATCACATTTAAATTGAAATCAAACCAATTCAGTTCAGATTTCTATTAGATCTTGTCATATGAACAACCGTGACACAATGAGATTTTTTCATCTGAAAACGTATAATATTATGAGGAATGGGATCAGAATTATCCCAACTTATATTAATTTTTGTCGATAAATCCCTTTTCAAACAATAACATTCTTTAGTAACAAGAGTTAAACAAAGGGAATTTATTTATAGAAGGAATGAATGCAAAAAGTGCATAGTAGTCCTGTTAAACTGTAGCAGGTTACCAGTTGTTCTTTGTTAATTGAAGAATCTTTCTTTTCCATTTTTTCATAGATACTTACCTTGAAATTTTGTTAGAAGACAAATCCATTATAAGATAATCATTCATTCTTTGCTTTTGGGGCATTATTGATGAGAAGCACCCCACATGGTGGCAACATACTGCTGGCACTTGCTGCAACAGCTTCCATTTTCATGCAACAAATCTGGTTCTGCCCTTCTGGTTTTTCTTGTCATAGATAATTTCTTGGCAATGGACACATCAGTTGGCTTGCGATTGTGCCTGTACTCCACTGTCGCTTGTTCAAAAAATTCAACCTGAAACATGTTCAGCTTCAGCTTGGGGTTCATGTGGTCTCTCACAAATGCAAAAGCTAATTGGTCTCTTGGGTTAAAAGCCTCCAACTCATTGAATACAAGACATGAGAATAGGTTACTGCTTAGTCCATGTTTCGTCAGTATCAGTGCACTGTCTGGCACATCTGCCAATTATATGTGATTCCTTAATAATCACTTAGATGAAACTTCCAAACATAATTGCAAAATTCAGAGAAAGTCAATCATAAATGGGATACAATACCACCTTTTCTAAAGTTCATGACACTATATATGGCTGCAATCCATATTCACAGTAGGTCTCCATCTGCATCTTCAAGGCATTGACATCCCACCATTTCTTCCATCTTGCAGTGGCCATTGCTTCTTCGATGGTATGAACAAAATATGGGTGTTTTGATATAGCCATGTCTGCATTCTGAGATATAACAAGTGAATGAATGAGGAACAATGGATCAACCATTAGTTGCAGCTTTGGATCAATCCAAACACTGAATTGGGAATTTGGGAAAAGTCTATGAACTAAATATTTTGGTATAACACCATTCATTGCTGGGTTGTGATACAAATCCTCTTTTGCAACCTTCACAATCACACACCTATATGTATTCACTGGATTTTTTTGAGATTAAGCCATGGAATTAAAGTCCTTTGAGGGTAACATCATCTAGAACCAGACATTTTCTAGTGTTTGGGACCCAAGACCCCTAGGTTGCCGGATCTTGTCGTGGTCATTGAAAATTGCTGAAACTACAACTACACTTTCACACTTTTCCATGGCAATTCGATCTGCATCCAGAGAGAGAGATGATATTAATCGTTGATAATGCTTATTTAAATCGTTAATATTCTTATTTGAATTGGTATCAAATTTAGTTGAAACTTAATTCTCATCAAATTATTTACTAGGCGATATCTTTTTATTACTTTTGTACTTCATATAAAATTATCAATTTAATAATAAATACAATCATATCAACTTTATATTATTGAACTAATCAAAATAAAATAAAAAATTAATTAAATCCATACTGCAGTATATTCAAAATGATAATAAAAAAAAAATTCTGAGTTTCTAAAATCTCTCCACCTGTTCAAAATCCTAAAATCTTAATTCTATCCTAATTTATTCGAAAATCTTCAAATTTCAAATCCTAATAACGATAACAATAATGGGCAGCAGCAAGAGGAGCGCGACCATTATGCGACTCTCAACGACCAATACGCTATCCAGACGAACAAACGACGACAACAAACAGCAGTGATTGGGGAAGGATGACGACAAGCAACAGTGATTGGAGAAAGAGCGAAATCTGTGACAAAAGACAAGGAGAGTAGAAAAGATCTAAATTTTCTTTTCCTTGCAAGTTTACTCAAAATCCACTGAATTTACCGAATTAACTTTCACAACTCAATAAATTAACACGTGGGTTTGAAAAACAGAAAAAGCGTGAACATAGATATTTTCTGATCTATAATAATTTCGTATTTTATCTTTAGATGTATAAAGTCCAACAAAACTTTAAATTCCATTTAGAACAAATTACTCATACTTTGTTTTAATAATGGATTTTGTACGAAATATTCAACCATTTTTATTTTTATTAGTTTTCTCATTATTTTATAACTTTGATTGCCCATCTTTTAGTTTCCAAAATCATTTATTTTCAATGTTATTTTATTCATTATATTTCAAAAGTTTATGTCAGCTCATGTTTAGTTCTCTGATTTTTTATTTTTTTTTACTATTTAAAAAATTAATCTTTATTCAATACTAGTTTATGGCTTTTTTCTCAATCAAAACTATATCATTTAAGAAAATATGCATTTAATAAAAAATTATTCTTTATTCTCAGTAAGCTAATTCAAGATTTGATGAAATAAGACCGAAGCTGTTTACACCTAACTTTAAGTTTTTTTTTACTTTAATTCGCGAAATTCTCATTTAATCATTATTTTATCATAAATATTTTATATAATTTGTACATAAGTTGAACAAATATCATTTTTTTCCCTTCAATATCTATTCTATTGAAGTAAAAAAAAAAAAAAAGTCAAGCATTCTTTTATTCAATTTATCTTCTCATTCCGTTGGTAGATAGAAAAAAGTTATAAGAAGTGTAAAAGAAAAGAAAAAAATAAAAAAATAAATGAAAATAAAGTTATTTGATTGAAAAAAAAAACAAAGCTAATGAAAATAATTAAAAAATATAAAATTAATAATATAAAGTATTTATTTTTAGTATTTATTATTGTTATTATTATTTTACTATTATTATAAAAATGAAATGGTAATAAAAACAATAATGATAATAAACTTGATATTTAAACTGATATTTTCAACATAATTCATCATGTTGTCAATATAACAGGTTAAGTTGTGTCTTCAACAAATTTTGTTTGTCCTCCTTTCTTTTCTTTTTCATGGAAAACTTTTCTCTTTTGAGATTCACTCTCCATTATAGAATTTACTCTCCCATTCTTCTCTCTCAAAAGACCAAATCCTCTTTTCTTTCTCATAACCCATTTTTCTCTTCTATAAAACAGGTTTAATTTTTGAAAAAAAATAATCCTTTTATATAGATATTTTTTATAAAATTAAATTAATTTTCTACATTTCTAATATTTTTTATCTAAATTTATTATCCTTTTACCAAAGCTTTATAACTTCATATTGTTGCATTAGTTTTAAATATCTTCCTTTGAATAAAGTTGTTCTTTCCTTATTCTCGTGTATTTTTAAAAATATTATCATTTTTAATGAATTTTGTTTTCAATTTTAATTTTAAAATATTTTTTCTGACTTTTTATTTTTAACTAGTATACTATAATCCTGTATGTAAAACCTTTGTTAAATATCCACTAAATTCAGTGTCAATTTAAAACCTTCAACAGACACTTCATAGCTCCAAATCTCTTACATCACATGAAATGAAATGTCTTCCAAGAGTCTCAATAATTTTTCACTCACTCGTGCATCCACAGAGAAGGAAGGGAAAGGAGGAACTGACGAGAATCACTAATTGGAAATTTCTTTAAGAATCCACATGGCACTTCCCTGCTATCGTTTTCAAAGTAAGAAAACCTTAAATGGCTGCTTAGATTCCCACCAAAACTATCACCTTTCTCCTGCATGTACCTAACATTAATTCCTTGTGCAATATTTAGGGTTCTTGCGCAAATTCTGAATCTCCTTCAAAACATCCCAGTAATCTGAACTCAGAAACAAACACCCTTTAACCAAAAGACACTATCTTTATCATCAAAATATAAAAATGTCGCTAAACATTTTGTGGGGTCATAACAAGCCTTGGCATTAATCAATATATAGTACCTGAAAAATTGAGAGGGGTTGAGATGGCATACTTGTGCTGCCCATAGGAAGAAGGGGAGGGGAAGAGAGAAGAAGGTTGAATTGGATCAAAAGGGCGTGATCTGAAAAGACATTTTGGATTGAGAGGAAATGACGTAAAGAGCAAGGAAGAGAGAGGTGAAGAAGAGATAGAACAAAGAGAAACAGAGGAGGACATGTTTGGAGGTTCTTAATGTTATTAGGTTCCCCATCAAGTAAGTGCTTTCCATGGATTTCCTTCCTTTGAGTTTTTGCTTTGATTATCGAAAAAGGAGTCATGTGATGATGATATTCATTGTTGCATCAAGTCAAGACCCATACACATTCATTCATGGGAAATGGGACCTTCTTGTATGGTAGTTGTACTTCCATGACAAACTATAATCACCGGGAGATGGTCTCCATTGAAATAATGAAGTGAATAGATTAAATGGCACATTAGTATAATTATCTTTCTATAACAAATATTCTCTTAGGTATAATTTGTAGTTATGACAGATTTTTTTTTTTTACAGGATTATATATATATATATATATATATATATATATATATATATTACCTTATTTGTGCTCCTTTTTAAGATGAATTTTTTTAATAAAAATAGATAAATTTCATCGTACATATATAAACGAGTAAGATAGTATTAGATATTATTTCTTGATTTATTTATCCATTCCTATGACGTTCGAACCCTATACTCGACTTCCACACTAATCCCTCAAATCCCTTATTTCTTCCTTTTAATGAAAATCATACTCTCGTTTGTCCCCACCTTATTGGATGACAATAATTATCACATTTGGGTTTGAGCTATGAAACTCGCGCTAAAATCTAAGAATAAGCTGAAATTCGTCGATGACACTTTCTCCGAATCACCATCAATCAGCTCTCTTCACAAGCCTTGGGATTGTTACTTGTTACAACACAATGGTTATTTCTTGGATCCAATGATCGGTGCATAAAATCATTCTTAAATCCATTATCTGGATCGAACATGCTTTCGATTTTTGATAACCATCGCTTTCATCGAAGAGATATTTTTCGTATTTAAGATTTACAGGAAGATTTATACAAATTACACCAAGGTACTATCTCTGTAACTGAATTTTACACAGAGTTACATACTTTTTGGGAGGAAATAGATAGTTTCATCCCTTTGTTACCTGCACATGTATTATCAAGATGCTCTTGATTCTGCCTGATGTTATAAGCAACAAAATTATGTCATTCAATTTTTAAAAGGCCTTAATGATCAATATGTCTCCGTATAATCTTAGATTATGTAAACCAATCATCTTTCTGATATTACCAAAGTTTTTAACATGGTTATCCAACAAGAATGTCAATTATATTTCATTCTTTTGAAATTGTTCTTGATTCACAGGCCCTAGTTGTTACTACTCCGAATTTGCAGTCCAAGAATGATGATGTTTCTAACTTGAATCATTTCTATAGAGGACGAGACAGAAGTCATTCCTTTCTAACGGGTCATGACAGAAATAATGGAAGGAGAAGTTTCCATGATAATAAATTTTGCACTTACTGTGAATGCACAAATCACACAGTGGATTCGTGTTATTTCAAATATGGTTTTCCACCAATATATAAAAATTGCATGACCAATAATGTCGCCTCTGGTCTGGTGCTTTTCCATCTAACCCTATTACTACCAACATCTCCAACCTTCACGAGATCTCATGGTCAGTGCCTAAATTTCCTGCGCATACAACAAATTTGGTGTTCACTCCTTCGGTTAGTTCTTCTTTCATTATTCCTAAAACCCTTTTTGTTCTTCCAGGTAAAACATCTCCGCAATGGCTTCTAGATACATGTGCCAATGATCATATCACTTTTTGATTTTCATATTTTTGTCACTCATAATTCTATTTCACCTATTTCCATTACTTTGCTAAATGTTGTACAAGTTTTCACTTCTATATCTAGTAATGTTATGTTGTCAAATTCCTTAATTCTTCATGATGTTCTTTTCATTCCCAATTTTTATGTAAATCTTATTTCTGTTCAAAAATTGATCCAAACCTTGCACTGTCATTTCCTCTTTTTAATCTAACTCTTGTATTATTTTGCAGCAAATCTCCTTAAGGATGATTGGTTCGGCTAGTTTGCACCAAAGATTGTATGTGCTAAATCTGTCTCACTCTTATCACAATCATCATCCTATTTCTGCTCATACCACTACTATCAAACCCAAAGATGCTTCTCTTTGGCATAATAGATTAGGCCATGTCTCTAACTCTATTTTTTCGTATTATTTCCCAACAATAACATTGTATCCCTTACTCTGTAAATTTCTCTCCTTGTGACATTTGTCATTTTGCTAAATAACACAAATTGTCTCATTATAGTAGTGAAACATAGTCACATAAAATTTTGACATTATTCATAGAGACATATGGGGACCATATTTTGTACCTTCTAATTGCGATTACAAATATTTTTTCACTTTAGTTGATGATTATTCACGTTTTACCTGGATTAAATTTATGAAATCCAAATCTGAAACCCACACTCATTTAATACATTTCATTTCATTGATTGAAACTCAATTTCATACTAAACTCAAATGTTTTCAAAGTGACAATGGAGTAGAATTTTATTAACTGATTTGTTTTCATCCAAAGGTATTCTTCATCAAAGACTTGTGTTGAAACGCCTTAACAAAACGATGTTGTTAAACACAAACATCAATATCTTTTAAATATAGTTCGAGAATTGTTTTACCAAGCTCAATTACCTCACATCTTTTGGTTTTATGTTGTTCAACAAGTTGTTCATATCATTAATAGACTGCCTACTCCATTATTGCATTCTAAATGTCCTTATGCAGTGTTATATGATAAACCACCTAGCGTGATCCATTTAAAGGTTTTTTGTTGTCTTGCTTATGTCATTACGCTTTAAGATCACAAAACTAAATTTCAGTCCCGTGCCAGAAAAACTATTTTCTTGGGATATAGGGAAGGTACTAAAAGCTATGTTTTGTATGATCTTCATACCTATCAAAATTTTCTTTAAAGAAATGTCATTATTTATGAAACTGTGTTTTCTTTTCATTCTTCCATCACTCCTTTCTCAACTTTTTCTATTTTTCCTCTATTATCTAATATATCTTCTTCTGCAAATATCTTATCCTTGCTCGAGCCTATTCATCACTCTCCTGCTACATACATTCCATCTATATCATCTCCTGCAAATACCTTATCCTTGCCTGAGTCTATTCATCACCCTCTTACTACAAATATTTTATTTATATCCTCTCCTGCAAATACTTTATTCTTGCCAGAGCCTATTCTCACCCTCCTACTACAAACATCCATCTACTATAAATTATAACCAGAACATTAGTTCTCCTACCCTGCCTTCTTCACATATTAGACACTCCACCCGATCTCATAGACCACCCTTTTACCTAACAAATTTTCATTGTCATTCCATAGTTGCTTCTAGCAGTTCCACACACCCCCTTAAGGGTACTTGTTTGCATCCCTTATCCTCAGTTCTTGATTATTCCAAATGTAATTCCTCTTATAAAAAATTTTGTTTTGTTGTTAATAACATTTCTGAACCTACTACTTTCTCCCAAGCATTTAAATTGTATTGTTGGCAAAAGGCTTTGAATGTTGAGTTACAGGCTTTAAAGCAAAATAACACCTGGTCTATTGTTGATCTCTCACAAGGAAAGAGTTTCATTGGTTGTAAATGGGTTTATATGGTTAAATATCATGCAAATGACATTGTTGATAGATACAAATCCCGCTTAGTGTCCAAGGGTTACACTGAGTTAGAGGGAGTGAATTATTTTGATACATCCTGCCCTGTTGTCAAGATTACGAATGTCTGTGTTCTTCTAACCATAGTAGCAATTTAAAGGGTGGTTTCTACACAAACTTGATATGAATAATTCCTTTATTCATGGAGAGCTTCATGAGGAAGTCTATATGATCCCTCTACCTGATTTGCTTCTACCGAGTTCTTCTCAAGTTTGCAAACTTCACAAGTCGTTGTATGGACTCAAGCAAGCTAGCAGACAATGGCACAATATTCTTTCTTCCGTTGATCAATCTTTGTTTGTCAAGGTTACTTCCACTTCTTTCACAGCTTTATTAGTTTACATGGATGACATTGTCTTAGCTGGTGACGATATGAACGAAATTAAATGTGTCTTGGATACTAAATTCAAAATTAAAGATCTTAGGGCTCTTCGTTATTTTTTGGATTAGAAATTGCACAGTCTAAGTCCAGCATTCATATGAACCAACGTAAATACACTTGCATAAATAAACTTGCTACCACTCCTTTTGATCCCTCTACTAAACTTTAGGCTAATCATGGACAACAGTATTCTGATACTAATGTTTATCGCATATTAGTCGGTAAACTGTTCTATCTCACACTTATGAGCTCTGACATTGTCTTTTCTGTCCAGCAGCTTAGTCAATTCATGACTCAACCTCTTAATGTTATTTATAAAGATTTCATCCGAGTTCTTAGATACTTAAAAGGTTAACCTGCCCAAGGGTTGTTTTTCTCTGCCTCTACTGACATTCATCTTTCTACTTTTGCTGATTTGGATTATTCCTGTTGTTTGGATACTCGTCATTTGATCATCGAATTTTGTGCTTTCCTTGGTTCTTCCTTGATTTCCTGGAAATACAAGAAGCAATCTATTGTCTCTCGTTCATCCTCCGAAGTAGAATATCAAACATTAGCCAACCTCACTTGTGAAATTCAGTAGTTACATTATCTTTTTCGTGATCTTCATGTTTCATTGGGTTCTACTGCAGTCTATTGTGACAATCAGTTTGTCATTTACGTATCTCATAATCATGTATTTCATGAGTGCACTAAACACATCAAGACAATCGTCATATGGTTCGTGAGAAAATTCAACAAGGCCTAATTCATCTTTTTCCTATTTCGTCTTCCAACCAACTTATGGATACTTTTACTAAACCTCTTCATCATACAATTTTCGACAATTCTATATCTAAGTTAGGTATTTGTGACATTCACCGTCCAACTTGAGGGGATTATTAGCATAATTATTTTTCTATAACAAATCTTGTTTTTCTCTTTTTGTATTATTTTTAATTATGATATATTCTTTCCTTTCTGTTATACGGAGTTATATATATACCCTGTTGTACTCCCTTTTAGGGTGAGAAATTATTAATAAAAATAGATAGATTCCTTCGTACGTATATGAAAGTAAGATCACATGTACTTATTTATGAAGTTAATTGAAATATAATTTATTGCTTAACTTCATAGTGATTACACTACTACGAAATAGGTTTTCTATGTTACTTTTTTTTTGTTGGATTGTAAAATAATCAATTTTAAAAAAGTGGAAGAATTTTTTAAAGTAATAGGAGGAGAATTTACGTCGACCCTTCGAGATCCGACATAAATTATGAGTTTTATTTCATCCATGGTTTTCTTCTTTCTCGCACGTGCGAGGATTTTTAAGTCAACAATGGTCACTACAGTACCTCCAAGAATATTTTTCAACTATGGTGAGTGACGACAATACTTGCATTATGTCTCATTTTGTGGTAGTTGACATTTCTCTCCGATTGGATTTGAGTTTTAGAACGTCTTGAATATCTTTGAGGTTAGTAATCTATGTCTCTAGTTTTATATTTAAATTGAATCTGTGATTATTTTTGGGATTTTAATCATGATATTGCATGAATGTTTCCACAGTATTGTTAATGAAATTGAACTGTTATTAATTATGGTTATCCATTTAGTTGTTTGAGTACACCTACGATTTATACACTGCATTATTATGTTTCTATCGTTTATTTGTTTGAGTCCCACATTTTTAGTTGTTTGTATATATTTTTTAAATATGAATATGTATTCATATTATTGAAATTTATTAATCATCTTTGCAAGATTATGTCGGATTCGACGTCTGGTAGTGGTAGGAGCGAAGGTAGATCTGTTACCCAATTGAAGGGGCTGACAGTGAGTCATGTTGCTAGGGAGAGGATACAAGTTGACGTCAACTCACGTCGAGCGTAAGGTGTAAGGCCCAAATACTGCAAAGTTTAGGAGTTATGTGGGACTCTTAACTCGACATCATTTTTTTGTTATTATTCCATCTTGGGATGATGTTGAGAAGAATGAGAAGGACCTCACGTGACAAGATATTCAAGTATTTTCACCTTTATTGAAAACTCCATATATTAATAATTGAATTTAACAACAAAATTTTGATATTCCTAACACTAAGGTGATGAGAAAGAAGATTTTACCATCCATTAGCACTAGATGGAGATACGTCAAGACTTTCTTCACAGGGAGTATGTATTTGGAAAGTATCAATATGAATCTCCCTGCCTAAAGTATCATATCAGTGAGGATGATTGGTTACAGTTCCGTGTTAGTCGTTTAGATCCCTCTTAGCAAGTTAGTTATTAGCTATTCTTATATTAATTGTACTTAATGTACTACTCTAATTTTCTTATTTGTATTGTAGGATAAAAGACTAGTTGCTCAGGAATGTTAAAATCTAAATGATGTAGCACATCTATTGTCGTAAGACAGGTATGCATTGTTGGAGCAGCGACTCATGAAGGCCAAAGCAGAGTCAGCAGGACTTGAGTCTGCTGACCTTACATCTCCATCCCCCACTATGAGATGTGGAAGGAAGCTCGTACAAGATTTGATGAATGAATGAATTTAGAGTCTGCACGAGTCATTATTGAGAAAATTGTAAGTCAAAATATATATAACATGTTAATCACACTTGTTGCCTACATAATTTAGTGTTTGACTTACCAATTGTTGATTTGTTGCAAGATGATTTAGTTGAGTATGTTACTCAAGGCTCATTTGTTCCCCATGGTCGAGGAGACATATTGACGACGACCATAGAAAAATCAAAGTACTCAGGACGTATGCATGATATTGGTGAAAATCTTGGGGCTTTCGTGATTACTTTGGTCCACCATCACGGAGGTCCACTGCTGATTCTTATCGTCAAGAGGTCTTATAGAAAATGGAGATGCAGTTTGAAGAAAAACTAAATCAAATACGTCGGTTCTTATAAAAAGAGTTTGATGAGAAGTTTGAATCTCTTGCTCGTTCCAAGTAGTAGACTCAAGGAACACCTTATACAGTTCAAGATAATGTTGTTCAAGTCAGCATTAAAGGGATTTGTATTATTGTTACAAATCCCTCTAGGGAATATACTCACACTAATGCACCAAACCAATGTGAGTTATATGTTGAAGATGACTTCCTGTATCTAGTGACACTTGGTTGAGTTTTTTAGGGTGACTTAATCATCCATGGTGCCCCTCTTTTATGAGGATGTGAAAGAAGTTAAAGATGATCCAATATATATGCTTCTTTGACTATATTACCATGGTTGAGGAAGAAACCAACTCAAATACAATGGGATAAAAGTGTTTTTGGAATTGATAATTCTCTTGTTCCACGATATGTTTCCTTGTCTAATGCATTAGAGACTGTTGAGGGAAACTGCATGTTGAACATTTCTATAGTAAACCTATGGGTCATGTAAGTCATAGTTTATTTTATATGTAACATTATAATATATATGATATTTAACTTATGATTTATTGTTAGGAATATTGACAAATTAAGTATGGAACAAGAAAAATCTAAAGTATATGATTTTATTAAACCTCAATCCATTCAAAAATTTAGAAACACGAAAAAAAATCTAAAAGATCATTGGTAGATGTTTAAGTCCCTTTTCTTTACTAGTTTAATTTCCCTCACAAATTTGAACTCTTATGCAAGACCAATCTCTTGCACAAGTCCAAGAAGAAGATAAAACAGTTGACAACAATTATGGATTGATTAAATGGGTATTATGTAATGTTATGTATATTTGTTGTATTATTTGGTCTTACCTTATAGTATTTTATTTGGAATTAAAAATACAAAATATATTTTATTTTTCATTAGCATCACTTAAAGTTTAAAATATTCGTTTAAAATCTTGCTTAAATCACTCATATTTCCTACTTAAACTAGACTCATTTAAACAAATAACGACACACTTAAAGTATAAATTACGTTACATGTATCATAAACTTCATCGGTTCAAGACATATATCACACTTAAATGAAACTTTCTTACAACGAAATATTTCTTATTCATGCAAATCTCGCAAACATGTAGCTAAGAGCCTACAATTTTTGTGACGAAATAATAAATGACAATTAGTTTTTTTAGTGAGAATCAAGTTTACTCATCCAATTCCATGATTGTTCATATGCTAGCCCTCAATCATGTGTAGAAATGATATATAGCCAAACCAGTTATGCGGATTATGGTCGGGTAGTGCTCTTTGGTGCTTTCAATCATTCCATATATGTCAATATCATACATTCTTATGATCAAACATTCTTCATTTTATCATTTCATTAAAGGATTTTAAAGAAAAGAATTGCAAGAAAAGATAATACATTTTATTAACCTTTTACTGATGTATATATACACCACAGAACTAAAACAGAAACAGTTTTATTTTTCTGTTTTGGCTTAACTACCCACACTAACATGCCTCCCTAAGCCAAAATTACATTTACATTTGTAACTCCAATAAGCTTTCTAAGATTTCTAAATCTATCAAACTTCAAAGGTTTCGTTAGTGCATCTGCAAGTTGCATTTTAGATTTGCAGTGTAAAATTTCATGACTCCTATTACTAACTTGTTCACGGATGTAGTGGAATTTTGTCTCAATATGCTTACTTCTCCCATGAGAGGCTGGGTGTTTAGCAAGATCTATTGCAGACTTGTTATCTATAAGCAACCTACTTTTTTCAACTAAATCAATCTTTAAACCTTTCATCAAAGAACTCAACCATGCAGCTTGACATGTTGCCTCACAAGCAGCTATATATTCAGCTTCACAAGAAGATAGAGCTACAACTGGCTCCTTTGTTGAACTCCATGAAATGGGTGATTCTCCAAGGAAGAAAATGTATCCAGCTGTACTTTTTCTATCCCATTTATCCCCACACCAGTCCGCATCTGAGTATGTTGTGATTCTTAACTCACCTTTCTTACCTTTTGGAAAAAGAATACCAAAATTGTATGTTCCTTGTACATACCTTAAAACACGTTTGGTAGCATTCATATGTGACAATCTATGATTATGCATATATCTACTAATAAGACCAACATTGAAACTCATATCAGGTCGTGTATTGCATAAATACCTCAGGCTTCCAACCATTTTTCGATATTCAGTGGGATCTACTGCTTCTTCTTTTGGTTATTTTTCTAGTCTTAGACCCACCTTAGTTGGAGTGTTAGCTGCATTGCACTTGTGCATCTCAAATTTCCTCAGTAAATCTTGTGCATACCGTGACTGATGCATCACAATCCCATTTTCAATTGCTGTAAATTCAATTCCAAGAAAGTAACTAAGTTTGCCTAAGTCACTCATCTCAAATTCATTTAGCATTTGAAGTTTGAACCTTGATATCAACTCTTCACTACTTCACGTGATCAACAAATCATCTACATACAAACACACTATTAGTTTTTCCAATTTTTCTCCATTGGGATAGCACTACACATATACTCCATGTTCAGAAGCACACTTCTCAAATCCAATATTGCTCATGAAGTTGTCAATCCTCTGATTCCAGGCTCTTGGAGCCTGTTTAAGTCCATAGATAGCCTTTTTCAACTTGTACACCATGTTTTGATGCTCTTTATTTTCAAAACCTTGTGGTTGCACCACATACACCTCCTCTTCAAGCTTTCCATTCAAAAAAGCTGATTTTACATCCAATTAATGTAATGACCAATGCAAATGTGTTGCCAATGAAAACACAAGTCTTATTGTTTCAATTATGGCCACAGGTGCATATACTTCACTAAAATCAACTCCAGCCTTCTGCAAAAATCCCTTGGCCACTAATCTGGCTTTATGTCTGACAACAACATCTTGAGGATTCACTTTTGTCTTGTACACCCACTTTAAGGCTATTGGTTTCTTACCAGTAGGTAACTCGGTTAATTCCCAAGTTTGATTCTTCTCAATAGACATAATCTCCTCTTGCATTGCCTTCCAGCAACTCTCACTCTTAGTAGCTTGTTCAAAATTAATGGGCTCAGCTTCATCTATTAAAGCATAATGAACAAAGTTACCTTTAGAAGTGACAGTAGCATCATAGCACATCTCATAATCTCTCAAATGAGGTGGCAACTGGTAGTTCTTGATGATCTCCTCAAACTTACATTCTGAGCATCAGAATCTGTGTGAACTGTTGTAGACTCATCAATCACAAATTCATCATCATCAAGTAAAACCTTAGAACTTTCTTGCTGGGGAGACTTCCAAGTCCAATTAATATTCTCATCAATCACTACATCTCTACTTATAGTGACTTGATTTGTTTCAGGATCATACAACTTATAACCCCCTGTTGAATGATAACCAACGAGTATCAGTGACACTCCTTTATCATCCAATTTTCTCCTCAGCTGGTCTGGTATATGCTTGTAGCACACTGCACCAAAAACTCTCAAATGATCAACACTTGGTTTAACTTTAGCCCATGCTTCTTCTGGTGTTACTTCCCTCAACCTTTTAGTGGGAGTTCTATTCAAAATATATGTAGCTGTTATCACAGCCTCACCCCATAAAAATTTAGGCAAACATTTGCTTTTCAACATGCATCTTACCATATTCAAGATGGTTCTATTTTTCCTCTCTGTTGTTCCATTGTGCTCTGGTGTGTATGGTGGAGTAATTTCATGAATTATTCCTTCACTTTCACAAAACTTGTTAAACTCAATTGAAGTGTACTCCCCTCCTCCATCTGTTCTTAGAACTTTTAACCTTTTATCACTTTGCTTCTCAGCTATGTTTTTGAATTTCTTGAACACTTCAAGTACTTTAGTCTTCCTCTTGATCAAGTATGTCCAAGTCTTCCTAGTCCAATCATCAATGAACAACACGAAATACTTGCTTCCACCGGGTGTTTCAGTTTGCATTGAGCCACACACATATGAGTATATTACTTCTAACCTTTCTGCTGTCTTTTGAGGTAGAACATGTTGAAAACTGCCTCTGGTTTGCTTACACTGAATACACTCTTTACACACAGTGTTAGGGACATTAATATGTGGTAAGCCATTAACCATTGTACGTTGACTTAACCTGGATAAATCTCTGAAATTTAAGTGCCCAAATCGCAAATGTCACAGCCACTCTTTCTCACTTTTTGACATTGCAAAACATTGGTAGTTTACAGCATTCATCACGACACGAAAAGTCCTATTCTGAGACAATTTGCTTCTATGATCAGTTTCTTATTCTAATAAAAAATATTGAGACAATTATTTTCCATTTTCATCAGAAAACCTTTTTGCAAAAGCTGACAAAGACTTAGTAGATTTGTTTTTAATCCAGGCACGTATAATACTTCATCAATCACTACTTCTTTTCCATCATTACTTTGAAGCATCACTCTGCCAGACCCTTCTGCAATTAAACTTCTATCATCAGCAAATCGAATTTTCCCATGAGTAACCTCTTGCATTTTTACAAACCACTCCTTTCTTCCAGTCATATGAGTTGAACATCCAGAGTCTAGGTACCATGATACATCTTCTGGCTCATCTGCATTCGTTCTTGCCATCAACATCACAGTTTCAGAATCTGATGTGTCATCTTGTGCTAAGTGTGCTTGATTTTTCGGCCTGTTCTTTGCACCTTCTCCTTTCCAACATTCTTTGGCAAAATGACCAAATTTTTGATAGTTATAACACTTTACCTTCTTCTTGTCAAACTTCTATTCCTTTTCTCCATCAGAATTGGCGCAAGATTTGTAGTTCTTGCGTTCAAAAGTCTCATCAGAATCTTCATCTTTTTGTTCTTGTGATTCTTTGTACTTGGTGTTACTCTTGCTATTAGTTTTGAATCCTTTTCCCTTCCCTTTGTACTGGGATCGTGCCTGAAGTGTCTGTTCTTGATAGTGCATGCGCTCACTCATACGATACTCATGTGCCTCCAATGAATGTTGCAACTCCTCAACCTCCATAGTTTCCAGATCTTTAGTTTCTTCAATGGTTATCACCATATGATCAAATTTTGAGGAAGGGATCTCAATATTTTGTTTACCACATGCTGATCTGGAATTTTATCATTACATGAATTCATAGCATTTACTAACTCTTGAACTTTATCAAAATACTCTGCAATAGTTTCATTTTCCTCCATTACAAGAAATTCAAACCTTCTTCTTAGTGCTTGCAGCTTGACTTTCTTGTGTTTGTTTCCATCACCATATGTTTTTGTCAGAATTGTCCATGCTTCCTTTGCAGTCTTAACTTTGGAAATCTTATTAAAGATCTTTGAATCAACACATTGATACAACAAAAATCTGGCTTTGCTGTCCAGTTTATGCCGCACTTTATAATTCTTCTTCTCTTCATCTGTTGCTTTGTCATCTGGTTTCGTAAGACCACTTTCTATCACCTCTGTAACATCCTGGAAACCAAAAACAACCAACATCTTGATCTTCCAATCTTCAAACATCTTGCCATCAAATATTGGCAAGTCTCCCTGTATTATACTTCCCATTCCAGCCATATTTACCACAAACTTTCTTGACACCAATACCAACTGTGAGGTTCTTCTACCACTCTCTTGGAACAACTTTTAAGAAATCACTTTAACTTTCTTAGGTTTTGTGACAACCTAGCTCTTGATACCATAAAGGATTTTAAATAAAAGAATTGCAAGAAAAGATAATACATTTTATTAACCTTTTACTGATGTATATATACACCACAGAACTAAAACAGAAACATTTTTATTTTTCTGTTTTGGCTTAACTACCCACACTAACATTCATCACTATATAGATTTTATTATGGGGCATAGTATAATGAAATATTTGTTTAATAATCAAATTTTAAGTAATGTGACTTGAACTAGCTTGCTTTATTTTTGTAACCATACACAAGTAATAAATCACGATGAAAATTTGTGTGTCATCTGTATAAGATTTTTGTGCAAACTGAGAGCATCTTGTTGTGAGAGAGATGCAACTAGTCAAGAAGCTGCTTTCACTGTTGGAGTAGGTTTTGGTAAAATGAAAACTAAGATTATTGCTAGTAAAACGAAGTCTTACACAGCATTCATACACAATTGAGTGTGACTTAGTTAGTAACCCATGTTGAAACTTTGATTCTGCCAAACATATCTTAAAGGGGAAGGTGGAGCTTCAGTATAATCAAGCAACAAAATAAAAATCAATTCCACAACTGACCTAAAAGATTGAAGCTTGTGCGAGAAGTAAAGGCCAAAAATGAAGGAACTTCGACCGCACTTTGTACCCTACCAAGTTTTGGTACTCACATGATTTTCTTGTTAGGCATGTTGCTTTAGTTAGGTTTTTTTTTTTTTTTTTTCCATCTCTTTTAATTCAAAGTTGTCTCTGGGTATCAATGAATCCTTCTCAGTATTTCCTTAAAGCCTAAATTATTTAACTCAAGTTAATCCTAATCATTAAAACCTCTAGAAGAATCTAGTAAAACTTCTACATAATAAACGTATTTAAGCTTGAAGCTTCACTTAGATCTATATATTCCTGTAATTCTTTCACCAAATTGTCCATATACAGAAACTAGCGGCTTTTTTACATAACAGATTAAAAAAAATATATTTTTTGGGATAAGGTCGAATTTGAAAAAAAATTACAGCGTGAAAGCTAAAATCTTCCTATATAACATAGTTTAGTTGTAATTATTTTTGTTTTTTAAATTGTATTAGGTTGCACGAGTTTCTTTTTAAAATATATATATATATAGTGACTTTTTCTCTAATATTTAATATCCTAGCAGATTTAGGACTAATTGACATTTAACCAGTTCAAAGAAATGTAAGTTCTTCATTTATTTCTTTTATCTACATTGAGTTAAAAATGTTACTTTAGTTAAAAATACTTTAAGATAAGATGCAGTTGATACCTAACACGATTTCTGAAAGAAATTAAAAATAAAAATCAACCTACAACTAAAATCGTGTTAACCACCAAAGTAGTCCCCAATAACATAAAATTTGGTTTTTTTTTTTAACGCTGTTACGTAAAATAGTCGAAACTAGCTTTTCTGCGAGTTGGTCCATGACGAACCTTTTCCTTTCCCTTCTGACAGAGAGCAAGTTCTATTTAAATGAGTATTCCTCACTTGTCAATCAGCATAATATCCAAGTTAAGAGCAAAATCAAAACACATAATATAAAAAGTTTGTGAAGTGTAATGCAAACATTCTTATTCTATTCTAGTCCTAGTAAATAGGCAAGAAATTGAAATTTTTGTCCACATTAACTTTTGGGAATCCCTCGTTCCCTTGTTTTAAGCAAAGATTTATTCTAACACGTGATGAGCTAGGTGGGGCTATCAAAGTGACATAATATCGTTCTCTTGGCCAATGAGTAAGAAACAAAAAAGCAAAGAAATTATTATGCCCACCCTATTTCTGCAGCTTTCTTTCAGAACACAAAAATAGATACCTCCCTTCAAACTTTCCTTCACCATAGACGCACTAATTTCATCCTCACGCTTTTTGGTTTTGCACCATAAATACTAGTAATAGTTGAGATGTTGCTTATCCATAATTTGTCCCTCAATAATCTCCATCAGATGGAAACTGCTATTTCCCTACGCTATTGTCCCTTTCCCTACACCTCCAAAGGATTTCAAGGGGCAGGGTCTGGCAGATTTCATCTCAGGTTTAACCATGCCGCACCTCTTTCTGCCCCTCAATTTTCCACCACCAGATACCCAGTTTCACGTTCAGTTAGGCATGCAAATTGCATATTTGAAAGATTCTCTCAGCCCTCCCACAACGAGGGAAGAGGCAGCAAAATTTTGAGAGGGGTGACAGGAGCTTCTCTTATGCTGGCATGTGTTCTTGGATTGTTTAACTTTAAGATGAATCCTAAACTCACCACAGCTCATGCTCGTTTTTCATATGGTGATCCTAATACATCATATTTTAAGCATGATGAATATAAGGTAGAAGGTCAAGGAAGGTTTGCAGTTAAGTCACTGTTGGAAACAATGACCGATTCAAAAGCTGCAACCATTCAGAACCAGGAAATCCCTACCAAATTTGATGACCGTGGACCTAGCGGATATGATGTTAAAATCCTGAAGGTTTCCTTCTCTTACTATAATAATACTAGTTTGAGATTTTTTTTCTGAATAAAGTGAAACAAGAAAGGTTGATGCTACATTCAAAAATGAAGAAAATAATAATAAGGTCAAAACTAATTTGATAATAACCAATCTCTTTTGATTCAACATGTCTTGCTATTTTGTCATTTTCAGTTGATTGCTATTGGTCAAAGCCAATCTGAGAAGGGACGTAAAGCACTGAAAACACTGATAGACCAATACGGTGAGTGCATGAACAAGAACCCAGAGGCAGAAGGGTACCTTGCCGTGGCTCTGGTAGAAGTTTACTTTTTTCAGGTATGAACTAAAGAGAAACTAATTAACACACTTTTCCATTCACTTTGTTATTAACTGAAAATTTTAGAATTATCATTCTTACCACTTCTTGTTTGCTGAATTTACTCATAATTTTCTATATTTAATCAATGATAAAAATCTTCTTCAATTTTTGTTTTCTTTGCTGAGATAATTTTAGACAGTTGGTATGGTTGTAAGAGAAATTTACGAGTTATGATATAATTATTTTTTTAGTTTCTTTGGATTAATAATTAAATGGGTTTGAGTACAAAAGAAAAAAAGAAAAGAAAAAACAACCAGGAAAAAGGAATCCTTTAATTAAGCAAACTAAAACTTATTAATTTTTCAGAGTGGATTTATCTAGAAATAGGTGATCATATTTAATCTTCATACAAATTATTCTTTAATATTATTCTCTCGAGATTTAATATAAACAATAAAAATTGATAAATTTTAAAATAAATAGATTTTAATTAATTTTATTCTATTTAATCTAAAAGATATATTTTAATTATTTAAAATTATATTCTAAATAATATTTTTTTTATTTCAATATCAAGTTTAATTATAAGAGTAATGATGTAATCTTAAGAAATAAATTATTTTTAAAATATTTTATTATTAAAATTAAATGATGTTAACTATTTTTTTAATTATTACGAAAATTAGTAATTTGTTTATCCGTAAGTAAAAAATATATTGTAATCAAGAATGGCCTATGAGAAAGTTGTGCTCGCCAATTTTTTTATTGATTATTTATATGAATTTTTTAATGTTAATTTTATATTCCAATTATATTTTTATATTTAGTTATTTAAAAACATTTTACATAGCGAAAAATAAAAGTAGAAAGTATATATGTAAAAAAATTAAACTGTTTTTAATATAAATAAATCTATTCCGTATAATTTTTAACTATAAATTTTATGTTAAGTGAATAAAATAAATAAATTAGGCAATTATTTTCATCAACATTTTTAACAGAAAAAAATATAAAATATAAAGTGAAATACATTTCTTTACTATTTAAAATATTTTATATATAAGTTTATAGAAATGTCTTCATATAGTTTATCTGAATTATAAATTTTAATTTATACATAAGTTAATATAAACCTTTTTATTATTATTATTATTATATATATTATGATTTTAGTGGATAAATTACAGTACTTTATTATTGAGAAATAAAAGATTGAGAAGCTAAAACTATTGTTATTTTATTATTAAAGAGGAGTTGGATCTTTAAGAAAAATTAGTTGTTCATATATCACTTTCTTTTTATTATTGTATGATAAATTTTAAATATTTGCATAAAAAAATATTAAAATAGTTTGAATGGTACTTGATTATGCAGAATAACTTGGAAGATGCGCGTAAAATCCTTGAGCAGCAAATTGATGCACTTCTTCGAACTAAGAAGACAGAGGTTAATTAATTAGTCATTTTCATCCCTAATACAAACATATGCATACCCACTCAAATTTTATATTTTAGTCATATTATTTATTTATTTATTTATTTTTACTTAAGTAATTAATTTTATTTTTTTAATTCTATCCATCTCAGAAGTGTGATGAACTATTGAAACTGTACCATTCTGATGAGTGTGGACACCCTAAACTGTGGATAGCTCAACTAATACTTCACAAGGTTAGTGATCTGCATAATCTAATTACACACATATCTAACACTTGCATGATTTTGATGATTGATTCTTAAATAACATTATTATTACTAATGAATATGAAAAGGGGAAAGATAAAAAAAAAAAAAGTAAATTTATATTTAATGATTCTTTGCAAATACAAATAAACTTAGAAGATGAATTAATTCCTTCAAAGTTAGAACTAGTTTTCTTTAACATGAATTGGTTGAAAATAAATTTCACCAAAAGTGATGATGAATGAGGATTAATTGCAGGCCATTGTTCACACCATGTTGGAAGACAAGGAAGGATCAAGATGGAGGAAAGGTAGTCATGAAGCAGCGAAATGGCGAAAAGCATTCTTCCAAATATTTTGATGTATAATTCCACCTAAAATATACACTACTTTGCAGAAAGAATTTGTCAAAATTATTGAGTGTGGGACATATTTTTTTATAAACAGTTCACAATCTATTCAAAATTTCAAGTAATTTGCCTCTAATTTAATATTGTGCAATCATTCACTTTGTTACATTACTATTAACAAACACACTACTGCAAAAAAGGCTTTTTACATCGGTTAAAATGGGCTTTCTACGTCGGTTAAAGCGGCGACATAGATACAGGGGTCATAGAAAGTAAGCATTTCTACGTCGGTTCCTAAGAACCGACGTAGAAAGTAAGACTTTCTACGTCGGTTTCTAAGAACCGACGTAGAAAGTAAATTCAAACTCTCTCTCGACGATCCAGACGCGTCTCTCTCGTCGTGGAACTCAAGGGACGCCACCCCTTGCAACTGGTATGGAGTGACCTGTGCCGGCGACGCTTCGAACACCACTGTAACAACATTGGACCTGTCGGACACCAACATCGGAGGCCCATTCCTCGCCAACGTTCTCTGTCGTCTCCCCAACCTCCTTTCCATAAACCTCTTAAACAACTCCATCAACCAAACGCTCCCGCTCGACATCTCCCTCTGCCGCAATCTCCGCCACCTCGACCTCTCCCAGAACCTCCTCACCGGTCTCCTCCCTGCCATGCTCCCGCTCCTCCCCAACCTCCGCTACCTCGACCACACCGGCAACAACTTCTCCGGCCCCATCCCGGACTCCTTCAGAACCTTCCAGAACCTCCAAGTCCTCTCCCTCGTCTCCAATCTTCTAGAAGGCACCATCCCCCCTCCTTGGGCAATGTATCCTCTTTGAAAATGCTCAACCTCTCTTACAACCCCTTCTTCCCGGGTTGGATCCCTCCAAAGCTTGGGAACCTTACCAACCTCGAGGGTCTCTGGCTTACCCAATGCAACCTCGTTGGCGTCATTCCAACTTCTCTCGGGAACCTCAACAAACTGCAGGACCTCGACCTCGCACTCGTTATTAATATCAGGGTGCGGAAAACCTGGGATAGTTAGAGGAATATTTGACATGTTACCTCGTGATGAGCCAACTCTGTTGATGTTAATGTTTCTAGAATGCACCGTAACGAGCAGAGCTGGGTGGGGAGAAACGTACAAAGGTGATCACGTTCGTAGAAGAGACAGAGAGAACGGGGAGCTCTGCTATGGGTGAAGTGATGAAATGGAACGCCGAAACAGGTGTAAAACAGAAGATACTATGTCAGTTGTCCTAACACCCGTCATCAAATACACTTTCTATGTCGGGTAAATTTTAAACGACATAGAAAGTTCACTTTCTATGTCGGTTAAGTTTTACCCGACATAAAAAGTGAACTTTCCACTTACCATGTCGGTTACCTATTACCTGACATAAAAAATTTATGATTTTATTACAAAATTGCCACCGCGCTACATACTATGACGGGTGGATTACGACCGTGATAAAAACTCATCATAGAATGTTATTTTTCCACTAGTTAACGTATCATGTTTTAGACAATCCACAGGATTAGTGAGATTTTTATATGATATGAATACAAGTTAACACCACTATTTTATAAAGAATAGAGTTTATACACTTATTCAATTTGTTGGCCAACCTGTACAATGATTTGGGCTTAGAGTTAAGTTTGTTTTACATGTTTCTTACGATTAATAGTGATTTTAAGATTCTCCATTTTTGTTTTTACTCTTTTAAAACCATTTAGGTAAACATAATTTCTTATAACTTTAACATAATCATTTATGTTAATTGTAGACCCCTAATTTTGTCCGGCTTCTCAATAAAAGCTAGGGAAACTTCACACGAAGATAAAGATCGCTCAGCTAATCAATAAACACTAAGAAGACCTCCCACAACCACACGGAGTTCATCCAATTTCTCGATAAAGGCCAAAGAGACCTCCTATAACAGAGATAAAAGTTCGTCCGTCATCTCAATAAGGGTCGAGAAGACTTCCTATAAGAAGATCAAGCTTCAACGGACACCTATCGACATCAACCAACGTCCGAAAAAAGCAAGGAAAGCTTCCCGGGGTCCCAGAACGCAAAAACTGGACAAACCAGGTCGAGACCACCGTCCCAACTATCCTGGGACAAGTGAGACGCGCGTCCCAAATGTGGGACGGCCGTCCTAACCCAGACGGCCGTCCCGGCCCAGACGGCCGTCCCAAATGTGCCAGGCAGCGAAAACTATAAATAGGAGGCTCATTTGCTCATTTTTGACACCTCAGACACTCCAGACAACTCAGAGCACTTGTCTACTTCTCTCTCTCTTTCTAATGATCTTTCTGATTGCCTTAAAGAGGTAACAATCAGTTAAGGAATTATATTCCGGCATTCGATTCTTCTAGAAAATTTTAGTCGAGTCGAGTTTTGTCGTGAGGAGAGTCATTGTAGAGTGAGGGACTGCCGAAACGCGTCCTTTTTGTAAAAGAGTTGCTATATAAAAGCTTGCTACAGAGGTTCTTCTCAAATCTCTCCTCTTTTACTGCTTTATTTATTGCTTTATGAAATGTAAATAAAATCATGTAGATAGCCATATTTATTGTACGAATAAAATAGGGTAATAGCGTAATTTCTTGTAATCTCTACTTAAATGAATTAATCCGTCATAGGGAACCCGAAAGGGGCATTGTGGGGTGCTAATACCTTCCCCACACGTAACTAACTCCCTTACCCAACTCTGGTTATAATGGCCAAGTGCGGTTTTTCTTAAAATCAACATTTTTTCCTTTTCCAATGTTTGAGGTCAAAACATTGGTGGCGACTCCAAAAGAACCCCTTTTTCGAAAACCTTGCTTCTATTAGAGGATAGTTCAGTTGTTGAGCACCTCGGAAGCAATGAACATATTTTAAATACAAAACGCGAGTCTAAACCATCTTTCCGCAACCGCTCGCATAAACGTTCGAGATGTCCCTGGACATCGGAACGGACGGCGGCGACAGATGGCGACTCCACTAGGGAAGCTAGAGAGTTGATCTCATTTAGTGACGGATAAATTCAAACTAAGTAAAGATTTGAAATTACACCTTTACCCTTTTCCGTATGTTTTATTGTATGGCTTTAATAATTGTTGTATGATTATTTTCTGCAAATTGTTTGAAATATAAATTGCACACAAAAACCCTTGCACACAACAATCCCTCTATACCCGGGGGCAAGAGTGAATACCTATAGGGAGTGGGTGGCAGATACGACCGGCTTGTTGGCACACGGGGCTACAACCGTTGTCGGAAACCACCAACTCAAGGTGATAACTCTCTTCTTTTGGTCTAAGGATGTCGACACGGAGTTCCGTGCATGACTCGAGGACTGAGAGATTGAGAGGTCCCTATAATGGGGGCACCTTGGGGACCTTTGGCCTTGGTGAGAACAGTTTAGAACCACCCAAACCAAGCACGTTTCTGCAGGAAAACCCTACCTCGTGATTAAATAAGTGTGGCTCTGCTCGTGGATGTATGAATTGTGTGTGCATTCGTTTGCTACATTGATGCATTAGCATAGGGTAATCATACAACAAACAAAATAATGAAAAACCCTAAAAACCATAAAAGTGATAAGATAAACCACCTTTATCTCGGACAGTCTTCAGTTAAGCTAGCCTGGTTTCAGGTTCTTTGTAAGCTAAGTAGCCACGTTGACCGACAGAAGAGATAAAGGGTCATAAAAAATATAAAAACAATTGAAAGCCATAAAAATTCCTTTTTACAGTAAAAAGATTCTTGGCAAAGTCGTATCATTCATACCGCATCATCCAATAAGTGGTAAAACTAAGAATGCACTAAGAAAAGTATGCATGCACATCATTTTAATAAACCTCCAAAAAATAGGTCTTAGGAGCGTTTTTTGGGAAAATTACTGGGCCAAACCCCCTTCGGGTATTTGCAGCCTTGTTCTTCACCCTTTTCTCTTCGTTTTGACATGCTGTGCGTCCAAATCGGACAACCCAGTCAAAAGTTATTCCACTTTCAATATATGCTGTCATAAAAAATATTTTTGTAGTGCATGCATAAATACATTCATTCTAGGATGCATTAGATATCCTTAGACAATAGCGAAAGAGACCCAAGTGCGTTTATCACCTTCCTAGAAGAGATAAGTGCGCTAAGGTATGTTGGCAACCTTTAAAAAAAAAAAAAAGGAAGTTAGCACATTAAGGTGGGTATGGTACCCTTAAAACATAGGCTTTTGAGAAGGTACCAAAGCTATTGTCTAAGACATATCTATTTCACACTGATCATTCATAATAATAAAAAAGATATAATAATAAAAATCTTTAAATTATTTAGAAAGTGGCTGGTCTTCTGCCCGTCCTCACTCGTGCTCAGAAAGCTAAAAAGATGGAATAGCTAGAGGAGCAAAATTGAAAGCTCACCACTGAGCTTAATACGCTGAAAGAGCAAATGGCTCAGATGTTAGAAATGATGCGTCAGCAAAATCTTCATAAGAAGGGTCTCCAGAGTGGACAAGTCTCTCATCAAGAAGAAGAAGAGGAACCTCACGATGAACACGCCCAGTCTGATACAAGGGCAGTACATATTCATGCCCCGGAAATATCAAAACAACAAATTACTGCCCTTGAAGAGAGGCTGAGAGCCATGGAGGGGCATAACTTTGATGTTAAAGAGGCGACTAATATGTGCCTCGTTAAAAACATCCAATTCCCCAACAAATTCAAAACTCCGGACTTCCCAAAATACATGGGAATAACTTGCCCCAAAAGTCATCTTACGATGTACTGCCGTAAGATGGTTGCATAAGCTGACAACGAGAAGCTCCTGATCCATTGCTTTCAGGAGAGCTTAGCTGAATCAGCCCTAAACTGGTATATGCAATTACAAGGAGGGCAAGTCCAAACATGGAGACATCTGGCAGATGCTTTTCTTCGTCGCTATAAATACAATATTGATCTGACCCCTGAAAGAGCAGATCTACAATTGCTAAGCAAGAAAAACGATGAATCCTTCAAAGCATATGCCCAAAGATGGAGGGAATTGGTAGCACAAGTAGAACCTCCTCTGCCCGACAAAGAAACCACATCCATGTTCATCAATTCTCTAACTGGTCCCTATTATGACAAAATGATAGGGAACACATCAACACTTTTTGCGGATGTGGTAATTATAGGAGAAAGAGTAGAGCAAGGGCTAAAAAGCGGAAGAATTGCACAACATACTTCCTCTAATTCCTCTACTCCTGACGTTAAAAAAGGTTTTGGTCAAAAGATGGAAGGAAGCGTAAATTCCATCAACCTTGCTACTCCTTCTCCTTCTTCGCCACCAGCTGGGCAGTCACGCAGACAACAGAAGAAATTCACCCCATTCCAACCTCTTATGGGAGTCTGCTGCCAAAGTTGTTAGAGGCCAAACTCTTAACATGTATCCCTCTGAAGAAGAAAGATCCACCTTACCCCGGTTGGTACAAGCTCAACAAAAAATGTGATTACCACTCAGGCGCTCCTGGGCATTCCGTGGAAGATTGCATCAACTTAAAATATAGGGTTCAAGAATTATTGAATGTCGGGCAGATTACTTTCGATGCTCCCGACCCTTAGGTGGATGACAAGCCTCTATCACAACCAGAACAGTGAGCCTGGGTAGGTAGAGAAGACTAGCTGATTAGGGCTCCTCATTAAAAAGTATAAATAAAAATACAAAGCTTCTGATGCATCTCTCGCGGTCTCTGCCCGTGGCCGCGAGATCTTTTGATTAAAGGGGCTTTGTATATATTTCTCTTTTCATCAATACAATGAGGCATTTTTCATAATATTCATATGCTTCTCATTCTTTTCTCTCATTCCAAAATAATTGAATAAAATCTACACCCAAATAAGGACCATATAAACAGTCATGTTTGTGATTGAAAGCTCTCTGCGGGATCTAAAAGCCGAAGGCGAATGGATTGAGTCAGACAGTGAGGAGGGGACCATTTCCCCGGACATACAAAGACTGTTGGAAAAATAAGCTCAAAGGATACATCCCAGATTTTAAGGATAATCCTTTAAGTATGACCCTACAAAAGATCAAGTCGTACAAAGAAAAAGAGAAGTCTCCCCTCCGTACCTTAAAAAGACGATCTTCCAAAAAGGAGAGATATTTGCATCAAGGGTAACACTAGTCATTAGATGTCCTTCTTCTGATTCTAAGGGATGTAAACCCAATGACTATTAGAGATCACTCCTCGGGGTGTGCCCAGCCCCCGAGCATCTCTAGGGCACACATTTTCCCTGAAATTACAAAAGAATGCTATTCTTACTATCTGTTTCTCTTCTTGCTAAACATGTTTATACCCCATTAAATAACCATGTTTAGACAAACGTTTTGTTCCAAAATGTGTCAAAATAATCAAAGCGTCATAGACAAAATAAAGTCCGCTAGGTATCCCAAAAAATGAAAAAGGGGAACCTAGACAAAAGTTAGGACACATCACAACATCCTAGGCCGAAAACCCAAAAGGGCAGACTAGGAAAGCTAATCAGTCATAAATAGGCAGTTGAAGACGCCACCTCATTAAAACAAAAAAACAAAAAAAACAAAACGTTTGTTTAAACTAGCCTAAACACCAACCAACCTTGGCTAGCCATTCTTACAAAAACTCCTATTACAAAAAAATTCCCTCTAAAACACAAGCATTTGCAATAAATCCCTTTCTTTCTATTCTCTTGACCCTTCACCATAAAGCATTCAAGTAATTGACTGGGAAATGTGGAAATATAGTGATCAATAGGAGGATTGAAATCCCTAAGGAAAGGAAGAGGGGAATTGATATGACAATTGCTCTATATTAAAAAAATGATTACCCTTCGATTATAGCAAAGATCTGAGACGGCAAATCGGTACAACTAATCATGTTGACAAAAACACATGATAATGAAAGTAAACTTAACAGAAGCTGAACGGGTCAAAGCCAATATAACCAGTTAAACCTTATGGAAGAAAAACGGCTGAATGTTATATGCCATGGACAAGCCTATCAAAAGAAGATCAAAAAGGCTTATGATAAAAAGGTTCACCCTCATACGTATCAAGAAGGGGATCTAGTAATAAAGAAACTGCTTCCGGCCCAAAAGGATAAAATTGGAAAATGGGCAGCAAATTACGAAGGACCCTTTGTGGTCAAAAGAGCTTTCTCAGGAGGAGCACTTATCCTCACCAATATGGATGGAGAGGAACTTCGACACCCAATCAATTCTGATGCGGTGAAGAAGTATTATGCTTGAAGACATTGCTCAAGACCCGTCAGGAATGAAAACCCGCAAAGGGCATTCCTGGGCAAAAGATAGGGTCCATATTCCTCGCTAGGATACGTCCTAGGCAAAAAGAAGAGGTAAAAAAAAAGTAAATAAAAAAAAAAAAGTTAACTAAGAGCAATGGTTACTTCAGTCGAAAACCAAAAAGGCGGCTAAAGTAACATTCTTCCAGAAGCAAGCAGTCGGCATAGTCTTCACTCTGAGCTCAGGCATCTCAACTGAAGCAATTAGGAGAACTAGGGGGCAGATATCATAGATATGACTGTATAAGCCTAAATAGTACAGCCAACCCCGACCACCCATTCTTCTAAATACCTTTTGAAATCCTTCTATAAAAGAAATAAATTTTTGCTCATTTATCAATAAAATTCCTTTTCATTTCCTTTCTCTTGACCAAATATTATGGAAATGCCTCTTTATTGATAAATCATAAATATGCGCAAAGACCTTTAATCAAAGATCAAGCATGCATCTAAAAAAGGCGAAGCATATAAAAAATAATAAGAAAATAACAAATGCCTGCTAGGATATTTTTAGGTAAAAATTAGGGTAGCCTGCTAGATCGGAAATCCCAAAAGAATGGTCTAGGCAAAAGATAAGGCAAAAGTCCCCTAAGATATTCTAGGCAAAAATTAAGGCAGCCCGCTAGATTGAAAACACATAAAGGGCGGTCTAGGCAAAAGATAGGGCTAAAAACAAGATATGGATAAAAAGAGGAGCCCATCATCATGGTCATAAAGGAGGAGCCCATCGGCGTATTCATAAGAAGCCAACGGGAGAAGGCCAGTTACTTTCTAAATGCATAAAAAAAAAATAAACAATAGATTACATTTAGGACATCCACACACAAAGTAGTTGCATAATACGACTTTGTCAAAATCAAGAAAAATAATTTTCTTCAAACAAGAATAATAAACATACATATAAGGAGGATAGTCTCCATGCTTGTGATTGAAAATAGAAGGCGCCAAAATCCAGCCTCTAAATGAAAATCAAAATCGCGAAAGGCGAAATCAAAATCATTTCAGCAAAATAAAGAGCTTCAAGGAAACTAGCTCTAACCTTCTACACCAATAAAAGAAGGTACATCGAAGAAAAAGGCCAACGGAAAGGCTCGATGATCCCCAAGCGGATCCTTGCCTACTCCAGAGGCAAAACAAAAATTACTCCACGACTCAGCATCAGCATCACATGAGTCGTCAACCATAATCATTTGAAACCTCAATCAACATCATTCCATCCAAGAAAAAGGAAGTCATCAACATGAAAAAGTCAACCGAAAGGCTTGATCATCACCAAGAGGATCATTGCCTACTCCAAAGGCAAAACAAAAAAAGATTACCTCACGACTCAGCTTCGTCGCCACATGAGTCATCAAGCAAACTCATCCAGAATCTCCGCTTCATTCCCCAAAGGAGAATAAGGATTACACAAGAGTCCATCAAAGAAAATACGGAGTCAAATCCTCCATATCCACCAGGGGGCAACGAAAAAGAAAGAAAAAGAAAAACTTTCATTCCCCAATAGTGGCCACAAGAAAAAAGGCCAAATAAAAAATCTCCAAATAGAAGTATATCAAGAAAAGACAAAAAGAGGAAAACAAAATTTTTTCCATCTTCACCCCACTCAATAAAGGGCCTCACAAAGCCAGGAGCCAGAACTCCATCATACCCCCAGGAAGCCAACAAATTCCCCAGGGCCGATAAAAAGGAAAGAGAAGAAAATAAAATCTCTTCATCCCCAGCAGATGATAAAAAGCCTGCGTGCACAAAAGAAAAAGAGCACACGCATTTAAAATCAAAAATCCAAAATCGCAAAAAAGCACAATCGCGAGAAAAAAGCAAAAACTCATTCCCCAATGGAATAAGAGCATAGGCAAAGCCAGCTCAAAACAGCAAACATCCAACAAGGAGTCAAAACTCCATTCCTCCCCAGGGGGCAAATCAATCCCCTGGTGGATCACCAAAAAGAAATTTTTTTCCCCAATAAGCCTATCAGCAAAGGCAAAATACAAATTCATATCCCCAGGGAGTTAATCGATTATAACGCCCAATATGAATATCCCCAGTAAAAGGCAAAACCTTCACTCCCAAGAATGCCTATGCTTACTCAGAAACAAGCAAAGAGCCGATATCCCCAAGAAACGGGAAATCAACCTATGCAAGAGGCAATACAAGCACAAAGCTTTCAAAAAAGCATTTGCCTACTCAGAGGTATTATCAAGAACAAATATCCTCAAAGTAGAACATCAGCCTAGTCAGAGGCGAAAAACAACAAGTAAAAAGCCTTCACCACTATTGAAGCATCTGCCTAATCAAGAGGCACAATCAAACCAAAAATCCCCAATGGATTCCTGCCTAAATAAGAGGCAACCAACAAAGAATCCCCGGCAAAGCCGGATGGCTAAACAGAAAAGCCAAAAATCAGAAATCCCCGGCAAAGCTGGATGGCTAAACAAAAAAGCCAAAAACAAAGAATCCCCGGTAAAACCGGATGACTAACAGAAAAGTCAAAAAGGAAAAATCAATCATTCCCCACGGAATAGGCGCATGAAAAGAAAACAATAAGCCGCCAACACATCTCCAAAACCAGATGACCGTAGGATGGACTACCAAAAAAGTGCATCCTAAGAACCTTGCAAAACAAGATTCGGACCAGGTGGGGGTAGGTACCCATCAGAATCTGTCAAAATGCAGATTCGGACCAGGTGGGGGTAGGTACCCATCAGAATCTGTCAAAATGCAGATTCGTACTGGGTGGGGGTAGGTACCCACCAAAACCTTATAAAATAAGGTTTGTACTGGATGAGGATAGGTACTCATCAAAACTTAGCAAAATGCATCGGGTAGAGTAAAATACTCACCAGAAGCATTACAAAAAACGGGTGCAAAAACCTTGCTTCTATTAGATGATAGTTCAGTGTTGAGCACCTCGGAAGTAAATACCCACAAGAGTTTAGCAAAATGCGAACTCATACCAGGTGAGGGTAGGTACTCACCAAAACCTTGCAGAACAAGGTTCATACCTAGTGAGGGTAGGTACTCACTAAAGTCTAGTAAAATACAGACTTATACCTGGTGAGGGTAAATACTCACCAAAGCCTTATAAAAGAAGGCTCAAACTAGATAGGGGTTGGTACCTATCAAAATATTTATCATCCGGAGGATCAGCAAGGAGCAGCATCCGAAGGATGACCGGGCGAAAGGGTTAACTCCTTCCCATACCAACTAATTTTGTCGGCATATCAAGTCAACAAATTAGCTAGGCAGGTGAAGGGGGGGCAGCTGTAGACCCCTAATTTTGCACGGCTTCTCAATAAAAGCTAGGAAAACTTCACACGAAGATAAAGATCGCCCAGCTAATCAATAAACACTAAGAAGACCTCCCACAACCACACGGAGTTCATCCAATTTCTCAATAAAGGCCAAAGAGACCTCCTATAACAGAGATAAAAGTTCGTCCGGCATCTCAATAAGGGTCGAGAAGACTTCCTATAAGAAGATCAAGCTTCAACGGACACCTATCGGCATCAACCAACGTCCGAAAAAAGCAAGGAAAGCTTCCCGGGGTCCCAGAACGCAAAAACTGGACAAAACAGGTCGAGACCACCGTCCCAAAGTTGGGACGGCCGTCCCAACTATCCTGGGACAAGTGAGACGCGCGTCCCAAATGTGGGACGGTCGTCCCACTTCCCAGGGGGGCTGGCTCTGTGTTAAAAATTCAAGTGGGACGGCCGTCCCAACCCAGACGACTATCCCGGCCCAGACGGTCGTCCCAAATGTGCCAGGCAGTGAAAACTATAAATAGGAGGCTCATTTGCTCATTTTCGACACCTCAGACACTCTAGACAACTCAGAGCACTTGTCTACTTCTCTCTCTCTTTCGAATGATCTTTCTGATTGCCTTAAAGAGGTAACAATCAGTTAAGGAATTATATTCCGGCATTCGATTCTTCTAGAAAATTTTAGTCGAGTCGAGTTTTGTCGTGAGGAGAGTCATTGTAGAGCGCGGGACTGCCGAAACGCGTCCTTTTTGTAAAAGAGTTGCTATATAAAAGCTTGCTACGGAGGTTCTTCTCAAATCTCTTCTCTTTTACTGCTTTTTTTATTACTTTATGAAATGTAAATAAAATCATGTAGATAGCCATATTTATTGTACGAATAAAATAGGGTAATAGCGTAATTTCTTGTAATCTCTACTTAAATGAATTAATCCGTCATAGGGAACCCGAAAGGGGCGTTGTGGGGTGCTAATACCTTCCCCACACGTAACTAACTCCCTTACCCAACTCTGGTTATAATGGCCAAGTGCGGTTTTTCTTAAAATCAACATTTTTTCCTTTTCCAATGTTTGTGGTCAAAACATTGGTGGCGACTCCAAAAGAACCCCTTTTTCGAAAATCTTGCTTCTATTAGAGGATAGTTCAGTTGTTGAGCACCTCGGAAGCAATGAACATATTTTAAATACAAAACGCGAGTCTAAACCATCTTTCCGCAACCGCTCGCATAAACGTTCGAGATGTCCCTGGACGTCGGAACGGACGGCGGCGACATTAATCATTACATTAGAAAAAAAATAGACAATATTAGTATTTAACCTATGAATTCTAAACCCAATTATTTTTATCATTAGCGTGTTTTAAAAATTTTTGTTAAAAAGTTAATTTAGTCCTCAAAATATACGGAAGTTTCAATTTAGTATTAAATTTAAATAATTCAATAAAACTATCGAAAGTAATTCAATTTCTCCCATTCGTTTTTATTTTAAGCTATCATCAACATGCAATTTAATATCTTTATATTATAATAAAATAAAATTTAATTTAAATATAGAAATACTAAATTGTATGTTAATAATAATATATAAAAATTTATTTTAAACAATGAATATGAAAGATAAAAATTTACTTTTAAGAATTATTTATTTATTAATATTTATATATATATATATATATATATATATATATATACTTTAAAAGATAAAAAAAATCACCATTATATACTATAAACATGGTGAAATTCAACCTAAATCAACTAAATAATAATAATAATATATAATATATTATAAAAAGTTATAGGTTATATATATATATATATATATATATATATATATATATATATATATATATATTGAGAAACATTAAAAATTATTTATGTTTGAGGTTTTTTATCTCCAAATTTAGCTCAAATGAAATCCAAATATTTTTGGTTCCAAGGAAGCCCTTGTCATAATCAAGCTCGAATTGGGCTAGTCTGTGGGTTCGAACTACCCACAACCCTTCCTAACTATGTTATGTCATATCAAGAATAATCGCATTCATTATCTTTTCATTTAATAAAATAACGTGATACACTAACTATAATATTAATGTTATTATTAATTATAAGGAAAAAAAAATAAGAGAAAGAAAAATTAAAGAATGAGAGATAAATAGTGTTAAATTTTAAAAAAATTATATGAGAAAGAATAAAATTTAAAAATAAACTAAAATTAAGTAATTATATAATTACACAATTACCAATATACTTAATTTGGAGGAGAGGGATGATCATGAAGTAATATTAGGTCATGTCATCATACCCACGTAACGTCTTTTATTTTCAATTGTCTCGCTTCAAGTTTCGCAGTTACATTTTGTTACTTGCAAATTTTTGTAGCAATTTCATTTCTCAGTATATATTTGCTTTGATAAAATTAGAGGTAAAGTATAAAGTACAAATAGCTATACGCACAAAAGCAATCATATAATGATTAATAACATAAAATATAACTCTCTTTTTTTACAAAATTTAAAATAATTTTAGAAACAACTAAATAAATTTTAGCTTTGTTTGAATTTATGTTTTGTTTGATTAAAGAATAGATTTGAAGGAGTGAAAAAATAAAAAAGAAAGTGAAAAGTGAATTTATTTTAATTAAGAAAAAAATAAAAATGAATGAAAAGTAAAATAATTTTATTTATTAATTTAATATAAATTTTTAAATTATTTATTATTATAATAATATACAAAACAAAGAAATATACATTTAATAAAAAGTTTTAAATTATGGAATATCGCTAATCAATTATATAAGTAAATATATATATATATATATATATATATAATATTTACTTATATGATTATGGATCATTTATGATCGATTTATTTTTAGGTATGATAATTATTAATTAAAAATATTAACATGATAAATTTATTTTACACTTATAAATTCTAATTACATACAAATATTTACGTATTTATTTGTGTTTACAAGTTAATATAATTTTATTAAGTTTTTATATTGTATTTATTTATGATATTTTTATTTTTTATTTTAAGCTATTATATAAATTTCAATAGTATTGTCTGGTGGAGAAGTTGAGACAAGCAATAACAATGGACATTGACGTGATCATCACATTCACAGCTCTGCACGTCAACTTGTACGGTAAAGGAACCACGTCGGATCTCTCTGTAGTTTTACCATGTCTTGGGATATGTTTTTGTTTTTGTTTTCGTTTAACGACACAGAAAAAAGTAGAAGATTCCGGTGCGTATGGGAGTTTTGCCATTGACGTTTTCATGGTCGAGAATTTGTAACGTTTTCTGTCAGATGCAATGCAACCACACCCCAAAATAAGAAAGGAATCCAATTTCTCATACCCCACAAATCCAAACCTTTCTTCCGTACCCTTTCCATTTATTGCAAGTAATTAATATTTCTCATACCCAAAATCACTTTTACATTTTTTTTCTTTTTTCAGATTTGCGTCACTATTAATTTCAGTACTAATTTAGTTTCAATTATATATTTTTTAAATTAAATTAATATTATTTATTTTATAAATTATTTAATTAAAAATAAAATGTGAATGTTTTGGATACGGATTATTGATAATGTGTAATTGCCTTCTTGTAATATAAATATTAGGGTCAACGTAATAATCAGGTATTCTCTATGATGTATTTAATCTAATAATGATAAAACGCTTATTTTATTTGGTCCATTTTATTTTGTCTCGTTATAATTATAACATATTATATATTTGTTCCACGGATTGAAAGAGTAACTCATTATCATTTTTAAAATAATTAATTAGTTTATTTTTAATAAAAAATTTCAATAAATTTAATAATAAAATTATCATTTTTTTATAAATAATTTAATATATATATATATATATATATATATATATTTTAAGTTAATAATATAAGTTAATATATTATTTTAAAAAATTATAACATAGAATAATAATAAAATTTATATAATAATAAATATATATAAATAATATTAAAATTTATAAAATTTATATTTTTTATGTTACAAAATTTAAATATCTAAAACGAAAGTTATATTATATATTTTTTATTTAATAAAATTTTACATTATTTTTTGTAATAAGATAACAATTTTCAAATAAATAAGGAGAAGATGATAAATAATAAAAATAAAAAATTTTGTTTAAATAAGGAAAATGTTTCTTATAATAAATAAGAATAAAACTTATTAAATTTTCTTTTTTTCATCATATATATTGTTTATGACTAACCGTGTTATAATAAAAAAAGATTTTTTATTAATTAAGCGGGTTAGGGACTAGTTTGTCTCGTCCTAAGAGTTAACCCGACGGATTAATAGACTTAACGGACTAAAAACATCAACTCATCCTACCATATTACAAACTAATGTTCCGACTCACCAGACTTGATTCATTTTCTCATGCTATTAATAAATCATACATATTATATTATATTATATTATATTATATTATATATATATATATAATTAAATAATGGATAATTTTCGTTATATAGAAAAACAAGTTAAAACTTTTCCATCCGTTTATAAAGTAAAATTGGAGAGTAATAATATGTAAAATAGGAAAGGGATAAAAAAAATTATGCCGACAAATAATTAAAAGGTTACATAAATGAGTCTTCTTCATTGTTAGTCCAAAATTTGAATTACGGGATTCACACTCTGAATTTGTGATTGACGTCCAACTACGAAATAAATCATTCAGACATGATTTGATTAATTTACAGACTGATAAGATGGTAAGCATGTCACCACCATTCGTTTTCATTTTACAGTTTTCGTTTCGGTTTTACCTACTGAAGATTTTCTTCCTGGGGTTTTACAAGTGGTAAAAAAGAAAATGTAAAAATGGGATTTTAGTTTAGAACTGGTTAAAAAATGAAGATTAAAAAGCAAGTCAGAGATTATAAAACTTAGCCCTTTGAAACGAAATCATAAGTCATGAATTTGAGTTAGTATTTTTATATATATTTTTAGAACATATTAATATACACTGAAGGTCTTAAAATTAATAATTAATTCTTATATTAGACATAAAGTTTTTTTTTTTTAAAGACAACCATATATTTATAACACTAAAATCTCAGTACTACTTGAACATAACATGCCAGAATTGATTGAAACTGATACCGTTATATTATAAATAATGAGAAAGTATGTTATTAAAAATGGTCCTAGATAATTTATATTAATTATACAACAAATAGATATCAGCTATATAATTATCCTCGAAATCGTTATTATAATAATATTTATAATAATATTTTCACAAAATATTAAACAAGTAAATAATAATATTTATATTATATTATATTATATTATATTATTATAATTATAATATAGATTGAAATACTGATTCATTGCAGTAACCTCAAAATATAGTATCATAACTTACTTATATAACTGCATACAAAAGTCGTTTTCACAAATATTATTTCAGTGAACTATTCATGCTGCCTATTAATCGCATCTCCACCCTCAACTTCGATCTGCTCCCACATAAAAGTGATCATCGCAGTCCCATCCACGTGGAAAAATAGGAATAAGTATTAAATCATTCAATATAATAAAATAAATATAGAATTAATAATTACATATCATCATCAATTACAAATCGTCAATACACTAGAACATCTTCCGGAAGTCTATCATAACTACATCTGAACTCAGAGACTATCATCTGTGGGCACATTATGGTCGACACTCGCAGTACCATTCTGAACACTCTCCATACAGAGTGGGATTACTAGCATCCTTTATCACTCATCCTGAAAAACCCCTCCAAGCACGTCACCAGTCATCCATCATCGACTTCTCACCACCTAATCTCGAAGTTTACCTGACCCGACCAATCAGTAAAGTCTAGGACCTCATTTGAATCCTCCGACATAGTTAGGACACTAATGTACTCTATACCACCCTGGGTATCATTCAAACACAACAACAAACATTTACATCTGCCTAATTCTGGATCATCTGTCATCACGACTCATTCAGGTCAACAAATAATAATATTTGACTTATTCTAGGCACCAACCCTCCGGCTCAGTCTAGCAAATACGTAACATCTCATGACTGATTTTGGGTATCAGCCCTCAGGCTTAGTCTGACCCACACACGTCATAACACACTGCTGAGTTTCTAATTTCCTTCTATATTTTAATTGTTTTCCTAATATACCTTTACTTTATTTCTAAAATTTCAATTATATCCTTAAACATTTTCTATTATTCCTTTTGCATCCCAAAATCATTAAATTACTATTTTTCCCTTAACCTTTTCTCAAAATCCCATGTATGTCCCTAGGATGACTATTTTACCCTTAATATTTTCTCATAATTTCTTCCATGTCCTGAAAATGACTATTTTGCTCTTGAACATTTCATATTATTTCCTCCATGTCCCGAAATCATTATTAAATTACTATTATACCCTTAATCTTTTTTTAAAATTTCATTTATGTATAGGATGTGAAATTATTATTTTACCCTTAATCTTTTTCAAAAATTCCTCTTTTACCCCTTTCTTCAACCTCGCGTCTAGTAACCATATCAAATTTTTCAGATTTCAAATTTTTCAGTTTCAAGCAATCAAACTAGTTCCAAATCCAAATTAAACATGAGATATGTCCATTTTAACTCAAAAATAACAATTTTACTATATAATTCATCCTTAATTTCAAGAATTTCAATAAAATTGTAAACTTTTAAAACATGAAGAAATCTTCAAAATCAGTCATTCAAATAATTCAGATTTCTACTTTTATTCCTTATTTACAGAGTACCCAACAATTCAGTCTAATATATTGAATGAATTAAATTTTCCCTTACTTGATGTGGTATTACTACCGAAGTTTTCTCACTTAATCCAAGTTATCTCCCGTTTCATCAGATCTTGCACGAGTAGAGTTTTATTGCTTGAAATTGAGACAAAATAAGAAGAAAGACGAAGAACGCGTGATATGAGAGGGAGAATCACTTGCTGCAACTCTTCCTCTCCCCCTTTGCACATATATATAAAAAAATATTTGGCGGTGCGTAGGAAACTTCACTACAAAGTTTTTGCACTATATAATATTATTATAATATATAATAATAAATAAAAAACGTCACAATCTCTCCTCCACAAAAATTTTCGTCCTCGAAAATGAACTTACTAGGAAATAAATATGGATAGGAATCTCGCATCTGATCCTTCATCTTCTAAGTGAAGTCTCCAGATTTTTTATCTCATACTACCTTTATCATTGAGATGGTTCTACCTCTAAGTTGTTTCAGCTGAGAATCCTCTATCCTCACTAGTTTCACATTGATGGAGAGATCATCTTTAATATGCACATTGCCTGACTCCATGACATGACTGAGATCATACACATATTTTCTCAAATGAGATACATGAAATACATTGTGCAAATTCGCCGAATGAGGTGGCAATGCTAACTGATATACCACTGGGTCTACCTTCTTCATAATATGATATGGACCAATAAACTTGGGAGTCAACTTCTTAGACTTAATTGCCCTTCCTAATCCAGTAGTAGGTCTGATTCTCAAAAATACATGGTCTCCCCCCTCAAATTCCAAAGGTCTCCTCCTTTGGTCCGCATATGATTTTTGTTTACTCATAACGGCCCTCAGTTTCTCTTGTATCTCCCAGACCTTCTCTATAGTCTAGTGGAGTAACTCAGGTCCGATCAACACTTTCTCCTCATCCTGATACCAACATAAAGGTGTTTGATATCTCCTCCCATAAAGAGCTTCATATGGTGTCATCCCGATACTGGTATGATAGTTGTTATTATACGTGAACTTTATTAATGGAAGGATATCATCCCAACTTCCTAGATTATCCAACACATAAGACATCAACAAGTCTTCTAGTGACTGGATGGTCCTCTCCGACTGTCCATCTATCTAGGGGTGATAGGCTGAACTCAACCTAAGTCGGGTACCTAATGTCTCTTGTAAAGTCTGCCAGAAACGTGAAGTAAATCTGGGATCCCTATCTGAGATAATGCTAGATGACACCCCATGTAATCGGACAATCTCGTGAATATATAGTTGTGTCAGCTTAGCCATAGATATCCTCATATTTACGGGGAGGAAATGTGCACTCTTCATCAATCTATCCACTATCATCACCCAGATCGAATCGTGCTCCCGAACTGTCTGTGGTAAATAGGTAACAAAATTCATGGTAATGCAATCTCACTTCCACTCAGGTATCTCCATTTGTTGTACCATTCCTCTTGGCCTCTAGTGTTTTACCTTTGTCTTCTGACAAGTCAAACAAGCAGTCACATACTCTGCAACATCTCTCCTCATACCAGACCACCAATAAACCTTATTCAGATCTTGATACATCTTAGTCATACCAGGGTGTAGACTCAGACGACTCTGATGGCCTTCATCTAGTATTGTTCTCTTCAATTCCTGGTCAACAGGAATACAAATCCTTCATCTGAATCTTAGAATACTATCCTCACCCATCTTGTAATCAATGGTCTGCTCGAATCCTAATTGATCCATAATACCTTTCAATGTCATATCACCTTGTTGTCTATCTCTGATCATCCTGAGAAAATAATTAGTAATAATAATACTACCACAACTAATGCTAGTATCACAAAACTCTACATCTAGGTGCAGATCCCTGGACTGCTCGAGTAATCTCAATTCATCCATCATCATTGTTGACATCTGAACTGTCATCCTGCTCAAGGCGTCAGCCACCACATTCGCCTTCCTTGGATGATAAAGTAATTGAAAGTCATAATCATTCAGAAACTCCATCCATCTTCTCTATCTCATATTTAGCTCATAATCAAATAGATACTCCAGGCTCTTGTGATCAATGAAAACTTCAAATCTGACTCCATAAAGGTAATGTCTCCATATCTTGAGAGCAAACACCACTGCGACTAGTTCTAAGTCATGAGTGGGGTAATTCCTCTCATGAATTCTCAGCTATCTCGACGCATATGTCACCGCCCTTTTATCTTGCATCAAGATACAACCTAACATCTGAATAGAAGCATCACAATATACCTGAAAATATTGAGTCACATCTGAGATCATCAACACTAGGGAACTAGACAACCTTCTTTTCAGCTCCTGGAAACTCTCTTCACATCTATCTGTCCAAGCAAAAGGTTTATCCTTACGGGTCAACTGAGTCAAAGGAGCTGCTACTTTAGAGAAACCCTTTATAAATTTCCGATAATATCCAACAAGTCTCACAAAGCTACGCACCTCCGTCATTGTCTTAGGGGGTTCTCATTTTAACACTACATCTACCTTGGCAGGATCTACAGATATACCTTCTGCTGATATTACATGTCCTAAAAACTGCACATGATCTAACCAAAACTCACATTTTGAGAGTTTGGTATACAACTGTTTCTCTCTTAACACATCCAACACCGCCCTCAGATGTTCCTAGTGTTCTTCCCAAGTCCTAGAATAAATAAGAATGTCATCTATAAAAACAACAACAAACTTATCTAAATAAGAACGGAATATCCTGTTCATGTAGTCCATGAACACTGCAGGTGCATTCGTTACTCAAATGGCATGACCACATACTCATAATGGTCATATATCGACCTGAACGTTGTCTTCTGTACATCCTCTTCTTTAACCAGTATCTGATGGTATCCAAATCTCAAATCAATCTTAGAAAAGACTAATATTCCCTGTAACTGGTCTAATAAATCATCAATCCTCGACAACGGGTACTTGTTCTTGATAGTCACCTTTTTTAGTTGCTGGTAATCAATACACAATCTGAAGCTCTCATCTTTCTTCTTTACTAGCAATACAGGCACGCCCCATGAAGATACACTCGGATGAATGAACTTCTTTTCTAGCAAATCCTTTACCTGTTTCTTCAATTCAACCAATTCTACTGGAGTCATATGGTATGGTGTCATAGAGATTGGGCCTGAACTTGGAATTAGATCAATCCCAAATTCGACCTCTCTCTGAGGTGCCAACCTTGGTATCTCATCTGGAAACACATTAGGAAATTTGCTCACAATCGGTACCTCTTCCACTATATTATCCTTCACTTCATCCATCTGAGTCAGGATCAAATAACACTAAGTACCCTCTCATAGCTCTTTCTGAACATGTCAAGCTGATATAATAAGTTCATCTCCTGATTCCGGATGCACCAACCTTTTCTGTCCATAATCAATCAGAATGCAATTGGTGGATAACCAATCCATCCCTAAGATCACATTCATATCCTTCAAAGGTAACCCGATTAAGTTCACCTTATACTGTCGTCCTTCTACGACAATTGGGCACCTCAAACACACAGAAGAAGACACCATCAGTCTAGCTGTTGGGGTCAACTCATAGGGTAGGTCACACACACGTAACTTAAGTTTATCCATACAATTATCAGTAATAAAAGAATAAGTAGCACATGAATCAAACAAAACTCGTAGAGGTATATTAGAGATAAAACACACACCTTGCACTAAATTCTCTGACCATGATGTCTCTGCTCTTGACAAGGCAAACACCCGCCCTGCAGCTCTGAGTTTCACCTCACTCCCCCTGGGTACTGATGATGCCTCAACTGAGACGGTAGTACTAAGCCTCTATGGGTAGTCTCTAGCCCTATGTCCTGGCCTCTGACAAGTGTAGCAAAGACCTGCTTGAGAAGTCTGAGAAGGAGTACTGGAGGCATTCTGTGGGCACTAATTCCTGTAATGAGGACCTCCACATTAAAAACATTTCACTCCTGTTACAGATCCTGATGATCAGGGTGCTAAGATAACACTGCTACTCTTGGAGGACTGGGGGCGTGAATAAGGCATCTTCCTCTCTGATCTACTACCCCCACTCGGGATCCCACTTAGGTGGTTCTTCATCACTCTGATTCCTCCTTCCTAGAGTTTCTCTATTATCTTCGCTTTCTCCACTAGCTTTGGAAATCTCCTGATAGAGAAAGGAACCACCATGAGCTTGATCTCAACTCTCAAGCCCTCCTCAAACTTCCTGCAAAACCACTGTTCTGAAGATGTACCTATGTAGAAACGAGATAAGTGATCAAATCGTACGGCGTAATCATGCATTGTCATATTGTCCTATCTCAGACTCAGGAACTCAGTCTCCTTCTGAAATCTAACACTGTCAGGGAAGTATTTCTCTAGAAATCTCTCACGGAAGGTCTCCCAATTACATACTTCTCGACGTGCAATCATCATCCTCTGAGTCCCTGACCACCAGAACTCAGCCTCATCCACTAGTAAGTATTTCCCGAAGGTCAATTTCCTATCCTCCGGGCATAAGGTAGCCTAAACAATCTTCTCCACTTCACGCAGCCACTTCTCTGCTGCATCTGATCCCAAATCTCCTCCAAAATGAGGCGAATTATGCCTCGTGAACTCAGTCAGCCCCATCTGCTCTCACTGGTGGAATCCAGCAGAGGATGACGTCATAGTTGGCCTCCACTGCGGGTAGGTAGCCTACTACTGCATGGCAGCTGTCAACATTTCCATTGCCCTGACTAAGGCATCTACACTCGACTGAGTAGCAGTAGGAGGTCGCGGTGCTATCCTATATCAAACACAACCATAAATACAGAGCAAACATCCACACACACACACACACTCTCTCACATATCAGAGTATAATCACAACGGACTTATCATAGGTTCACTACCCATCCCCACAGATTTACAAGGATACTACCGCTCTGATACCATTATTGTAACGACCCTAGAAATCGCTATTATAATTATGTATTTGCAAAATAGTAAACAAGTTAATAACAACATCTATATTATATTATATTACTGTAATTGTAATTGTAATATAGACTTCATCGATGGAACCTCAAAATATAGTATCATAACTTATTTATATAACTGCATACAAAAGTAGCTCCCACAAAGATCATTCCACTAAACTATTTCTACTGCCCATTCCACCTCTCAACTCCTGATTTGCTCCCACATAAAATTGATCATCGCAGTCTCATCCACATGGAAAAATAGGGGATAAGTATTAAATCATTCAATATAATAAAACAGATATAGAATTAATGATTACATATCATCATTAATTACAAATTATCAATACACTAGGACGTCTTTCGGAAGTCTACCCTAACTACGTCCGAACTCAGAGGCTATCATCTGTGGGCACATTGTGGTCGGCACTCGCATTACCATTTTGACCACTCTCCACATAGAGTGGGATTACTGGTGTCCTTCATCACTCATCCTGGAGTACCCCTCCGAGCGCGTCACTAGTCATCCCTCATCGACTTCTCACCACCTGATCTCGTAGTTTACCTGACCCGACCAATTAGTAAAGTCTAGGACCTCATTTGAATCCTCGAACATAGTTAGTACACTAATGTACTCTGTACCACCCTGGGTACCATTTAAACACAACAACAATAATTTACATCTGTCTAATTCTGGACCACCTGTCATCACGGCTCATTCAGGTCAACAAATAATAGTACTTGACTGATTCTGGGCACTAACCCTCCGACTTAGTCTAGCCAATACATAACATTTCATGACTGATTCTGGGCATCAACCCTCATGCTTAGTCTGACCCACACACGTCACAACACACTTTTGAATTTCTAATTTCATTCTATATTTTAATTGTTTTCCTAATATACATTTACTTTATTTCTAAAATTCCAATTATATCCTTAAACATTTTCTATTATTCCTTTCGCATCCCAAAATCATTAAATTACTATTTTACCTTTAATCTTTTCTCAAAATTTCATGTATGTCCATAGGATGACTATTTTACCCTTAATCTTTTCTCATAATTCCTTCCATATCTTGAAATGACTATTTACCCTTGAACATTTTATATTATTCCCTCCATGTCCTGAAATCATTATTAAATTACCATTATACCCTTAATCTTTTTTCAAAATTTCATTTATGTCTCTAGGATGTAAAATGCCTATCTTACCCTTGATCTTTTTCAAAAATTCCTCTTTTACCCCTTTTATCAACCTAATCGTATCAAATTTTTCAGATTTCAAATTTTTCTGTTTCAAGCAACCAAATTATTTCCAAATCCAAAAGAAACATGAGATATGTCCATTTTAACTCAAAAATAATAATTTTATCATATAATTCATCCTTAATTTCAAGAATTTTAATAAAATTTCAAACTTTTAAAACATGAAGAAATCTTCAAAATCAGTCATTCAAATAATTTAGATTTCTACTCTTATTCTTATTCACATAGTACCCAACAATTAAGTCTAATATATTAAATGAATTATACTTCCCCTTACTTAGTGTGGTATTATTATCGAAGTTTTCCCACTTAATTCAAATTTTCTCCCGTTTCACCAGATCTTGCACGAGTAAAGGTTCGTTACTTGAAATTAAGACAAAAAAAAAAGAACGAATAATGCGTGATATAGGAGGAAGAATCACTTGCTGCAACTCTTCCTCTCCTCCCTTCGCACATATGTATAAAAAAACATTTGAGGGTGTGAAAGAAACTTCACCAAGAAGTTTTTGCACTATATAATAATAATAATAATAATAATAATAATAATAATAATAATAATAATAATAATAATAATAATAATAATAATAATAATAATAATAATAATAATAATAATAATAATAATAATAATAATAATAATAATAATAATAATAATAATAATAATAATAATAATAATAATAATAACGTCACAAGCAATGTTTTCATGTAAAGGGAACGTACTAAATGTTTCTGAGAGTCTAAAAACATACTATACTAGTTATCACATCTCTAAAAAAATTATATTAATTACTACATAAAAATATATATATTAATTATATTAATTTTACTCCTAACAAAAAAAAAATATTAACAATATTAGACAACGAGTTTTCATCATAGAGAATTTTAAATGAAAAGTGAGTTTCCTTTTTCAAAATTTTTAACCCAACAAAGTAACTACTGTAACACCCCATTAACAATAACAAATCATTAACGACAACAAAAATAATAAAATTATGAGAACTATTATAATAATAATAATAATAATAAATAATAATAATAATAATAATCCTGACCAACTAAATAAATAAGTTCATCATCTTTTAAAAAAATTGAAGAAAAAAGATATTTTTAATTTCCAAACAACAACTACAATCTCCTTTTGGTTCATATCAAACTTTTATGAATTAATTATTTTATTAAAATAGAATTGAAGAATACATATAGTGTATATAACATTGGTAATATTTAACGTATAACAACAACTAGTAATATTTTTTATCAATGACAATTATCAGATTTATGAATGATAAGTTTTAAGATCTGTCTAAATATAAATCACTTAGCATTTGAAGTGTAACGTATGTAATTTTTTTTTGTAATTTTGTTTTTTCCAAATACAATGTATTAAATAATATTTTGAATAATTTTAATAATTTTGAAATAAAAGACTCATTTATGTAAAAATAATATATATATATATATAAATTAATAAAAAAAATATGAAGATAAGAATCTTATCTCTTCATATTAAGAGATAAGTTTTAATTAATGATAGAAAAAATAATAAAAAATATCAAAGAAGAGATAATTATCTCCAATTACGTACTAGTCTTATTTTATATTTATTTATTTATCTATAGTTACGCATTAGTCGTATTTTATTATCTTTAATTAATTACGCATTGGTTTTATTTATTTATCTACAGTAATGCACTTATGTTTATTTATTAATTTATATTTATATTGTTTAATTGTTTTTAAATAATAATATATATTTATGAAGATTTGATAATATTGTAGATGGAGGTTGGACCTTATGGATTGAAATGAGTAGATATCATTAAGAGAGTGATTAAAATTAGACTCATGTATCTGAACTTGTAATTACAAATTTAATTCAAATCTTCATAATATGGAATAAATGAAATATGTTAAGGAAGTTGAAAAATTTATATCATTATGCGATTGTATTATTTAAATAATAATTATTCTTACTTTCCTATTATTATTTCTTTTGCATGTTACAACTAAAATATCAATATAAATAGATGGAGGCATTAAGACGGAAGAGACATATCATTTATAAATCAACCAAGAAATTTTTTGTCAATCTTAATAATTGTTTCTAATATAGAAACAATGTAAAATTATAATGTTTACATCCTAGTACATATAAATGTATAAACATTTATATCGTATCTTACTTTTTTTAATACTTAATAAAAAATAGTAATATTTTAAAATATAGTTAAATTAACAACATGATAAAATGTGACGTCACATGAGGAGTATACATGTGGTGTTTTTTTTTTTTTTTAGACATTGATGAAAATTTGTTTTTGCCTTTTTTATTAGAGTTGTTAAAATGGTTGGTCGAGCTCAGGCTAACCTAAGCCTACGGGATCAAGTAAAAAAATTTTAATAACCCAACTTAACTTATATTTTAAAATTGACCAAAAATTTTAGCTTTACGTGACCCTATGTTAGACTAACCAGCCAATTTTGGCCTGATTGAATTTAAAAGAAAAATAATAATAATAACATATCTATACAAAATTAATTAATTAAAAAATATTTAAATAAAAATAAAAAATATATTTTTTAAAATTTAAATTTTTTAATAACATTAGTTTTTATTTAAATATAATATATAAATTATAAGAAAATACATTCATTTAATCTTAACATAATAATTAAGAACTTACTCTTTAATATCATTATTTATTTTTAGTAATTTATTAGTTTAAAATAGTAATTAATTTTAATTATTATATCTTGGAATAAGTGATTTTAAATATTTATTATGATATTTGTGAATCCCTATGAAATTAATTTATAAAATATATATATAATAATATTATTTTTATTTAAAAAGTAATTATTCTATAAAATGGATCGATCCATAAGTCTATGAGTTAGCTTAATTTAAATTTATATAAATCATAACTTAAATAGGCGGAGTCAAAATAAGTTTGATTCAATTTAAGTCTCGTATTTTTTTATCTAGTCTAACATATTTTTAGAACTGTTCGAGTCGATTCATCATACTAAGTATGTTTTGATACTCCTATTTTTTACAATATATAATATATTAAGGGCAAATCCCATTCTAATCAAATCCAACTAAGCATTCATATCATTATTCTTCATCTTCTCCTATATTATGTTTTGAGAAATGTTTCAATTAAGTATCTCATAAACTCTTTTTTTTTTCATACGCATTACATGATATTTAACTTGCACCAATACAATAGATTAAAGAAGACAAATATGGATTGCAGTTTTTTTTTTTTTTCAAGGAACATACATGTTAAAATTTTCACAAATTTGTACACTAGTTTAATAAGTTGATGAATCATCATTTTCTTGTTTTCTAAGTTTTTTCAATTTATAATAAGAGTAGAACTTTTTAAGAAATATCTTATGTAGAAAATATATGGTCTTTCTTTCATATTTCAATTACTCATAATTATTATTTTTTTCACAAAGAGATAAACTTAATGACTAGTAAAAATATAACTTACAAAGTTTCTGAATGTAGAAAAATTGTTGATAGTATAATATGGCATGCACATAGAAAGATTTATTTGCAAAATCATCAAACACTTTAACCTCTTCATTTTACTCTAATTTTAAATCTTAAAAAAAATGATAGATAGATAGATATTTATGTCATTTTGTCAACCAAAGATCACCGTAAATATCATGTATTCATGCCCAATCTTAGATGTAAGTTGTAAATAATTAGAAAAATATGTCAGAATTTATGATTAGTAATTAAATTACCAAACAAATTAATTTCATTTGCAACTAATCCAAGATTATGATTTCTCTATCATATCCAAATTAGAAAAACTCATTATTATCAAAGTTCTTTCATTGCAAAAAAAATTAGTTAGATAGTGAAATAATCCATTACATTTTCTCCTATTTACATGTTATCTAAGATTTTTAGCATTGTTTGGGTTCACAAATAAATGTTTAATCATTAGAGTTATTAGAAGATACTAAATGGATTTGGTAAGAGACCCTGTTTTGTCATCTCAACATTATAATCTTGATCATTGTCCTCCACTTTGTAATATGAAAACTCACACTACTAACATTTTTTCAACTATCCAAACCCTTTCATGCTTAATATGCAATCATGAGAGTATATATATATATATATATATATATATATATATATATATCCATGTTCATTGGATAAATTTTTTCTTCGCCTCATAATTACGCAATTTACTTCCTTCTATAACCATGTTCTCTAACAAATTTAGCAATTTTGCTGAAATTTTATCAATCATCCATTGAATGTCTTCAAATTCAATAATCTTAACACTACTAACAACAATAGTATGAAATTAGTCGAATTCGGATAAAACAAAGTGTCAACGTATTTTATATGTATCTTCATGTATATATGTTTGTGAAAAAAAAAATTATTCCCACATAACAAATCATATTCTCTAATTGATTATTTCTCTAAGTTGTCGAGCTATTCTCAAACCATTGGTGTAAAATGGGTATTCAAGAAGCAGATGAATGCACATGGTGAGATAAAACAATATAAAACCTGATTGGTAGCAAAATGCTACAAGTAGAAAGAAAGAAATAATAGATTATGATGAGATTTTTGTTCCAATGATGAGAATGGACACAATTTGGTTGATGATTTTCCTAGCAGTACAGTACAAATGGTTCATTCTATAGATAAAAGTTAAGTTAACATTTTTGAATGGTATACTTGATGAAGAAGTGTATATTGAACATCCACGTAGATATGTGAAAAGAGGAGAAGAGATGAAAATGTTGAGATTGAAGAAGACTCATTACTAAGCTTGTTGAGGAACCCAACCTCAGTGTGACTATAATCCAAGTTGATAACAGGTAGATTATCCAACATTGGTGCAACTGTAATCCGAGTTGATAAAAGGTAGACAATTGAACTAACAAAGAATTTATCAACCATGAGAGAAGTAAACAACTTGATGTAAGGAAGGAAGTGTGAAACTAGTGCACATGACAAGTCAAGAACAAATTATAGACATTTTTACAAAGCCATTGTCAATAATATTGTTCAATAATTACATAAAGCTAATAAGGATGAAAAGGATGTGAGAAGCATTTAAGTTTATGGGAGAGTTTTATTTAATAAACTTAAATATTAGTTAACAAACTCAAATGTTAGGTTTCAATATTTTAATTGAGAAGATTTTAAGGTAAAAGATCAAGATTTAGTAGTTATGTTTGTGTTTTGATGGTAGACTGTTAATAGAGTTTAAGACTTGGAATTCAAGTGGTCAAATGGAAATAAAACATTAAGAAAAAAACTTCTCTTATTAACTGAAAAGATCGATGGCTTGATAAATCTCGCAAAATAGATATCCAAATACTATAATTTAATAAAAAAAAAATGTTCAAAACCACTAATGGATCATAACAATTATGTCATCACTACTCACCGTAATCGAAAAATATTCATGTTAGTATAATCATTGTCATCCTTCAACACAAAACCCTCACAGAAAGAAAAAAACTCTAAAAAAAATATAAAACAATGTTACATGAAATTGTATAAGATCGAACATAAAAAAAGATTTTATTTTTAAAATATTAAAAATACATTTATTATTTACTAATTAAAAAAATTAACATGAAATCTATTTTACACTAATACTTGTTACTCTTATCTAATTAACGAGCCTTATTTATGATTTTCTAATTTCTAAAATTTTTAAATTAATAAATAATAAAGAGTATAGCATATTAAGCAATGGGATAAAAAAATATTTTACTAGTTGTCCTCTTTGGGAAAGATGAGTTCGTAAGGAAGAATTCAAGTGGGTTCTAGCTAGATTCATGCCATAAGTATTGAACATGTCTTTTTACACAATTTTTATTTATGGCGGGGTGGGAAAATGGTTGAAGAGATAAAACACACGTTTTCTTCATGAGAGACATTTAGCCAAGTAATCTAATGTCGGTGTACCTAATCTGAACTATTTTCCAATTCAATACATATTATTTTTCTCAGAGACAAATTAGCATTTGCTCTTTTGTTACCCATGCTTCGTTATTATATTTTGTCCCTATTATATTTCTTAATGAACTGTAACACCATAAATCTCATAAGAAAGTCAGTAACTGTTACTAAAAGGCTCTCCAAATATTTCATGTTTATATGCTAAAAAATCAATCTTTGCAGTTAAATACTTATTTTAGAGTTAAGTTGAGGTCAAGTTTTATATTATATAGAAATCAGTGATTTAAGAAAAATTTGCAATTTTAATACTTTTAAGATTTATAATTTATGGTATTTTTAAAGTTAACACATGATATTGTAACGAATGAGATAGGAGTGAATCTATCCAACAATATAATCATATCTTTAATCTAGAATGTTATAGATCTTTCTCATATTTATAAGTATTTAATTTTTTTTATTTATATTTTATATGAGATTTTAATCTATTTCTATTTTCAACAATAATAAATATGGTGTTATTAATTTTTTTTATCATTATTTTCTAAAGTGAAAATTTATTTGTACCTCTCACCTTATATTGGAACATTGAAAACATAAAATTCAAGCTTTTTTTTTTTTTTTTTCTTTTCTTGGGTTTTATTCTTCTCAAATCATTGTTGAGAACATTACTTTTTTGTACCATGAAGGTTGATTGGATGATTGATCATTTTATAAAATCGAGAGATACCATGACCTCTTTTAAAGGAGTAAATGTAACCTAAATAAATGTCTATAAATATGAAGATGAATTATGACAAAAACAATTATAAAAGAGGAGAATCTAAGTCATAAAAAAATTTAATAAACCTAATTAACAACTAGATAATTGTGATAAAAAAAAAAGATTTATAAATTTTGACTATCTTGGTAAAAAGATAAAATCAAGATAAACTATTATCAAGAGATAACCTTCTTTATCAAGATTTTGTGAACATCATCAATATTAATATGAAGTAAGCATCAACTACCCAAATTCTAATAAAAGAATATCTATTTTTTGTAGTCCAAGAAGACCATACATATTAATCAATTTATTATATTATTATCATAATTTAATAATTATATAAATCACGGCAAAAAAAATCATAATTATAATTAATAATAAAACATTTGAAAAAAGTTTGGATTGTAATGATTTTCTCTCATAAGTTTTAATTTCGTATCTTCATGAGACTTTAGTGTTATTTTTTTCTTTTAATGTTTATTCTGATGTGTTACAAATAATAGAAAGAATTTGAGGTTGTAAAGTAACCTTAAGATGTTAAACTTTGAGACTGATATTTTTACGCGGTCAAATTTTCATTTAAAAAAGGAAAAAAAAAAAAAAAAACTACATACGACAGATATGTTCGGTTGCCGACACTCTCTACATTAACTGCACCATAAATGGGACCTTATTGACCACGGTGTGGTCATTTGCTCGTTAGATCCTCGTAAGTTAGTGAATTTGTTGTCTCACATCATGATATATGACCTAAGATAACAATTTATATAAATTTAAAATTTATTTATGAATGACAAATATTTCTTTCTTATGATTTCTTTAACATACTATATTTTGAGGTGATTAGAAAAAAAAATAAAAAAAATCAGCCATTTAATTATTTTATCTTCATCCATATATGGTTGATTTTCTTGTCTCATCATATTTTATTTTAAATTAGATTTCAATATATCTTTAATTCCAGTGTAAATAACATTATATAACAATTTAAATTTTTTAAATAATCGATAAAATATCTTTTGTATATTTAACGTTTATCTGTTGTGAATTTTAATTGTATAAAATATTATAAACTAGTATACACAACTGAGAAAGTGAAACTTTCCAGTGACTCTAGCAACTAAACATTTTCAACATTTTTCTTTCTCTCGTTCGAAAATCCATCTTGCAAACTAACAAAAATAAAATCATACTGAATTAAAATTATTTTATTTTCTTCCTATTTATCATCTTTATTTTTAAGTTAAATTTTAATATATATATATATATATATATATATATATATATATATATATATAACTTTCAATTTTATATCACAATTATTCTTTGTTATAAATATAAATGCTATCATCTATATGTTTAAAAACATTTACTTATTAGAAGTTTTAATTATAAACGTAATTTTTTATATGATACATAAATTAAAATACTATTTCACATTTTGTTACATTTATTTTATTAGATTTGTATTATTAGATAATCTTAAATCTCATATTAATTGAAAATTATATTTATATATAAAAAGATAAGTTTATTTCAAGATGTTAGTAATACATCATCTAGTTGTTATTAATTAGTCAATACGTCAAGTAGACTAATTAGTTAATTAATGCATCAATATTTCAAATCTCAACTTTAGTTGAAGACTATATTTATAAAAATTTATTTCAAATTATCAATAATCCGTTATTTGTTGGTCATCCATTAGTCAACTTAATTAATGTTATATGAATTACTTGATGAAGCTCAACTAAACTTGTTACTTGTCGACAATCTTATGTGACGAAGACTCGATTAAGCCAATTATATATAATTAGTCTCATTTTATAAAGATGAAACTTAACTAGTTACATGTAATTCGTCACGTAGACTCAATAATTGAAAATTTGGTTATTGAAGCTCAAGTAGAATTAGATTACATATTATCTAATGAAAAGATAGTAGTGACTCAACTATGCTATAGAAGTTCAACTTTTAAAATGTATCGTGTGATATACTCACTGGATTAGTCATCATATTCAACAAATGTTCATTCATGCACAATGTTCAAGTTAAATAAAAGATAAATTTCAACTATGTTATTTACTCTCAAATCAAACATTACGCATTATTAGAGTATATCAAGATTAGTGCAATATAAAATAAAAAAACTTAAAGACATTCTATGTAAGTTTTGACGTTGTTTGTTACTGATTTAAAAATTGTGATAAATTTTGAAAAAATTAAAAAATATATAAAAAATTGTATTAACTAGAATTAACTTTTATCTCATATATCATAAAGACTACTTATGTATAAAAAGAAAGATACTCCTAAAGATAAATTATTATATTTCTCTTTAAGAGTTGATACCTATAATTTTTACTAACTTATGTTTAGAAAGACTCTATATTTAAAAAAAATGGAAATAACTTGATGAAAAAGAATGATATTATAAATTTACCTCTAAAAAATTTAATACTTATTCTTTAAGTTGTCAAAGTGACACCATATAATCATTATAAAAAAAATTGTGAAAATAAATAAATATTGATTGTAATTAGTTATTTATAAACTATATATGCACGTATTAGCTTATTTTACGTAATCATATGTTATATTAGACTTAGTTTAGTAGTTAAAAAAGTGGATGGATGCATTAAAGAGGAAACATATAATTATTTCAAAGTCTTGATCCTCGGGCTGAAGGTGATAAAGAAAGAAAATATTCTTGCAAGTGAGTCGAATTGAATGTTTTTATCTTTCAAAAGATTTTGGATAGAAAAAGAGAGAAGCATCATTTTATACGAAAATAAATATACCTTTGTTCATATTCATTTTATTCTTTCTTTTTATTCCACGTTCAACCAATTAAATGCAATCAAATAATTTTATTTCTTATTAACTTAAAAAAAATCATCTTTTTTTTTCACTTTTCTAAAAAAAACATTATATATAATTTGAAGTGAAAATAGACGTGGCTTGCTTTATTTTTATTTTTTTTATTCACTTTTCACTTAAGTTTATATGTTGAACTTAAGTTTGTCAACATATTATATATCCCATATACCTTTATTTTTTTAAAAGAATTATAAAATGATATAATATTTTTTATTTATAATAATGATATAAATATTTAAAACAAATTAACTCTTTTTATAATTATTTTAAAAATATAATATTTTCACAAATGAAATAATAATGATGAAAATAGAAAATGAAAGGTTAATTATTTGGTTTTTAATTGTAAGATAAATTTTAAACTAATATTACTAATAAATATTAATTATTTGTTTCAATAATAAAAAATAATCAATATAAAATGTTATTAATATTCCGTGTAAAATAATATTTGAGTATAAAAACTAAGAACGATTTTAAGTATTCATGTAGAGTAGAATTTAAGGAGAATGATAGAAAATAGTCAAGGAGATAAGAAAGAAATAGTTATAAAAATTGTTTAAAATGAATTTATTTTTTAATTTCGTAATATATCAATATCAATTACTTTTATTAGTTTCTTTCTCTCATCTAAACATTTAAATGAATGGGTGTATGAAAAATAATATAGTTAAATACTTAATAAAAGAATATAATATAGAAGAAATAGAGATATGTATAAAATGGTAAATAAAATAGGTTAAATATAGTTCAATAATTTTATAATTTAAAAAAAAATTCTCTAACATTAAACCACATAAATTATTTCAAAATTTTCTTCTTTATCTATTTTTTTTAATCAAACAAAAGATAAAATGCCTTGAGAGAAAAAAAATTTTGTCAGTGTAATAATGATTGTTTTCATAATTAAATACGTTGTTTTCATAGTTTTACTTTTTAACACAATATATTTATGTTTTTAACTCATTTAAATTTTTCTTCTTATTTTTCATCAAATATTTTTAAAATTATTTATTATCTTTTTTTCTTTCTTGTTATTTTTTTTAAATTAAAATAATATACACAGAGTTCAATTAAATTGTTTCACAAGTAGTAATAAGTAAACATCTAACATCTTATAATTGTTTTCCATATATTTTAATAAATAATTAATTAATACATTATATTTTCTAATAATAAATAAACTTTACTCAAAATAAAAAATTTCGTATCATTAAAATTAATTTTAATATCATATTAAAAATATAAAATATTTAATTTAATTTTATAAAATTTATACTCATTTGTATTCTATCATATTATTATATATTTTTAGTGGAAAAATTTATTCGACTCTTTTAATATTAATAAAATTTTTCAATTTTTGTTTCCACTGTAAGATTTTACAAGATTGCATAATGTCACACTGGAAAGTTAGTGCTATAAAAATACAATCGTTGGCATTGATTTTTTTTTCTTTTTCTTTTTTACCACTTCTAAAATCCCAGTAAGAAATTTTTCTGTAGTTAAAATTGAAAAATGAAAAAGAATACCATCTTATCAGTATGTGAATATAATCAAATCATGTATGAATGACTTATTTAGTTGTTGTACGTCAATCACAAACTCAGGTTAGAATTGAATCCAATAATTCAAATTTTGGACCAAGCAACCTTTATGTAACCTTTTAATTATTTGTCGGCATAATTTTTTTATCCCTCTCTTTCTTAGATATTATTTCTCTCTCAATTTTTCACTTTACATACGTTTATTAATTTGAAAAAATAAACCACATTCAAAAGTTTTAAATTATTTTTCTTATGTGTTATTTACTAAATAAAAAATGTAGCGAATATAATATAATACTATTTTATTTTCCTAATAGAAAAAAAAAAAACTAGAGCTATTGGAATGATCTTTGATGTATGTTACCCAGTAAATAGAAATAAAAACGGCCTTTTTTATTTAAAATCACTGAAAAAATATTTTTCAATTATAGATTTTCACATTAGTTATAATGTTATTTATTGGAGTTAATATTTTTTTTTCAAAAGTGTGTGTTAATTTTTCTAACAATAAAATTTGTAGTTTTTAGTAAATTCTTTTATTATAGGTTTTTTTTTTTGTTTTATTTTATATAACGGTTAATAATTATGCATATGTTTATTAGAAGATTAAGTGATAAACTTAGACATCTTCATTGTTTGACTATAATACAAGGTCAGTACAAACATTTTTAAATTGTTTCTTCATCTTTAAAATAAATACTAACTATCTATTATAATTTTGAAGAAAAAAAAATCCTATTTCATGATAATAAAATAATGGTTATGAAATTTTAAATAAACAAATATTACAAAATTATAATGATAAAAAGAAAGACTCACTCGTAAAATTACAAAAATGTATTAACTAATTAGTTCCACTTGTTCTCTTCTACTCAACATTCTTCGGCATTGATTTTCGACTTCAATTTTTCCAAAAATATGTGTTTCTGGTGAAAATTTGATTGATTTCGATTTATGGGGAGTTGAGTCCTAATCAAATCTTGACCATGTAGATTCTTTTTATTTAGACTAGCAACTAGTTTTCAATCAAAAGTGCATGAGAATAAAAAATCCTAAAATCTTGAAAAGATGCAAACCACATGACCTAGAGTGCAGAATATCGAATCGAAAGGTAGTGCAGAATATTAAATTGCAGAAAATATAAAGTGCGGAAACCTCAAAAATTGCATTAAGTGTAAATGGCAAGGAATCGAAAATTGCAGAATTGTAAATAAGCAGAAAATCGAACTTTGCAGAAAAATAGATAACCGGAAATCGAAATTGCAAGAAAGAGAATAACAGGAAATCGAAATTGCATAAACGGTAAATGGCAAGATATCGAAAGTATAGAAACTTAAATTGCATCAAAGGAAAATTACATGAACATAAATTACCAAGGAAAATAAAGAAAGCGATAAAGGCAGTCAAGGAAAATGGAAATCCAGATCGCTAGAAACTTCATGATTTCGTCATTCTCCGGTAGACTTTTCACTAACGCTTCTGTTGTCTCTGCCAATTTCCTCTTTTCCTTCATCTTTCGCTCTATTTATAGAGCATCCTTCAAGTAATCTCTTAGGAGCAGTTAACGAAAACTGTTACCACGTCCTGCGTGCACGTCTTTTGCAGTTTTACTTCTAGCTCTACGGTTAAAAAAATGCATTCACGTTCTCATGCATGAGGTAACTGCCCCCTTGACCTTCGACTTCTGTCACCGTTTACCATGTTCTACATGCTCGTCAACTGTTCCTCTCTTTATAACTTTAACTAAAATTTCAATAGTCATGTAGGTTAGCCTTACCCTCGATTTTGATTCCAAATCTCGAGAATTTTGAATTGCTTCTGTTTTCACTTTGTTTCTTAACATTACTTTTGACTCTAATTTCTCGATTCTCTTCAACAAATAGACATTAAATATTCCTCCTTCGATTTTCGGTCCTAATTCTTGATTTATGTGTCCATACTGTTACATGGTCATCAAATGTTTTCCAACTATCTTTTCACTTCATCAGTTTTTAACCAATCATATGGTCTTTGATTTTTCTTTCTTTCGTTTTTCGATTCTTTTAACAATTTCCTACTAACAAAATGCCCCCTTGGAAGAATGTAAATATTTGTATTTATATTCTTTCAACATGATTCCCGCCTTCACATGTTTGGAGGCCCACAATAACTTAGGGTTTAAGGTTTTTGGGGTTTTTAAGGGTTTTAGGGCTTTTCTACTTTATGTCACCTATCACGTCAGTTCTGTTGTCACACTGCACACGCCACATTAATTGCCCTTCGCCTCCGTCGCTTCTAATACCCCAATTAGTTTCCTTTAAACGCTTGTTAACCTTTTTACCCTTATTTTTTCACTACGAACTTCATTCACTCCTCCTTTGCATCTTCGTCTTCTACCTTGCACCTTCGTCTTATACCTTTCGTCCTCATCTGCTCTACCTACTACTGAAATGGCAACCTCATCCAAATCCTCTGACTTTTCCACCCCACCACTTCCCTCGGTGACCGCTAACCTGCTGGAGATTAATAACCAGAAATTTGCTCCAGTTCCTTTAATGGAGGAGGCTTCTCAGAAGATCGTTGAGACGCAGGTACTCATCCCCTATACTGTTGATAATGTTAATTACGCTTTTGGAGGTCCTATCCGCTATTGTGGCGGATCATTTTCCTCTTCCCTTAGCCTCTCAAAGAGTAAAGCTCTTCTTCACAAGTCCGAGGTGCGAATCGACTTTCTAAGCATTGTATCTAAAGTATACCGAAAGGGCCCTCCACAAAAAACCTTTGTATATTAGGTGGTTTGATAAAGTAAAAACCAAGTTTGAGAACCATTGGAGAGATGTGGGGATCTTCGATTTCCTGCATCTGTCTCGATGTGATTTATCTCATTTAGACATGACTATGTTTTTATCAGCTATCCATCTTTGGAATAAAGACTTGCATGCTTTGGAATTACCTTGTGGTCCCCTTTCACCCACCCTCTTTGAAATTGTTGCTATTACCGGATTGAAACCCATATGGGAAAAATGTTTTAAGGGTGCTTTTCCTTCGGATACTTCTTTAAGGTCCAAGATCGATTGGGAATCGAAGGCATATGAACATTTTATCGAAAAGCATTTCGTCGATGACCAATCGATAGCTATAACTGATGAGGAGCATATAGCTTTCCTGGTGTATTGGCTATGTACTCATGTTTTCTGCCCCCGATCCATCCAAATTTCATCCCACCTTTACCACCTTGCCTACCTCCTCCACACTGGCCAGCCTAGAATTTGTTTAGCCAAACTTTTGTTAGCCCATGTCTATACCGCTTTTGATGAGGCCGTCGAGATTTTGAATACCCCCAGGGCCTCGGGAAATTTTTCAGGTCCCATTTGGTTTATCCAATTATGGTTGAACTCGATTTTTGAAAGTATACTCCTCCCAACCTCCACAATCCCCCCAAGTTTAAATTTAGAGGGTGCTCGATTATCTTCTCGACATCCCCGCCATAAATCCGACGAGACCACCTATCGTAATTATCTCAGATTTTTGTTAACTCAATTTCGATTTGAGTCGCATTTGACCCCTTTTTCTGTGCATCTTGGAAAAATCAGTGACCAACTTCGAGGACCAACATGATTTAAATCGAAATTTTCTGCTCTTACTCCGGGGCTGCAGTCAGAGTTGGTCGAAGTATGGAGCAATTATTTGACTCAAGACGTGTTGGTCTCGGGTTTCCAATCAAAGGACCTTCAGCTCATCATCTATTATCCTCAGCTTTTCTCGAGGCAGTTTGGTTTAAGTCAGGCCTTACCATTTTTTCCCCTCGATACCCCCTCAAGGTCCAAACTAAGTGAGTCGACTGTTGGACGGGAGGTCGCCAAATTGTTGCCGAAAAACCCGATGCAATTTTACCCTTATATTTTTTAGTCCAATTATTTATCTACTCTCGGTTTCTCAGATTGGTGGGCCGATTGGTTTTCGAATAATCATGTTGATTTTGATATAGTTCAACAGAAATTGACTGCACATCCTTCTCTCGTATTGCAGGACAAATCGAAGGCGAAGAAAGGTACACACTCCCATTATCTCAAAATATCTCGAATCGAGAATTTTTATCGAGTATGTTACAACCCCTTAAAATTAGAATTGACCTTCTATGATGCTGTTATTTCCTTAGCCAATAAAACAGACACTAATCGATCAAACCACAAAATAATCAATCCTCGAGGAAAAACCCCATTTGAAATGTATTGTCCCGATCACCTTCCCACTTTTCCTACAGCTCCTTTTGGACTAGCCAAACCTCTGACTCATCCTAAATGGGTTCGAGAGTTAAGGTCTTTAAAAGAGACCCTCTATCCAAAACCCAAAAATAAGGAAATCTCGATATCGAAACATTCCTATTTCCCTTACCTAAACCTTCCTCAAATTCTTCTTCCTCCCTGGCTTGTCCATATCGACCGAGTCAAGATTTTGACTCCATCACCTTTTGGTGAGATTTTGCTACTTCTTCTAGGAATATTTTGGTTCTCTTTATATTGCAAGTTAACTGTTTTTCTTTTCTCGACCGTCTCGAAAACTTCTAAGGTTGTCGCCTTTGAGAAGGAGAAGGACTGGGAGTCTTCCGATGAGTCGGATCCATCGGCCTTCACCAGGAAACGCAAGCATTCTACCACTATTTCATCTTCGAAAAAATCGAAGGTTTCTTTTCGATTTCTCATTGTCTTATTTATCCATGTTTCTATGTCTATAGCTGATTCACTTTGGATTCTCATACATATTTCTTTATCATTTATTTTCGATTTCTAATTTCAGAAACAAAAATCGAAGAGTCCTCGATCTGTTCAACCAACTACTATTAATCCATTATCGACGGACTCTAACACGGTCACTAAGACGGGTCAAACAACACCCACTACTCATTCCAGTCAGGTAAGACCCCTTTTTACACACATTTTATATTCCTAGATTTCGATAAGATCCATAACATGATTTTAAATCTCGATATTTTCAGGATCGTCCATCAACGACGATATCGACGAATGTCGATTCTCTACTTCAATCACCAACGCCTATTCCTGAGGTACAACTCTTAAATTTTGTATGTATGTTTATTTGACTTTTTTATACATTTTCCTTTTCTAATATTTGTTTCGATTCACAGCAACCTGAGGCTGTACAGGATCCTCCACCTGCCTCAACATCCCTCGCTCTACTTCCCCCTGGTATTAATTTTTCTTTTACTGTTTAATTCTATTTCATTCTTCTTTAGAATTTTTCGATTCACTCCTTCGAATCATTTTCTTTCCAGTAAATATCCCTGTAGTCCACGTCCAGGATTCTCCTTCCCCAGTTTCCGCAGAGCACTTGGATTCTCCCCCTTTTGCGATGCCATCTGTCGAGTTGCTCTCGGCATCATTGCCTGAGTTAAGCGATCCTGCTCCAGGGAATGTGCCAGAGTATCGAGCTGCCATCGAGGATGACCCTTTCTCGATCCTCGATATTCTGACGTCTGATGAAGCTACCCCTTCAAGCCACTCATCCCAACCACCTGCAACCTCGACTGAGGGAGTGTACCAGCTGAAACAGTGTTTTCGATCTTTCTTCTATTCTTCACCTCTGGAAATTTTGGTGGAATCGCGTGCAAAGAAACAATATTTCCAAGAGATCCTCACTTCCATGGAAGCGTTCCCTGAAGACGCTCTCCCGAGGGGTTTCGATGCGGAAGTCGCGGCAGCCACCGATTTGTTCAACAAAGTCTATGCTGCGAGGAAGAAGAAGCAATCGATCACGACCAAATTAACTGATATTTCCTCCTTCCAGATTGAGAAGTCGAATTTGCTGAAGACTCAGAAGCTCAATCTGGACGAGGCGTTGACGGCGCGAGCTTCGATTGACAGCGAGATCGAACAACTGGAGAAAAGACTAAACCAGCTTAGGTCACAGAAGGAGTTTCTTACTTCAGAGATAGATTCGATCAAGTCCTCTGCGAAGGAAGTGGCATTATCCCTGGGGCAGAGTATGGAGCGAAAACAGAAGATGATCGCCGAAGATAACTCGATTTCCTCTTCCTGGACACAATTGTTAATAGATTTTGATCATCTTAAGGCTCAATACTTGTCTTTGTAAACATTATTCGAATTAATTTTGAATGTTTATTTCTTTTATTCGAGGTTTATATTCTTTCAAGTATTTGCCATTTATCGATAACACTTTCTCTTTGTTATACCAATCGACAATCGAATAAGCATTACTCGATAATACTTTAATAATTTCGAAAGGTCCTTCCCAATTTGGCGACCATTTGCCATGACTCTTACATTTTTTATCCATTGGCAAAATCGTTTTCCACACTAAGTCACCTTCGTTAAACGTTTTCTTTCGAACCCTTTTATTATAGACTCGAGCGATTTGATTCTTTTGTAAAATCATACTATTCAACGCTTGCAATCTTATTTCATCGAGATCATTTAATTCATCATACATCAAGTTCCAATAATCACAACTGGGTAAATCATTTTGCTTTTGTATTCGAGTCGACTCAATATTTATTTCGATGGGTAAAACTGCATCATGTCCATAGACCAATTTATATGGGGTATTTTGTAAAGAATCTTTCGGTGAATTTCGATAGGGCCACAAATTTTGCAATAACGTTTCGTGCCATGTTTTTGGTTTATTACCAACATGTTTTTTTATTAAACCAATAATTACTTTATTAATTGCTTCGACCTGTCCATTTGCCTGAGCATAATATGGGGTTGATGCTAATAACTGAATATCTCTCGATTCGGCATATCTAACCATCTTTTTACCAGTAAAAACCGTCCCTCTATCAGTACTGATAGACTGTGGGATCCCAAATCGATAAACAATATATTCTTCGATGAAATCAATCACATCTTGTTGATCGACATCTTTTAACGGAATTGCTTCTACCCATTTTGAAAAGTAATCAACAACAACAATTATATATCTATGTCCCTTCGATGATTGTGGAAAAATCTGTCCGATTAAATCTATAGCCCAACCCATTTGGGTTTTGCAAATAGTCTATAATCGATTTTCTCCAATCTTGATCATCTAAATCGTCGATCTGTAAAATTTCACTTCCTTGAGATAATTTTTCTTTTATTTGAATCATTTTCTGTAAATTTCTCAGGGATATCTTATACTTAGATGCGATTTGCGCCAAGTCATTGGCTTCTCGATTGAATTCTCGAGGGACATATTCGAATGTTATGTCATCGAACATTCTGCTTAAAGTCATTACTTTTTCTAGATACCCGATCAAATTGGTATTGATACACTTGTATTCTTTACGTACTTGTTTGATTACTAGTTGTGAATCACCTCTTACAATTACATGTCGGGCTTTTAATTCAATCAAAGTCTCGAGACCTATAATCAAAGCTTCGTACTCAGCTTCATTATTCGAGCAAGTGGGTTTGATTTCAAATAATAATTTAGTTGGAACATTACTTGGTGAAATGATAAGAACTCCCACTCCTGATTTATCCGATGTACTTGATCTATCGAAATACATTATCCATTTACTTATTTCAATAAACAGGTTATCAGTTGAATCAACTGTATGATCAGCCATGAAATCGACGATTATTTGTCCTTTTACCGATTTTAAAGATTCAAAGCCCAATGAAAATTCTGTCAAAGCTAAAACCCATTTCCCTATTCGATTATGCATAATAGGTTTTGACAAAAGAAATTTCAAAATATTATTTCTGGAATAAACCATCACATCATGAGGCTTCATTACATACTTGAGTTTTGTACGAGAAATATAAGCATAAACCTAACTTTTCGATATCGTTGTATCGAGTTTCAGCATCATTTAAAATTCTACTTAAATAATAAACAGCACACTCCACACCATTCTTATCTTCCTGTGCTAGTAAACTAGCTATTGTTTGATCTGATGCTGATACGTATAGCTTTAATGACTTGTTTCTCTCTACTGGTATCAGAATCGGAGGATTTGTCAGCATCATTTTGATCTACTCAAAGGCTTCTGGATGTTCCTCTTCCACTTGAATTCTGCTTCTTTTTTCAATTTTAACAAAGACAAAAAAACATAAGTCTTACCAGCCAAGTTAGAAATAAATCGTCTCAAATAATTTATCTTTCCCAAAAATGACTGCAACTGTCTCTTAGTTTTTGGAGCAGAAGTATCTATTATAGCTTTTGCTTTATTTTTATCGATCTCAATCCCTTTTCCATGCACTATGAATCCTAAAAATTCACCAGCAGATACACCAAAAGCACATTTCAAAGGATTCATTTTTAATCCATATTTCCTCATCCTCTCGAAAGATTTTCTCAAATTACTTAAATGTTTATACTTTTCTTTCGATACAACAACAATATCATCTATGTAAACTTGCATAAAATCATTGATCAAATCATGGAAAATTAAATTCATTGCCCTTTGGTATGTTGCCCCAACATTTTTCAATCCAAATGGCATCACTATCCATTCATAAGTACCTAATGCTCCTGGGCATCGAAAAGCTGTTTTAGCTATGTCATTCTCGGACACAAATATTTGATTATATCCTGAATAACCATCTAAAAGACTTAACATTTCATTACCGGCTACTACATCTATTAACATATCGGCTATTGGCATAGGATATTCATCTTTAGGAGTTGCTAAGTTTAAATCTCGATAATCAATACATACTCTCATTTTACCATTCTTTTTAATAACTGGAACAATGTTAGAAATCCAATCGACATACCTGGCAGTTCTGATGAACTTTGCTTTCAGAAGTCTCTCGATCTCTTCTTTGATCTTGCCCATCACCTCAGGTGCAAATCTTCTCGGTGCTTGTTTTACTAGCTTCCTACCTTCTATGATGGGTAGTCTATGTTCGACTAGACTTCGATCCAATCCAGGCATTTCTTCATATTCCCAAGCGAAGCAATCTTTATACTCTTTTAGTAATGAAATCATATCTTTCTTCATTTCTCTCTCGAGATATTTGCTAATATAAGTAGGTTTCCGATCCTCTATACTTCCCAAGTTAATTTCTTCTAATGGATCCTGGGCCTCGACTTTCTTGTGATTCGATGTAATGGATTTTTCAAAACCTAAAGGAGAATTATCATAAATACAATCAAGTATAACTTGATCGCTATTATTTGCTACTACTGTCGAGTGAATCGACTTATTTATTTCTACCTTAATACTACTACTTTCTTGGCCCTTCTTTTCATCTTCATATTTTCTTAATCGGCCAAGAACTCCTCGTAATCTCTATTCATTTTCACTGGCCACTTCGAGGTTGGCCCCCTCTTTGATCATAACAAATCCTTTCTTCTCATTCATTTCTAAGAAACACTCCTTATGCAATTTTGAATTGAAGTCTTCGACAGTCTCGAAGGTGAATGGTTGAGTAAGCGCCAAATTCTGTAGTGCCCGACCAGCCTGGGATATAATGTCACAAACTCATGCTGATCGCCTGGAATCACTTCGAGATGTCCATCTCGATTCCACATAAACAACTTTTGATGAGCCGTAAAAGGTACGACTCCAACTCCATGAATCCACTCCCTGCCAAGTAGTGCATTGAAATTGGCGTGTGATTGGACGACAACAAATACAGTAGGTCTCGAATAAGTGCCCACTTTCACATCTAAGGCAATCATGCCTTCTGAGCTCGATGTTTTTCCACTGAAGTCGGAAATCATGATATTATGCCTGACTAAGTCTTTCAATTCGATGCCAAACCTTTTCAGCATAGTGATTGGCAATATGTTCACCGCTGCACCACCATCGACAAGGACTCTATTCACCATTTGTCTTTGAATCTCGATATTCAGTAATAAAGGCTTCAGATGGAATCTCATCTCCTCAGATGGAGGATCAATAAAAGCAACATCTCTATGGGGTACTTCGCATGATGCTTGTGTTACCCACGTCACTTTTGGTCTCATGTCTTCGGAATAGAAATCACCCTCTCGATCGACATTACTTTGTTCTTGGTACTCCTGATACTCACTAACATATTCCGTGGGTAGTATTGATATTACTCCGATTTGATGTTCATCCCAGCTACCCTCATTTTTATCATCGAAAAAATCTCTTGCATATTGGCTCCCCATTGGTACATTACTCTCTTCAAAGTTCCTGTAATTATTCCAGTAAGGGATCCTTCCTCCTCTTCTCCAGGGTCTTCCTCGGAATCTCCTTTGGAATGTTGAGAATCCAGTATTCGACCCTTCATCATATGAAAGTCTCTCGAAGACATCATTACTTTGCAGTCTGCCCCTTCCTCCTCGAGAAGGATACATCTCTTTCCTAATCCACTGTTTCTGATTTCTACTAGCACCAGAACCAACAGATTTTTGTTGACTTTCCCCTATCGTTGTTTGGGCTGATTGATCTATTTTGTCATTGTCCCTTTTATTTTGATTCTCGATTTTCTTTATCTGTCCCGCTTCTGAAAGCTTTAGCAGCTGATTTGTCAAACACCGCACTGCATCGTGGATATAACGACACATCTTCATCTTTTTCTTTCTTTTTGTTTAAAAACTCGATGAGAGAATCTCCTGATCAAGGATAGATCTCTCTCTCGAATTCTTTCTCGAACTCACTCAGGTCGAATTCCATGTCTTCTTCGGATACATCCATTCTGACATGTTTGGGATCAATGTCTTCAGTAACATCAACCATGCCTACAAAGGTCGAATCCATTACTCGGACATCTTCAGTCATGCCCGTTTGGGACTCGATATACCCTACTTGCACTTCAAATGGACTCGTATCCACTTTCATTGACATCTTCTCGAATTTCAATCTTCCTTGGTCAATCGCATCTTGGATTGTGTTCCTGAAATGTATACAATTATTAGTCCAATGTCCATAAATATTATGAAATTTGCAATATTTTTTACCATTCATTTGTTCTGCAGAAGGCAGTTTATGATCATCACTCATCTTAATCTGTTTGTCTTTTAATAAAATATCAAAGATTTTATCTGCCTTTGTTACATCGAAAGTATACGTTCGATTTGCCATTTTGTCTTTTACTTCATTTTTCTGTAGCAATTTACAGATATATGGAGCTCCTACTTTGAGCTCTGCTATATTTACTTTCTCATTGACAGTTTCTTCAATATCAGTTTTTGTCTTGGGATCTGTCTCATACACATCATTTATATATGTTACTCTTTCTTTCTTCATGGGTTTCTCGAATTTCTTATACCTTTGTTTTTCATATTCGATTTGTTCCACTCTTCTCACTTTATCAGCTAGCTGAGCCATGTCATTCAATGGTAAATTGACTAACTTTTTCCTAATCGAGAATTCTAAGCCTGTGGAGGCCATTCTGACTAATTCATATTCAGGAATTTGAGTGAAGCATCTTGACTTCATTTGTCTAAATCTATTCAAATAATCATCTATGTTTTCATGATTGTATCTCTTTATGTTCATTAAGTCGATGAGACTTACTTGAGTCTCTCCTCTAAAGAATTGCTCATGAAAATTTCTTTCCAGTTGCAACCAATTATATATCGAATTGGGTGGCAACGAAGTAAACCAAGTGAAAGCATTCTTAGTCAATGAACTAAGGAAATATTTCATTTTTAATTCTTCACTCATCGCTAGGTCTCCACATTCGATTTGATATCGAGCTACATGCTCGATAGTGGACTCACCAATTTCTCCATCAAATTTGGTAAATTTAGGTATTTTGTATCCTCGAGGTAATTCTGTCTCGAGAATCGTATTTGGAAAAGAAAAAACAAAATATGGTTGATTGGGTGGCCTTAATTCCACTCCTTGGGGATTCATCCTTTGTCCTAGCATGTGATTATACTGCATGTTATTTTGATTATACGCGTTTTGAAATCCCTCATTCAGATTTCCATACATATCATTCCTCACATGTTGATATTCATTCCCCATATGTTGATCATTGTTTCGATTTCTCCTTAATAAATAAGGGGATTGATATTAGTATTCTGATTGGCATTGTTTTCGACCCTTGTTTGTCGAGGTATTGCCAATGCATCTCCGATACGTGACATTTGGTCTGCTAATATTTCAAAACTAGTGGTAGTGTTTTGCACTAATGGATTCAATACTGTAGTCAACTGCTGTGATAACATGTTAACCATCTCGAAATTGCTCTCATCCATTTGTTGTCTAAGTACTCCTAATGAGTTACTAGAGATTCCAGTACTAGCGTTTTCGATAGTCTCAAAATTGGATCGATGATAATCTCTATCGAATGTGTATCTCCCATGATCCAGATTTGCTCTGTGATCTAGATTTGGAGGTATCTGTTGTGTACCTAAATTCTGCACACTCCCTGAATTCTGGGGGGTTACTAAATTTTGAGTTGCCCCTAAATTTGGAGATACTCCAAAGTTTTGTGGCATGCCTAAAATTTGAAATGTACCTAAGTTTTGGGGCATTCCTAAGTTCAATCTCGAACTTCGTTGTATTGAAGAGGTACAAACCCCATTCATATTATTAAGTGAAAAACCAGGCGGCCTTACGCTCATATACGACCCTGCATATGTTGTTATAGGGTTTCCCATAGTTTGCATATTATTTGATATCGCAGTGCTAGATCCTAGTTGAATATTTGCTAATGTGCCTGAACTTTGTTCATTACTCACAGGTATCGACATACTCGCAGTTGTCGATATTACAGGCATATTCCCATTATGACCTTGCCCCCCAGTGTTTGGTGGATGTGAACCATTCAGAACCTCACTGTTACTCGGATTATTTGGTGGATGATTCATTCTTATCACTCGCCCACTCCTTAATCTCATACACTTTCGAACTAACCAATTTTGTGTTTTTCGACACATGCTACCCCCTACCTGGCGCACCAATTTGTTTCTGGTGAAAATTTGATTGATTTCGATTTATGGGGAGTTGAGTCCTAATCAAATCTTGACCATGTAGATTCTTTTTATTTAGGCTAGCAACTAGTTTTCAATCAAAAGTGCATGAGAATCAAAAATCCTAAAATCTCAAAAAGATGCAAACCACATGACCTAGAGTGCAGAATATCGAATCGAAAGGTAGTGCAGAATATTAAATTGCAGAAAATATAAAGTGCGGAAACCTCAAAAATTGCATTAAGTGTAAATGACAAGGAATCGAAAATTGCAGAATTGTAAATAAGCAGAAAATCGAACTTTGCAGAAAAATAGATAACCGGAAATCGAAATTGCAAGAAAGAGAATAACAGGAAATCGAAATTGCATAAACGATAAATGGCAAGATATCGAAAGTATAGAAACTTAAATTGCATCAAAGGAAAATTACATGAACATAAATTACCAGGGAAAATAAAGAAAGCGATAAAGGCAGTCAATGAAAATGGAAATCCAGATCGCCAGAAACTTCATGATTTCGTCGTTCTCCGGTAGACTTTTCACTAACGCTTCTGTTGTCTCTGCCAATTTCCTCTTTTCCTTCATCTTTCGCTCTATTTATAGAGCATCCTTCAAGTAATCTCTTAGGAGCAGTTAACGAAAATTGTTACCACGTCCTGTGTGCACGTCTTTTGCAGTTTTACTTCTAGCTCTACGGTTAAAAAACTGCATTCACGTTCTCATGCATGAGGTAACTACCCCCTTGACCTTCGACTTCTGCCACCGTTTACCATGTTCTACGTGCTCGTCAACTGTTCCTCTCTTTATAACTTTAACTAAAATTCCGATAGTCATGTAGGTTAGCCTTACCCTCGATTTCGATTCCAAATCTCGAGAATTTTGAGTTGTTTCTGTTTTCACTTTGTTTCTTAACATTACTTTTGACTCTAATTTCTCGATTCTCTTCAACAAATAAACATTAAATATTCCTCCTTCGATTTTTGGTTCTAATTCTCGATTTATGTGTCCATACTGTTACATGGTCATCAAATGTTTTCCAACTATCTTTTCACTTCATCAATTTTTAACCAATCATATGGTCTTTGATTTTTCTTTCTTTCGTTTTTCGATTCTTTTAACAATTTCCTACTAACAATATGTTTATTTGATTTTTGATTAGTCAAACCAAATAAACTAGGAGTGGTAATGTTTTTTTTAAATAAGAATGTAATATGATATAAATAAAAAACTAAAAGTATTTTATAAAAGCTAAAATAAATTAGGTTATTAGATAAAGATAAAATAAAAAAATAGAGATAAAGTGGACGTAATATTTAAAAGTTTAATTTCATTCATTAATATTAATATATGAATAAGTATTAGGTCGTCCCTTTATATTGTATTTGTTTAGTTTCTTATCGAATGATAGAAACTTTGAGAGATGGAACGTTTGAAAAACAATTTTAATATTAGTAATTTATATCTTGGATTACTGGGCATCTTCATTTAAGAGGGTATGAAAAGTGTGGAGAACAATTATAATATTACTTATTTATATCTCACATTCCAATTAAGCATGATTTTCTATTGAATAAGGAGAAATTATTTTCATCAAAGTTGTATCTCTTAATGCTATCTAACTAACGGTTGATAGTCTTAAGTAAAAATATTTTCTATAACTCAAAGAATGGCTTTTGTGGTGATTAAAGGTCATTAGGATTAAAATAAAAGTTTGCATTTTTCTTTTATTTTAAGCATAGTAAAAAGTTGAACTAGATTTTGATAAGAACGTATAAGTTGTAGAAATTGTATTAAATTAAAATAAAAATAAAAGTCAATGTCATGAGATTCTTATAATTATAAATATCTCTTTTTTTACTTAACAAAGGTCACGAGACACAAGAGAAGAGAAATGAGAAATTAATCAAAACTTATATATAATGGTGGTTGATGGAAATAATTTTCTCTTTCCATCTTGGGCCTCCAAAAAATAATTCAAAACATTTTCCACTTTCTCTTAAGAGAGATTTTAATATTAGTTCCCCAATCAAGGAAGTTTCTTATTAGAAGAAGTAGGAGAAAATCCTCCTAAAATTGAACTCAAAGAGAAACAAATGTGACAAACAAATAAGCAAGTCAACTTCTCAATATTCATTCAACTCAAGTTGTTGAAATTACATGCTCAGAAGCTCTTTATATAGATGCTATCTTCCTCCTCACCCTCTCATCTAAAGAATGTAGGATTAAAATCCATGTATAAGAGCTAGGTGTCGAGTTTCATCTCTACTAGGGCTCAAGCCCTACATTGTCTTCTTTTAATTACAATTACATGTATATATAGCCTAATGCTCTCAAATATTGTAACCTATACTTGAAGCTTGTACCTTCTTGAGTGTGTAAAGCTCCTTTGCCCAAGCATGATAAGGAAATAAGTGTTTTCCTTTTTATGGCAGCCAAGGCTTGATCCTTGATCCCTTTCCTTATGATTGTGCTCCTTCAAGTCCCACATAGCTTGCCAAAGGCTTGTATCAAGTGTTTGTTTATATATGTGGGAACTCTTTTAAGTTGTAAACAAATGATAGACTTTGAGGAATAACTTCATATGTCTCCATAGCATGTAGATTACTCCATGTCGACTTACTTTGAATACAATTTATTTAACAAAGAAGAAGAAAATGAATTTTTCGTACATTTTTTCAAGACTTTAGGAAAATAAAAGAGGGGGTGTTTAGATATGAGATACAGAGAAGGAGGGCTCTTGGAGGAGCTTCATCCTCTTCTATTCTCCAAGTCATGATCCTAGAGAAGGACCCAACATTTGTCTTCTTAGATGATCTTCCATCATCCTCCCTTTTAAGAAGGATTTGTCCTCAGATCCAAATCTTCATTATAATTATCCCTCTTAAGAAGGATTTATCCTTAAATCCAGATCTTCATTATAATTGTCAGTCCCTATAAAAGATGATAAATCACAAACATTAAAAGTTGGGCTGACTCCATACTTGAGTGGAAGATCTAACCTATATGCATTGTCACTTATTTTCTAAAGGAGTTGAAATGGACCATGTCCTCGTGGACTGAGTTTTAATTTCCTCTGAGAATTTTTTTTTTCCTTTATTAAACGTAACCAAAACCAATCTCCTTCCTTAATAAATATTTTCTTTCTCTCCTTGTTGTTGTATTTTGCATATTTTTAAGTTTTGTGTTCAATATGTTCTTTAGCCTTCTCATAATTCTTTTTAACAAACTCAACCTTGGACATTCCTTACTTATCAAAATAGAAAGTTATGTCTAGAAGCGGAAGTAAGTCGAAAGGGGTAAGAGGGTTAAAAAAATAAACAACCTTAAAGGAAGAAAGATTACTAGTCTTATGGACTACTTTGTTGTAAGAAAATTATTTAAGGAAGATGTTCATCCTAACACTTGTTGTTGCTATTTAAAATAACCCTTAACAAAGTGGGCAAAGATTTGTTTACTACCTTGGTTTGCTCATCAGTTTGAGGATGACACTTGGTAGAAAATAGAAGTTTTGTTCTTAGTCTCTCCAATAGTGTCCTCTAGAAGTTACATAAGAACTTGACACCATTATTAGTCATTATAGTCTTGTACAAACCATGCAATCTGACAACTTCTTTAAGGAATAGTCTTACAGTATAACTAGCATCATTTATTTTGTGTCGGGGGATAAAGTGAGTCATCTTACTAAAATGGTCCACTACTACAAATATATAATCATAACCCCTTTGAATTCGTGGAATACCAAGCAAAAAATCCATACTAACTCAAGGGGTGCTTGTTATATGGAAGGGTGTGTAGAGTCCATGAGACATTACCTTAGACTTAGTTTGTAAACAAACTATGCATCTAGAGCAAAACCTCTGAACATCTACACTTATATGAGGCCAATGAAATTTATTTTATAAGAAACTTAGAGTTTTATCAAGTCAAAAATGGCCTATGAGTCCTCTCTCATGACTCTCTTGCACAAGAAGCTTCCTAATGGGTCCTTGAGGTATACAAAGTTTTCCAAGTTTATATAAATATCCTTCAAAAACATAGAGCATATCTGAAGGCTTATTGAGACATGATGTATTAATGGATGAGAGATAAATGTAATGCTCATACAATTCCTTTAAGTTATCAAATCCTAATATCTGTGAGCCCAAATAAATGAGTAATGTGTCTCTCCAAGATAGCATCAACTACAATGTTACTCTTTCCTTGTTTGCATTTGATAACATAATGAATTGTTTTAAGAACTCTACCCATTTAGCATGCCTTTTATTTTTTATCCTATCCTCGCAAATATTTAAGTGACTCATGATCAGTATGAATGATAAACTCTTTAGTCACTAAGTAATGTTCTCATGTTTTAAGGGTCCTAATTAGATCATAAAACTCTTTGTCATAGGTGGGATAATTCAAGGTAGTTCCACAAGGTTTTTCACTAAAATAGGCTATAGGATGCTCACAATAAAGTAACATAACACCTATGTCAATTCCCGATGCATCACATTCTAGGTCAAAGGTTTTAAAAAAGTTTGGAAGAACTAGAACGGGTGTATTGGTTAATTTATTTTTAAGATTTTGAAAGACTTTTCTTATTTTTCACCACAAATAAAAGGTACATCTTTTTTAACAAGTTCTTTAAGAAGTGCAACTATGGTAGAGAAGTCTTTAATACAAAAATTAGCATACTCATAAAAGTTACGAACTTCTCCTACATTTTTAGGGGTGGATCATTCTTGGATAGCCTTTATTTTCTTAAGGTCAAGATACATATCATCTTTCCTAACTAAGAATTATAAAAAATATCATTTTCTTGACAAAAGGTACATTTTTTCTAAGTTGGAAAAGAGGTGGCTTACTCGGAGAATAATTAAGACTAGTCTAAGATGACTTAAATGTTCATCTAGATTCCTACTATATATTAAGATGTCATCAAAATAAACAACTACAAATTTTCCTATGCAATCTCTAAGGACATGGTTCATCAACCTCACAAAAGTGCTAGGGGTGTTGGTCAACCAAAAGACATGACTAACCATTCATACAATTTAAACTTGGTTTTGAAAACAATCTTCAATTCATCTCCTTCTCTAATCCTAATTTAGTGCTAACCATTTTTAAGATCAACTTTTGAAAATATTTTAGTCTCATGCAACTCATCTAGCATACCATCTAGTCTAGGGATAAGGTGACAATATTTTATAGTGATGTTGATAACCCTACATTCGACACATATTCTCCAAGATCCATCTTTATGGGTACCAATAATATCGAGATAATACAAGTACTAAGGCTTTTCTATACCCAACCCTTCTTCAACCTAGTTATGACCTTTTCCAAACAAAATGACTAAGTGTTTGCATGGGCTTGTGATTGGATTACCTAGAATTATTGCAGAACTTAGGTTTTATATGAGTTATAGTAGATAGATTAACCAAATTTACTCACTTTATTCAAATCAACATCAAGTACTCTATATAGAGATTGACATATCTCTATGTAAAGGATATTATTGGATTACATAGTGTATCTTCTAGCATAGTTTATGTTAGAGATCTTAGATGTATTCCAAGTTTTGGAAGAGTTGCATAAATTCTTAGGAATTAAGCTTAGATTGAGTTTAACCATTATTCTCAATTAAATTGTCACTCAATTATTAAAAGATTTATTGAGAACTTATGTTTTAGAATAAGGGTAGCTAGAATAATTTCATGTCTTTAGTAGAGTTCACTTATAATAATAGTTATTATTTCGGTCTTGAGATGACAACCTATGAAGCTTTGTATAGGAAAAGGTGTAAGACACCCTTTTATTAGTTTAAACATGGTGATAATTTTTTTTAAGGCTTAACTTTATACAAGAGACAATAAAGAAATTTAAGAAGATCCAAGAGATAACGAGAATAGTTTAGAGTAGACAAAAAAGTTATATCCATAAAGAGAGAAAATACCTATAATTTAAAAAAAGAAATCATGTATTTTTAAGAATTATTCCATAAACTTGAGTCCATATAGCCTTAAAGTTCTAAAGACTTAGATGGTGTTTCATTATTCCTTATCAAATCTTATAAAGAGTAGTGAGATAGTTAAACTGAATTACGTTGTTTTCTAATTTATTATACATCTATTTTAAATTATTTTAAAGTTTGTTACTATTCAAAACATGTAAAAAATAATACTTAAGAATATTTTATTTTAAAATCTTATTTTGATAAGTTTTATTTGAAAAAAAAATTAATGTGTAAATTTTTTTTACCTTTATTTTATTTTTTAATAAAGAAAAAATATTTTAAGTTAGAAGATATCCCAGTTCCCCCTGAATTTATAAACTTTCTTAGAATATTCTTTAAAAATTGAAAATAACTTACCCATTTTAAACAGGTAGTTAGACTCGTTGTATCCTCCTTTCCTTCTAACCCTTCAAACTTGAATTCCAACGAAATATCAAAACTTAATTTTTAAAGAGAGCGTAAAAATCGTTATTTTAATGAAAGAAACAATTTATAAAAAATAAATAATTTAAATTTTATTTATTGAGTTCTGAAATCAACTAAATATATTTATCTTATAACAATATGTTAAAGTATAATATCAATTATATTTTATTTTGGATTTCATTCCAACATTTAATAGTTTTATTTTAATTTCAATTTATTTTTCTTCCATGTACAGTTTGCTTTAAATAAAAATTATTTCAATTAGTTTTATATAAATAATTTAATATGTCTAACGAAATTAGGTATTTTTAAATTTTAATATCTAATATTTATACTAACAATTAGGAATTATATTATTAATAATAATATAAATAAATTACACAATTAATGTAGAATAGATATTACAAATGAATGCTACAACATTATTATTGATTATATTATAATATATTAAATAGATATTGTAAAATTATTTTTAGTAATTTTTAAACATTTAATAATTAATTATTTTAAAAAGTATGAATTTTTAACTTTCTATTGTTTAAATTCAAATTTTTATATTAATTATTAAATATTAATTAATATCTTTTTTATATGAATATTAATTATAAAATAGATATTAATGGCATTAACAATTTGGAATAAGTAGAATTTATATTTATTTAGATAATTATACTTTTTAATATTAATAAGAACAGTTTCAAAGTTATTTATATATTTAAATAATTAAAATTTACATTTACATTATTTATTGTTTTAAAAATAAGAAATATTAACTTCAAAATTTAATAACTTCAAACGTAAAAAAAAAATTACAAATACCATCTGGAATTAGATCCTCGTAAATCTAATTATGATCGGTTTTATGGTACATAAAAATAAAATAAACACAAATTCAATTTTTAAGGTTAAACTCGATATATAAACAATAAATAGATTTAGTTTTATAAATAAATAAAAAATCTATTTGGAGAATTTTTATTTTTTATTTTTTGAAAATTTTATGCTAAGAAATTTAGTTGTTATGTTTTCATGCTGATAGGATAATTTTGGTGTTGTGTTCAGACAATATTTTTTTGTCTGTACTTAATATTTTGGTTCTCTTGTACTTTGCCTAATTTTTTTCTCTATCCTACTTACTATTATTCTTCTCTTGTACTTTGCCTAATTCCTCTCTCTCTCTCACTGCTTTTAACTTTCTTCTATTCTGTTTTGCTCTCTCCTTATCATAGTTGTTATTTTTAACCTCTCCGTACAGTAATTTTTATTTCTCATCACTATGCTATGCATATTTTGTATTATAATTTTTATATTATTATGTTTATTATATTTAATTGTTTTTATAAGGTCCAAGACTCTCGTTCCCTCCATTAAATGTTTTATGATCTTTTACGTGATAAATTATCATCTTTTAAATCATATTTCAATCTTTTACAGTGTGTCAGAATGTAGACATGAAGTATCGAACCACCTTATTTTCTAAGTTTGTTTTTTTATCTTTATTTTTCCCGTGTATGCTTTCGTAGATGAAGATTTATTTTCCCCACCCAACAACATATTTATTATAAAGCAGCAGTCAACAAGTTCGAATATATAAGATTAGGGAGGACAAAATAATTTTTTTTAATAATAATTTTAACAAAATTAGGGGATATACCGGTACATTCTTGTGTATATATATAGGTCGATCATTGATGATGCCAATAAAATTATAATATTAATAACAATTAAATATGCATCAATTAGAATCACATGATACATTTGGATATATAAATAAAATGAATGATGTATATAAATTATTTATAATTATATTCATTAATTATAAGAGCAATCAATATTTGGGCGATCCATAAATACCTTATAATAATGAATTTCAATAAACTCATAAATCAATTAATATATACATAATTTTGCATCATTAATTTTATGGGTAATTGATATGAATTATCATTAATTTAAAATTAAATAACATTAAAATTTTGACCACTTTATAGACTAACAAAATTCACTATATGCTTGGTTCAAATAAATACATGTCTTTCATTACTATTAATCATTCATACCATTTTCTTTAATTTCATTTTAAATATATACCACATCGGTAATAAATAATTTATTGTGATTTTGCGCAAAACAAAATCACAAATTTATTAAAACTTTAATTTTAATGAAGAAATATTCTAACAAAAATTATTATCAATTATAAATGATAAAGATTTCTCTATCAAAATATTCCTCAACATCAAAAGAGACCGTTTTTATGGAATGTTATTTGCATACATAGTAATGAGGATTATACAATTAAAGTAATGAGACAATAATATTTCTGTAGGCCACAAAATAATTATACCTCGTTTATAAAAGTTTGTGTTCATAATTTCGTTATTTCATGCTCATTATACAGTAAATAGAAACAAAATACATGAATTCTGATCAAGCAATCCCAGAATAATTTTGAATGAAACTCAATAAAATTCATAAATTCTCAAATTTCTTAAATAGGATTTTATAAACAAAATCTCTAAATTTCATTATTAGGGTTAGGAAAAATATAAATTGAAAAAAACATTATAAAAGGAGAATCACACAATTTCACAACAAGACTATGATACCATATGTAAAATCATGGTTTTTCTATTAACTATATAAAATAAGAACCAAACAAGATCTTAAAATCAACGGGAGAAAGAAGATGTGTATCTTTTTCCATAATACAAATTCTCGTAAGTGTTCTTCACTGCTTCATAAAATATAGTTGACAGCGTCTATATGCTCTCAGTTTTCTTTTGTTTTTTTACACATACAATCATTCTTTCACAATTATTATGACTTTTTTTTTCCTCATTTGGTTCCTTTCACTATTACACTGTTTTCTTTTATAAACATTGTTATGGTATCAAAACTTTTTTGTGAAGAGCTCGTGTGTATTACTTTGATCCTCTTGCCTCTTTTTTTTTTTTTTCTTTTTTTCTGTCTTTTTGTTTCTTTGTCCTTTCTTGTGTTTCTTTCTTTGTTGAATTCATGGCAAAAAAAGTCTTCACCCAAGACTTTTCAGCAACAGCACTTGTCTTTCCTATTCTTGATGCAACTAATTATTATTTATGAAGTTAGTCCATGCTTATTACAAACTACAATTTATCACTTTTATTAAATAAAATTAGGATGAGAACAAACTTTCACTCCCTTCACTTCTTGTTTTATGTTCTTTCATTTTTGATGAATGAAAAATAGATAAAATATTTTTTATATCAAGAAGGGGACATTATTTTTACCTTAGTGATATTAACTCCTTTAAAAATATTATTTTCTTTTATTTTACGTTATTTGCTTTTATTTTATCTATTTACCATTTAAAATTTTATTATTTATTCATTTATTTTCTCTCTTAACTATACATTACCGCCGGTTTTAAAGTAACGTTAAGAAAATGTTTAGAAATCTTATTTTTCTAGTCTTGACATCTGTATATTTTTATATTTGATTTGTACACAAATGAATCTTTTGATTTTAATTCCACTACGTTATGATAAATGGTTAAGTTTTTGTTTATTTTAAAACTCTAAATCATGTTAAAAATTATTTTAATGAATTAAGAAAAAGATTATATAATTTATTCTCTAATTTTTATATAGAGAAAAAACACTATATAAACTATTTATTTTTCTTGGACCAAATAATGAATCCATTCTTCTTGTGCGTTACTTGTACTAGAAAATCAATTTTAGTAATGATAATTATTTTCAAACAAATAATATAATTAATGGACAACTTAAAATCACAACACTATATAATATGATGTAATCTTATTTTAAATTGTTTAATTTCATACAATATTTTTCTTTGAAAATGACTAAATGTTATGTTATTACAAAACTAAGTGATAGCACCTGTATACGTGTGTGAAAGTATAACCTCATTCTTTTAAACAGTATTTATGCATAATATATTACACACTCTCTTCTTAATTTTAATATAATTTCCTTTTAAACAGTAACTTTTTATTATTTATTTTTTATAATCTAATAATCTATAATAATAATAATAATAATTTAGTTTTATTTTTTTAATTTTAAAGAATAATTTTACAGATTGATTTTAAAATATCATTTCCAAAAATAAATTAAAAAAATGTTTTTTTTAATAATTCAATGGTATATATGATCATAAAGCTAAAAAAATAATTTAAATAATTGTATAATGATGAAAATAAATAATTTAATATAAAAATTGATAAAATTATTAATACTCAGTAATAAAAATAAAAAACTAAAATATAAATATATCTTTTAATTTTTTATTATCATATAAAAATTTATAAATATTTATTATATAATGTAATGTGTGATTGATTGATAATATAAAATGATTCACTCCTGAAGTAAATTAGTTAAAAGAAGATAAAATAACGTTAAAAAGGAGAAGGAATTAAAACAATTTCATTAAATTTTACTAATGTGTGTAATGATGTCTGCTTGTTTATATAATATAAATTAAAAAAAAGAAAAGATGGTTGTCTCTATAGTTCGTAACGCCTCTCCTTCTTCAACCTTCATGCATTACAATTCTCATTCCCATTCTCACCCATTTAAACCCCAACTCACACCATTTCTCTTTCAGTACTCTTCTCTCTCTTTCTCACACACATTTTTTTTTCTTGAGGTGTTCCCTGTGGTGGTAGCTACCATTAACAACTAATAAGGACACCATGGTTGTTCTTTCGAACCAATCTGCGCTGAACGAGTTATTTCTCGTCAAGACATGCAACCCCTCCACCATCTTCACTGAGGTTCCTGTGGTTGATCTCACACACCCTGATGCCAAGACAATCATGGTGAAGGCCTGCGAAGAGCTTGGTCTGTTCAAGGTGGTCAACCATGGCGTTCCGTTGGAGGTGATAACCCGTTTGGAGAATGAAGCGCTCAAGTTCTTCAAGCAAAGCCAGTCCCAGAAAGACAAGGCTAGTCCTCCTGACCCTTACGGCTATGGAAGCAAGAAAATTGGTACAAACGGTGACATGGGTTGGGTTGAGTACCTCCTGCTAAGCACCAACCCTGATATTGTCTCCCTCAAAACACATCAACTTTTTCACCAAAACCCGCAAGTTTTCAGGTAACTCATAAAGCGTTTTAGAGCAGAGTCCCCTGGTTTTTCTGTTTTTTTGTTTTTTTTCTTCCCTCTACTTTTATTATATGTCAAGGTTTTAAAATGTGTGACTGCAATTTTGGCTGCACTCTGTGTATAGCATCACCACCTTAATTGCCACTGCATTGATTGTATTTAATGATAAACATTTTTATCACGGTCATACTAGCGGTTTCATCCTGATATTTGACCAATAGGACTGATGTGACGTGATTACCGTTTCATTGATAAATGAGTTTGATATGATCATAATAATGGTTGTTTTATCGTTATTTTTGATGAATAAGTCTAATATAATCACAGTTACAGTTTTATCAATACAGTTGTATCGTGATTTTCAATAAATGAATTTGCTGTTACCATAACCACGTTATGATGGTTATGTTTGATTGTGGTTGGAAGGTGGTGTGTGGAGGAATACATAGGGGAAGTGAAGAAGATGTGCTGTGAAGTGTTGGAGAAAATGGCTGATGGGTTGGGGATGATAGCTGAAGGCAGGAATGTGTTTAGCAGGATGATAAGGGAGGAGAGAAGCGATAGCTGCTTCAGGGTGAACAGGTACCCTCCATGTCCAGAGCTGAAAGAGGAAGGTGCACTGAGTGGACGAAATTTGATTGGGTTTGGAGAGCACACAGATCCACAGATAATATCTGTCCTCAGATCCAACAACACATCAGGACTGCAAATCTGTCTCCCAGATGGGACTTGGGCTTCAATCCCTCCTGACCACTCCTCCTTTTTCGTCAATGTTGGTGACCTCCTGCAGGTACCTCCAAACTAAACAAACCCTCTTTCTTCTTTTCTTTTTTAACTGAAGATAAAAACAAAAGGGTAGGATTAATCAGAACAAAAGAAAAGAAAACGTGGAAGAATAACATCAGAAAGTAATTCCATTCTTATAATTTCTAAGAAACTGATAACTGATAGAAGAGAAGACGCATATATATATATATAGAGAGAGAGATAGATAGAGTTTGCGTTTGTGTGTCCTGTCGAATAAAATTATTATCTGATAAGATGATGAATGTGGAGGAAGATATTTATATATTAATTAAATACTTTTTTCATCATATTGTTAGGATAGTTATAATGTATGTAAAATCAACATTATAGAAACGTGTACATAAATTATAATTTCAACACTTATAATGTAATATAATTCAAATAAAATATCAATTTACAAGAAAAAAGTTCATTTTTATATTAATTGTTTTGGACCAAACGGATCGTGTCCTCATAAACTGCCATCAATTAATTTGTTTTTCTCCCATTTTACCTCAGCATTCATGGATATATGCTATTTTATATATATGAACTACCTAAGTATATTATTAAATTGGTAAGGGAAATGATGTAGGTACCTAAACTTTGTTAGATGAAAGTTGAAGAGAATGATGCAAGCATGATAATGTATGAATTTATGAATTTGTAAATCGCAGGTTATGACGAATGGGAGGTTTAAAAGTGTTAAGCACAGGGTATTGGCTAACTCAAGCATGTCAAGGTTGTCAATGATCTACTTCGGAGGACCACCATTGAACGAAAAGATTGCTCCTTTACCTTCACTGCTGTCAAGGGAAGAAGAGAGTTTGTACAGAGAGTTGACATGGCGGGAATACAAGAATGCTGCATACAAGTCAAGGCTCTCTGATAACAGGATCACTCTCTTTCAGAAATCTGCAGATCACGGTCACAAATCTTCAGACACTTAGACTCTACTCTTTACTATTATTTGCTTCCTTCTTTCCCTTTAGATACATCATTTTATACTATTATATGCTATATAATAAACTTTAATTTCCTTTGCCACCCAATTTAGTATGATTTTTTTTTTTTTTAACTGCAAGTATTGATCACCGAGAGCAGTTTAATTTTTGTGTCTTTTTGTTAATATAAAAATGTATTATTAAATCAGAGAATAATGATAGGATAAGAAAAATTTTAATAAAGGAATAAAAGAATTACAATAGCAGTGTTCCATAACATAACATAATTCATATCAAAACGTGTGTTTACGATTTTTTGTTTTGGCGTCTGAGAGCGCAAGACACATAATTAGGTGCATGATGTTTTGTATATATCAGTAAGGAGTTTTATGCTTAAATAAATGAACAATTCTTGCCCTAAATGCCTTGTTAGTTTAGAAACTCAATTATATAGCGATAACCGTTTACTTGAAAAATGGTGCAAGAAAAAGTTGAATTATGAAGCTAAAAAGTTCAGGATTAAGCAAGTAAGCCAGCTATATATATCATTCACACAAAGCACTCGTTATTTAACATTGTATCATCATATTTAAATAAAATAATGTATTATAGCTTTTTTAAATAACTATTATATGTATAATTTCAAAATTTCTCGTATTTTATACATAAAATACAAATCATAAACTAATATTCAAGATATGTAATATTAATAGTATGATTGATTTTTGTTAATAATCTAAAATTGTAATTGATTGTTTATTTTTAATCAATTTTCAATTATATTTTTATCCAAATACTTCTAATATAAAATATTTTAGCACCAAAATTAACAAATAATAATTGTGGCTACCAATTAAACCTATCATGACAATGTTAAGATGTCGTGTCAGCATTAAGTCTTTTGCAAACATTTTTATATTGAATTTGTAGTCCTATAAGAACTTTATAAAATTCCATTCTAACAAAAAGATTGTTAAGATTTGTGGTTTAACTCAAGTCACATGAAATTTGTCACAGAAAAATATACTATCAAATCGGGTAAATATATATATATATATATATATATATATATATATATATATATAAAATTAAACCTATTATAATTAGTTACTAATTTAATTTTAATTATTTTAATTGCATAAGATTAAATGAGTATATATTTCTTGTGTCTACAATCTCTCCGGGCTACACTTTATAGATGTTTTAGGAAAACAAGTTTTTCCAAATTAATTATCGTTTTACAAAATTAATCATTCATTAAACATATTTTTTTAGGACAACTCTTTCAAAAGTAAACCGGGTATTTAATTAGAAATATAAAATAACTAAATTATTATATTTGGATAAATTTAAATTCTTTTATACACTTCAAAACCTTAAATGTGTCTTTCTCTAATCTCATGAAATACGATACATTTTTAATAGACGGAAGGCGTAATTGGGTGGACCAAAAACGAAGAAAGAGATAAAAAAAAAAAAAAAGAAAAAAAGAGAAGAGACGATGAATAACGTAATAGAAAAGAAAAATAATATATAAATTTAAAGTTGAGAAATATCAAAATGTTTAGTTGTCAATTCGTGAAAAACTATGAAAATGAGGTTATGATTTAGCCGACAGAACATTTGTTCTCATAAGTCAACAAAAGAAGAAGCTTCTGATAACAAGAACCACAAAAAAGATATTATAAGAGAGATGAAGAGGGGGTCAGAGACACATAACATAAAAGACATAAAGTAAATACTTTTATCGTTTAAAAATGGTTAAAAATGTTAACGGCTATTACTATTTAAATTTAAAATGCTTGCAGATTTACATAGATTATTAACAAAATCTAAATTCTTCAGAAAGAAAATTATATATTGGTAAGATGTATTATACATATTTCAATTAATGGCCTTTTACATCCTTATTTCATGACAGAATTATTAAGAACAACTTTTAATCAGTAATTATCGTGATTCATTTAATTAAAACTGTATAGATATTATGATCAAATATTTTTTTTTGTTTAATATGAGTTTTTTTTTCGTATCAACTTTTACAAAAATATGGTAGTACTTTTAAAATTAATATTTTTTATTTTATGACGTAATATATATATATATATATATATATATATATATATATATATATTCTAGGATTTAATTTTTCTTGTGTGCATGTGGAATTTTTCATTAAACGATGATCAACACGATTTTAAGGATATTTTCAATGATATTTTTCAGTTAAGAATTTTGGTGTTTTATGTGTGATTAAGGTTAGTGAAATATAACTCTATTTTTATTGAAATTGAAATTGAAATTATTTTTTATATTCAATTATGATAATTATGAATGTCTGTATTAAATTGTTGTTAAATATTTAAATAAAATAAAATAGAAGAGAAACAACCAAATAAAAAAAATGTTTTGAGAAAACAAATAAAAAAGAAAAACAATTAGAAAGAAGTCTACTCACCATCATTGCCAAAAAAACCTAAAAAAATAATTATAAATCTCACAAATGATTATTAAGGGTGAGAAAATAAATCATCTCAAAATACAAATATAAATTTACATTAATTATAAATTTTAATACTTTTTATTAATATCAAAATTTTAATAGAAATAAAAAATTAAAATAACAACAAACGAAGTACATGTTCCGATTTATTTGAATTTTTTAATATGAATATTCTGTAATGTTGTGATTTGATCTTTATTGGGTGAGATTTTGTGAAGTCATAATTGTTGTGTTTTTGATACTATTTTTTTCATGTGAAGTAAGATATCCTTTGTGTCCAGAAATAAAAATGTTTGGTCCATTACAGTGGTCGTGCCATAAGGGGATATAAGATGAAACAGAAAGGTCAAATGCATTAAAAGAAGGTGATGACTAATGGACAAAAAATCAATCATAAACTGTGTCAGAACCTGTTGGACAACGGTTGTGAATCATTCATCATTTCATCGTTTCAGAAAAGTATGCCTTAAAATATGATTATACCACAAATGTCAAACTAGTAAAGTTGTAATTAAGCTTCAAATTAAACAGTTAAGATGAGAATAAAATCATTGCACAAAATAAAAGGGTTTGGAGATACGAGTCAAAAAGCTGCAATAACACATATTCTAGTTACCACGGTAAGGTAATACATATTATCATAATCACATAAATTAAATATAAAATTTAAACGTAATATAGTTTTATTTTGTTTTTATTTTTAAAAATTTAAATCAAACTAAATTAATATTTTATAATTTAATTTTAACAATTTTCTATTTTTGCTATTTTAAAATAGTTAAATATATTATAATGAAATCATTTTTAAATAAAAAATATATCTTAAAATTTTTCTTCATAATTAGTTATAATACTTATAATTTTAATTTACTTTCATATATTTTTATATTTAATTTAAATAATGATAATAATATATATTTTAAATTATAAAAAATAATTTATTTACTCATAATAGGTGTTATATTATATTTTAATTTTAGTAATATATATTATAATTAATTTAAGATTATTATTGATTATTAAATCAAAAATTGATTTTAAAAATTTCAAATCTAAAAAATAAAATAAAATAAAAAATTATCTTTTATTAATTTTAATTTTAACATCAATGGAGATCAAATAATGAGAAGATCTCATTGGATATAAATTATTGATGAGATCTTATATATATATATATATATATATATATATATATATATATATATATATATATATATATATATATATATACATATATAATTTATATCTAAATTTGGTCATCATTTATACTCTAATAATCGTTTTCTTAAATATAGCTTGCTTCCACATAACATGTTTAGTTATCATAACCAATGTACTCTTACAAACTTTTATCACCATTAATACACAAATGTCATTTATCTCCACGCGACATGATTCTAATAGTTCCAAAAAATCGTATGAGTTAAAATTGTAAGTGGTATAAAAATAAAAATTAAAATTAAAATTAAAATAATATGATTGGGAAAAAAAAATCAAAATATTAGAGTTTAAATGAGTTGAAGTTGTATGTTATATAAAAATGCAAAAGTTGAAATATATATATACAAAGAAATTATCCATAAAAACTTAAAAAAGTAACATGCAACAATAAAAGAAAGAGTGACTAAGACTAGGACTAGGGTACCCAATAATTTAGAGAAAGACAAAATACACATAACTAGGTTATTCATCCTCCCACATGTGAGAAAAATAAGTCATCATGGCATATTATCTAAATCTTAATCACATCTAATTATAATATTCTACATCAACATCAACATGCCTTTTATCAAAGATAATTTTGTTTTTACCACAAACCATATCACCATCTAGAGTAGGGTGGGTACAAATCCATGAACCATCCGAAATTGACTAATCCCAAAGGGTAAACCATGATATTGCTCGTTTCCTGAATTGAAATATCTTCGGATATAAATGTTTTATTTGTTTAAAGAAAGGGGAAAAAATTGTAAATGTAGATTATTGATGAATATTATTGGGAGTGTTTTCCATAAAGGAAAATATTAAAAAAAAAAACTAAACCAATTAAATTATTATTATTCTAAAAAAAAAAAACTCTGGTACCAAACACTCTAAAAAACATATATTTTAAAAAAAATAGTAAAAAAATAACGACTAAATTTTGGACAATTTTCTCCAAATATTATTAATACACACTACTGTAAATATAATTAACAACGACGATTAAAAACGACTGATTTAATTAACTTATCATAAGGTTTTTTATAATGATTGTAAACCATTAGAAGGGTTGTGACGAGATGAATTCCTTGAGATTTGTCTAGGTTTTTCAACTTGTCCAAAAGAATAGTGGTAATTAACTTATTAAGGAACAAACTTGACTCAAAATTTGCTTCATATAAAAATGATTATAAAATTTGTTATGTGTTGGGGAAGTTATTGAAGTTCATATATTGGGGAGTTGTGTTTTGTAGACAAATTAAGAACCCAAAATGTCTGGGAAATGGAATGTCTAAAAGATTAGGTGGGGTAGCAAGTATTTGCAGTTATACGAACAACATAGTCGATGAAGGAATTTTGGCAGAGTAAAAAGGAAACATACTTTCGGAGAGAGAGAAAGTGAGGTCTCAGTAAAGATTGTGGTGGGGGCTTAATTGATGCGTTAATTCATAGATTAGTAGTAAGATTCTTCTGGGAGTACAGAAATGATGAAAACAATATCTGTTTTGTTGGTTTTGAATTCTCAGGAAGCAAGTGCCTGTGTCAATTGGCTTATTCAAAAAATAATTAATGCTTACAGGTTTTTAACACAATTTTCTAAACCAATATTAATTGCTTTATGATAGACATTTATGGAGGGTTAGACAGGATAATGATTATTAAAAACGGATTGGTAATCAAATCCAACGTTTACCAAGATTTAACAGAAATTAAATTGGGTTTAACAAGATTTAATAAAATAATATATTTTAATAATATAATAATATATTAACTTTAAAATAAATTTATCACATCTTAATAATAATTTTAATATAATATACATATTATTTGAAAAAATATTATATAATAATAAGAATAATTTGGAAAATACATTAAGAAAAATAATAAAATAAATATATCATCAAATATCTGAAATACAGAACAACAAGACAAAAAATTGTCGTTCTACCTAAATTTAAAATAATTAGGAGAAAAAAACTATAATGAACTTGAAAACAATTAGAAAAAAAAATTACATCTAACTTAATTAAGGAAAAAAAATTATATTATATTTTCTATTGTATCTAATTTCAAATTTTATATTATTTATTTTATTTCAAAACATGATTATGAAATTTAAGGATAATTCATTGTCCACTCGTTAAATTAATTTTTAAATTAAAAAATTGTGATTCTTATATTATTATATTTCTATGAATGATTATAGTAATGATAATAATAAATAATAATAATAACAAAGACAACAGATAATAATTAACGATAATTATGACAGTTATAAGAATAAAAATAATAAATAAAAAAAGAATATCATTTTCATTATAAAAAATAACTTTTTATTTTTACATTTGTGTGTCTTTATATTAAATTAAAGAAAAATAAACATAAAATGAAAGCATTTACCTCTTAAAAAAAAATTCAAATAATTTCTTAACTGTTTGATTTCACCCATTTTCCAATTTTTAACCCTTTTTCACCAATTTATTATTTATTCATTTTTTTATAAAACTCCGAATAGACGAATTTCCCATCCAACCGGTTAAACCTGTCTATCCGATCCGTTGATAACCATGGGACTAACATTCCAAATTTTAATATTGTCGCTATTGTGTAAATTAAAAAGTAAACATCTATTAATTCATAAACCGAATGGAGAGGTCAAATTCTGAATTTTTAATTACTATCTTTACAAGACCAGAATTAAATAACTGCTAAAAGCTTCCATAAAATTTGTAAAGGATGTCCATGAAATTCTGTGCATGATGTCACATGCAACATTCCTGGATATTGCTACTGGTATAATACAACATATATGAAACTTGTATTGATTATGATAATACGTACATATAATGCATCTAGTATAAATAATCATATACTATTATGGAATTAAATTTATACAAGATGCATACATTAATAACAACATATAAATCTTTGGACCAGTATCGTCCTTACTCGTGTATACGTATCTGTTCTAATGTATATCAAGGTAAGTCATAAAAAATCTCCTCATTAACACTTAACTATCAAAGAAACTTAAATATCTAATTTAATAGGTTAACATCATTATCACACTAATCTTATAACCATATCTTCCTTACTACACCTCTATGATTTATGGATAACTATCATAGATTAACTTTCTTATACCAATTTTAAATTTGACTTAATCTCAGATTTACATTTATTTTATTGTATTTGCACTTAATCATCTAGTTCATTTTAAATGTTCAGCCTTATTATGATGATTGTTCTGTTTCTAAAAGGTAAGAAGACTAGCTTAATAGCCCTATTGAATCTTGAATATATAATAGGCACCTTAAAACTAGTTACGAGGACTATATTAAATACTCTTATTTAGGAAAATCTAAGTTCATTTGTCTTATATTTTTAAACAGTGTTTCTTTGGTTGAATAGACCCTTTTACCTATTTACGCCATATTGTGCATATATTTTCATTGGCATATTTTTGTAATATTAGCATACAATCATAATTAGAATTACCCGTTGAACCGATCTATATTTCGAATAAACAGATCTCATTTTTTGTAATAATGTTATTATGGTATCAAGGTTTTTCCTTTTTTTTTTCTTCCCCACTAAAGTTGTTTGTCCCAACCCACTCAAACATTTCCCAATTGCTTCCACCTCCATCATTTCTTCTTCTTTAATGATCTTTCTCCCATAAAACCTAATCAAATTAATGTTAGAAATAATTTAATTAATAACATTAATTTAATTAATTAATTATATTATGTGACTTATGTGAAATATAATTATGGGTCAAAATGTGATTTAATAAAATATAAATAAGGACCTAGTGATTATTATGAGAAATTAGAATAAAATAAAGATAAAATAAAATAAAAATTTACCATAATCAACTTAATGAACGTTGATTAACAAAGGGGATTATGATTTTGTCTCTGTCCATAAGGTTATTTTCACAGTAAACCATTAACAAAATGTGACAAGAGAAAAAAGGGTAAAAAGATAAATTAGGAAAAGAACATTAGATAACAAAGATATTAAAAAACAAATTCTTATAAATTAAGGTTAGTCTTTTTATTATAATTCTTGTATGTTATTATGTAAAAATTTAAGAATATAAAGATTAGGTAAAATAGAGTAATTTTCTAAAATGAATGAGAACGTAAAAAAATTTCATAATTTATTTATAATTAATTTTTTTTTTAAATCAGAATGGGTAGTGAGAATATTTTCAACTATAAATTTCTTTGATAGTTTAATAAATTAAAATTGTTTAGAAGAATATTAATTTATTGAATATAATAAAATACATAGTTCAATCCTATAAAAAAAAAAAACAGTTTACTACTCCCAGAGTTTTGTATTAAATTACTTTCAGTCGCCCAACTTTTGAAAATATTGGATTGATGTGATTCAAAGACCCTACAAGCACAAAGTGATGTCCATAATTTATCAACTTTATTGTTTATCTTTGGTCTCGACACTGCATCTTTGGTGCGGATTCTATACTTAGATTATGTGGCACAAATCATCTTTACTTCTTCAGTACCAACACATTAGAATGATTAGATTAAAAAGTAGCTGTTAATGGGACTAGATGGGCCCTGTTAGACACAGTTTAGTTAGATGACACATGACTCAAGTTTAATTTAACTTTAATTTAATATTGTTGATTAAATAAACAAGTAGGGTGCCAACGTGACCTGTTGGGTCAGATTGAGTTTAGCTTTAGTTCAACACATAAATTAATTAGACAAACAACTTGGGTCAGGTTTAATTTAACTTTAACTAAATTTGATTTGATCAACAAGTTGGATCAGGTATAATTAAACTTTAATTCAACTTAATTTCATTACATCAACAAGTTGGGTCAGGTTTAATTAAACTTTAACACAACTTAGTTTGTAAGATGAACAAGTAGGGTGTTAATGTGACTCTTTCTGTCAGGTTTAGTCAACTTAATTTGATTAGATAAGGTCTTAATTATGTGACTTGTGGGTCAGGGTTAATATTAATTAGCTTTAACTTGTAGAAGTTTTATAGGTTAATTTCTTGAATTTGATTTTAAACAAAGTATGCACATCTCAATAATTATTAATGTTACGTACAATTATTTGATAAATTTTACATATAAATATAGGCTAATCATAATTGCTTCCTCCCCGATTAAATGTTTTTCTCTTGGATTATTCTAGTTAACAAAAAATTATAAGTTGTTATACATTAAAACTGAAATCTATTTTATTTGTTAAAGATCAAAGTTGATTTGATATAACATGGTTTTTGTAAGTTTAAGTGTAACCCAATCCTAAAAGATTAGTTTATAAGATAAAAATTATCCTTTTCTTGTTTTAATTAAGTTATATAATTAACTTAACAGAATTTATAACACATCTCTCGCATCAAATCCTGCGATCTAAAGTTTGCATTATTATTAATAATATGATCTAATAAACATCCCATTATATAAATTCAACCACATTCTAATATAATATTAGATAAGTAAATTTAAAATTTAAAATTAGAGGTCTAAAGATCTAATATAACAAACCAGAAAAATAAGTTAGGTTGAGAAAAAAATAATTATTAGCTAAATTGAACTGAATTTTTGGTCTTAGTCAATTTAATTTATGTACCACTTTATAAAATAAAATTATTTTTAAAATAAAAATTACATTATTTTATTAATAATATTGTAAAATATACATCAAATAATTATATATAAAATAAAAATTAATTTTATTAATATAACTTAAATTATTTTAAATATATATATAAATTTTTATTAATTTTTATTTTATTTTTTGAATTAGTTTTTTAGACAAATATAATTTTTATATGAACAAATTATTATTTTTTATTTTCAGTAATAAAAAATTATCCAAAGTTGATATCTCCGTCCTCCAATCCCGTTCTAAAAGAAAATTAGAATTCATTTTAGAATATAAATCAAATTAAATGTCGATTTTATTTTACTTTCCATATAATATTAAAACAATATTAATCGAATAATTTTTAAGTAAAACTAGTCAAATTTTATAAAAGGGTAACTATATATTAAAAACACCCAATAAATCATTGTTGTAATAATATATTAATTGATAGAATAGAATATATACAAATTATCTTTATTCTGATAGGAGATTTATAAATATATTAAATAATAATAATAATAATAATAATAATAATAATAATAATAAATTATTTATTGGGTGTTTTTTTCAAAACGTAGATATATCATTTTTCTTTATAGAAATAGACATAATAAGAATTGTGTCTATTAACAACATTATTTATAATACACGTAGCATTCGTTTTTCCAGCTTTTAATAACTTTTTGTAAGACTCCATAAGAATAAAATAATTCTCTAACATGTGCACATGGGTGTGTTCAGAAAGGAAAGTGGAGCATGTATCTCTTCCTCATCATGGCTGGTGTTTGATTCATCAAGTTTATGGTTTTCATGTAAGTGAACTCCGATGAAGATTCATCATGAACATGGGGAGGAGTATATTGTACATGTTCTCTTGAACAAAAATTTGTCTCTTATAAGAATCCATCTTATATATTATTCTACACTTATTTTCCTTTTAAGTAAGAAAAAGATGAACAGATATAATTTGTGTGTTCTGATTGACACGAAATGAACAGTGTGAAAGAAAAAAAAGGAAATAACAATAATTCTCGTTAGGGACTTCAAATGGAAATGACTTGACGGGGTCTCTATGCCCTCTGCTGTTGTCACAAATAATTGATGGAGTAAAGATGGATTCATGTGTAGTTGCATGTTTGCTTTTGAGCTTACATGCATACCCCGCTTCCAAAGAATCCTAAGCCACTACGTTTGGATAAAGATCCCGTAGATGCATAGTAATAATTCCCCAAAACTCTTCTACTTCTATGTTTCGATTTCGTGTCTTGGATCTTCCAAGCCTTCATTTGGCACTGCATGAACCTCAACTGCAACACATGCATGCCAAAGACAGAGGGATAAACATTGTTGTCCTCTCATGTGCACCCTCATCAATTACACGTATGAGTTCGTCTTTCAAAAACAACACACAAAATGCCATTACTTCATGATAAACAGTATGCTAAAAAATGTATTATTGGTGGCATGCCATTGTTATTGTCTTATCTTATAATCCTACTACGTACAATATCTTAAAGGAGTTGTTGATTCAGAGTTTATACATATATCTGATTAAATATTTTTAATTGCATAAAAGTACGTTCACGATAACTTTTCTTTTTAAGTTTATACTTTAACTTCTTTTCCAACAACAACAAAAATGCTACTTCTGTTTCCTCACTGATAAATAGGTTATTTTTGCATTTTCAGAGAAGGGGTTTGAGAATTGAAGTGCATGCGAAATTTGTTGTTTTTGGAAAAAAATCTCTTAGAAATAAAGTGAAAATGTATAAACTCTCTGAAAATATTCAATGTATAAACTGTCTCAAAATATTAGCATTTTAATTGTTAGTTCAATACTTCATTAGCTACTGAAAATATTAAATAACCATTAATTACTCAAAATAATGATTTATTTTATAAATATATTTATAACTATCACAAGATGGTGATTTATTTTTCTAAACAATCATTTTCATTGACACTTCATCAATATTTCTCATAACAAATATCACTGTTTTCAACACTGCAAAAATCTCGTACCTTTACAAATTTTTATTAGATTAATGATTTTTTAATATTGGTCCCATTTTAAGAAAATAAATATATATTTTTGTCTTAATTGTAACAAACATATAGACTAATTTTCAGACTATTAATTTGTATAAAAAATGCATTTTTTTAATTTCTTAAAAAGTCTTTTAGTTGAGATTCTCACCCATTCTTCCAACAAATGGATAGAGTAATACTAACCATTCTTACAACATCTTTTAATTTAAAACACACATTGATGGTAAAAGGTACGACTTTGAATCATAAATAACATTATTAAAATAAAACCACTTATATTATTTAACTAATTATGAGCACATGAAATGAAACCTAATTTCATGATACAATAAACTAAGATTAACTAATTTAATCATTTTACTGATCAGGACAAATTTGTTACTTATTTTTTATGTAAAGAACCGGATTACGTCGTAATATATATGTAATATATTATAAAATATACTTCAATAAACAAATAAAATCTAAAGTTTTAATTAATAACCCAATAATATATGAATCTAAATTAATAAATTTTGATATATGTTACCACTAGTGCATGCATAATATCGAAAAGGTAATATATATTGATAACTCTATTAGTAAATAAAGATAACATAATATAATAGTATAATAATAATAATAATAATTATTATTATATTATATTATATTTAAATTATATAATGATATTTTTCACTTGTCTATGTATATTTTTCCTAATGAAATATGCTCATAACCATAAGAATGTATTGCATTTGAAATTGAAATAACTAATACATGGAAGATGGCTATTTTCAATTAATATGAATGAATGGACTAAAGGGTATATATAACAAAGTTAGTTGTTAGCTTAGCTATGAGTTATTGTAAAATTTTCATATTCTTTCCTATGGATGAAAACAAATAAGAATGCATGGTAAGCACATACTTCCTGAAATAGAAGGATTAAGAATTATATATGGTAAAGATAAATCTAGTTATATAAAATCTATAAGATTTAGATAGTTTTTTTTACAAATTTAGTCATGTTTAGTGTAATAAATTATTAATGATTGAGTCTATCTGATCTTGACCTCTTTGGCCCTCTTCCAAACAATGGGAAAGTTCAGTATTCTGTGGTTTTACTTCCCCGACATGAATTGGTAGAGATCGATCGATGATGTTTGTGAATGAAAGTGACACAAAAGTGGGCATGCATCACTTAGGTAATGTAATTCAAAGAGATGTAACCCCTTGGTCTCAGTTTTGAACTGATAATAATGCATCATTTGGCTGACAGAAACTTAATTTCAGGAACTTTTTGGCTGGAGTCAAGTTGATGAATTGATATGATAAAATCAAGCTAGATTGCTCCATGTTTAACTTCAAGTAATTGTCGGTTTATTTCAAAAATCTTTAAAACCTTGATGTTAGGACCGTAATTTCAGTTCAGAACCCTAGGTCTAGAACACATACCTAATCATGCATGCAAGTTGGTCACTTGGTATTAAGGAGTTTGTTAATTCCTTGTCTGCGATTCTATACACATCACTGATAACCAGGGACCATGGTGATTAGGATAATTTCGGCATCTTTGAAAAATATCATCCTGCTTTTCACATTGTTTGCCATATTCATTGAACTCACTTCATTCCTGTGAGGACAAACAAGCTATCGAGCAATTCAACAGTATAATGCAATCGCATATCATTTCACAGACAATTATATGTTATCATCAAATTGTATACTAGACTTTACAGTAGGGTCATTTTTTTGGATTTGTCCATAAGTCCCCACTCCAAAAGAAGATAAGGGAGGAAAAGATTGACAGACAGAAATGATTATGTAGAATCCCTAGGCTGCTTAATGTCAGTTTTCTTTATGGTAAAACTGATGACAGTTTAGTTAACTTAAACTTTATCCATACTCAGTTATTTTCTTCTCTCCTTCCTTCAAAAGACTCCAACAAATGTGTTATAGTTAAAATTATAAAAGAGATGCATTAGAATTCAGGTTGAAGTCTTTAGAAGGAGGATTTCAAGTTTATAGTAATTTTTATTCAATTTGTTCATATTTACTTCGTTTGAGTAGGTTTTTTCTCACAAACTTGGCCTAATTTTGATATCTTAACCTGCACTACAAAGACATTTGTTGGCATTGTCCTTAAACAAATAAAAAGTTACAAAAAGTATAGATAACACTTGCTTCACGGGGTCCATTCAGAATGAGAGATAACGAAATTTATGTAATTTGTCTGTCAGCTGTCATATTGCTATTGCATCAGAAGTTTACATGCCTCAGCATTCATTTCAATTTGACAGAATCAATTATTTTGGTAAGAACTAGGCTCATTAATTTAGTCCATGAGACAGTTCTACTTTTCTATGTTCCCCGGGTCCATTTTGTAGTTAGGTAACCGTCAAAGACGATAATGCTTTAGGTGCAACTCTTATCAGAGTTCTTCTGATATTATACAATCAAGTATAGGTTCAGTGAGTGTTAACTGTTCTCAGTATACTTTGCTTCCGAGTAGACAATCGAGTAGACATTTTATCGGACTGTTGCAAGAGCCTCCACAACTTATTAATTTATGTCAATTACATAGGACAAAATAGGTTTTCTTTCCATCATGCCCTCTTTCTTAAAATTGATAAAGTTTAAGGTTGAATAAAACAGGACGTAAATAGAACATCTTGGGGTGGGGATTTTTGAAAAATGTATATGCGCATATTGTTTCTATTTTTAACCTTAATTTATCTAATGTTAATTTGGTTCCTAAGATGAAACCATATATATGTATATGTTCTCACTCTTCTCTGCTTAATATTAAGCCTTTTTGCACCGCAGCGTTTACGTAACTACAGAAATCTTTGTAAACAAAAGTAACTTTAGAAAGTACCAGGAGTTCTTGGTACAAGATAGTTTTGTAACTTGGAGTACTGAGAGAAAAGAAAAAGACTTCGTATATATGCTTTTGTTCATCTTATTAAGAACAGTTATCTGCTTCATGGGATGTCTCGGTAATGTCATTGTCTAGTTTTTCTATTATGTTTTGGTTTAGTATATATATTTATTATCATTGAAGAATGATTTGAGAGGATTAATTCAAGTTAACTGTATGAATTTGGTTTACATAATTTGAGAAGATTTGTAGAGAAAGTTTAAAGGTTAAAATAGGGTATGAGGTGAGGTAAAAATGAGCCATTTGCATAGATTGGGAGTAAAAAACAAATTTGACCCCAAAGACAAATTATCCAGAAAAAAAAAAGTTTATATTTAAAAAGATGTATAATTTGAACTTTTGGTTTGATAGATTGATAGATTAAGCAAGAGAAATCAAATAGGTTAACGGACCTTATAGTTTGAAGCTTTGAGTTTTGGTACGTACCTTAGTTTCTCTCTTGAGTTTTGGGTTGTGCCCTATGTCCTTGTTTGGCAAAGAGTGATAATGATGTGTGTGGATGGAGACTCTTCACTTTTTTATTTTTATTTTATATTGTTCACTTTTTATCGTATCATATATAATATATCTTTTGTCTTTTTATTTTGTGGATGTCAATTATAACATCTAGGCCTTTTTACAGGCAAAACAAGTGCAGTATTCCTCTTGGTGGAGCAGATTCGTGTTGGTTTTCTCAAACTAGTTATTATACTTGTAACCACATCTATTGCTTTTTTATGATACAACTACATGTAACCCTAGATACCACAAAAATATTTCAAATATGAAAAATTGATCTCTTGAGTCCAATTTAACCCTTTTGTTCATCTTCACTAGTCCGATAGATATTATAAAAATATTCAAAATTTTATCAATCGATCTTTTAGTCCAATTTAACCTTTTTGTTATCTTCACCTAAAAACAGTGTTAATTCTCCTCACCTTGGTTTTAGTTTGAAATAGTTTTTCATTAATTATAATGTCCTTTGCTTAAAAACTGAAGAAATAAAATTACATCTAAACTTTGTGGTTGGGAATAGCCGTAGGAAGACAATGATCAGAATGTAATGATAAAAAAAAGGTTAATGATATAGACATAAGAATGATTAATTAGGCAAAAAATTCTTTTATTTATTATAATTTAATTATATTCCTAATTGTAAGGATTTCCACATTATTTATGTGAAAGATATGAATGAATTTTAATTTCTAAAATAGGTACATGATTAATATGGAGACTTTGTGATACATGAGAAAGTAATTATTATGTAATATTGCATAAGATCATTTTGATAAACTTTGACTTCTAAAAGATAAAAATAAAAGAAAAATATAAAATTTTTATCATAAATTAATCTATGAAAATTATTTCATAGAGTTTTTTTAACTTTTGTATACATTAATTTTAACTTGCCGATAAAATCATTTTTGTTTTCTTTCTTATTTTTCTTTTCTACATAATTTTATAAGAAGAAAAAAAATGCATTTTTCCAAGGCTGTTGTTTCCTACAGCCCCATAATTTCTCCCTCCATTCTTATAATTAAATTAAATATAATTTTATCCTTATACTTATCTTTCTTTTTCCTCTATGGAATGCATTTTGGATTGGTATTTTTGAAAACACATTTTAGAATACTCCATCTGGAATGCATTTTCAAATTGGATTTTTTAGAATTCAACCTCATTTTTACGATATTATTTCATATTAAACAATTTTGGTCTATTTATACTATTTGAGTATAAAAACATGTAATTCATATATAATATTAATGATTATTTACTTTTAATTGTTAGAAAGGGTCTTCAATAGAGGTGAGAGCACAAAAAAATCAAATAGCCAAAGGATGGAGACGCAGAAGTTATATACAAATAGAAGAAGTTAGAGTAAAAATCAAAATTATGAGAAAAGTATTTTAGATATTTGACTTGGAGTAAGAAGGTGTAGAAAGAAATGATGGGGATTCAGGAAGCAAGAGACTTTTTCCAAATATGCCCTTAATAGTAAGTGATTATATAACAAAGGCTCAACATATCAACTAGACTTTGTACCCAGCTATTGGATCCAATTTGGCCCATATCTAAAAAACAAAATACCAAAAAAAAAAAAAAGAATAATCATGGTTACTATGAGAAAACAAGTAGCTACTTAAAATTTCTAATTAGTTTTGTTATTCCAAACTTCAAATTAGTTTAAGGCTCTTTAAGAAAATTATACATTTTAAAAATTATTTAATATTGAGTGATATATTTCATTTTCATAATTCTTTAATGAGTCCTTTTTGTGTGTCATTTAAAAAAAAAAACATGATTATTTTGACAATTTTTTAAAACTTTTAAAATTACCTCTCACGTTATCTATTACTAGTATAAAAAAATATTTTTAATAGCTGAGATTTTTGAAATATGAAAATGAACTTATATTAATCCTTAAGGAGTCAATTTAAAAATTATTCGATAGATCGTTCCGCCTTTCAAAATAAATAACACCTTTTATTGTCTTGATTTATATTTTTAATTCATTAAAAGTTAATAAAAAATAATACTAAATTACAGTTTCTGATCCAAACTCTACAATTTGACAAACGAAAATATGATTTGAACCGAACACAAGAAACACACATACCCAATGAAACTGGGCCGATAACCATGTTAAAAGTAAGCTCATAGCACATGCTATTCACACATTATTTTTTATGTTATATACACTTTTTTATATATTATTATACACATCATCTTATGGTTTTGATGATCAAATTTGAGTTAAGATTAGAAATAGTTTAATGGATATAATGTTTGAAATTTTACTCAGTAAGTTTAAAAGAAATTATAAATTAAAAAGTTATTCAAACTTTATTTTTACAAAGTTATCATCTCTTTATAATTTTCTTTTTTGTTTTCTCTCTAATTTTTTCCCTTTTTATCTTTTTTTTTTCTTTTTTTTTTCTAATCCAAACACGTCTTAATACCCATAAAATAGAGTAAATAAATTTGATTTAATCAAAATTTTAAATAGAGTAAGTTTCTCATTCTTCAATTTTAAAGCATTTTTACATGTTGAGGGGTTAGGATTCCATGCAAGCCCAGGATGCTTGCATATAAACTTTGTTAGGAAAAGATAAAACTTGATTAGTTAGGAGCATGTTCAATTTTTTAATTTTTTTTTTTTTGTGAATATGATTTGTCTTTCTACAAATTTAGGAGCTTTGAGATTTCTCTAACTTAGAAGTATTGGGTTTGAGATAAGAGAAGTTAGTTAATTTTTAATTTGAATTGATTTGCACTTTAGACTATGGTGTTTAGATTTAACTTGATTTGAAACATTAAAAATAAGATATTAAACAAATTATGCAATTTGATATTGTTATATAATTCTATAACAAATTTAATTTCACTCAAAGGATGCAAGATAGTGTTAAAAACTTGTTTTGTTGAATGCTTTTAAATTCATCCAATGAATTTGGGATAGTGATGAAGGTTAAGTTATGTGAAAACTTCACTTAGTCAAATGTTATTTCACTTAGTGTAAATTTGATAGAAATGAATACTAGAACTTGAAATCCGCTTAATTCTTTAAAATTACTCAATTGTTTTTTGTAAAAAAAAAAATTCTCACAATATTAAAGGGTTTAAAAGGTATCTCTTTAATGAAATCAAATTATTTTTTATATCCTTGTATTTAGAATGTTAAGTTAAATACTCAACCGATTAGATGATGTTTTATTTTAAAATATGTTAGAGTGAGATATACATGCTATTCTTTGGTGTATTTATAATGATGTGTTGTGATATGAGAAATACTAAGAAATATCTTGATTTGGGACTCGAGGTGATATATTCTTTTTAATCATTAGTATCACATAAATGAAAGGATCAAGTAGTGAGAGTTGAAAGAAATTTTTAATGAAAGACATAATTTATGTCGGATATTGACACACCCAACTTAAATTTCACCCTTTTTTTTATATTTGCTTTGTTGTCTTACAACAAAAATCTGCATACATATTTTTAATACAAACATTCTAGATTCTAGATTCCATAAAAAATAATAATTTAAAATATAACAATACAATATAATACATAATATAAAAGCTAAACTATTAAAACTAAACTACTTAAAAACTAAACTAGTACATAGACTAAACTACTTAAAAGCTAAACTAGTACAAAAACTAAATTATTTAAATGTTAAACTACATAATACAATACAATATAATACAAACAATAATATACAAACTAAGAACTAGAATTTTGAACATAAAACCTTACCCATTACTTTATAATTTGTATAATATCATGTCCTGAAAATAGAGATGAATCTTGAAAGACTTGAAACATTAATTTGACATTCGTTAACATGCAATATGCATAAAGTTAAATGAACATAATAAATGTTGAAAGGAATTACCTCCGTCCAATAATCATTTATACCCGCATAAACTATGACTCTCATCCAATACATAATGTAATAGTCATATTCATAGGAGTTTGTTTACTTATTACACTAAAATGAGAAAGAAAACATAATATTATTTTCAAAATTTATATACAAAAAATAATTATGATGTTCATATAAATAAGTTTCTAATCTTAGGATAAATGAAATGCAAATTCTTTGTTACGGGTGTTTCACTTAAAACATTAATTCCATACATAATTCTAATTGAAATAAGGAAGATATTATTCAATATATTTACCTTTTTACAACATAATAAAAAAAAGAAGATAAAGTTACCCTTGTAATAGACTTTTCATTTCTTGACTTGGTTTTTAGTGCAATAAACAAAACCACACCATACCGTAATCCTTAGGAATGATTACAATTAATTTCCAATGGGACCTATAATGACATAAAAATTAGTTATAAAATTAACATGATTAAAAAATAAAAATAAAAATATTAATCCTTCAATGTATGAAGCTAACATGTCTTTATGAGTTACTTATCCATGTTTGCATATATTGCTCGGATTCCGACCTTCGTATTTCTAGATTTTTGGATGGATTGAGACTCAATAAACCCATATACTTCAGAATTTTTTTACTTCATACTCAATTTGTCAATGTACCTAACATAATGAATTATAAGTTAAATATAGTTATTATAATATTAGAAACATAAATAAAAATTACTTATATGACCTACAACTGTATGTTGAAAATTTTTAACATGTAGTTTCTCCCAGCAATTTCCAATATATCGGACAAGGAAATGTACAGTGAAACAACAGAATTGTCAACTCCAAACACTCTGGCGTCCTACCATATCTGAGACGGTCTTTTTTTCAACCGTGGTAATATGGTCAAAAGCATAAATATGTGATCATCCTTAGATTTTGTATGTCCTCATCAATAATAGGTTCTATCCTATGATTAGCATGAATAAACTCCTAAACAAATGATAAAAATCGATTACACATTCATATAATTATAAGAATAGAAAATAAATAATATATACATTACATTTAACTGTGTTGAGAGTGACACCAAATGTCTTGGCTAAGCCAATAATATATTGCTTGTCTTCCCCATTAGTTGAATCTCTGCATTGGACAAAGGCACTAGATGTCAAAGTGACCCAAATAATACTTCATCCAACGGTCATGATCAAATTATTTCTACACTCAGCATCTGTCAAAGTGACCAAAGCGGTTCTTCATCCAACGATCATGATAAAATCAAGCATGTGATTAACATTTGTACAAAAAGCCAATGTTGTAGTTTCAGTTCTAAAATAGGTTACCACTTTAGGGTAAAGATAAATACCTTTTTATTTCTTCTCTGTAAACATAGTTTTTCATCTAATCTTTTCATTTCTTTCACTCTTTCTTTTCTCTTATTCCTTTCCATCTCTCATGGCTATCTTCAATGCTAAGCTTCCACAAAGGGTCAATAATTATTTTTTGCATTGCAACCAGGTTTATTAAGATGGTATCAGAGCACTTCTTTTGAAGAGCTCTGTTGTGCATCACTCTGACTTTTCCCTTTTCATTTCCTTCGTGTTCTTGTTTTGTCTCTTTTCTTGCTTCGTTTCTTTTTCTTTTTCTCTTTCCCTTTCTTTCCATGCCCATGCCAGATGAATCCAAGAACAATGCTAGGATTAATGATTTTAACGCACCACATAGTTTTCTCTATCTTCATCCCATTGAGAATGCAACGATTTCCCTCGTTTCTCTTGTTCTGGAATCGCACAATTATCACTCTTGGAGCAAGTCGTTTCCTACTACTCTCAGTGCGAAGAATAAGATGGAATTTATTGATGGTATCGCTCCTGAACCAGCCAAGACTGATCCCACATACCAAGTGTGGAAGAGGTGTAATAACATGGTTGTATCTTGGTTAGCCTATTCTGTTTCACCTTCAATCAGACAAAGCATATTGTGGATGAACAATTCTGAAGATATATGGAAAGATCTCAACTCTAGGTTCTTTCAAGGAAATTTACTTTGTATATCTGAGTTGCAATCAGAGGCTTCCTCTCTTAAACAGGGAAGTTCCTCTGTGACTGAATATTTTACCAATATACGCGTGCTTTGGGATGAATTAAAGAGTTTTTGCCCAAATTTGATTTGTAATTGTTTTGCTAAGTGTTCTTGTAATCTGACTAATGTCTTTCATCAAAGGAAAATAGAAGATCATGCTATACAGTTTCTGAGAGTTTTGAACGAGCAATACGTCAATGTCACCTTACATGTTTTAATGATGAATCCTATTCCGCCTATATTGAATATCTTTTCCTATGTGGTCCAACAAGAAAGACAAATTGGGGGAAACAATTTTTTAAGTGGAGCCAAAGTTAAGATCAATAGTGTCACCGTTACCTGTAGTCATTGCAAGAAGACTGGTCACACCGAATCTGTTTACTTTCAAAAAGATGGGTTTCCTGGCAGCAACAACACTGATGGTAAGAATACTAGGTATGTCAAGAAGGTTTGTTCCTTTTGCGGTCAGAATGGGCATACCATTGACAATTGTTATAAGAAGCATGAGTTTCCTCCTGGATATAAGACCAATAGTAAGAGTAGCACCGTGAATAATGTTGACACTACCCAAGAATCAAAGAATGAGTCTGTTGGGAAAGATCATGATTTCAGACTATCACAACAACAATATCAAACCCTGATAAATTTATTGAAGCAAAACAATAGTAATAACAATGATAATGTTTTTGCCAATCAGGTTGGTCCTATTGTTTCTTGCAGCATGAACAAAGGTAAAGACACTTGTGTCTCTTTAATTAGTTTCAATAACAATAATGATTGAATTATAGATTCGGGAGCCACCGATCACATATGTTGTTCTCTTTCAAATTTGGTTTCTTCCAAACAAATTTTACCTATAAACGTTAGTTTACCTGACAGGACTAAAGTCCAGGCCACTCATTCAAGAATTGTTAAAATCTTTGGATATTTATACATAAAAGATGTTCTTTTTATTCCCACTTTTCATATAACCTGATTTCTATCTCTAAATTAGTTTCTTATTCTGATTTCACTGTTACCTTTAGCATTAATGCATGTATTATCCAGGACAAGACATCCATCAAGAAGATTGGTACAACTGATCTTCAGTTGGGTCTATATGTGATAAGGGGCAACACTGAAGTCAAAGAAAGCTCCTCTCCACAAATCTGTAATAGTGTTGTGAATAAAGATATTTGGCATATGCGGCTTGGTCACCCTTCTTGTTAAAGAATGGTTATTCTCAACAAAATATTTCCTCATGTTATTCCTCCTGATACTTCACACTGTGATACATGTCATTTAACTAAACAGAGAAAGCTTACTTTTCCCATTAGTACATCATGTGCAACTTTTATTTTTGATTTGATACATATGGATATTTGGGGGTTGTGTGCCATTAATTCCATGAATGGCGATAAATATTTTCTTACTATTGTTGATGATCGCTTAAGGTTTACTTGGTTATATGTCATGAAAAATAAAGTTGAGACTCGTGATCACATAGTCAAATTTGTTTCCATGGTCAAAACACAATTTCAGAAAAAGATTAAGATAATTAGGACTAATAATGGCTTAGAGTGTAACATGATACAATTTTTTAACACTGAAGGAATCATCTATCAAAATAGTTTAATAGAAACTCCTGAACAAAATGGTTTAGTTGAAAGGAAGCACCAACACATTTTAAATGTTACTCGTACGCTTTTATTACAGTCAAAAGTATCTCATAATTTCTTAAATTATATTGTTCAATATGTTGTCACATTGATAAACGATTTGCCTACCCCTTTTCTTAAAAATTCAAGTCCTTTTAAGATTTTGTATTGTTATCCCTTTGATATAAACAAATTGCATGTTTTTGGCTGTTTGTTATGTCTCAACCATTTCTGCCAATCAGACAAAACTTGACCCTCGAGTAAGATAAGGTTTGTTTCTCGATTTGAAACCAAATGTTAAAGGTTATGTTGTGTATGATCTAAAATCTCATTGCATCCATGTTTCTAGAAAGTCATTTTCTAGGAAAATAAATTTTCTTTCAAAAATAAGATTCATGAAAACCCTAATGAAAATGATGTAATTGCTTTTGTTCCTGAGAAAACAAATAAGTATGATCTAGACTTTATTGCTTCCCGACCTAGTATATTCAATGATGATTGTAATACTGAGTGCACTGTTGATAATCAAAGTAATATAGACAATACTAGTTTTTTTTAGTATGACACTACTAATGTTGAACAAAACCTTAATTCTGGTCCAGAAGATGCTTCTCTTAGAAGATCTACTAGGCACAAAACTACTCTTGCTTATTTGAAAGATTTTTCATACTTCCTTTATAACTAAATTTGAGAAAAGGCCTAAGTACCCCATTAATGCTTATGTTTCCCTTGCAAGATTGTCTCCTTCTTTTAAATAGGTTGTTTGTTCCATTAATTCTCATAAGGAACCTGATTCCTATAAGATTGCTTCTCAACATGAGCATTGGTAGAAAACTATGAATGAAGAGCTGACTACTCTAGAGCAAAATAGAACTTGGACTGTGACTCCCTTACCAAAAGGGAAACATGCAATTGGATGCAAGCGGGTATATAAAGTCAAATACAGAGTTGATGGCAGCATAGAACGCTATAAGGTGCGTCTTGTAGCAAAGGGATATACCCAGAAAGAGGGACTTAATTACTTGCACACCTTTTCACCTGTTGCAAAGATAACAACTATCAGGTTACTTCTATCCTTAGCTTCCATTCATAATTGATACTTAAAACAATTAGATGTCAACAATGCTTTTTTGCATGGTGACTTAGATGAGGAAGTTTACATGCATTTGCCTCCTGGTACCAATAATCGTGATAAAAATCTTGTTTGTTATCTCCATAAATCCTTGTATGGCCTTAAGTAGGCAAGTAGGCAGTGATATTCTAAGTTGTCAGAGTTTTTATGTTCTCATGGATATAATCAATCTTTTGCTGATCACTCTTTGTACCTCAAGTTTAATGAATCACGCATTACTGTCTTGCTCATATATGTTGATGATGTTATTTTAGCTAGAGATGACATAGATGGAATAAATACTATTACTAACTTGCTTAATTGCACTTGTAAAATTAAAAATCTAGGCAACTTGACATATTTTCTTGGCTTTTGATTGCAAAGAGCAGCAAAGGGATTCATTTGTGTCAGCGTAAATGTGCTCTTGACATCCTCAAGGAGGATGAAATGCTTGGATATGCTCCCATGTCTACTCCTATGAATTTTTTCATATGTAAAATGACGGATACAAGAGAACTCCTCACTGACCCAACTCCCTTTAGAAGACTCCTTGGACATGTCATATACCTTACTCACACCATACCAGACATCACATTTGTTGTTCATCATTTAAGTCAGTTCATTACAGCCCCCACGAGTATTCATCATCAAGCATCTGAGGATTCTCCGTTATCTTAAACAACATCCTAGACAGGGAATTTTCTTTGACTCCACAAGCAACCTTCAGTTCAAGGCTTTTTGTGATTCAGATTGGGCTGGATGCCCTACCACAAGGAAATCTGTTACGGGCTACATCATCTACATTGGAGACTTTCCCATTTGTTGGAAATCTAAGAAACAATAGACCGTATCCAGAAGCTCTTCTAAAGCAGAGTATCGGGTCATTGCCTCAACCACCTGTGAAATTCAGTAGCTTCATCACCTCATGCAAGATTTCAGGATTCATCATCAACAACCTTCTGTTTTATACTGTGACAAAACACATAGAAATAGATTATCATTTGATAAGGGACAAGATCAAACAATGTATCATCAAACTTCTTCACGTTAGCACCTAGCATAAAAAAGCTGATATTTTTACTAAAGCTCTCTCCTCAACCATTTTCAATAATCTCATGTCCAAGCTGGGGCTCCTTGACATTTACGCCCAACTTGAGGGGGGCTGTCAAAGTGACCCAAATAATGCTTCATCCAATGGTCATGATCAAATTATTTCTACACTCAGCATCTTTCAAAGTGACCAAAGTGGTTCTTCATCCAACGGTCATGATAAAATCAAGCATATGATTAACATTTGTAAAAAAGCCAATGTTGTAGTTTTGGTTCTAGAATAGGTTACCACTTTAGGGTAAAGATAAATACCTTTTTTTTCTTCTCTGTAAACATAGCTTTTCATCTAATCTTTTCGTTTCTTTCACTCTTTCTTTTCTCTGATTCCTTTCCATCTCTCATGGCTATCTTCAATGCTAAGCTTCCGCAAAAGGTCAATAATTCTTTTCTGCACTACAACCAGGTTTATTAATACTAGAGCAACAACATAATGAAGTTCATCAACCACTACCCGTGTCCAATCTACTTATAGGGACACCATAAATGGTTAAGTCACCTTAAAAAACTCGACCAAGTACCACTAGACGCGGGGGCTCATCTTTAACATATAACTCACACTGGATTTGTGCATCAATGTGAGTATATTCCCCTAAAGGATCTGTAGTAGTAACACAACTTCCTTTAGTGCTTACTCGAACAAAATCATCTTGAATTGTATAATATGTTCCTTAAGTTTGTTGCTAAGAGCATGTAAGAGATTCAAGTTTCTCATCAAACTCTTACTACAACGACTGTCATATTTGATTTAGTTTTTCTTCAAACAACATCTCCATTTTATGTAAGGTCTCTTGATTGCAAGAGTCGGTAATGGTTCTCTATGATGGTAGGCCAAAGTAATCATAAAGGCCCTAGGATCCACTAGTATCACACACATGTCTTGGGTACTTTGATCTTCCTATGGTCATCGTCAATATGTCTTCTCGACCATGGGAAATAAATAATCCTTGAGTGGCTTGCTCAACTCAATCATCCTGTAACACATTAACAATAAGTAAGTCACACACTATATTACCTAGGAATCAATTTGAATTGATATTATAACTTACGATTTTATCAACAATGATCATGCTGACTCAAAACTCATTTGTCCATCAAATCTTGTGCAAATTGTCTTCCACGTCTCAAAACAAGGGGTGGAGATTTAAGGTCAGCAGACTCAACTCCTGCTGACTTTGTTCTAGCTTTCATGAGATGCTGGATCCCCCCCTACGACAATAGATGGGGTGCATCGTTCAGCTTCTGACGTTTCTGGGTAGCTAGTATTTTATCTTGTAATGCAAATAAGAATATTAGAGTAGTACATTAAATATTATTAAGGTAAGAATTACTAAGAACTAACCTGCCAAGAGGGGTTCAATAAACTAACACGAAATTGTAATCACTTCTCCTCACTAATTTAATACTTTAGATAAGGAGATTCATCTTGATACTTTTCCAATACATACTCACATGTCAAGAAAGTCTTAAAGTCCCTCCATCTAGTGGTAATAGAGGATAAAATATTCTTCCTTATCATCTCAGTGTTAGGAATGTCAAAATTTAGCTGTCAAATTACCAACAAATGTTAAATTTAATTATTAATATATCAAGTATCAAATTGTCAAGCACTACAAGAAAAACATCAAATAGTGACCGAAAATTCGGTCACTAAATCTACAAAATCGGTTACTAATTAAAATAGTGACCGAAATAGTGACCAATTGGAATCGGTCACTATTTCCTTGGTCATCGATTTAGTGACTCGATTCAGATGACCGATTATATATAACCAAATCGGTCATTGAATCGATCACTAAATCAATGAAAAAGTTAATCAATAACAAATTTAATTCTTTTTATTTATTTACACTTTTATTATATCTATTATTTATTTTCCCTATTTCTTAATTATATTTATTTTGCTTATTTAAGTTTTTATTTATATTTATTTCCCCTATCTTTATTATATTTTTTAGAAGTTTAACTTATTATTAGGTGGTTTATTGTCATTGTCAGGATTCGAACCCTGTACCTTAGAGTTGGAGGCTGAAACTCCAACCACTGAGCTACTTAGGATCTTTTAATAATAACTTACAAATAAATTATATTTATATACAAATAAATGTATATCCAGTATAAATATATAAATATAAAATCTATAAATAAAAATATATTTATATATTTTAATATATAAAATCTACAAATAATGGTATATTAGTATAGTATCGTATATTTGTATTCTAATTTTTAATTAAATTAAAATTATGCTAATAATGTATATTAATATATGAGGGGATAATATTGATATATTTGTATATATATATATATATATATATATATATATATATATATATTTATATATATTTATATATTTATATATTGATATATTTATATATTAATATATTTATATATTAATATATTTATATATTTATATTTTTATATTTTGATATATTTATATATTGATATATTTATATATTTATTTATATCCTTATACATTTATATCTTTATATATTTATATATTTGAAAAAAAAATATTAAATTTTAAAAATAATATTATATTTTTAAAAATAAATATTAGAAAAAGATTTAAAAATATATATAAATTATATTTACATTTACAAAATATTAAAGATATATGTTTATATCTTTACATATTTATATATATTTATATGTTTATATTTTTACATATATTTATATCTTTCCATATTTATATATTTATATATAAAGATATTAGTTTTGTATACAAATAATATTATAATATAGTATATTATACTATTAGTATAGTATACAAATAATATGTTAGTATAGTATAGTATACAAATTATTAATTTTGTAATTTATATACAATGAAAATAATATAATGGTATATTGGTATAGTATATTTGTATTCTAATTTTTAAATAAACTAAAATTACGCTAAATGTATAATAATATATGAGAGGATAATAAATTTAATCCAATTACTTTTATAAATATATAAATATAAAATCTATAAAATATTAAAAATGATATTATATTTTTAAAAACAAATATTAGAAAAAGGTTTAAAAACTAGTATTATCTTAAATTTATTAAAAGTATAATTAAATCACTATTTTCTTAAATTTTTTTTTAAACTTCTCAATTCTACATTTTTGTAAGTTCTATCATTATATTATATCATCCTCATCTCCTCCCATGTTTCTACTTTATCTTTACAATAGTCAATATTCTTAACTAATTTATAGTTTTAATTATAATTTTTTAGTATATATTTAGAAATTAATCAATTCTAATCTATTATTTGAAAAACTAATCAATTCTAATCAATAATTTAGAAAACTAATCGATTATAATTAATTATTTGAAAAAATTACCAAATATGATCGATCATTTCAAAAATATAATCGATTAGAATCAATTATCGCTCGAGCGAGACTAGACTCGCTCAAGCGAAATACACCGAGAGTACCAATTTTGTGCGGGCGAGTTTAGCTCGAGCGAGAAACTTATCGCTCAAGCGAAATACAGTTTAGATAGCGGTTACACGAGAACCGTTCTTAAAAGCTCACTTAGATAGCGGTTACGTTGAACCGCTATTATATGGTTACCATTATGATCGGTCAGAATGCAATTATGACCGATCATAACTATTTTAATCGATTAAAATCTAGTTTCAATCGATTAAAACAATTCTACACTGACGTTTTAATCGATTAAAACTTATTTTTATCAGTTAAAATAACTTGAAAACTTATATTAACTATTTTTTTTATATTATGTTTTTAAATTTTCTATTAGAGAAAACCTTTCAGAATTCAAAATGTTAAATACTTTTAAATATTAAAATTAACTTTGTCAAAAATTAGGAAAAAAAATTAATCCAAAAGAGTTCAAAAATGTATTATAATATTGTCAATTTTGAGTTTAATTATATGGTTCATTCTTAAAGTAGAAAAATATAATTTAAAATTTTAATACTAAAATTAAAAGATTAAATAATAATAAATTTAATTCTTTAAATTCAGTAGCTAGAAACTAAAATTATAGTTTCTCTGTTTGAAATAATTAAAATAAATATTTAAAAATAAAAATCAAAACTAGTATTATCTTAAATTTATTAAAAGTGTAATTAAATCTCTATTTTCTTAATTTTATTTGTTTCAAACTTCTCAATTCTACATTTTTGTAAGTTCTATCATTATATTATCATCCTCATCTCCTCCCATGTTCTACTTTATCTTTACAATAGTCAATATTCTTAACTAATTTATAGTTTTAATTATAATTTTTTAGTATATATTTTAGAAATTAATCAATTCTAATATATTATTTGAAAAACTAATCAATTCTAATCAATAATTTAGAAAACTAATCGATTATAATTAATTATTTGAAAAAATTATCAAATATGATCGGTCATTTTGAAAATATAATCGATCAGAATCGGACTTCGCTTGAGCGAGAGTAGTCTCGCTCAAGCGAAATACACCTCAGATATCTAATATGCACTTTAGATAGCGGTTCTGAGGGAACCGCTATTATATCCTCTCAATTATAATCGGTCATTTCAAGTTATGATCGATCAGGATCGTATTTCGCTCGAGCGAGAGTAGTGTCGCTCAAGCGAAATACACCCCGAGAATGCGAATTCTGTGCACTTGGAGTTTCGCTCGAGCGATAATATTGTCGCTCAAGCGCAATACATTTTAGATAGCGGTTCCACAGGAACCGCTCTTAAAAGTGAACTTCTAATAGCACTTAACCATTAACCGCTATCTTAATTATACTTTAGATAGCGGTTAAGGTGGAACCGCTATCATATCATCTCAATTATGTTTTGCAAAATGCCTCTACAAATGTTTTTAACAATTAAAAACAAAGTATTTTGACAAAAGCTTTCTCAAATGCCTCTACAAAGTATTTTTAACAATTATATTGAGTTTAATTCTACAAATTAAAAGATTAAATAATAAATTTAATTCTTTAAATTCAGTAGCTAGAAACTAAAATTATAGTTTCTCTGTTTTAAATATTTAAAATAAATATTTAAAAATAAAAATTAAAACTAGTATTATCTTAAATTTATTAAAAGTGTAATTAAATATCTATTTTCTTATTTTTATTTGTTTCAAACTTCTCAATTCTACATTTTTGTAAGTTCTATCATTATATTATCATCCTCATCTCCTCCCATGTTTCTACTTTATCTTTACAATAGTCAATATTCTTAACTAATTTATAGTTTTAATTATATTTTTTAGTATATATTTCAGAAATTAATCAATTCTAATCTATTATTTGAAAAACTAATCAATTCTAATCAATAATTTAGAAAACTAATCGATTATAATTAATTATTTGAAAAAATTACCAAATATGATCGATCATTTCAAAAATATAATCGATCAGAATCAATTATCGCTCGAGCGAGATAGGCTCGCTCAAGCGAAATACAACCCGAGAGTACTAATTTTGTGCAGGGGACGTTTCGCTCGAGCGAGAATATTGTCGCTCAAGCGAGATGAGGTTTACATAGCGGTTACACAGGAACCACTCTTAAAATATGACTTAGATAGCGGTTAACCCTTGAACCGCTATTATATGGTTTCAATTATGATCGGTCAGAATTCATTTATGACCGATCATAACTATTTTAATCGATTAAATCTCGTTTCAATCGATTAAAACAGTTTCTGCACAACGTTTTAATCGATTAAAACTTATTTTTATCAGTTAAAATAACTTGAAAAGTTTTAGGAGAAAGTTTTGCAGTATTTCAATCGATTGAATCGTGAACAATCGATTAAATCAACTTAGAAGATTTTTTGTAAAGTGTTTTAATTGATATAAACGTTGTCGTATTAGTTAAAACAAATCTGTTAAAGAATCAAGAACGTATTAATGGATTAAAAGAAGTTTTAACAGATTAAAACTGCACTTTTAACATATTAAAAGAATCTTTTAACAGATTAATTAAACTATGCATTTTGAAAATCTTCTATAAAAGCAGTTTGGCTTGAACTTTTTTAACATACATTGAATATATCATCTTTAAAAAATAAATAAATTTATATATATATATATATATATATATTTTCATTTTAATTTTCAAATATTAATTTTTTTATGAAATTAATTTTAATTAAAAAAATTAAAGTGATATATATATATATATATATATATATATATATATATATATCCAACTATTAAATTATTCAAGATATTAATATAAATTTAAAATATCAATTCAGTAATTAAAATAATTTTAATTTTTTATAAATACATTGAAATACATTTTTATTAACATACAAGTAATATATATATATATATATGTATATATATATATATATACATATATATGTATATATATATATATATACATATATATATATATATATACATATATATATATATATATATAAAGAGACTAAATTAATAATTAATTTAATTATTGATTTAGTGACCGATTCGATGACGAATCGGTGATCAGTGATCGAATCGGTGACCGATTCAGTGACTAATTTAATAATCAATTTTAATTTTTTTATTCACATGCTAAATTAAAAAATAAAATCAAATAATTATATTACTAAATTATTTAATAAGTTAGTAAACAATTTTTTTAAAATATTTATAATTTTATTAAAAATGTTATCAATTATTTTAAATCATTAAGTAAATTTATATTTAAAATATTTTAAATAAAATATTTATATAAATGAAAAATAGTTATCAGTTTAAAAATTATTTTTTTAGTGATCTGAAATTTTAGTCACTAAATCAGTTACTAAATAATAAAGTGATCTGAAATAGTAACCGATTTTTGTGACCGAAAATTCGGTTACTATTTCTGATTACTAGACTAAAAAATAATAATTTGGTTACTGATTCGGTCACTGATAGTAACTAAATTTTTCGATCAACGATTTCGGTTACTATTTGACATTTTTCTAGTAGTGAAGCTAAGAGTCTCAAATAGCTCATAAACTTAGCAGTATTTAGGCTAGATGTCTTACTAAAACATGAATCGACATTAACTTCTATCATCTTCCTAGCAACACGGTCCATTATTAACTCTTTTAACCGGGTGACACATCTACCTCCACCTCCGCTCCTGCCATTGCCACTACTAGAAGTGGAATCCAACATAATACTAAAATACAAAACAATATATTTAATAAATTTCAATCAGATGAATACAATATACTTATATAAAGTCAACAATACTTAATGAATTTCAACAAAATGAAGACAACAATACAAAGATAAACAACTACTTGATATGTTTTTTTATATTCCTTCATCATATCACTTCGAATTGCATGCATGTCGTCCACTTCATTGTTAACAAGGTCATCAAATGTTCTACTTGAAAAAGAATGTGTGACATCTTGATAAGTCATTTAAAAATTTACTCTGATCACATATGAATATACAGTGGCAGATCTTCTTGGGAGTTGAGGGGGGTTGTGCCCCCCAAAGTTTTATAACTCCTATGTAATTTATGATTTTAACATGTTTGACTTTTATCAACGTGTAAGTTTGTTCTTTCCTCTTTGTTCTTTTGTTTTATGACTAAACGCATGTTTAGACATGCATCAAATATGAAGACGTGAAAGTCTAACTTGTTCCCTATTGTGCTGTATACTTGCTTTACGTCATATAATTAGAACTTTTGAATTCATAACACATTATTTAATTTAAGGCACGAGGATAAGATCAATTATTATTAGGATCTTAGATATACTCTTAGAAACACAAAATTGAAAATCCCTTCTATGTAAAACTTATTGAGATATTATATAAAAAGAAAAATATACCTAAGTTTAGGTTTAGGAATATTTAGGCAAATATCACCATTTGATCCATTCTGAACACATTGCCCTTTTGACACATTCAATTTTATATAATAAAAATAATTTGGTTTGTTTCTTTTTCTTTAAAATTTAATGTTTGCGTTAACATTAGATGGTATAGATAGGAATATGTTATATTATGAACATTCACGACAATTATATTCCAGTAATCTTATAGAATAGAATATATGTGTATTTTTTAATAATAATAAAATATTTTAATAATAACTATTCCAATTTATTTTCAGTTTAATTATTATTAAGATAAAAAATGGATCATAATCACTTTGATATACTTTTATTTGATTACAAAAAATTTAAAAAAATGTTTGAATTGGTAAAAGAATATTAAAATTTTAAATATTTTTGAATTTGTTAAAAAGCAAATATAATAGTCATTTAAAAATATTAAGGTTACACTTTACTCAACATTTTATTTTAATTCACCTATTAATCTTTTCTTCATTTTTTTCTAAAATCAAACTTATTTTATTTTTTTCTATTTTGCGTATATGCTCTCATCTATCTTAGTAAAAGAGTATTCAAAGAATAATATTCCACAAGACTATTTCAAAAATATTCCTGTAATATCACACTCAAATTTTCTTAAAGAAAAATTTCTTTTAAAAACACAAGGCATATTATAAAATGAAGTGGTTAAGACATAAATTGAAAGAGTCTAACATACCATTCTTATATTTAGTTGCAATTGATTTTATGATTTAATTTTCTTTAGCATTCATAACATTTCATCATTTACAATTACATACAAGTTTAATTTCTTAAACTAATTTGAAAGTTTAGGAATGAAACAAGTTTAGAAAGAAAAAAAAATCATTCCATCTAGTCATTTTTATTTTATAAAACCATGTTTAAAAGCATCATTATAAGAGAAACAGTACATCATTTTCACCTTTCTGTAACTAATTTCCAAGCAAAATATAGCAGTAGTGAGAATATAATTAATAGTAAAAAAATAAAAGCAGAGAATCCACTTATATAATTACCTTTACACCCCGTAAAAATACCAACACTCGCAGCAAAATTTTGAGAGCTTCTTGCAGCACCATAAATGTTACATTTAAATTGAACAATTAGGATTTTCTTAAAAATAGTTAGCAATTTAAATTATTTCGACAAAATATTTCATCACTGATCATTGGATACATGTTTAATTTCTTAAACAAGTGAAAAATTATGATGAATCAATTGAAAACAAAAGCAAAGAAACAATGATAAGGACCAAAAAAAAAAAAAGACATGAGAGAATATAAAAGATAACAAAGAATAATTAAGAAAAGATTATTGAAATAAGTAAAAAAATGAAATACTTAGGAAATGGAAGCAATTATATCATTTGAAGAAGTTGTTCAACATAAGTGAATTTGTAAATCACCATTTGATTCCTAAAAGTCAGAGTATAAGATCTAAAAATATAAATCAGTGTCATAAGTATTTTTCTCTGAAACTCAAATTCTCATACATCATAAAGAGATTTAACAAATGATGTAATTAGTATTTATAACCAACATATTCCACAAATTCAAAGTAAATGAGATGTAAATTCAAATTAAAGAGAGAAAACTTTAAATTCTAAATTCAAATGCATATTTGTTCCAAAACTACATTGGTCAAGGGATGAGGAGGATGGTCTACTCCATGTTTGGTCATGCTTTCTCTACCTTGGTCATACCACTCTTGCTTGGTTCACATGTTCCTTACTTCTTCTTTAATAATAATCCTTGGCCAAAAATAACTATATTGGACTTGTAATGTTTCTTCAACGGAAGCTCAATGTATGCTTTGAACAAGCTTCTCTCATTTTGTTATGCTTGAGATGTTCTAATAAAAGCTCAAGTTTAATATAAAAAAAAATTACAACAAATATATTATATCCTAATTATAATTAATACAAAACAATTTTTTTAGAACATATTTTAGCTTATCATGTTCCTTGTTATTCTTTTTGTATTTGTATACTTTTGTTAATGTTCTTGATCTCTATTGATGGCCTCATCATAAATTATCTTAGGTATTAAATTAGTTGATAAACCTAAAACCTCATTTATGATCTGCTCAAAGGATTTACAACTTTCATCTCTTATCTGTATTAATCATTTTCAATCAAGAAAGTTATGTTACTTCTTAGCTTTTTGAACACATTCTTATCATATAAATAGAAGATCCCACTATGGGGTACTTTTATCTTTGAAATTAAGTTGCTTGAGAGTTTGATACTCTTAAATTAGGTTTTATATTCAAGTAGTAAATTAACTATAGATCTATCCTTAATACATCTCAAAGTGAGGTGTTTTTCATTTTTTTTCTCACCTTGTCGGTTTGATTTTAATTTTATATTTGTTTTCCCAAGTCTTGGCCAGGATGTATACATGGTGTCTTGGCTAAGTATGTTGGTTCCAAATTCTTCAAATCCTAAGAATAAGCTCATAAAAATGATAGGAAGGTCAAATAGAGTGATGCTCTAATAATTTTAAAATTTGTATTTTTTTTTTAATTTATCCATTCATATAGTGATTGTTATATATTTATAACTTTTATTTTGAAATAGAGATAACATAAAAAAAAATAAAAAATAAAGATGATTAGGTGGTCGATTTAAGACTATTAACAAATATGTCAAGATAAATTTATCCATGGCAGAGAGCACACATCAAACCAGATAAGGGAAAAGAGGAACACAAAACAAGTTTGATAACAGAGAAATCTTCTTCCTTTTTTTTTCTTTTGTTGTTGTATTTCTGAAAACAAAGGAAATCCTATTTATAGGATTTGTAAAATTCTAAAAGGTAGTGAAACAGAATAAATTAACCTAATTGTAAACCATTAACAGATTTCAATATCCTCCCCTCAAGTTGGATAATGGATGCTCATTATCCCAATCTTGGATAAAATCATTTGAAAAGACGATTGATGCAAGGTTTTAGTAAAGATATCTGCAAGTTGTAATTTTTTCACGAATAGCATGGTAATTGATACCGATGTGCTTCGTTCGTTCGTGAAAATTTGGATTATGAGTTATGTGACATGTAGATTAATTATCGTAATACAAAACAACGACAATAGTGGTTGGTTGGATATGAAGATATCGAAAAAGGTAAGAGAGTCATTGTAGTTCACAAGTAGTAGTAGCCAATGCACGATAATCTACTTAAGATGAGGAGCGGAGACTGCAAACTATTTTTTTTACTTCTAGGAAATGAAAGAAGAACCTAAGAAAACACAGAGCCCCAGTCGGAATCGCTGAAACCTTTTAGCTGAATCTCTGAGTTAGAAGGGAAAAACAATCCTTTTGAAGGATTGACCTTTATATATCTCATAACGTATTGAACAACCTCTTGATGGTGAATAGTAAGATTTTGGAGAAACTGACTAAGAAGATGAGCAGGAAAGTTCATATCTAACCTGGTGCAATTTAAGTGTAACAGCTTGCCAATGATTATACGATAAGAGTCTATTTTACATCTTGTAGAGTATCTTGAGTTTTAAAAAGATCTTTAAAATTAGTTAAGTAGGGAGTGGTACATGGTTTACTGCCAAGCATTCTCCTTTCCTTTAAAATGTCCAAAGTGTTTCCTCTGACATAAACGAATGTCTTTACTTGAGTGAGTCACTTTAATTCCAAGTTTGAGTTCTCCAAGATCTTTGATTTTGAAGGTTTTATCTAAAAAAACACTTTATCTTTTCTATCTCTTTTAACGAGTCTCTTGTAAGAATGATATTGTCTACATACATAAGTAGAGTTAAGAAAGTAGTAGATGATTTATTTATAAATAAAGAATAATCTAATTTAGATTGAACAAATCCAATAGAAATGAGAGAAGATGAGAGTTTAGCAAACTATTACCTACTAGCTTGCTTCAACCCATGTAAAGATTTAGTAAACTTACACACTTGATTAGGTTTGTTAACATTTAGGCCAAGAGGAGGAATCATATCATTTCTTCATTGAGATCTTCATACAAGAAGACATTGTCAACATCTAATTCTTGTAAATTTCATTGTTTGATAGTAGCAAGAGCCAAGAGAAGCCTTTCAGTGGTTAATTTAGTCATTGGAGAAAATGTGTCGAGAAAGTCAATCCCTTCAAGTTATGTATATGACTTTACCACAAGTCGAGTCTTGTATATTTCTATTGTCTCATTAGTTCTGTGTTTGATTTTATATACCCACTTGGATCCAATAGGAGTTTTATTAGATGGTAAGTCAATTAAGTACCAAGTATCGCTGTCTTGGAGTACTTTAATTTCTTTCTTCATGATAGTAACCCATTATGGGTTTTGGCATGCTTCTATATAAGATTGCGGCTCATTATTAGAAGAAATTATGAGAGTATATTGTAAATTTTTTTTAGACAGTAGGATAAAACAAAAGATATAGGATGAATATTTTTGTGATTTAGAATTATCAAAATTATTGACCTGATGATAGTAGTCTTTTACGAAGCTTGGTACTTTTCTAACTCTATTTGAGCACCTAAGATTTGCATCTCTTCCAACTTGCTTTTCATTATTTCTTTTGTTAATGTCTTCTAAATCTTCTTTGCAATCAACTTCTTCGTTGTTGGGTGAGTTGTTTGTCTCATTACTTTTACTCATGTGCTCAATGACTTTATCAACAGGATATCCTAATCTAGAATGTCATAGGTCTATATTAGTCTTATTACAGTTTAAAACAATGTTAGCCAAGTAATGATTATTCTTAGGTATGGTAGCATGGTAGTTAGACAAATCGTATGATTCGAATCACGATACGTTTAAAAAATTCAACTTTTCGATACAATTTATTGAATCTATCATTTTTTTACTTTGAATCAAAGCTTGAATCGGATGAATCAAATTTGAATAGTAGAATTTACGATTCAACTTCGTTCCACGAGGAAAAGAAATACACAGTGGTGCTACAGTGAGGAGAAAAAAATGTAACAGTGTTGTGTTGCGGTGAGGAAAAAAAAATACAGCACACTGCAGTGAGGGAAAAATATGCAATGGTGTTGCGGTGAAGGGAAAAAAATGTAGTGGTGTTGTGGTGAGGGAAAAAAATGCAAATCCAATGGTGTGGTAGTGAGAAAAAAAAACACGGTGTTGCACTAGTGAGGAAGATGGAGTTGCATCAATGAGAAGAAAAAGAAGAAGGCGATGTGAAGAAAAATGAGAGAATGAATAGTATTAGAAGGGATGTGACATTTACGTTTTCTATTATAATATATCAAGTTATTTTATTTTATTTTTAAAATTAGTTGATATTTTATTATTTTTTAAAATTAGTTTAATGTTTTTTAATATTTATTTTTATTTAAAAATATTATGTTGTATTCATCATGTATCTTTTGATAAAATTCGATTCACGATTCATAAAAATTATAAAAGCGATTCATGATTCGAATCTCGATTCAATAACCATGTATGGTAGTAAACTCATGAAGATAGTATAATCCTTTGCTCAATTCAGCTTTTCCAATCGTCTTGGATGTATTAGTTTCTTGAATATGACAATTCTCACAAGAAAAAATTAGTTTGCAATTTAAATCTCTAATCAATCTTTGAACAAATATTATATTAAAAATAAAGTATGAAATGTAAAGAACACTAAAGATGATAAAATTTTCAGAAAAAATGAATGGTTTATGCATAGTAAGATGTGACATATGAATTATTAGAAAGATCTACAAAAACATATTTGATTTTATAAAAGGTAACAAAGTGTTCTTTAATATGAGTAACATGATTCGTAGCTTTAGTGTCAAGGATCCAAGAAACCTTACCAGTTTTCATTTCAGCGATAGGGAAACCTTCGTCATGCTTTTGTATGTGATTGATAATACTATGAGAAGAATTTTGTAAAAGTTTCAAGAGTCCTTGAACTTGTTCTAGAGTGAAAACCTTGTTTTCTTCCTTTAATTCTTGATTTGATATCTGTAAAGAGTCATTCTTCACTTTCAAATTACATAACTGTTGAATACCTCTATCCTAATTATTGTCCAAATGTTTGTCTTTATGTTTGTACCAAGGTGGATATCCATGCTTGGAATAGCATTCGTCAACAGTATGGTTCAATTTGTGACAATAAGAACATTACTTTTGACCAAAATTTCTACCATTTTCTCTCCCTTATCCATGCCAAGAATTACCACTTTCTTGCCCTCGTCAAGAATTACCTCTGCCTTGAGGTCGCCAAGTATTTTGATGTTTTTCAGTAGAAACTTGCATTGTTTTATTCTTGGAGAAAATATTTTTCAGTAAGTTGTCTCTCTTGTTGGATAATCGGAGAAAAAACTTTGTTTATAATAGGGAGGGGATCCATAAGAAATATTTGAGTTTTTATGGTACTATATATCTCCTTTAGTCCTTTAAAAAAACACATGACGTATTTAGAATCTCTATATTTAAGAGATATTTTACTTAAAGCACAATTACATGGTATATTACAAATACCACGGTAGTATATATCTCCTCTAGTCCTTTAAAGAAACATATGATGTATTCGGAATCTCTATATTTAAGAGATATTTTACTTAAAACACAATTACATGATATGTTACAAATACCACTTAGTATAAGTCGTAGGGATTCCAATTTTTTTTCGAGAGTTTTAAGATTAGTTAAAATTGAGTTACATGTTTCTTACCTTATCTGATGAAATGAATTTCTTAGAGTAAAATAGAAATCCTAAAACAATCACCTTTAGAGAACCTTTCATTTAAATTTTCTCATATGTTCTTGGCAACATCAATGTAAATGGTGCTTTCTGCAATTTGTGGGGATAGAGTTTGAGTGATGCAAGAGAGAATCATGACATTATACCTTTCTCAAGCTTCAAAAGTGGGATTATTCACTGAAATAAACTTCAGTTTGTTCTTAGAAAGTAAAACACGTTGCATGTTCCTACTCCAAGATTAATAATTTGTCTTGTTTAAAGAAGGTGAAACAAGAATAAATGATGCAAATAATAGGAGTTGAAAAGATTCAAACATAAATTCATTGTATCATGTGTTCCTGTAAGAGCACAACACAAATGACTCCATGGAAAAGAAAAAAAAGCAAGACAAGAAAAGAAGAAACAATAAAAAAAAAAGTACACAAGCATAATATTCGTCATGCTCCAACAAATATGGTATTTTGTCAATATAAATTTGGTCTTGGCAATAACACACACCAAATACAATAAGAGAAAAGAAAAACAAGAAACAAGCTTAATAATAACAAAGATTTTTATTTTTTATTTTTGTCTGTTGTATTTTTAAAAACAAAAGAAATCTTATTTATAGGATTTATAAAAGCCTAAAAGAATAATGAAACAGCATCCGTTAACCTATCTACAATCCTTAACGTATCTTAATAATTATTACTTCTTCCTACGGCCGTTAAAAAGAATTATGTATTAACACGAAATACTTATGTATTTTTTTTATTTTTTTCACGTCACTACCTAATATTGATTAACTAACATTTTATTTTATTAAAACCAATATCATATACAGCGTGGTGAGTCTATAAATAGGAAAGAACATATATTGTATTTGCCAAGTTTTGAGATTTTAATATCATTGCATGAACACGATTAAAAATCAGCTTATATAATATTTAGACCTTTCTACCTCCTTGTGTCATGTCAAACTGAATATTTATAGAGGTAAAATCATGATGCAATGAAATAAAAAATATATAAGGTGAGTGGATTTTAAAGTTTATAAATTTTGTAAACTGGCAAGTCAATCACTTGTGGAGTTAGATGTCACAAGGATAAGTTTTACTTTTGAGATATTGTTTGGATAATAAATATCAAATTTATTTTTTACAAAGATATTATTAATAGGTTTAAGGACTACAAATATTATAAATAATAAACATTTTTTCCTATGTTTTCTTAATGTCATATAAAGAAAATATATTCATTTATTATATTTATGATTTTTTTAATAAAAATATCATATTACAAATATTTTTATAATGTTTCTAATTTTAAACATAATGAATACTTAAAAATATATTTTATTATTGTAAAAAAAAAGGTCTTCTCACATTAGGCTTTTTTTAATACATTTTTTTACTATTATAATTTAAATAAAAACATTTTTGTTAGTGTATCATTGTTAAAATTCCATAATGTATATTTTATAAAATATTTATTTTATTGTGAAGTATTAAAAGAGAATATAGATATTAATAATTTTGAAAAAAAAAATTGAATTCATGATTCATTTTCTGATTATTATATTTATAATTTTTATTTTTAAATAGAGATAACATAAAAAAGAAATAAATAAATGAATTATTAATTAGAGGACATTTTTATTGGTGTACCATCACTAATTCATTTAATAGATGAGATTATAATGCACATGTAATTTTTTTTGTTCATTGTTTACTATTAATGAATATTAATAATTTTGAAATTTGTGTATTTGAGCTCATGCATCTATAAATTATATTCTTTGATCAGAGATAACATATAAATAGATAAAATAAAAGAACTATTTTATTTTTAATGACTTTCATTTAAGAAATATTTAAAGTTGGAGTAAAAGTTTTAATGCACATTCATTGATTATATATAGATAGATATTTATATTGTCAATTTTCGTATTTTTTATATATTTATATTATTTATTAATAATATATTATTTAATTAAAACTATTGATTCATATTTATAATATTAAATTTTTAATAATTACACCATATGGTAATAAGACCGTTAATCCCCGGGAATTATTGAGTTGTACCGAGACATTAGTAAGAGTAGGATCTATTGTGCAGACTTTATGTGTTATTAAGGCACGTGTCACAACACGTGATTGTTGCTCCCCCTCAAATCTTGCATATTATAAACTATAAATTAAAAGTTGTAAATTATAAAACCATTTCCGGGCTGTTCCTCACACACTCTGGAACAATTGCCAGAGAGACTGCAGCCTTGCTTTGCTGTTGATACATTCTAGAGAGAGAAACACTTCTTCCACTCTCTCTCTATGATGGCCGATGATCCAATGCCCACTCGCTGGTCGTTTCAGGTTTTGCACTTTCTCTTCTCCGCAGAACCCATTCTGATTCTCGATTTCTCTGTTTTTCGCTTTTCTTTCCTGAGGAATTCCGCATCGCGTTTCGTTGATCATTCTATATTGGATTCTTATAGTTGTTACGATTTGTTTTCTTCTGAGCTTGAATAATTTCATGGAAATTTAACTTTGCCTAGATAGATTGTGATTTTGTATATTTATTTTTTTATGTTTGGTTTGGTTGATTTTGTGGAAGACTGGAATTTACTTTTATTGTTACGAAGAGTCTTACGTAGTTTTAATCTTGGATCTTCAGGACTTCAAATTTTATTATGATGCTAAGTTTGGTAGGAAGAAGGTCCAGAAGAACGGCGAGACTGCTGATAAACCGGTGGTCAGTAATGGAGGTTCGTTGGTCATCGTGTCCAATGGCAATCCGCATTCAAAAAGGGCATCGGAAATGGCTGTTTATGAGCAGTTTCAAATTGAGGTACTGTGTTTGAGACATCTAAGTTTCTTGGGGACCTTGTCATTACTCCTTAAAATTTCGCTGATTTGTGCTTTGTCATGCTTTGGTTTTGCGTTTCAGGGGCAGAACCAGATTCACTCAAATGGTTTTTCGCCGGTTAATATGTGTGAAAGGCCGTATGATTTCCTGAGCCATCACTTTGTGTTCTTGCTTTTTGTTGTTAGCATATATTCACTTAAAAATGTTAGAAGTCATTTGTATCAGACACATATAGGATGTCGTTCGTAATTGATCGGGTAACAAATTAGTTCAACTATAGTTGAAGTCCTTGGTACTAAAAAAAATTGGATATTCAGGATCAGTCGATGATAGGATCAATGAAGTATCTGTTTTCTTTCATGGCCTTTTGAATTTGCTGGGGTTTATGCATAGTCCATACCTTTGAGGTTCTCACCCGACCTAAAGGAAATAAACAAACAATATCTTATGTGCATATTTTAACAGCCATGACTAAAATTGGTATTTGATATTTACTCATAAATGTAACAGTCAGTAACATCATCTCTTGAGTTCTCCTACTCTAGTGGACTATGTGGAAGATAGAGAAGTAGCTACCAGCTAAAGAGAAGAAGTAGACAATAACACAAATTTGCGTCTTCTAGAAATCACAATTGATAAATTTTCTTTTTGTTGAATGAATCACGATTGACATTTTGATCTTTACTCATAATATTACCATTAGTATTATCAACTTATGAGTTTTGCCACTCTGTGGGACTATATGGACGATTGAGAATATATTCATTCTTAGAACTACTGATAACTTAGAAAATATGGAAGATAGAGAATTTATTCATCTGCACTTCTCAGATAATCCCTAACATTTTCAGGCAGCGGTCATTGCTTCCACCTTTTGAATCTGCAGAAATGCGAACTTTAGCAGAGAGCCTAAGTAGGTATATTTTCTCTCTCAACCCCTCCAACACTTTTGATACAACTGCTGATTATATGGAAAAGTTAGTCGTCTCTGGTCAAGATTTTCATGTGTGGGTCTATTTTGTAAGTTGTTTTTCACATATGTTTGTCATTGCGCATCATATCATTGCAGGGATATCATTCGTGGAAGTCCAGATGTTAAGTGGGAAAGTATCAAGGGCTTAGAGAATGCCAAACGTTTACTGAAAGAGGCTGTTGTTATGCCAATTAAGTATCCCAAGTAGGTATCCCTATTGAAAACTTTCTACATCTAATATTCCTAGATATTCATTACCGTTTTTGTTTCACTGCTTGTCAAGATATTCTCGTGTATGTTGCAAATGAAATATTTTCATTGGATGCTGTTGATAAACTAGTGTTTGTAATTTAAGATGAAAGCAGGGATAACAGTAATGTTGAGATGAGTTTTCTTTTGATTTAGTTTAACTGTATGGTGATTTGCACTCTGCTTTAGTTTTTGTAATAGATATCTTGAAACAATATTTTATCTAGATTGTAGATCATGCCTATTAATATATATTTCAAGATGTTAACTGGACAGAATTATTCTTATATATAAACAGCTGGAATTTCAATATTTTGGATTATTTAATTGGCTATTTTCCCTTATTATCTCAATGGAGTAAATCATACATAATTTTACTTTGTCAAACATTTTCAAGGATTTAACAGACATCAAATGGCTTCTCTGTTTCCAACTTGCCACTCCATCATAGATTGAATAACTTGCCCAGTAGGTTGTAGCATGCCGGCAGGAGGAAAATTGAAGTTAAGGTTTTTGGAAGTGTGAATCTTTTGCTGGTTTCTAGTATCTCTAACTAGTTGAAATACAAGTGTGTTTCAGCTGAAGCTTCTTCGCACCTCTTCTGGGAGTGTAATTTCTTTTGACTGCTTAGTGCCTTAATGGGTTTTAGCTTGTGTTTTTGATGGGGTGATTTACGAAAGGGTGATATAACTTTTGATACAACAATTTCAGTAGGACAACCATTAAAGGTGTATCTTAGGAGGACATATATGAAATAAGTGTAGTTGAGAAGATTTTGGAGTGGTTCTTATTGAGAAGATAACAGAAAACTAGTTAAATTAGTTTCGACATATGCAGAATTCGAGGTGCCATTTAGAAGAGCAATTTATGTGATTTTTAATCTTGTAAAATTGGGGTAGAGGAAAACCAGGATGGACAATGGATGAAATTAATAAGGTTGAATACCCTTTTGGGTTCTTGAAAGTGTGTAGTAGTTTCACTTTAGTCCCTAGATGTATCAAAAGGTAAATTTAATATCCCTGTTTAAGACCTGTCACTCACGTTAGTCCTTGTTAAGACTGACATTATCTTTTTCTATTAGTTTATTGACATGGCATGTTAAGTGACACCTCAACTACCACATTTTGTTCAATGTGGCTCTCATGTGCTACCAGGTCATAAGACTGAAATGAAATGTGATAAATGAAAATGTGAGAAATCAAATAGTATTTTAGGAAAGAATAAATAAGGAAATTTGTATATTTCCTTGTAATCTGTACAGATTTGAATAATTAGGAACAATCCCATAAATCAAGGGATCCTAGCATAAAATAGAGTTATTATATTTCCTAAAATAGTTTAGGTCTCTTGTATATATCTTATATCATCTCTTTGTATTAAGATAATAAAATAAATCATATTTCAATTAATCTATTTTTCCAGATGGTATCAGAGCTTCCGATCTAGGAAGCTCTGTCTGCGCTCGATAAACCCTAAGACGGCAGCCTGCATTGCTGCTGCATATTTTGTAACCCTAAGACGGCAGCCTGCATTGCTGCTTGCATTTTTCTTAACCCTAAGATGACAACCTACATTGCTTGTTGCATTTTTCTTAATCCTAAGACGACGGCCTGCATTGCTGCTGCATTTTTCATAATCCTAAGACGACGACCTGCATTGTTGTTGCATCGCACCTTTTGCTATAATGTCAAGGGAAGAGGAGATAGAAAGGGTGAAAACCATTCTTAGTAAGTCTGGAAAAACCTACAGGTATGTGTTCTTTGGCATACTCGGGTAAGTTTCCACCTTCTTTTGGATTAAATGTCTCGAATACGCCCTTTAACCATTATTGGATATTGGACTCTGGAGCCACAGATCACATGACACCATTAGCCAAACACTTCTCCACATATTCCCCATGTCCCAAGCAACAAGAAAATTGCCACGACGAGATGGAACCCTTATAACTGCAGTTGGTCAAGTAAATATCCAAATCAATCCTTTAATAACCTTAAAAGACGTTCTCCATGTCCCAAAGTTGTCCACGAACCTAGTGTCTATACAAAAACTTATAAAGGATTTGTCATGTAAAGTTGTTTTTTCCAATGATCATTGTGTATTTCGGGATAAGGATTCGGGGAGGATGATTGGACATGCTAGAGAATGGAATGTCCTTTATTATCTCGAAGATCCAAGTCTACGCCAAGCAAGAATAGAATCTCTCACTCCTTCATATCTGAATCCTTGATGACCAACGAGAGAAAAATCATGCTTTATCATTGTCGGTTGGGACATCCCTCTTTTGGAGTGATCAAAATTATATTTCCCTCTCTGTTTACCAAGTTAGATGTTGTGAGTCTTCATTGTGAGGTGTGTGAACTTGCTAAGCACAAACGTATATCTTTTCCAATAAGTAATAGAATTAGCAATTTCCCTTTTTATCTTATTCATACTGATGTATGGGGACCTTTTAATATTCCAAATGTGTCTGGTACTCGATGGTTTGTCACCTTTATAGATGACTGTACAAGGGTCACTTGGGTTTTCCTACTTAAACAAAAATCAGAAGTCAGTTCTGTCTTCCTAAACTTCCACTCCATGATAAAAATCAGTTTGGTGTTAATATTAAGAGGCTTAAGTCAGATAATGCCAAAGATTACTTCAATCATGTCCTTAATTCTTGTTAAGGTTCCAACATAAAACCAATTGGCAATATGTGGAGTAGCCTAACATGTATTTAAACCATACCAAATGATATGAGGTAGGCGATGTGGGACTTTCAACACACCCCCTCCAACGAAGCCCGCCGGACCAGGCAAAGGGTACTTTTGACCCAACTAAAGGGCAACTTTTGGCCCATGACAATAACTGGAAAGATGTTAGGCTTTGGCTCTGATACCATGTTAAGGTTCCAACATAAAACCAATTGGCAATATGTGGAGTAGCCTAACATGTATTTAAACCATACCAAATGATATGAGGTAGGCGATGTGGGACTTTCAACAATTCTTTTTGTCAAAAAGAAGGTATAATTCATGAGTCCTCTTGTGTCAAAACACCACAACAGAATGGGGTCGCAGAGAGAAAAAATGGACATCTATTAAATCAGACTCGGGCATTGTTGTTCCAAAAAAGTGTCCCAAAAAATTTCTGGGGGGAAGTTGTCCTTACAGCAACATACCTTATCAATAGACTACCCTCTAGAGTCTTAGGATCAAAAAGCCCTATGGAAGTTTTGTCGTCTTTCTATCCAAACTTGTCTACTACAAATAATCTTAAACCAAGAGTTTTTGGGTGCATCTCATATGTCCATATTCATAGTACAGACAGGGGAAAACTTGATCCTAGAGCCTTAAAAGTGTGTCTTTGTTGGTTACTCACCCACTCAAAAAGGGTATAAATGCTACCACCCCCCATCCAAAAAATTCTTTGTGTCTAGGGATGTTACCTTCAATGAACAAGAGGGCTATTTCCATCAACCTTATCTTCAAGGGGAGAGTTTCAGGGAAGATAAGGAAAGTAGTGATTCTGGTTTTCCCATTCTTCCAGACTTGACATTTGAACCTAAACGAAATCATATTGAAAGTAGTAATTCTGGTTTTCCCATTCTTCCAGACTTGATATTTGAACCTAAACAAGATCAAATTGAAGATCAAATAGAAGTTGTAACAAATGAAACAAGTCAAGGAATTGGCCAAGCAAAGGAAGTTGGTCAAGAAAGTGAAATTAATTGTGAAGCTGATCAAGAAGATGTTGAAACTGGAAAATTTGGTAAGAAGTCTGGTGTACTCAAGGAAGACTAAGGCCATTCCAGGATCAAGCCATGTTCAAGAATCCAACTCGACTCCACAAAAAGAGGTAACAATTTTTTCTCCAGTGTGCGAGGTTGAAATTGAAACCCAAAATGATCCCGACCTCCCAATTGCCATTAGAAAAGGAACAAGAAAATGCACCAAACAGCCACTCTACCCTCTCTCAAATTACCTGTCCTTTAAAAATTTCTCTCCTACCCATAAAACCTTCCTAGTAAACCTAAACACTGTACTTCTACCTAATACCCTATCTCGAGGCATTGTCTGACAGTAAAATGGAGGCAAGCCATGGATGAAGAGATGGAGGCATTGGAGAAAAACAACACTTGGGAGTTAGTCACCTTACCAATAGGAAAGAGGCCAGTTGGATGTAAATGGGTCTATACGAGTGAAATACAAGGCCGATGGATCAATTGAGAGATATAAGGCAAGACTAGTTGCCAAAGGGTTCACCCAAACCTATGAAGTTGATTATTTGGAGACCTTTGCTCCGGTTGCCAAAATGAACACGAGTTAGGGTGATATTGTCCCTTGCTGCCAATTATGGTTGGAACTTGGAACAATTTGATGTTAAGAATGCTTTCCTACATGGAGACCTTGAAGAAGAAATCTATATGGAGATACCTCCGAGATATGGTAAAGATGTTGCTACCAACACTGTTTGCAAGTTGAAAAAGGCATTATATGGGTTAAAACAGTCCCCCCGTGCATGGTTTGGCAGGTTTACTAAAGTTATGACAGGTCTGGGTTACAAACAAAGCCAAGGGGACCATACTTTGTTTTTTAAACATTCCAAGTCAGGGGGAGTAACAATATTATTGGTATATGTGGATGACATAATATTAACTGGAGATAATAAAGAAGAGCAACAATTATTGAGTCAATGCTTAGGCAAGGAATTTGAGATCAAGACTTTGGGAAAACTAAAATATTTGTTGGGAATTGAAGTTGCCCACTCCGAGAAAGGGATATTTATATCTCAGCAGAAATACATCACTGATTTGCTCAAGGAAACTGGCAAGGCAGCTTGCAAACCTGCTAGTACCCCATTAGAACCAAACCTAAAGCTTGGAAATGCAGAAGAAGATGTTGCTGTTGAAAAAGATATGTACAAAAGATTAGTGGGCAGACCTATATATTTGTCACATACCAGGCCAGATATTGTCTATGCAGTGAGTTTAATTAGTCAATTTATGCATAGCCCAAAGGAGACCCATTTACAAGCTGCCCACAGAAGTTTACAGTACCTTAAAGGAACTCCAGGAAAAGGGATTCTATTCAAAAGGAATGGTAATGTGAAACTTGAAGCCTATGCTGATGCTGATTATGCAGGGTCAATTGTGGATAGGAGGTCAACTACAGGATATTGCACCTTTCTTGGAGGAAATCTTGTGACTTGGAGAAGCAAAAAGCAGGGTGTAGTGGCTCGGTCCAAGTCTGAAGCGGAATTCCGAGCCATGGCACAAGGTATATGTGAGTTGCGATGGCTTAAAATCATCTTAGAAGACTTGAGGATAAAGTGGGAAGAACCTATGAAGCTCTATTGTGATAATAAGTCAACAATCGAGTATAGCCCACAACCCAAGTGCAAGCATGATAGAACAAAGCATATTGAAGTAGACAGACACTTCATCAAAGAAAAGCTTGATAGTGGCTTGATATGCACTCCATATGTGTCCTCTCAAGACCAAATTGCAGACATTCTTACCAAGGGACTCGGGCTGCCATAATTTTGAGAAGATTGTATCCAAGCTGGGAATGGAAAACATTTATTCACCAGGCTTGAGGGGGAGTGTGAGAAATCAAATAGTATTTTAGGAAAGAATAAATAAGGAAATTTGTATATTTCCTTGTAATCTGTCATGCATTTGAATAATTAGGAACAATCCCATAAATCAAGGGATCCTAGCATAAAATAGAATTATTATATTTTCTAAAATAGTTTAGGTCTCTTGTATATATCTTATATCATCTCTTTGTATTAAGATAATAAAATAAATCATATTTCAGTTAATCTATTTTTCCAGAGAAAATGTTTTGATTTTCAAATAAATCTTTCTTCTTCTTCCTCTACGCTTCTTCTTCTTCTTCCATTTTTTTCTTCATCTTTGACCGTTGTTGAATTTCATTTTCTTCTTTCTCCATCTTTTCTTTTCAATCTAGAGCATGAGGCACATTATTTATCTTATTTAAGCATGACAAAGCATCTATAATCTTTCCAATTTATAGAAGCCTTTGATCATGCATTATACCCCATATCACCAGGTCCATACCCTTTCCAATTATGAGTTCAAAAAGTTTAATTGGCTCATCTAGTTCACCACTTCTAATAAATTGGTTTATCAAGGTGCCATAAAACCTTCTCAATGTCTCATTTGCTTCTTGTATTTTGCGTCAATAATATTGTTATTGTCACATTCATATTCAATCCCCTTGCTGATATTTCTATCCAAAATTATCAATCACGTCAAACTCCCATCCTTTCCAAATCTATTAATTAAAGTCCCCTAAATTTCTATTATTGGCAAAACTTCTTCACCCTTCTCGCAATATCAATTAATAATCATATTATAAAAACACCACATGTGGCACATAACCCTCTCTTCCTTGGGTTGCATAAGCCTTCACCATTATGGAGGTGTTGTAGTTATCCACAGTAGTGCCCAATTAATTATTTGAAGCACTTATCATACGACTGAAGTGCATCATCAACTTTCCCACCTTTGACAAAGCCATTCAACAATAAATAATTAGCCCTACAACAAGAAGGATTTAAGAATAAGAAAACAAAGAATGTATGAAGAAGAAATAATTAGCATGAGAAAAAGAAAGATTTAGGAACTACAAAAAGAAGGAAAGAACTAAGATCTATGTAACCCAAAAAGTAAAACATCTTTATCTTTAAAATTCAATTTGGTCGTGTGACTTGGCAGCCACATGGTTGCCAGTGTTATGAAAGGTGGCAATTGGCATGTCACTTAACATGCCACATTAGCAAACTAACAAAGTTGGATAACGTCAATCATCTCAAGGGCTAATGTGAGTGATGGATCTTAAATTGGGATACTAAAATTATCTTTTGATATGCATAGGAACTAAAGAGAAACAACCACTATACAATCTTAAGGACCCGGAAAGGTATTCAACCAATAATAGCTTATTGTTTAGGTTATTTTCTTTAACATGTTTCTTTTCTTTTTTTCAAAATTTGTTCTCATTTAATGTCCTTGACATGTTTCGGATGCTACTTTCTTGAAGATGAAGATAAGTATGTCTAGATTTGTTATTTTGAAATTTTAACCACATCGGTTTGTTAGTTTATATTTCACAGAAGTATTTGAGATTATATTATATTCCAAGCTCCTTATCACGCTTAAAGGGGGGTATTAAGATGTTGTTCTTTGAAATGATTAACAGACTTGCACATGTGCTAATAAAAATTTACTAGAGAACTAGAGATATAGAGTAAAAATTTTAAATGGTCAAGCTAATCTTTCTCATTTGTCTAGGTACTTCACAGGTCTGTTGTCACCATGGAAGGGCATCCTCCTTTTTGGGCCACCAGGCACAGGAAAGGTTTGTATTGTTATTCCATCAGAAATATATACTAGATTGCCTCATTAGTGTCATTCTGAAATTGTAAGAGAATGATATTGTGCGTGTGTGCACTTAAAATTAAAAATTCAAAAATAAATTTTTTTGGAAGAAATATACATTCTTTTGTATTTTCATATTTTGATACAGCATTTATTTTTTCTTTTTCTTTTTTGAATTATTTATAACTTCTAACTTTTGGTTTGAATGTTGTAGACAATGCTTGCAAAGGCAGTTGCGACAGAGTGCAAGACTACTTTTTTTAATATTTCAGCATCATCTGTAGTTAGCAAATGGCGAGGCATGTTACTTATAACTTTCTCCACCTTCCTTTTTAGAGTATTTATTTTCCAAATCTTAATCTGGGTACCGTATGAAGGTTGAAAGTGTTTATTTTTATAATTGTAGTGTACAACCAACTGTTTTTCTTCAAATACGATGCTAATGAGCTTGAATCTTCCCAATGGACATACTCCCTTTTTGGTTTCGAAATGTTTTTGTTTAGAACCTCGGTTTGACTTAGCCAAATAGACAGGGTACACACAGCATTGTATCTTAAAAGAAAGGTTTCTGATCGGTCAGAGAAGCATAAAACAACTATTGGATATAGCATGGGTGATTTGGGTTAAAACAATTGATTGCATGACTTGAGTTTAATTTTAATCTGCACTATTTGCTATTTTCAGCTTCTCTCACATCTCATTGTAAGCCAATAATGATCTCGAAGAATGTGTGTACATTATATATCCATCAGAGGTCACTTGTATATTAGTTTCCCATTAGTTTAGTAGGTAGTTACAATATATCAGTTGGTTAGGCTGAATTAGAGGTCACATGTTATTTAATTACTCATTAGTTTAGTAGCTACTTACAATATATCAGTTAGTTAGGCTGGATTACTCAGTTCACTAGGCAGGGATAATCAGAAGAAAATTCATTTTTACAGAAGTTATTTTGGACTGCAGGTGATTCAGAGAAGTTAGTGAAAGTGTTATTTGAACTTGCAAGGCATCATGCTCCCTCAACAATATTTCTTGACGAAATTGATGCAATTATTAGTCAACGTGGTGAAGCTCGCAGTGAACATGAAGCAAGTAGACGGTTGAAAACTGAGCTTCTTGTTCAGGTGATGCTCGTTTCTTACATTGGACATACATTCTATAGTCAAGTTAATTAACTTCACCTAGTTCATGCTTATACTATTTTTTACGTGTCCCACATTAACTAGGAATAGGACCCAAACTGCCCTTGACTTTTGACAATCCTTCCCTTTTCAGGTAGCTTTTAGTGTTCGATATTGCCCAACCCCTTTCATAGTTTTGCCTATATGGGAAACTTTTTTCTTTGCCTATCAGCAAAACGTTTAAAAGATTGTGCTAGTGGGGGATTCACTTTACAACCCAAGAGATGCCAATTTCATTACTTGGTGGACCCATATTTTTTGTAGTCGCAAGCAACAAAAGCCCATTATAAGAATTTATATTGTCAACCAATAAGAAATTACCATATATGTGGCTTTAAAAGTAGTTACCATTTTTAACAATCTTACAACACATTATAATCTATAATTGGATGACAATGTCCCTTTACACGATTAGAGTTTTTGAATTAAATTCTTTATTTAATATTCATGTTACTGATCATAGAATACCCTCATAAACCAGCAATTTTAAAGCTTGATCTTTGTTTTCTTGAGACAAAAAGAATAATGAGAGGTAATTTACTCTTATTGATGAAGCTTGCCACTGGTTACCACCTAATCATGATTAATAAGCTGTTTTTTTAATCATGATATAAATCATATTGAATCATAAACATAATGAAAATAACTTGAAATATGTTATATAAATAACAATAGTGCTCAGTATTATAATTTTAAAATCCAAAATGACCAAAAACCTTTTGTTCTAAAGAATGACGAAAGAGAAATCAGGTTATGTATTGATAGTATAGTTTTAACTTTTTGCTGAATTTTTATGAAAATACCTGAAAGATAAATAATCCAAAGTTATTTCACGAATTTCTTTTGAATTGAATTTCTTTGCATTTCAAATTCTCACATTTCAAAACTCTTCATCCAAACATGTGCTTCAATCTTTTGTTAATAACATGCCCTTATTAAGAAGTCTACAAACTTAAAGATGAACTTTAGAAGGTTGTCGGATCTTCTTTGTAACTAAGTAATAATGATAATCTCCAGACAATTAGAAATTTCAGCAATCCAACGAATTATATTTTATGTTGCACACAATCCTGTATTTGTTTTGGTTCCCTTGCAGTGCGCGGGAAGATCCTTAACATTTCATGCACAATTTGAACAGCAAACGACGATTAAGGAGAGATTATTTCCTATAAAATCACAAATATGCAGATAGATTGTTAAAATTTGCCTTTTCAGCTATCATGACTTGATTTATTAGTTACGTTCACCATGATAGTTGGCATTTGAAATCTTAGAAAGTTTTGTCATTTCACCTGAGCGCTTGTGTTCTCTGGAAATTCAAACTCTGCATCTTAATATGCATAATCATCAACACAATAACATATATATTCTGCTTTGCTCTCTCAAACATTAATCATCTGGATTAAGATTGCAGATGGATGGTTTGACCCGAACAGAGGAACTGGTTTTTGTCTTAGCAGCGACAAATCTTCCCTGGGAGTTGGATGCAGCCATGCTCCGACGTCTTGAGAAGCGAGTATCCTTCACATATAAACTTGTGCATATTAGCGTGCATGATAAATTATTAGGTCAAATGTTTTTTGGGAGCATTGAATAAATTATTGAGCATCTCCTATCATCTGACTACTTTGTTTCCTACATTACTGGATTTTGGACATCTTATTCTCCAAATGAAACTAGCATTCTATCTATAAGATGCTGCTTGGTTTATAATCTCAAATAAGAGAAATTATTAATTTGGGGTTAAATTATAATTTGCATTTTAGTTGAAGTCCGTGTAGACATGCATTGTACACTAGTATGTGTTTGTGAACTCGGCATGTTTGAATCTCGTTCTGTATTTTTTTTATTATTATTATTAATTCAAGATGTCTGGTACGTACAGGAGTTTACATGATTTGAATCAATGGCAGATAGAATTGTTGTCTTGGTTGGTAAATCTTTGGTGGTGAAACAAAAAAAGAAAACGAATACTAAGCTCTTATACCCTTTGATCAGCGATCTGATTGCCTTTTACTATTGAGAATAGATCTTAGTCCAATGTATGCATAGATGATGCCCAATAACTGGTCAGTCCTTGTCCAATGGTTGTTCCTTGACCATAATTAAAAGATCCTTGTACCACTTCCAGAACCAGTAGCGAGGAGAGCAATGTTTGAAGAACTTCTTTCTCAACAGCCTGATGACGAACCGATCCCCTATGATTTACTGGTTGATCAAACAGAAGGATATTCAGGGTCAGATATCCGATTACTCTGTAAAGAAACAGCAATGCAGCCATTAAGACGACTGATGTCACAACTTGAGCAGAGACAGGAGGAGGTGGTGCCTGAAGAAGGTATGTTGTCTTACACAGGAACATCGTTGATAGCTGCTCCTTTTATGTAGATTTTTCAACTATAAGCTATTTTCTTTAAACAATCTGCTGGCTATTTTCTTAAATATTTACTCGAGTTTAATTTGACTCCTCTCGAACTGAAAGTAATCATTGGGTTACAGAGTTGCCAAAAGTTGGACCAATCAGAGCTGAAGATATAGAGACAGCATTAAGAAACACAAGACCATCTGCTCATCTCCATGCCCATAAATATGACAAGTTCAATGCTGATTATGGTAGTCAAATAATACAATGAAAAGAAGTAGTAGCTTGTGTTAGGTCGTGTTCAATTTGATTTTCAGAAAATTAGTTGTAAGACTAGTAAACGTCAAGCATTATTTTGGTGCGAGTTTACTTGCAACTTTTTTAGGTATGCAACTTTTTTGCATTTGTGTTTCTCCATTATTAGTATCAACTTTTCTTACGTGACGTATTTAAGTAGCAAATGCTTGTGGTTATACTTTCAAATTCACTCATTGTTTGATTTTACTTTTAACATATGGTCATGACATTTTGTCAATTTTTACCTTCGTAGTCTTTTTCTATCTGACAAAATGTTGAATTTATATGTTTATTTACTAACAAATTGTTTGCTTTGTTAAAATAACAGTAATTTAATGAACCGAAGACATTAACAATTGATGCATATATGTTATAACAGTAATTTTTCCCCTCTAAAGATAACATTAACGTTATTTATAACACTTCAAAAATGTGTTGTTATTTATCAGAGAAGAATTTCTCACATCATTTCTAGTTTTTAAATAGATACATATATAGCGTATTTTATAATAAAATGATATTTATATTTCTGTAAAATTTAAATATGATTTCTGTAGAAGAGGGTGGAAGTGACCATGCGTGGTGGAAGTTAACATATAACATATTTTACCATTCAATTCACTTGACGACCCTCTCATAATACAGTAATAAAATATTATTATTATTTTACTATAAGAGAATTGTTAAGTACTTGTATAAAAAATAATAAATTAAAATATCATTTTCCTTGTAATTACATTCCCTTTAATTTTTAAATAGACATTTACCTCCTTATATTTATTTCCCTTATTTTATGTATAAATAACATATCCACTAAAACTTATAAAAAGAATTATAAAGATAAAGAATCAAAATTTTAAAATATGATAAAGAGAAGAATGTATGAGAAGGGTAGGGTGCTGCTGCAAACAAGGGATTTATGGCTTTGGAAACAGGCAAGTCAAATGCAATTGAAGAAGGGCCTGTGGGTGGTTTCCAGAGAACATCAATTCCCAATGTTATCCTCTCTAAACATAAAAAGGAAGCCACCATAACAGACTTTCAAAAATGGGTTGAAGGGTCGTGGAGAAGGAAATTGTGTCAATGGGAAGAGAGTATTGGAGAACAAATTAACAATACATTGCATTTATACAAACACTATAACCTATTATTAAAAAATTTATATCCACTACATATATGATAATAATATTAATATATAAGTAATATAGTTTTCAAATATTTTACTATTTTAAAAATGTTGAGAATAAACTACTCGTTATTAAAAACACCTAAACGAAATAAAAAAAAAAAACTTCACCTTAAACTCTTCCCACTAAATTTTTTAATTTATCTTGACATTACATTACTTTGAAACATATAATCATTTTTATTAATATTAATGTATGTCAATTTATTAATTACTCTTATATATTTTTATTTTTCTACTTTAAAATTTAATAATAATAAAATAATAATTTTCGTATTAAAAAAACAAATAAATAATTGAATACCCAATTAGGTATTAAAATGAGAATTAACCCAATCATGCAACATGATTTACCTGTATTCATAATTTTTCAAAAATTTACACCAAATTGCACTAGACTGATAAATAAACCTAAAAATGAAATATGACTTATTTAGGAGTTCTTAACATGCTCTAAGGCTTAAAAATGTCAAGCCAACAAATGAAAATCTGCAATTCAATTCTCCTTTTTTTTCAAATTTATGACTCTTGAACGGGGTCCACCCCTTCCAATTTGCACGCAAAACGGGATAACCTCATCCCACGGTGAGCCCAAAAGTATTTCAGTAATATGTCATAATTTTATATATGTTTTTAGATTTTCTCCTTTTATATATATATATATATATATATATATATATATATATATATATATATATATATATATATATATATATATATATATATACACACGTGTGTGACCGCGCGTGTTATTTCAGTTCTACAACTCTATTTTGTAATTCCACAATATACTATATGAACAATAGATTATTGAATCGTAGAAATATAGTATAAAATTATAGACGATGAATGTTTATAATATATTAAAAGAAATTAATTATAAAAAAAATCACATGTGTTTATACTAGTGAAACATAATATTGATATACTGGCATTATTATGATGCTGATATTAATAGTTTAACAGAGCCACGATGAAAATGAATTAGAGTACGAAACTTGAGTACATATAACATTTTGTTTTGATGGAATAAATAAACAAATGCAATAAACAAATTCAGTGGATGATATGTTCTCCAATGTTCGCCATAGCCAGTACAGGCACTTCATTCGTGGGACGTTCTATAAAGCTTCTAATTCCAAGTTGATCATATATGCATCAATAATCTGTGACAACAAAATGGTATGAAATCATTTTGGCCTTTTGGCAAAAACCATTTGGATAGTGGGTAACTTAGTCCCAGTGGCTGGAGGGTTGGACTTGGGATCCTTAGGAGGTGGCCTTGTTGTAGGAGCAAGAACTTTCTGAATGCTTATATTCTTGGAACTCATTCTGCCAAACTTCTTCAATTTGGTGTTGGGTTTGATTTGTGTATGCACTGATGGATTTTGATGAAACATGAGAATGGCTCCCATGTATTTATTGTTGAATTGAAATGTAAAACTTAGTAAGGGATTGCTGGTAATATATCAAGAAATTCCTACTAATTTTCATGTTAATTTCCAAAAACTTTGAAATATAAGGGTTTGTGTGATCACGTAAATATGTAGTAGCTTGTTGCACAAGGACAAATACGCGGTGAATGGGCACCCATTAAATAATTAATTAATAAGTATTTATATGTTTATGTGATTACGTCACATAACAAATTAGCCCCTAAGTTGTAGAAACCGCGACGAAAACTCTCGTGTTGAACTTTGAATATGCACCGGTTAACGTACAATTTTCGCACATTTCCCTTCGTGTGTGTGGTCATCTCTCAGTATTTGCATCTTCATTTCCCATTATTTTCAGTTTCGAGAGACTAAGTCAAGTACGTTAATAGATCACAATGTTAGTGTCTTGGTTTTTCTTCCTCATACAAATTCTTTATAAAGTTTGTAATTTGGTTATACAAACTAGAGAGTAATGTTGTTTTACAACAATTTTTATACAATTTTTTTCTCTTTATTACACATTTTTCTCCCTTTTCTTTTTTTTTTCCCCCTCTTTTCTTGTGTATATAATTTAATATATATTAGTCAAAATTAAATACTCCATATTGTGTGCCCTTGTAAGATGAAAAAATATTGAATTGAGTACTATGATGATGGGGATTTATTAGGTGTTACTTTACGAGGGAAAATTTTCGAAACTGATGATCTTCTGTATACGGCAGGTTTTAAACTGAATTAATTGAAAATCATATAATTTCATAGAATTTTTCAAATTCGATTTCACTCTTGGCCAATACTCCTATTGGGCATATCTTTTTAATTTATTTAAAATGAGTAATATATAAAAATTAATTATTATATAAAAATAAATATATTATATAATTATTTATTAGTTGAATTTAAATTTTGGAAACTAGAATTTATTTCATTATCTTGATAACAATGAATTTTTGGAAATACAATATTATTAAAAAATCTCCGTTATTATTACATGTTGGAAACTGAAATATATATTTAAACACTTTTAAGAATTATCCATTATATCAAAATATTTATTTCGTAGAAATTGAAGAGTTTCACAATAATATTTGTCAATAATAATTGCTTCAAAATGTCTAAAAAAACTTTCTAGTATTCAAAACTACATGATAAATATTTTTAACACCAATTATTAATTTTATCCTAACAAAATCTTCCATAAAATTAATTGTCTGCATTAAAGAAAACTTAGCTCAGCTTCACCCTAACCTCCCAACTTTCGACTAGTCTTGATCTTCAAAAATGAGATCGGCTTGATTCTGATCACCTAATTATCGATTTCACATCTTCTTGGCCTTCAAAACATATCGGGACAAACATATTTTTAACTCATCCTCGCTTTTCTTCACGTATCCAAGTGGTTGCACAACATACACCTCATTGAACATACTATTCAGAAATGTTAACTTCACTCATATCCACCTATCGATGTGGTTATCTCCTCCTCTGTTACCGAACTAGCTACTATTGGTGGTGTAGCAACTCAGACTTTATCATCGTTTTCAACTCGCCATTTTTTATCACACACAACCTCTTTCTCTCCTTCCGATCTGATAACACATCTGGTGGCACATAAGCTCGATCTCCTTCCCATTGTTTCCATTTCAACTCATTTGCATCACCAACTTTGACAATATCATGATCAGTGGTGGATCTTGACCATTGATCTTGGGGGCTAAATAATATATTATTAATAAATAATAAATAAATATAAAATAATATATTATTAATAAATAATAAATAAATATAAAAGGAAGAAAGAATATGAAAGGGTAAAAGGATAAAATTATAGATATATATTTAAATATATAAAATGATCATTAAGTTTGAGGGAGACAAAGTCATAAATTACATGGGAGTTACAAAATTGAGGAGGGGCTCGAGAGGATAGAATTGTAAATATACAAGTAAATATATTAAATGTTTATTAAGTTTGGGGGGGGCCAAAATCATAAATTACATGGGAGTTATAAAACTTTGGGGGGGCCACGACCCCCCTCAACTCCCAAGAAGATTCGCCACTGATCATGATTATTATCATAGATCAACTATGTTAAACCACAAAAATGCATGTGAGCATATTGGTAATTTATCTTCAACGTGTCTTCTACATTTAATCTCAGACTTCTTTCTCGAATGCTTCTCAGCTGCAACTTGTATATTCTATTCTTCCCCATCCCTACTCGAGCAATCAACCTTCCAAACTTGTTCTTCAATTAGAGCACTCGGTCTTTCATGACAATCGAGTACGCTCTCTCCATCAGTTATCTCACACTCAAAAGATTGCTCTTTAGATCTGTAACATAAAACACATCTTGAAGTGACATGACTAGGTCATCCTTCTATAAGAAACAATAGTGTCTCGGTCTTTTACCAAAATCCTTGAAGCGTCTCCAAACGAAACATGATAGCCCTCAAATTTCTTCAATTTCCTAAATAGGTGTTCGTCTCCACACATATGGTTACCCGTATCTAAAAATCATATCGACTTGTGATCGGTATCTTCTCGAACTCCTTCACTGCGAATTCCCGTATTGAGATCGGTCATCAACAATGTTACTCCAATTTTATTCTTTTCTACAGGATAGGTCTTATCCACCTTTTGACATTCTTTCGCATAATACCCCCCCTTTCCATAGTTAAAATATTTTCTCGAGTAACAATAATTTGCATAATAACCATATTTGTCACACTTGAAACACTCGACATCTGAGTGGTTCGTTGATCGACATCCTCTCGGTTGACTACCTCACCAGTTTTGTTAAATCCCTTCTTCCTTCTCGTCATTTTAGTCATTGAATCTACCTCATCCAGATTGGTCACCAGTAGACCAACCACCACGTCCTCATCTACTTCCTCTATTCTTAATAAAATAGAGTGTCTTCTCCTCATTTTGAAGAAGTTTCTCACACGTGTCATCGTCCTCCTCCTTCTTCTTCATTCAGTGTTCATACACTTCAAGAGAACTGATCAACTCCTTTATTGTAAGATTGGACAAGTCTTTTGTTTGCTCTATCATACACACTACATTCTCAAAGTCATCCCTAAGACCTTTTCAACAATTTATTCTGTTGAGAATGTTTCTCCATTCCAAATAAGTCGTTTCACCACATTTTCAACACGCAAGATGTATTCAGAAATCTTTTTCGATCCCTTCATTTTCATCATCTCCATCTCGCTTTGTAGTGTTTGACGTCGAACTTAAATACTCGATCATCTTTCTTGTGCTCCTTCTCCAACTCGTTTCATGCATCATATGCCGATTTGATTCCTACAATCTTCTAAAAATTGAAATCTTATACCGCTCGAAATAACAAAAATAGAGTTGCACTATTCTTCGAATGTTTATTGAGTGTGTTGGTCGACAACCCTTTCGTGGTCTCTGGTTTTTCATAGTCATCCTCTACTACATCCCAACAATCTTAGGCTGTGAGGAAAGCTTTCATCTAGACATTCCATATATCAAAATTGACATCTTTGTTAGTCAGGGCACAAATGCAGTTGCATTCATTAGATTAGTCATCTTACTTAAATAGTCAACACTAAACCCTTAACTCCTGATATCAATTTGATAACAAAGAATTTCTGGAAACTGAATATTATTGAATCTCTATTATGTTGAAAACTAAGATAAGTGTATTTAAACCCTCCTAAGAATTCTCTGTTATACCAAAATATTTACTCCCTAGAAATCAAAGAGTCTCACAATAATGCTACTCGATACAATAACTTCAAAAAGATAAAAAACTTTCTAATTCCCAAAACTATCATCTTTTTTCTTGAAAAAGGAGTCTATAATTTTTTTCTTTGACATTTTAAAACTCAACCTAATTTTTTTTTAATTTTTATACACATTTTAATATCAAAATAGAATATTAAAAACATTGGACTAATTTATAAGAAAGTAAAAAATTTATTTCAATATTTTATATTTTTATATTACACCATATATATTAATTTATTATAATAAAGAATAAAAAATATTTTTTTTATTTTTTTATTTCAAGAAAATTATTACGGATCTCTTGTTTATTTTTTTAACTTTGTCCTTGCCTTTCTCCTATCTAAAAATATATCCAACATGCAAAAAATAAAAATACGAAAATACAAAATTATAATTTTTATGTTATACAGGTGAAATTGTAAATCTAAAAGAAAAAAATTTATAAATTGTGTGCTGTTATGTAAAAATGTGAAAGAGAATATAAGAAAGTGGATGATTAGTAAAAAGAAAAAAGAAAGAAAAAAATGTATAAAAATTAGAAGAAAAAAATGAAAAGGTGGGAGAGAAAAATACAAGCATGAAAATAGAAGAGGAAGAACAAAGATGAGTAAGTGGAAAATTATATATGTGAATAAAAATATATTTATCATAAATAAAAAATAAAAAAAATAATTTTTATTTAATTTTTAAAACTAATATATATATATATATATATATATATATATATATATATATATATATATATATATATATATATATATATATATATATATATTTTTGGTTACGGGCCGTCGCCACTTAACCCGTCAAATCTGATCTGATTATTAGTTATACCCATTTAATATATAAAATTAAAAAAAAATATATATATATATATATATATATATATTAAATGAAATAATATTAATTCTATTTTTAAATTATAATAATGCTTTTATAAAATATGTTTGGTTCAGAAATATAAGCACTAGATCAACTCGAGTCCATTTGATTAATAAGTTGGCCGAAAATTAGTCTAATACGATTTGAATCACTAATTTTATAATTCAAACTAACCTTATTTATGATTATTAGGGATAGCAAAAATATATGTGTAGTAATTCTGGTTTACAGACAAAACTAATAACAGCAAATTTTAATGTTTGACATGATTAAGGATAAATTTTACTATAAATATAACACCCAATGTAAATGACCTTATCGACAAATATAAAATTATTTTATCCATTTTCAATTTTTATTGAAGATACATGTTAAATAATATTCCCTTTATTTATGACGTTTAATACCTATTTAACTTTAAATCTCTTTATGAATATCCTGAAAATACTCTTGATAGTAAAATAGATTAATTGGTGCGATGAAAATGATTGTTCTATAATTTTTTTAAATATTTATATATCAAAATTAAAATTTTTATGATTAAAATATTAGAGTTTTTGTATTATAGGATTAAAATATATAAGTAATATTATAATTTAAATTATAAATATTAATAAACTAAGTATAAATTATCTATAATAATTATATATTTTAACATATAAATATAATTTTTTTAATTTATATAATAAACATATTAATTAATTAATAAGAACTAAAAGTTTATTTATATAATTAAAGGTGAATTTAAAAAATATATATAATAAAAAATTTATATATAAAAAATTTGATATATTAGAAATTATGATGGAGTGATGATTAGTCCGTTCCAATTTGATATATTAGAAATTAAATAGTACATATCCTAAAAATTTTATTTGTGTATCTAAATTTTGTTTCATAAACAAAATATATATTATCATCCAATCAAGATCATTAAAATACTTATTCAACCTTAAGATGATAATATCAAAACTTCTAATTTCAAATTCAATGACAAATAAATTAAAAACATAACCATGATGTCTTAATTAACATTATTCCGACCTAATAATATCAAAACTAAAAATATATATTACTTCTCATTTTATTATAAATTAAATAAGATCACATTTAAAAATGAAGTGTTTTAATGAAAAATCTTTCATTTATTAACCCAGTTAAGATACTATCATCAAAGCATATCTGATTTATAAAAAAATTATTCAGTAAATGAATAACTTCATTCTTATTTGAGATGCTGTGAGTTTAATTATTTGTTAAAAATATTATTCTAAATTTTATTTTTGAACGTGTAAAAATTCCAAATTAGTCTCTAATATTAGAAATTAATAACAAAATAATTCACAATCTACTCCTTAATATTATTTTAAGACAAAATAATCTCATAAAATTTAATAATAGAATATAATTCTAAGATTTTTAACATTTACTCAAAGTTATTTAATTTAAAAATCCAAATATTAAACCATTCTGAAGAACTTTTTTTTTTTTTTTACATCTAATAGAGTAGCTTTTTTAAGTAAATGTAAATATATATTTTTTGTTTGTATTATTATCATGGTATATTGGTTATAATGTATTCAAATTATATTTATTTATTTCTCATAATTATTAAAATATTGATAATTAAAAGATCAAACTTACAAAATATTTTCATTTTAAATTGTATGTCGCATTACATTTAATAAATAATATTATTAACAATTTAAAAAAATAATAATTTCTCTTTTCTTGAATCTATGTCATCCCATATCATTTATTTACTTTTAAAATTATTGTCACCATCTATCATCCGCAAAGTAAAACACACAATATCATAAAATGTTATTTTCAATAAATAAAATCATTAATGATAACATAACCCATAAACATAATTTGTTTTTTTCTAACTTGTCCTTCTCAAGAAATAAAAACCATTCAACATTTCTTAAGAAAATTCTTTCAATTGAGGGTACACATACATGCATAATTAATAAAATTGAATACGAATGTAAAACATTTAAATAATGCATCTTGAATAAACTCAAGAATTCAATAGACATGAACTCATCATTTTCAAAATTTTCAACTGTGCGTTTTTCTTTCAATTATAAAAGATACCTTTCGAAATTTATGAGACAAATATAAATTAATAAGTTTAATATACCGATGAAATAAACAAGCTCTCGTAGCTCAGTTGGTTAGAGCACCCGTTTAGTAAGCGGGAGGTCTTGAGTTCGACTCTCAACGAGAGCAAATTTGTTTACAAAATCCTCAGGTTTAAAATAGGGTTTGAATATTGATATAATGTTTTAATTTTTAACAATTTATATTATTATATTGGTTTTAATTCATATTATATTTTTTTGTTATTTCTTATTATTATAATTAAGTTTAGTTATAATATGTTTATATAATTTTTTGTTTTTATTAATAAATAATAATAATAATAATAGTAATAGTAAAATTATCTATCTCCACAAATTCAAGAGGCAAATCGAAATCTGTAACTATTTTAATGAATACACAGTTCAATTCAAAACTCAGCTCATACGTTAATGATCAAACATGTTTTTCATTAAGATAAAGTGAAAGAAAGTGATTTCCAACTTCTCAATTTGTAACTTCCGATGTAACGAGAATGTTTCATAAAACTAGCTTCACAAATTGAAATTTGGTAGTATATAATTGAAAATTGATAAACTAGCTTATTATTATATTGTAAGTGCTTAATGAAATTAATAATTAAAATAGCTGATAAATATATATGAAAAAATTAGATATGTTTATGCTATATTTTTAAATTTTATTTTTCTTCAAAAAATGGATATTTCTATTTTTTTTAAATCTTATAATAGTTTATTTACAAATAATTTATTTTAATTATGTTTATTTTACTTTTCATTTGTTATATATTTTATGTCTAAAATAAACTAAAAAATTAGATTAAAATATATCAAGTAATAGAAAATAACTAAAAAATAAATAAATATATCATCTTCTAATATTAATGCATTAAAGTATAATATTAAAATAGTAAGATAGATACTGTAAATAATATAATAGTTAAAATGTATGATATACTATAAAAATATTTAAATAATGATAAAACTCTTTTTTTAAATTTTGAGTGTCTTATACCATCTCTAAATCAATTCTATAACAAAATAAAATTAAAATATACTAGATATAAATATTACCAATATTTACGTTACAAAATCAATATTTCAGAAAAAAATTCAACCATGTAAGTAATTTAAATACATATTATTAAACTAAATTTTAAATAAAAAATATAACTATATGACATCGTTAGTAGTTTGATAATAGATCACATTCATAATAGTTAAAATATAAAATTTTTAACATATAAGCATCACACTATCTTCTTATTTTACATTATTAATAAATTAATTATGCATAGTATATAAAATGAATTAATTCTCTAATTCTCAATCTGTGAATTATATCTCATGTTTCCGTATATTTCAATATATCATAAATACTTAATCTTATTTTTAGAAGACACATGTGTTTCATTATATTCAAAGATTTGTATTTATCACATTATCTTTTCCAATGAGATATAGTTAACTTATGTATATTAGGCAAACACATATCTTAATGTGACAAAGTTAATATTTATGACTAACCAGATGTAATTCAGTTCATAATATAGACTAAGTCATAATAATATCCTTTGACTTTTATTACTTTATATTTTTCATTATGTGAGTTCAATATAAGGGGATCATTCAAAATCTCAAATTCAATATATATCAATATCTATCTCCTCCTTATAAACTTCGGCATGTATAACTTACATATGATCCATATAATAAATTCTCATGTTGTTATATATATCATTCTTTATTTGTATCAAATAGACAAATATCATATATTTAATTGCAAGTTAAAGAGTAAAATTCATTAAATAAAAATAATATTTTTCCCAAAAGTTTATGCTATTTATTTGGGATTCTCTTTTAAGCTAACTATTTTTGCTTAAAAGAGGTCCCCTTTCCATTTCTCCGTCGCTTGAGTGAGACACCATTGCTTGAGCAAGACACCTTCATGTTGAGCAAGATACTTTCTCGCTTGAACGACAATACAAAAGAGATTACAATGATTAATTAGAAGTCTCTTTGTTTGGACAAGAACAATAACTAGACAATTCTGAATAATTCACTTGAGAAAAAATATCACACTTGAGTGAAAATGAATCCAAGATCATCATTTCCAATCTTGATGCCTCTTCGGTTAGGAATTAGAATAACTGCATAAGAACTCACAACTAAAACAAAAGATAAGAAAAGAGAAACAAATCCGACAATAGGCAATAATAGAATTTTACTACCAGAAGAAATTATAATACCCTTTTTAAATCTTAAAAGAAAACAATAATAATAATAATAATAATAATAATAATAATAATAATAATAATAATAATAATAATAATAATAATAATAATAATAATATTCTCTCTCAGGAATAAAAGAACTCAACTATTATGCAATACACTAGTAGAAAAGAGAATGAAGAGATTTGAGATAATTTACAAGATAGACATTGTGCTTTTTTTATAATAGGAAAAATAAGCACCAACATATAATTTTCCTAATGTAGTGAAACTTCTCTTCTCACATTCTCACAATCTCCCACTTAAAGATTTTGATTAAATTAATCAAATCTTCTTCACAATTATTACTGTCTTTCATAATAGACCTTTATTAGGATCACCTCTATGTAAACTTGTCACTGCTAACTAACTGTCATAACATTTGCTAGGTTCTTCTTACTTTTTCCTAAAATACAAACTAGGATTCCTTGCAATGTATAAGACACTCGATTGTCAAATATACAATAATTTGTTAATGTTTGTGCCTGAGTTTCTCTATTATGCTCTTAATCCAAATAACTTTCTTACCTGGGTGGCTACCATATAATAAGCTTTTATAACTTATATTAATATTATGATTTTGACCCTCTAAATCTTAATGATTATTCTCAAAGTTTTATAATTTATATTAATATTTAATAGAAATAAAATTTGAGTAGTAAAATTTTTTTATTTAAACTTTTTTTAACTAAAGGTTAAAAATTTTAAATTTCACTCTATTCAACCAGAATTGCTTGATGCTACTAAATTTGGGTGCTTGCATATTATCTCTCGAGTAAAAAGTTATCAATATTCTTTGTAGAAATATTTGTGTGTTGTTATGTTGATTTTATTATTTTTATTTAATGTTTTTTATTTTAAGAAATATCTTAACTTGTATCTTTACACTTTTAAATGAAAAAAAAATCAATCAAATTCACTCAATTTTATTTTAGACCTTACGATAACTTCAAAATATAAAAAGCCTAATTTTATTATACAAACATATATATAAATGTTTTAAATGATACCAACACGTTGCTGAGGATCACAACAATGGCTCGTCTTCTTTCAACAATTACTTAATAGTTTAACATGTTAGAATTAATTTAATTCATTCATTCCATTATGTGACTCATGTGAAATATAATGATGGACCCAAATGTGATTTAATAAAATATGAGAACCTACTGGCACTACTGCAGAAGGAGCATTCAACGTCGGGTGTAGAAGGCTTTCAACGTCGGTTCCAATGACGTCGTTGAATCAGGCGTCGTTGAATGTCAAAGGATTCTACGTCGGTTCATCATACCCGACGTTGAAAGTGGTAGACATCTACGTCAGTTATTGAACTAACCGATGTTGAAGTCGCTCAAGCGACCCGTGTACTCGCTTGAGCGACGAAGCCTTCAAACCAAAGGGACCCTCGGTTGCTGTTTCGCTCAAGCGACCGAGTTTTCGCTCAAGCGACCGACACCTTGGCCAACAGCTCGAACACGACCTGGATGTTCTGGTCGTCCAATAGCAGTGGTCAAGATATCCTGACGACCAGAAGGGATGAAAGTTCCCTGTGTACACTGCTCCTCCAAGGCATCCTACATTATAAAAGTTAATTTTATTAATGAACATGTTACATATAACTAATTCAAACTAAATTAACTTCTTTTACTTACAATCCGAGCAACAATTTCTCGGGCTTCGAGCGACGTCATGTCACCGGAAGGCTTTGTGCGCGCCCTCTTCCACTTCCGGTGACGTTTTGGAGGAGATGGTGGAGGAATCTGCTCTTCGCTTAAACCAGAAGAGGCTAACTCCGACTGTCGAAGTCTACTCTTCTCCTCCATCATCTTCTGAGTCAATAAGTCGTACCCCCCACGAGACAGAAGGTGGGGGGCGACATTCTTCCTCTGAATGTCTTTTGCTTTTTGTCTTCTTTCCTGCAACATAATTGAACACAATATTAGATACACAACTCATTATGAAATATTCAAGTCAATTAAGCCATAAGCTATTACCTCCCACTCTGAACCAGTCCTACTATGTACAAACTTCTTCTAAGTGTCCTCATCTATGCCATATCTTTGGCAAGGGGTTAATCCCTTGCTAACTTTGTCCTCAGCATACACCCATTTAGTGGTCAATGTGGACTTGAACTGTCTCCACATTTTTGCTATGGTTGTCATTATCTTCCTCCTCACATCCTCGAAATTAACTAAATCAAAGTGTTCCTACGATAGCAAACAAGTTTTAGTTAATCAATTGATAATAATGTATAAACAATATAAACAACTAAATACACATACTTACAAGAAGATCTTGCCATAACAAGTTCTTCACAGTTTCCTCCACATGATCCCAAGTAGGATGGAGAATAGATATCTACACAACATAAACAACATAAGTATCAACAATATATTTGAAATGAAATTAACTTTGAAATAGAATAAATACCTTCTCTCTAGCTAGTGTACCCAAGTAGCTTCTAAATTGGGTACTGAAGGGACCTGACACCTTGCCAGTCCTAGGATCAACAGAAGCAGATAACTTCGGCCGGATATGTATCTAACGGTCAAGCCTTTCAACCGTGTAGATTGTCGACTCCTCTTACTTGGAAAATGTCTTTCCGGATGCACGAGGAGATGGTGGAGGAGATGCCATTTACCTGTAATGAAAAAAACATAGAATTATATCAATACACATGCAAAGTCTCCTCAATTACATGTTAAAAAAATAAATAAATAGAAACATAACTTAGATTGTATTAATATTTTCCCATATGCCTTCATCATGGTCATTGCGAGTAGCATGAACAAAGTCCTCTTCCAATTGGGATATAGCAATAGGCAACCGTGGTGAACTTTGAATGTTAATAAAATCATCTAATTCTTCTCCATTCTCATTTGTGACATCAATCATTTTTCCTTTGAGGACAACTGACCACCTATCATTTGATGGATCAGTGACATAAAACACTTGTTTTGCCTGGTATGCCATTATGAAGGGTTCTTCCTTATGACCAATCTTGTTTATATCAATCAAAGTAAATCCCATTTGGTCTCTTTGGACACCGAGTATTGCTATCAACCCATTTACATTTAAATAAAGGCACTTTGAATTTAGTATAGTCGACCTCCCAAATCTCCTCAATCACTCCAAAGTAACTAATTGATGCCATGATGGGGTTTTTGTCCTTTGCACTAGAAAAGTGCATAGATGTTGCCTCAATAGATACTCCACTATTCTGGACCGTACTTTTGTCATCTTGTGCCTTCGTATAGAATGAGTATTTGTTAATGTCATACCCTTGCCAAGTTATAACATTATGTCTAGGCCCATGTGCTAGCCATTTCGAGTGTATCGGAGGCATTGTCACTTGAAAATATTTTGCTTTGAAACCAATTGATAAAGTTGTTGTTATGCTCTTTCATCAACCACCTTTCACCCATTTTGGGGTTTAGGTCCTTTAACATTGCTTTATGCGCATCTATGTAAGGAATAACCTCTTCTGTATTGTTCAAAATATACAAGTGGGCGGTGGTCAACTCTACATGATCTTTTGTTTGAATTCTAATACCACGAGTTCCCTTACCATTTAGCCTATCATCATGACGATTTCTAGGTACACCCACAGGTACGACTCTTGCCAAGTAATCTGAACAAAATTCTATGGCTTCTTCTGCAATATACCGCTCAACAATTGAAGCTTCAGGTCTATATGGATTTTTAGAATACCCTTTGAAGATCTTCATGTATCGCTCAATTGGGTACATCCACCTCAAATAAACCGGCCCACAAATTCGTATCTCCCTCACAACATGAACGATTAAGTGAATCATTATATCAAAGAATGATGGAGGAAAATACATCTCCAATTGACATAGCACAACCGTAGCCTCATTTTCCAACTCATCTAGTGATTTTTCATCGATAACCTTGGCACAAATAGAATTGAAGAAAAAACATAGTCGCATAATGGCATGTCTAACATTCTTAGGTAATATGTTACGTATAGCCACGGGTAACAACTGTTGCATCAAAACGTGACAATCATGGGACTTTAATCCAATTAACTTCAGATCTTTCATGGATACAAGACTCTTAATATTTGAAGAGTATCCTTGTGGCACTTTAATACTTGCAAGACAATGACATAAACTACGTTTCTCCTTCTTTGACAAGGTGTGACATGCTGGTGGTAGATATGTTCTATTGCCTTCAGGCCTTGGATGTAATTCAGGACGTATTCCCATCTCACAAAGGTCTTGACGTGCTTTGATCTCATCCTTTGACTTTCCTTGAATGTTTAACAATGTGCCAATGAGACTATCACATACATTCTTCTCCACATGCATAACATCAATACAATGCCGTACTTCTAAATGGCTCCAATATGGAAGATCAAAGAAAATTGATCTCTTCTTCCACATGTTCTTGTAAGAAGACCTTTTTTGGGTCTTTCCAAATGTAATGCTTATGTTCTTCACTCGATCGTAAACTTCTAAACCAGTCAGTGGTTCTCTGGCAATTTCATCCTCCTGTATGCCATTAAAAGCTTTCTTCAGTCTACGGTATGGATGGTCATGCGGGAGAAATTTTCTGTGCCTGTTATAAACTGTCTTCTTTCCATGTTTCAATTGTATATAACTGGTCTCTTCTTCACAAATAGGACAAGCATAATGCCCCTTCACACTATACCCACTCAAGTTTCCATAGGCAGGGAAGTCATTAATGGTGAAAAATAACATTGCATGCAACTTGAACTTTTGCTGCTGATACCCATCAAATGCATCTACTCCTTCCTCCCATAATAGTGTTAAGTCTTCTATCAAAGGACTCAAATACACATCTATGTCATTTCCTAGCTGTCTTGGACCTGAAATCATCATACACAACATGACATATTTGCGCTTCATGCATAACCATGGTGGAAGATTGTAAATCATCAATAAAACGGGCCATGAACTATGGTTACTACTTAAATTTCCAAAAGGATTCATCCCATCTGTTGCTAATCCAAGTCTAAGGTTTCTTGCATCACTACCAAAACTTGGAAATAGACGGTCAAAATTCTTCCATTGGGGAGAGTCAGATGGATGCCGCATTTGCCCATCACATGTTTTTCTCTTTGAATGCCAAATTAAATTTTCAGCATCTTCGTGAGTGTACAACCGCCTAAATCTTGGAATAATTGGAAGATACCATAAAACTTTTGCAGGAGGACGTTTTTTACCACTCTCCTGACTACAATCATCACCATCCTTCGCTTTGTAACGTGATACACCACATGTTGGACATTGGTCTAAAGATGAGAATTCTTTCCTATATAACACACAATCATTAGGGCAAGCATGTATCTTCCTATATTCTAAACCCATCGGACATAGTATCTTCTTCACTTCATACATACGATTCGGCAAGGTGTTATTGTTCTGGGAGCATCTCCTTCAAAAGTTGGAGTAATTCATTAAAACTTGTATCACTCCAACCAAATTTGGCTTTTAGATTGACCAATCTTAACACGGATGACAACCGTGTGAAAGTTGTACATCCAGGATACAAAAGTGTCTCTGAATCTGGTCCTCAATGTATCATATATAGATGCATGTGCTTCAAGAAACCTCTCTTGACCCACATCACAAAGCATGTCCTCTATTCGATCTTCGCAGGTTACATCATCCTCAATAGTTTGTGATACTGTTGGAATATGAACCACTTCACCATGCCATGTCCATATTGTGTAATTCTTCATCATCCCATCGCAAATAAGATGCTCCCGCGTTGTGTCCATCTCTTGTACTCTGCCATTTACACAATTAACGCATGGGCAGTAGATTTTTCCATTCATTTTGGGAGCATTTTGTTCGGCAAATTTCAAAAAGGAGTAAACTCCATTCTCATACTCTTCTGACATACGACTTGCATTGACCCAAGTTCGATCCATCTAACTACATAAGAAGGCTTGCCTAGATATTTAAGGTTTATTAGAAAAGGTTTAACAAAACAATACAAAAAAAACGTGTTCATTGCCTAACAATGCTCTAATGTTCCATACATGCTCTAATGTTCCATATACCACTTCGAAAGCTAAAGCTAAAGCTAAACCTAAACCTAAACCTAAACGAAACCTAATGTTCCATATACCACTTCGAAACCTAAACGAACCTAGATCAAATCAAACCATATATACAAAATCATCCATCATCTTTCTAATGTTCATACGCAGGAAATGCTCTAAATAATTCATATTTATGTTAAATGCATGTTGTAAATCATCCATGCAACTTAATCTAACCTGATGAGAGCGCGGCGAGTGGGCGGCGAAGGAGGTAGCAGCGGCGAGGGGGCAGAGCGCGGCGAGTGGGCGGCGAGTGGGCAGCAGACCACGCGAATGAGGTAGCAGCGGCGAGAGGCAGAGTGAGGGGCCGGCGAACCGGGCGCGAAGGGCGCGAGGGCGGCGAGGGCGCGAGGGGCGGCAAGGGGGCAGCAGTGAGGACTGAGGCACGAGAAGAAGAAGCGGAAGGAGGGAGTATGTGGGACGAAGAAGAGGCGGACGAAGGGGAGCGCGAAAGGCGAGAGGTATAAAGGACATTCAACGTTGGTTATTAAAAACCCGACGTGGATAACGCTTCGACGTCGGGTAAATCATATAACCGACGTTGATTTTGGGAATTCAACGTCGGTTATACATAACCGACGTTAAATTTAAACATTTAACGTCGGTTATTATGTAACCGACGTTAAATTTTGCCTCATGTCGTGATAGCCTCATCTGTTTTAATCGATTGAAACGAGATTTAATCGATTAAAATAGTTCTGATCGGTCATAACTGGATTCTGATCGATCATCCTGACCCTTTAAGAGATTTTAATCGATTGAAACGTGTTTTTAATCGATTGAAAAAATTCTGATCGCTCATAATTAAAATCTGATCGATCACATTTGATTCTGATCGGTCATATTTGTATTCTGATCGGTCATAATGAGTTCAGAAGGGTTTTCAACGTCGGGTGAGGGCATAACCGACGTCGAAAGCCTACTTTTCCACGTCGTGCATGCTAAAACGACGTAGAATGTGTCAAAATTCGACTTTCGACGTCGGTTGTTGACCAACCGACGTTGAAAGCATGTTCAACGTCGGCTAAGATGTAACCGACGTTAAACAGCGACGTTGAAAGTATATTTTCTAGTAGTGTGGTTATTATGTGAAGTTAGAATAAAATAAAGATAAAATAAAATATTAACTTACGGTAACCAACTTGATGGACGTTGGTTAATTGAATGGAATAAGGGTTCTGTCTCTGGTCATAAAGTTTTTCACGGTAAACCATCAAGAAAGCGTGAGAAGAGAAAGAAAGACAAAGAGATAGATTGGGAAAATGAGATTGGAGAACGAGAAGATTAAAGAATATATTCTCATGGATCAAGGTTAGTTCTCTTATTATGATTCATGTATGTTATGTTGTGAAAATCAATAATCTAAAGATCCTGTAGAGTAGTTTTCTATAATAAATTAAGAACGTAGAAAAACTACATAATGTTTTACATGTGGTATTAGAGCACTGATTATTAGATTTATGATTTTCCTTGTATGAAAGTTTTCCCAAATATTAAGTTTTTCCCAAATTAAGATAAACCCTAATTATGAATTTAGGAATTTCTTTATCAGATTAGTACGAACCCTAATTTATTCCCAATTTTATTTTTCTCAAAATTAAATAAAGGAATAAACCCTAATTATGTTTTCAAGTTCAAATTGAAACCAATTTTATAGTCCCTGTGCGTGAATGACCATGTAATCCTTTCTAATTGAGAAGGCAAATGACGTGATAGGGTTAGGATGAATCATGTATGAAATTAGTTTCATTGTATGTTATAATTATGATGAGATGTTAGAATTATTTTATAATTATGATGGGATGTTATAATTATGATGAGATGTTATGATGGGATGTTATAATTATGATGGAAGAATGGTAAACTGTAAAGTTGATAAACTTTGCACGTAGAGAGCACGTGTTAAACACATATGTTTCATATATTATATTATATTATATTATATTATTTATAATATTATTTTGTATGTATATATTGGTGACCATATTACTTGTACATTATTTTGTACTTACGTATTTTTTTTTATGTGGGGGAAGGATAATTAAAGAGTTATTTTTATGTTAAAGTGAGTTGTATAATATACTCATACTGTAAAGCTTTGTTAAGAGTACTGTAAAGCTTTGTTAAGGGTACTGTAAAGCTTTGTTAAGGGTACTGAAAGCTTTGTTAAGGGTACTGAAAGCTTTGTTAAGGGGAGTGTAAAGCTTTGTCAAGGGTAGTGTAACCCTTTGTCAAGGGTACTGTGAAACTTTGTCAAGGGTACTGTGAAACTTTGTCAAGAGTACTGAAAACTTTTTTAAGAGTACTGTAAAGCTTTGTTAAGGGTACTGTAAAGCTTTGTCAAGGGTACTGAAAGTTTTGTCAAGGGTACTGTCACCCTTTGTTAATGTACTGTGAAACTTTGTTAATGTACCTATAATGTAAACATTGATAAATGAATGAATTTTGTTTTGCAAACTGAATTGTATTGTTTCCGCTGTGTTTAAATTACTCATAAAAGTTTTGAATGAATGACAATTTCACTTTTACGTGAAATGCAAATAAAGGTCTTGGATTCAAAATCAATCTTAGGATGAAAATTGAAATTATGAGTTTCAATTTTATTTATGGCACATAATATTTTATTATGTGAATAATGTACATATTTATTAAAATTAATAAAAAAAATGCTATGAATGGTTAATAGCAATTAAAGATATTATTTATTTGAAATTAAGCATGATAAATTTTGTTAGTCACCAAAGTGGCCAAAATTTTAAGGTTATTTTGATTTCAAAGTATTAATGATTTTATTTCAATTACCCATAGTATGAATGCTAAAATTATGAATAATGATTTATGGGTTAATTGAAGTTCTTTATTATAAGGCATTTCAGGATCACCCAAAGGTTGATTAGTTGTTATTATAATTAATGAACATGAAAGTAGATAATTTTGTGTGCGTCACTAGTTTTATTTATATACCCAAAGGTGTTAGGTGATTCTAGTTGATGCATAGTTTAATTATCATTAATGTTATAAAAATATTAGCGTAATTATGTTTGTGTATTAGTGGATCTCCCAAAGGAGAACATTAGTATGCATATAATGATTATTTATGTTTGAATCTGTATTTATGTTTAATTTTTATGACTCAAAGCATTAATGTTAGGCATTTGTTAATTGAAATATTTGTTTATGTATTTCTACATTCGCTTACTTCGTCTATTCCAGTCTTTAATAGATTAAATTCCCTGATTGGAGTGAGAAAGTCAAATTTCACTTAGGTGAGTAGGATTTTGATTTGGCTTTCCAAGTTGAAAAACTGGCTGCTATCACTAATGCTAGTAGCAACAAAGAGAAAACTCATTATAGAGTTTAGAAAAGTTCAAATAGACTTAGTCTTATGTTTATGCGAATGAGTATTGCAAACAATATTAAGTATGCTTTTTCTAAAACTAAGGACGTGAAAGTATTTATGAAATTTGTGGAAGAGCGTTCTCAAACTGCTGACAAATCCCTCGCTGGAACATTGATGAGTACGTTGACCACCATGAAGTTTGATGGTTCTCGTAGTATGCATGAACACGTAATCGAAATGACAAATATCGCAGCAAGACTCAAGTCTCTTGGAATGGCATTGGAAGACAATTTTCTTGTGCAGTTCATTTTGAACTCGTTACCGCCTATGGTCCATTCCAGATGATCTATAACACCATGAAAGACAAATGGAATGTGTATGAATTGTCCAGTATGTTAGTCCAGGAGGAGACCAGACTCAAGAACCTAAGAAGCCACTCTATTCATTACGTGAAAAATCAAGGAGTTAAAAAGAAAGTTGTTAAGAAACATGGAAAGGGTAAAGGACCATTAAAGATTAACGAGTCTTCTACTAACATTTAGAAGAAAAATGACAAATGTCATTTCTGTGGGAAGTCTAGACATTTCCAAAAGGACTGCATAAAGCATAAAGTTTGGCTCAAAAAGAAATGTGAGCATAGTGCTTACGTATGTTTTGAATCAAACTTAACTGAAGTTCCCCATAATACTTGGTGGATTAATTCTGGATGTACGACTCATGTTTCTAATGTAATGCAAGGATTCCTTTCAACCCGAACCATAAACCCAAATGAGAAGTTCGTCTTCATGGGGAATAAAGTCAAGGTTCCAGTGGAAGCTGTCGGGACTTATCGTTTAATCCTTGACACTGATATCATTTAGACCTTATGGATACTTTTTATGTACCTAGTATCATTAGAAATTTAGTTTCTTTGTCTAAGCTTGATGTTGTTGGATACTCTTTTAAGTTTGGGAATGGTTGTTTCAGTTTGTTTAAGCGTACTTCTATGATTTGATATGGTTAGGAGTATGTTAAGTAATTCATGTTTACCTGTATCGTTGTGGATGTATGCTTTGAAAACTGCCATGTATTTTTTGAAAAGGGTTCCTAGTAAAGTTGTTCAAAAGACTCATTTTGAGTTATGGAAAAGTAGGAAACCTAGTTTGAGACACCTGCTTGTTTGGGGTAGTCAGGCAGAAGTAAGAATTTATAATCCGCAAGAAAAGAAACTGGATGCAAGAACAATCAGTGGATATTTCATTGGTTATCCAGAAAAATCAAAAGGGTATATGTTTTACTGTCCTACCCATAGTACAAGAATTGTTGAAACTAAAAATGCTTGATTCATTGAAAATGGTGAAACCAGTGGGAGTGGAAGCTTCACGAAATGTGGAGATTAAGGAAGTTAGAGTACAAGTTCCAATACCTAGTACATCTTCAAGAGTTGTTGTTCCAAATGTTGTAGAATCACACGACAATCAAGAAGAACAACAAATTAATGATCCTGAGATTAACAATGATCCGATAACAGAACAACCACAAGAAATAGTATTAAGAAGATCTCACAGAGAAAGAAAGTCTACTATTTCGAGTGATTACATGATTTATCTACAAGAGTTAGAAAATGATCTAAGTATTGATAATGACCCAATTTCATTTTCAGATGCCATTAATGGTGATAATTCTGATAAATGGTTAGATGCTATGAAAGATGAACTTAAATCAATGGCACATAATGGTGTATGAGATCTTGTGGAATTGCCAGAAGGATGCAAGAGTGTTGGGTGTAAATGGGTCTTTAAGACTAAGCGTGACTCTCATGGCAATATCGAACGTTACAAGGCCCGTCTTGTTGCCAAAGGTTTTACTCAGAAAGATGGCATTGATTATAAGGAAATATTTTCACCTATTTCTAAGAAAGATTCCTTTAGAATTATCATGGCATTAGTAACTCATTATGATCTTGAGTTGCATCAAATGGATGTTAAAACTGCTTTTCTGAATGGAGATTTAGAGGAAGATATTTATATGAATCAACCAGTGGGGTTTATTGAAGAAAGAAATGAACACATGGTGTGTAAACTTAAGAAATCAATATATGGACTTAAAAAAGCTTCTCGACAATGATATCTTAAGTTCAATTATACTATTTTGTCCTTTGGATTTAAGGAAAACACTGTTGATCGGTGTATATATCTGAAGGTCAGTGGGAGCAAAATTATATTTCTGATTTTGTATGTTGATGATATCTTGCTTGTGACTAATGATCTTGGTCTATTAAGTGAGACTAAGAAGTTTCTCTCTAACAACTTTGAAATGAAAGATATGGGTGAGACATACTATGTGATAGGAATAGAAATATTCCGTGATAGATCACAAGGACTGTTAGGTTTGTCTCAGAAAACATATATTAATAAAATTTTAGAGAGATTCAGAATGGAGAAGTGTTCAGCATCTCCCGTTCCAATACAGAAATGAGACAAATTTAGTCTCATGCAATGTCCAAAGAATGACTTGGAACGAAAACAGATGAAAAATATCCCTTATGCATTTGTTGTTAGGAGTTTGATGTATGCTCAAACATGTACGAGGCCAGATATTAGCTTTGCAGTTGGTATGCTATGTAATACCAGAGTAATCCTGGACTGGATCATTAGAAGGCTGCAAAGAAAGTTTTAAAATACTTACAAGGAACAAAGAATCGCATGCTTACTTATAAGAAAGTTGATCACCTTGAGGTGATTGAATATACAGATTCAGATTTTGCTGGTTGTATGGATACACGAAAGTTTACATTTATTTATGTGTATCTTTTAGCCGAAGGAGCGATTTCATGGAAAAGTGTGAAGCAGTTTGTCATTGCTGCATCCACCATGGAAGCTGAACTTGTGGCATGCTTTGAGGCCACAGTTCAAGTTAATTGGTTGTGGAATTTTATTTCAGGACTTGGAGTAGTCGACAGCATTGCCAAGCCGCTGAAAATTTATTGTGACAATTCCACATCAGTCTTCTTTTCTAAGAACGACAAGTATTCCAAAGGTGCTAAGCATATGGAATTGAAATACTTTATCGTTAAAGAAGAAGTTCAGAAACATAGAGTGTCAATAGAACATACTAGCACTGATCTTATTATTATTGTTGATCCTTTAACAAAGGGATTATCGCCCAAATTATTTGCTGGCCATATAATGAATGTGGGCATTATGTTCACTAGTGAATGTTGAATGTTAATGTTATTATTAATGTTTATGTGACACTCTAAGATCTTTAATGTATAAGTTTCTGAAATTTGTGTTTTCTTCTTTATTTATATGCATGCAAATTATGATGAAGAAAACAAATTATGTTATTATTATTAAAATGATATTATGTTTGAACTCATTATGAACTTCTCATTATAAAGTCATATTAAGGAGAAAGAGATAATATAGTGGTACATGGAAGAGAGCCTGTCGATTGAATGACATGTAACCGCCATGACTCTTATTATAGCTGTATCTTTAATTATGAATAAGGATAGAACCAATTTATGTAAGATCCTTTAATGCGCATTATGACTTAAGTATTAAATCACAGAATCGTATGACATCACATGAGTCAAGTGAGAGAATGTTAGAATTAATTTAATTAATTCAGTCCATTATGTGACTCATGCGAAATATAATGATGGGCCCAAATGTGATTTAATAAAATATGAGGACCTATTGGTTATTATGTGAAGTTAGAATAAAATAAAGATAAAATAAAATATTAATTTACGGTAACCAACTTGATGAACGTTGGTTAATTGAATGGAATAAGAGTTCTGTCTCTGGTCATAAAGTTTTTCACGGTAAACAATCAAGAAAGCGTGAGAAGAGAAAGAAAGACAAAGAGATAGATTGAGAAAATGAGATTAGAGAACGAGAAGATTAAAGAATATATTCTCATGGATCAAGGTTAGTTCTCTTATTATGATTCATGTATGTTATGTTGTGAAAATCAATAATCTAAAGATCCTGTAAAGTAATTTTCTATAATAAATTAAGAACGTAGAAAAACTACATAATGTTTTACATAACAGAGCCACGATGAAAATGAATTAGAGTACGAAACTTCAGTACATATAACATTTTGTTTTGATGGAATAAATAAACAAATACAATAAACAAATTCAGTGGATGATATGTTCTCCAATGTTCGCCATAGCCAGTACAGGCACTTCATTCGTGGGACGTTCTATAAAGCTTCTAATTCCAAGTTGATCATATATGCATCAATAATCTGTGACAACAAAATGGTATGAAATCATTTTGGCCTTTTGGCAAAAACCATTTGGATAGTGGGTAACTTAGTCCCAGTGGCTGGAGGGTTGGACTTGGGATCCTTAGGAGGTGGCCTTGTTGTAGGAGCAAGAACTTTCTGAATGCTTATATTCTTGGAACTCATTCTAGCCAAACTTCTTCAATTTGGTGTTGGGTTTGATTTGTGTATGCACTGATGGATTTTGATGAAACATGGGAATGGCTCCCATGTATTTATAACCATAAGAGGAACCTGCTTTCATTGTTGAATTGAAATGTAAAACTTAGTAAGGGATTGCTGGTAATATATCAAGAAATTCCTACTAATTTTCATGTTAATTTCCAAACTTTGAAATATAAGGGTTTGTGTGATCACGTAAACATGTCGTAATGGGCACCGATTACATAATTCATTTATATGTTTATATGATTTGAGATAACAACAATCTTAATGCCTAAGGCTAAGATGTAGCAATTTTTAAGCACCAAAACTCTCATGAAGTTTGAACTTTGAATAATACGCGTCGTGGCGTATGGAATGGACCCCATAAAACCACCATCAATTTCTTCTCTTCACCATTGGTTTGACTTCATTTCCCTTCATTAACTCTTTCAGTGAAGAGACCAAGTCGAAAAATGTTTGAAATTCCTACTAATTTTCATGTTAATTTACAAAGTTTGAAATATAATAAATATGTAATAGCTTGCTGCACAAGGATAAATCCGCGGTGAATCGCCCCGACTGGGCGGGCCAGTTAAGCAATGTGAACTCCCAATTGACAAATGTTTAAAGTGTTGAATAGTTGAGATTAGTAGTGGATATTTTTGGAGCTAGCTTATCCAAAGTTTTAAAGTAATTTTTATATAAATTATGATTTTGATTCCTAAAATTTGATGTTAATTTAATATATTTATTTATATATTTATAATTTTACTTTTTTATTATTCTTAATTCTTATATAATTTATTATTTTATTCCTTTAAATTTAATAATTTTTTAATATGTTTATTTATATATTTATAATTTTATTCTTTTACTTTTTACTTTTTAATTTTTTTAATTTTTTATATTTATTTATTATTTATTAATAATATATTATTTAACTCCTAAAATAAATAGTTAATATCCACTACTAAACGCAACGCATGAAAACACGGTTAACCTACAATTTTCTTGCCCATTTTTCCTTCGTGTGTATGACCCTGTCATGCATATGATTTTTCACCAAATTGGTTTAAAAATGTTAGTATTTTATTGATATGAGTCCAATTTTTTAAAAATTACGTAAAGAATTAATGGTGTTATGTTACATGATTTTAAAAAATAATTAAATCGTATTATTATGTTACACGATTTTAAAATAAAAACATCATGAAATGTAATACAATTTTACAATAATAAAATTAAAATAATATTTGTTTAATGAATTTAAGGTAACTTTTTTATAGAACTAAAGTCGTATTATGGAATTAAGTTTTTTTTTCATAATTGAATTAATTTTATGAAATAAATATATTTTTTAAAAATAACAAATTATTTATTATTATTATATATTTAGGTTATAAAATAAAATATTAATTATTTATTTTATTTATATCCATTATTATTTTATATAAATTTTGTATAAATAATTAAAATAGAAAAAATAATTATTTTGAACAAAAAATAAATATATATTAATAAATTTATTTTTAAATTTAAATTGTGTTGTCTTATTATTTTGAATTAATATTAAATATATTTTTGCAATTTTTCATTCAAATAATATTTTAATTAATTTTATGTTATTAATATAATTTTTAAAAAGTATTATTTATATAATACAAAATATACATATAATAATAAAAATTTACATATATTATATAATAAAATTTAAACTTAAAAAATATATTATTTAATTTTATAATAACATTATTATATATATTTATATATATTACTTTTATTATTTATATACTACTTATACAAAGTTTATATAAAATAATAATTAATATAAATAAAATAATAATTAATATAATATTGTATAACTTCTAATATATATATATATATATATATATATATATATATATATAAAATGATTAATTTTTTAAATAATATTTTTATCTAAAAACTTAAATTAATTGTAAAAAATCTGCGAAAAATATATATGATTAATGTTAAAATAAATAATATAGCATAATTTAAATTTAATTTTTTTATTATATTTATTTTTTATTTAAAATAATTAATTGTTTTATTATTTAAAATTATATAAAATAATAATTAATATAAATCAAATAAATTATAATTTTTTAAATAATATATTTATCTAATAAAATTAATTTAATTACTAAAAAGATTAAAGTTATTATAAAATTTTAGTTATATAAAAATATAAGTACTATTTGACTTTAGTTCAATAAAAAAAATTAGAAAGCACGATTTTAATTTTATTATTATAAAATTTTCTTTATATGATTTATTTATTTTAAAATTGTATAACATAATAGGATTTAACCTTTTACGTAATATTTAAAAAATTGACCCATTTCATAAAACCCTAACATTTTTAACCAATTGGTAAAACAACCTCATCTATCTCACTGCATTCATTACATCCCCATTATTTTCACTTTAACGCCAGAGACTAAGTGGCATAATTTGATAGATCAAAATATTAGTGTCTTATTTTCCTTCCTCATACAATTCTTTATAGTTTGTAACTTAGTTCACACAAAAATAGAGTAATGTTGTTTCTATAACTTTTTTTTTCTCTTCATTTTTTTTCATAAAACTATATACCTTCTTCCTCTTTTTTCTCTCTTCTCCATATATAATTTAATATATGTTAATCAAAATCAAATATTATAATAAATTTCCTGTACACACATGTTTCTTTATAGTGTATAGAGCGAAATTTGTAAAAGCCGACGGTTAAAGGAAAAACTAAGTTGTTCCCATCAATATTTTTACGAGATAGAATTTTTCACACTCAGTTCAGCTTTTGGAACCGTATTGGGCATATTTAAAAATAAAATAAATCTAGATTAAAAAATAAAATATAGATATAAATTTTAAATTTTATAAATGAAATTAATTTTAATTATTAATTATGGTGGTTTGATATATACAATTTTAAAAAATTATATATTTAAATAAAATAATATTTATTCAATTTTAAAAAATTATATATTTAAATAAAATAATATTTATTCAATTTTAAAAAATTATATATATATATATATATATATATATATATATATTAAAATATATTTAGACAGATAAGTCTGTTTCGCTTAATACGTTGTATATTATCAATAAATTTATTATATTATAAAAATATTATTTTATTAAATTCATTAATTGAATTATTAAACTTATGTATTCACAAATCTAAGTAAATAATCAAATTTATAAAAATATTGATAATTACATGAATGTGTATTTAGTTTCACCTTATAAAACAATCAATTACTATATAAATTTTAATATATTAAATAGTTATACATTTTATTAAAAAAATCAATCAAAAGATAATGCTTTAGATTTTGTCACGAGTACAATAACATTTATGCTGTGGTGGAAAAAATTAACAAATACAATAAACAGATACACTGGCCGAGTCCACGTATTCGGGAATCCCTAAATATACACGTACTATTGCTTCCTTTCACCTTGAATGAAACTTGTAAGACCTACTTAATCATAGACCATTAATATGCAACATACCAAGTCATTTTGGTTTGGATGGCCTTGTTGTAGGGGTAAGAACGCTCTGAATGTTTATGCCTGCAGTGGTTGGAGTTTTGGACTTGCTACTGTGAGAGGGTGGCCTTGTCGTAGGGGTAAGAACTGTCTGAATGGCTATGCCTTGAGAAGCTGAAGTTTTGGACATGCTACTCTTAGAGGGTGGCCTTGTTGTGGGGGCAAGAGCACCGTGAATGGATAGCTTTTGGAAACTCATTGTACAATGTTAACTACTTCAAATTGGTGTGGCTTTGTGAATTTATAGGGAAACAAGCCTTCATATGAAGTATTCATTTAATGCATGGAAGTTACGTACTAAGTAATTAAAATGGTAATATGCATAGAAACTTCTGCTATTTTTCTGGTTTCATACTTGCCAGTATTTTCCTAGGGTTTGTCTGAGAGGTATATGATGCTTGTGGCACAAGGAGAAGCCTGCTATGAATTGGAAACAATAACTATTCCAGCTTTGCCATGGTAGCCTTTTTCATTAACACGTTAGTTTCTCATGAAAATCGAATTGTCAAATATTTTCAAGTATGAAAACGCGGCAACGCATAGCAAACTATCGGTTTCTCTGTAGTTGCATTTTCTTTTCTTCTTATTTTCACTATTGTCATTAACTCTTTTCCACCCAGAGGAGAAGACCGCGTCATATGCATTTGAAAAGTTAAACTGAAAGCGAAACTAAACATTTAAACTTATTTTATAACACATTTAATCAATAAAATTTACCTTTTTCATATATATATATATATATATATATATATATATATATATATATATATATATATATATATATTATCACGTCTATTTTTTTTCAACATTTTAGTATATAATCCAGTTATTAGTTTAATTGGATTTTGAGGGGTGATTATTTTCTACTAAATTTTAAAAGAAAAATAATACATGAGATAAAATTTTATATATTTGTATATATATATATGAAATTTATAATTTATATTATTTTCATATCAGAAGTATATATTAAAAATTAAAATTGACAAATGTTTTTCTTCTAAAAATTATTGATTTCTTAATGATATTTGTCTTTCAGATCAATTCTTAGACGACTACAAAAAAAATATTTGAACATTTGGTATCTAATCTATTTAAGTTGGTATTTTTCGTTGTATAATTGTTTTCGGTGAAAATTTGATCTATTTCGATTTCTTAGGTTCTAATCAAATTTCAACCACATAGATTCTTTTTACTTAGGCTAGCGAAAATTTTCAATCAAAGCGTGTATGAGAATTGAAAATGTCACAAGATCGAGAAATGTTATTGATGCAACATACAAATTGAAAATCGAAAGTACTCTTTTTGGTATTTTATTAAGAAACATGAAATAAAGAAAACAGTAAAATGTATCGAAAAGAAACAAAATCAGTGCGAAATATTAGAAAACAGAGAATTGTAAATGCGAAAAACTTGAAATTACATTAACTGTAAATGACGGAATTAAAATTGCATGAAAGTAAATGACATGACGTCGAAATTACAGAAATGGTAAATGGCAAGCATTTGAAAATACAGAATCTTAAATTGCATTAAAGATAACTGGCAAGTAATTGAAAGTATGGAAACTTAAATTGAAGAATATAAATTGCCTAAAAATAAGTTACCAGGGAAAGTAAAGAAAGCAGTAAAAATAGTCAATGAGAATGGAAATCCAGATCGCCAGAAACTTCATGATTCGTCGTTCTCCTGTAGACTTTTCACTTGTATTTCTGTTGTCTCTGCCAATTTCCCCTTCTTCTTCAAGCTTCGTTCTATTTATAGGCATCCTTCAATGTAACCTCCTAAGAGCAGTTAAAAAACTGTCGCCACGTTCCATGTACACGTTCCTCGATTTTTACCTTAGTTTATGGTTTAGAAAACCGCTTCCACGTTCCATGTGCGTTTTAACCGTTCCTTGATTTCTAACCTTAGCCACGATGTAAAAAGCCACTCCCCATGTTCCATATGCATGATAACTGTTTCCCTCGATCTCGATTCCAGTTATCGAGTACGATTTCCCTTAACTTTGACTTTACACTCTATACTTTATCATCGATTTCTTACTTTCATCGAATTTCCTCTATCTTCTGATTCTCAATTTTTATTCTCGATTTATGTGTCCATACTGTCTCGTGGTCATCGAATGTCTTCCAACCATCTTTCCGATTTATCAACTTTTTAACCAATCATATGATCTTCGATTTTCTCTCTTCCGTTTTTCGATCCTTGTATTGATTTTTCACTAACAAAATGCACCCTTGGAAGAATATAAACATTTGTACTAATTTTATATTCTTTCAAAAATAAATCCCGCCCTTAAACACTCTTGGAGCTCAAAATAACTTTTTAGGGTTTAGGGTTTATGGGGTTTTTTAGGGGTTTTTCTGCTTTATGTCAACTATCAAATCACATCACCTCCCACTATCACAACGCGCACGCCACGTATTAATTACCCTCTTCATATTCGTCGTTTCAAATACCCTAGTCGGCCTCTTCAAATACTCCAATCAATTTTACCCTTGTTTTTTACCAAGAACCTAACCCATCTTTCTTTGTCACATCTTTTCTTCGTCTTCTCCCTTTCCACAACTGTAATGGCAACTTCCCAATCTTCTGACTTCTCCACCCCACCACTTTCATCGGTAACTTCGACTCTAATAGAGATAAATGGTAAAAAGTTTGCTCCGATTCCCTTGTTGGAAGAAGCTTCGCAGAAAATTGCCGAGACTCAGGTACTTATCCCTTACGCAGTTGATAACGTAGATTACGCATTTGGTGGTCTCATCCGCTATTGTGGTGGATCATTTTCTTCTTCTATCTGTCTTCCTTCAGAAAGTAAAGCCCTTATTCATAAATATGAGGTCCGGATTGATTTTCTAAATGTTGTTTCAAAAGTATATCGAACGGACCCTCCCCACAAAAAACCTTTATACATCAGATGGTTTGATAGAATAAAGACCAAGTTTGGGAATCACTAGAGAGATGTAGGGATTTTCGATTTTCTATATCTATCTCGATGCGATCTCTCGTTTTTGGATATGTCTATGTTTTTATCTGCAGTCCATTTATGGAATAAAGATTTACACGCAATAGAGCTCCCTTGTGGTCCCCTTTCTCCCACTCTTTTTGAGGTCGCTGCGATCACCGGATTAAAGCCCACAGGGGAAAAATATTTTAAGAGTGCTTTCCCTTCGGATGACTCTCTCAAATAAAAAATCGATTGGGATTCGAAAGCCTATGGCCACTTCATCGAAAAACATTTCATTGATGATCAATCGGTAGCTCACTACAAGAAAAACACTAAATAGTAACCGAAAATTCGGTCACTAAATGTGCAAAATCGGTTACTAATTAAAATAGTGACCGAAATAGTGACCAACTGGAATCGGTCACTATTTCCTTGGTCACCGATTTTAGTGACCGATTTAGTGACCGATTCAGTGACCGAATATATATAATCAAATCGGTCCATCGATTCGACTCACTAAATCAATGAAAAAGAATAACAAATTTAATTATTTTTATTTATTTACATTTTTATTATATCTATTATTTATTTCCCCTATCTCTTAATTATATTATATTTTTTAGAAGTTTAACTTATTATTAGATGGTTTATTCGAACCCAAGTACCTTAGAGTTGGAGGTCGAAACTCCAACCACCGAGCTACTTAGGATCTTTTAATAATAACTTACAAATAAATTATATTTATATACAAATAAATGTATATTCGTATAAATATATAAATATAAAATCTATAAATAAAAATATATTTATATATTTTAATATATATTTAAATATTGATATATTTAAATATTGATATATTTATATATTGATATATTTATATCTTTATATTTTTACATATATTTATATTTTTATATATTTATATCTTCATATTTTTACATATATTTATATGTTTTCATATTTATATATAAAGATATTAGTTTTCTATACAAATAATATTATAATATAGTATATTATACTATTAGTATAGTATACAAATAATATATTAGTATAGTATAGTATACAAATTATTAATTTTGTAATTTATATACAATGAAAATAATATAATGGTATATTAGTATAGTATAGTATATTTGTATTCTAATTTTTAATTAAATTAAAATTATGCTAATAATGTATATTAATATATGAGGGGATAATATTGATATATTGATATATTTGTATATATATATATATATTTATATATATTTATATATATATATATATATATATTTATATATTTATATTAATATATTTATATATTTATATTTTGATATATTTATATTTTGATATATTTATATATTTATTTATATCCTTATACATTTATATCTTTATATATTTATATATTTGAAAAAAATATATTAAATTTTAAAAATAATATTATATTTTTAAAAATAAATATAAGAAAAAGATTTAAAAATATATATAAATTATATTTACATTTACAAAATATTAAAGATATATGTTTATATCTTTACATATTTATATATATTTATATATTTATATGTTTATATTTACTTCTAATAGCGGTTGCACCATCGCTCGAGCGAGATTATAGTCGCTCAAGCGAAATACAACCCGAGAATGCCAATTTTGTGCAGGGCGTTTCGCTCGAGCGAGAAGAGTATCGCTCAAGCGAAATACATTTTAGATAGCGGTTACACGAGAACCGCTCTTAAAAGCTCACTTAGATAGCGGTTAATCTGAAACCGCTATTATATGGTTTCAATTATGATCGATCAGAATGAAATTATGACCGATCAGAACTCTTTAATCGATTAAATCTCATTTCAATCGATTAAAACAATTTCTACGACAGCGTTTTAATCGATTAAAACTTATTTTTATCAGTTAAAATAACTTGAAAAGTTTTACAAGAAACTTATATTTATATATTTATATTTTTATATATTTATATTTTTATATATTTATATATTGATATATTTATATATTTATTTATATCCTTATACATTTATATCTTTATTATATATTTATATATTTGAAAAAAAATATTAAATTTTAAAAATAATATTATATTTTTAAAAATAAATATTAGAAAAAGATTTAAAAATTCTCAATTCTACATTTTTGTAAATTTTATCATTATATTATCATGCTCATTATATCAAAATGTTAAATACTTTTAAATATTAAAATTAACTTTATAAAAAATTAGGAAAAAAAATTAATCCAAAAGAGTTCAAAAATGTATTATAATATTGTCAATTTTGAGTTTAATTATATTGTTCATTCTCAAAGTAGAAAAAGATTTAATAATAATAAATTTAATTCTTTAAATTCAGTAGTTAGAAACTAAAATTATAGTTTCTCTGTTTTAAATAATTAAAATAAATATTTAAAAATAAAAATCAAAACTAGTATTATCTTAAATTTATTAAAAGTGTAATTAAATATCTATTTTCTTAATTTTATTTGTTTCAAACTTCTCAATTCTACATTTTTGTAAGTTCTATCATTATATTATCATCCTCATCTCCTCCCATGTTCTACTTTATCTTTACAATAGTCAATATTCTTAACTAATTTATAGTTTTAATTATAATTTTTTAGTATATATTTCAGAAATTAATCAATTCTAATCTATTATTTGAAAAACTAATCAATTCTAATCAATAATTTAGAAAACTAATCGATTATAATTAATTATTTGAAAAAATTATCAAATATGATCGATCATTTTGAAAATATAATCGATCAGAATCGGATTTAGCTGAGCGAGAGTAGTCTCGCTCAAGCGAAATACACTTCAGATATCGTATAAGCCTTAACCGCTATCATATATACACTTCAGATAGCGGTTATAAGGGAACCGCTATTATATCCTCTCAATTATGATCGATCATTTCAAGTTATGATCGATCAGAATCGTATTTCGCTCGAGCGAGAGTAGTGTCGCTCAAGCGAAATACAACCCGAGAATGCCAATTTTGTGCAGGGGGCGTTTCGCTCGAGCGAGAATATTGTCGCTCAAGCGAAATACATTTGAGATAGCGGTTCCACAAGAACCGCTCTTAAAAGTGCACTTCTAATAGCAGTTAACCATTAACCGCTATCTAAATTATACTTTAGATAGCGGTTAACGTGGAACCGCTATCATATCTTCTTATGAAAACTTACATTAACTATTTTTTTGAATATTATGTTTTTAAATTTGCTATTAGAGAAAACCTTTCAGAATTCAAAATGTTAAATACTTTTAAATATTAAAATTAACTTTATAAAAAATTAGGAAAAAAAAATTAATCCAAAAGAGTTCAAAAATGTATTATAATATTGTTAATTTTGAGTTTAATTATATTGTTCATTCTCAAAGTAAAAAAATATATTGTAACTAGTTTAATTTAATAAAATATAATTTAAATTTTTAATACTAAAATTAAAAGATTTCTGTTGCATGAGGTTTCTTCACTTAAAAGATTTTACAAAATGCCTCTACAAATGTTTTTAACAATTAAAAACAAAGTATTTTGACAAAAGCTTTCTCAAATGCCTCTACAAAGTATTTTTAACAATTATATTGAGTTTAATTCTACAAATTAAAAAATTAAATAATAATAAATTTAATTCTTTAAATTCAGTAGCTAGAAACTAAAATTATAGTTTCTCTGTTTTAAATAATTAAAATAAATATTTAAAAATAAAAATCAAAACTAGTATTATCTTAAATTTATTAAAAGTGTAATTAAATATCTATTTTCTTAATTTTATTTGTTTCAAACTTCTCAATTCTACATTTTTGTAAGTTCTATCATTTGAAGCACTTGGTGGATTTGATGAAGACATAGATATAGCTTAGGTTGTGGGTGTGTAGATGATTAGGTTTTTAGTTTAAGCACTTAATCTCTTGATAGTCCATTATATTTTGTGATAAGCACCTTATAATGTTGCATCCCATTGAAAATCATTTTTATGCATGAAAAACTAACAATTAAGTATTAAAAGAACAAACAAAGTTTTTCAATCTGTTGAAAAGGATTTTCAATCTGTTAAAATCACTTAACAGAATAAGTGGTCATACATAATCGCATTTTCAATTGATTGATTCGCAGAATCAACAAGTTAAAATAACTTAGTGAATTTTTTCAAATATCATGGTTTCGCATTTTCAATCTGTTAAAATGAATTTTAATCTGTTGAAACAGAAAGACTATTTTTTCAGTCTAAGAGTTTTTCAGAAAATCAATCTGTTGAAATAATTTTTAATCTGTTAAAACAGAGAGGCTATTTTTTTTTAACTAAGTGTTTTCAGGATTTCAATCTGTTGAAATGATTTTTAATCGATTGAAACAGAGAACTGTCATTTTTCATAAAGCTGTTTTAATCCATTAAAAACTCGAATCAATCGATTGAATGAAGCTTTAAATGAAATCAATCGATTGAATCGATGTTTTAATCGATTGAAATAATATTCTGATCGATCATAGTTTCATTCTGATCGATCATAACTCGGTCTGATCGATCATAGTTTCATTCTAATCGATCATAACTCGGTCTGATCGATCATAGTTTCATTCTAATCGATCATAACTCAGTCTGATCGATCATACTTAAGTTCTAATCGATCAGAGTCTCTTCTAAACTGTTTTACTTTAAACTAATCGATCTTTTGACTCTCTGAAACAGTTTTTGACAGTTGGAACATTCTGATTCTATGCCTTACTCTATATATACAGAATTGATCTATCTTTTGAAATACACATACAATACACTACTTGAGAAAACTTGTGAAATCAATCTGTGAATCTTTCATATACGTGACTTTCTCTGCATTCAAGAATCTTTTCATATCATAAGGTGCTGTGATCAGAATTGTGGTCAATCAAAGAGAGAAAGTGTTGTTAGAATTTGTTCTGGACAATTAGAACTTCAAGTCCAGGTTTTTTCTTTCCATACTCTTTTGTAAACGTGTGATTGTGCAGGTTGGTTTGTGATCTGCACTTGGTACAGTAACTGGATTTGGTTACTGGGTGGTTTTCAAGATTCTGTCTTGTGGGTTTGCAAGATAGTTCTTGGGTAGATTGGTGAGTATCTACTGGTTGTAATTTTTCACTTGGTATTAGTGGAACTTGGTAGGTTTGTCAAGAACTGGATGTAGCTCTGGATTAGAGTGAACCAGTATAAATTTGTGTGTTAAATTTCTTCTTTCATCTCTTTTATTTTCTGTCTATAAACTTGTTGTATTTAAACCAAATTACCTTTGCAAAGATTGAATAAAGATAACTCATTCTTCCAAAAGAAAGTAAGTTTTGCGAAAAAGTTTTAAAGTTCAATTCACCCCCCCTCTTGAACTCAACCATTAATTCTTTCAATTGGTACCAGAGCTGGTTCTTGTAAGTTACTCAAGTAAGCGGTCCAATGGCTGAGGGAAAGATGACTTTTTCAGAAGGAGCCTCCATAAACAGGCCTCCACTTTTTTCTGGTGTGAATTATTCTTTCTGGAAGGTTAGAATGAAAATCTTTATTGAATCCCTTGATAGAGGCATTTGGGAAACAATTGTTAATGGTCCTTACAAACCAACTCATACTGTAGATGGTAAAGTAGTCGAAAAAGATTGGGTTGAATTAAGCTGATGTAGAAAATAGGAGAGTCCAATATGATTATACTTGCAAAAATATTATTACCTCTGCTTTAAATCTTGATGAGTTTTTCGGGGTGTCTCGGTGTGTCTCTGCCAAAGAGATGTGGGAAATTTTAGAGGTCACACATGAAGGAACATCTGATGTGAAAAGGGCAAGAAAGCATGAGTTAATCGGGGACTATGAGTTGTTTAAAATGCGAGTAAGGAGAAACAATTGCGGATGTGCAGAAAAGGTTCACGCACATAGTCAATCATCTAATTGGGTTAGGAAATACTTTTGACAAAGAAGAGTTGAACATCAAAATCTTAAAGTGTTTGGACAGAACATGGCAACCAAAGGTGACAGCTATATCAGAATCAAGAGACTTGACTGAAATGACTACCGCTTCACTTTTTGGTAAGTTGAGGGAACATGAGTTGGAAATCAATCGGTTCAAAGAACAAGAGAATGCAGAAAAGAAAAGTAGAAATATTGTTCTCAAGACGATTGAAGAAAACGGTGAATCTGAAGAAGATGAATCGAGAGAACCGACTTTGTTGGTTAAGAAATTTGGGAAATTTCTTAGAAGAAAGAACAGAAGCTGGCCAAGTAAAAAGGTACAATGATAAAAAGACTGAATCTGTTCAAAATAATATTACTTGTTATTCTTGTGGTAAACAGGGTCACATAAAGAGTGATTGTCCGGAAAAGACCAAGAATCGGAACAAGAAAGAATCAAGATACAAAGGGAAAAAGGCCTATATAGCCTGGCAAGACAATGATTCATCTTCCAGCTCACGAATCCGAAAATGAAGAGGTGAACCTGTGTTTGATGGTCAGTTGTGAATCCTCTTCATCACATGTAAGTTCAACTCCTACAGAAAATGAAATGAATTACAGACACATTACTGAATGCTTTCAATGAAATGCATAGTGAAGCCAAAAATTTATCTCATACAAATAATCGGTTGAAAGGTTTAAATAACTGGTTAGAAAATAGAGTTAAAGTTCTGGAAAATGAACTATTAGAAAGCAAAACAGATTTAGAACATCTAGATATTATCTATTCATCTGCGGATAATGTTGTTGTTAATAAGAATTGTGAAAAGTGTATTGTTTTACAAAATAAGGTTGATTACTTGACTAAAACCTTGACAAAATTTACTCAAGGTAAAGAGAATTTAGATGCACTTCTTGGGTCTCAAAGCTGTGTGTTTGAACATTCCGGAATCGGGTACAAACCTAAGAATGGGGTAAAAACTAAAAAATATTTGAACTTCTTTTCATACGGAAAAACAACAGCATCCCCTTTCTCATCTTGTCATTCCTGCATGAAGAAAGGACATACTATAAAATACTTGTCATGCTAGAAAATATTTTGTGCCGCAAGGTAGGAAGAGATGGGTTCCAAAACATGTTAAACAGAAAATTTGACTCCTAAGGACCCAAAATACGTAAGGGTACCAAATGCTTGATGTTTGATCTTTCAGGAACAGCAACAAGAGTCCCTTTGGTACCTAGACAGCGGATGCTCAAGGCACATGACAGGTGACATTTCAAAATTCCAGAAGCTGAAATTGAAGAATGGAGGTCATGTGACTTATGGAGACAACAACAAGGGAAGAATTCTAGGTTCTGGAGATATTGGAGATAATAAATCAGTTACCATTCACAATGTTCTTCTTGTTGAAGGTCTCAAGCACAATCTGATAAGCATAAGTCAGTTATGTGATCTTGGTCACAAAGTCATTTTCAAACCAGAAAAGTGTCTTATCTGTGAGCCAGAATCTAATACGGTAATGTTGGTAGGTAAGAGGTTAAACAACATATACATGTTAGATATCAACCGAGTCTATATCATCTCAAAGTTGTTTTCTTACTAAAGAAGAAGAATCTTGGTTGTGGCATAGAAGGCTTGCTCATATACATCTTAACCATCTTGACAAGCTGATTTCAAAAGAATTAGTTTCTGGGCTACCTAAGCTTCAAATCTTGAAAGACAAAATCTGTGAAGCTTGTTTGAAAGGCAAACAAACTAGAAAATCTTTTTCAAACAAAAACATTGTTTCAACTTCTAAACCTTTGGAACTGCTTCACATGGATTTGGTTGGTCCTTCAAGGAATAAAAGCCTAGGTGGTAATCTTTATATCATGGTAATTGTTGATGATTTTTCAGATTTACCTGGACTATTTTTCTTAAAGCCAAATCTGATTCTTACAAATCTTTCAAAAAGCTTGCCAAGGTTTTACATAATGAAAAAGGGTATTTTATTACATCAATTCAAAGTGATAATGGTGGAGAATTTGTAAATTAAAAGTTTGAATCATTTTGTGAAAAGTTTGGCATAAAACACAATTTTTCTGCTCCAAGAACTCCTCAACAGAACGGTGTTGTGGAAAGAAAGAACAGATCTATTGTGGAACTTGCTAGAACAATGTTGTGTGAAAATTCTTTACCTAAATACTTTTGGGCAGATGCAGATAAACACTTGCTTGTCATGTTTTGAATAGAGTCTTGATTAGACCCATGCTTAAGAAAACCCCATATGAGCTGTATAAAGGAAGAAAACCCAACATAAACTATTTCAGGGTTTTTGGATGTACATGTTTTGTTTTAAACAATGGGAAAGAAAATATTGGCAAGTTTGATAAGAAATCTGACAAAGGAATCTTTCTTGGTTACTCAACTCACGGCCATGCATATAGAATTTACAATTTAAGATTGAAATCGGTTGAAGAATCGGTACATGTTGTGTTTAATGAGTCTCCTCGAGTGGTGCGAGAATAGAACAACGAGTACTTGCAGATGAAGAAGAATTAACTGATAATTCTTATCAGTTGAAACATGCCAGTAACACAAATTAGCGTACTATTGAAGAAGATGATCCATTAGTGGACCCTGCAAAAGCTGATCCACCAACAATTACTGAAGAACAGGAAGAAGATGTTCTGGAAGAGCTTCCTAAAGAGTGGATTGTCCCAAGAGATCTCTCTCTAGACAATGTCATCGGGCAAATCAATAAGGGAGTATCTACTAGACATTCTCTTAACCAATTCTGTAACCATATGGCATTCATTTCACAAATAGAGCCTAAGACAGTTAAAGAAGCATTAAATGATGAATACTTGGGTTAGTGCCATGCATGATGAGCTTAATCAATTTGAAAGAAATAAAGTGTGGGAATTAGTTCCTAAAATCAAAGATATCAATGTAATTGGTACTAAGTGGGTATTCAAAAACAAGCTAGATGAACACGGCATTATTACTAGAAATAAAGCTAGGTTGGTAGCCAAAGGGTATAACCAACAAGAGGGTATCGATTTTGATGAAACCTTTGCACCTGTAGCTAGACTTGAAGCTGTTAGATTATTATTAGCTTATGCTTGTTTAAGTGGTTTCAGATTACTACAGATGGATGTCAAGAGTGCCTTTCTAAATGGACTCATCAATGAAGAAGTATATGTTTCTCAACCTCCTGGTTTTGAAAATCACAAGCATCCTGACCATGTCTACAAATTGAAAAAGGCCCTTTATGGTTTAAAGCAAGCACCTAGACAATGGTATGAGAGGTTAAGTAACTTCTTAATTGATCAAGGGTACAAGCGAGGTGAAGTTGATAAAACTCTATTCATTAAGAAATCTGGAACTGACATTATTCTGGTGCAGGTGTATGTGGATGATATCATTTTCGGTTCAACTAATAATGCTATGTGTAATAAGTTTGTGAAAGAAATGCAAAGTGAATTTGAAATGTCTATGATGGGAGAATTGAATTTCTTCCTTGGTCTCCAAGTTAAACAATTAAGAAATGGCATTTTTCTTAGCCAATCTAAATACTACAATGAATTGTTAAAGAAATTTGATATGCACAATTGCAAGGAATCCTCTACACCCATGTCTACTAAGCTACTTGTCTAGACTTAGATGAAAAAGGAAAACCTGTTGATCAAACTAAATATAGAGGTTTGATTGGTTCACTACTATATCTAACTGCTAGTAGACACGACATTATGTTTAGTGTATGCCTTTGTGCAAGATTTCGAGGCAAATCCAAAGGAATCACATCTTACAGCTGCCAAAAGGATTCGAAGTACCTTAAGGGAACAGTTAATGTTGGACTATGGTATCCTGAAGGTGCATCCCTTAAACTTGTTGGATTTTCCGATTCGACTTTGCGGGATGTAGATTGGACGAGAAAAAGTACCTCCGGTACTTGTCATTTCTTGGGGAGCGATCTTATATCGTGGCACGACAAAAAGCAAGCGTGTGTTGCTCTGTCAACTGCAGAAGCTGAATACATTGCAGCTGGGAGTTGTTGTGCTCAAAGCATTTACCTCAAGCAACAACTAACAGATTATGGAGTGACTCTAAACAAGGTACCTCTGGTTTGTGACAATACTAGTGCAATAAACTTAACTAAGAATCCTATTCAACACTCTAGAACTAAGCATATTGAAATTAAACATCACTTTATTAGAGAACACGTATCTAGGGGTGACTGTGAGATTTTATTCGTTGAATCTGAAAAATAGTTAGCTGATTTATTCACTAAACCACTTCTTAGATATAGACTTAATATGCTTAGGACTGAATTAGGAATTCTAGATATATCTAGTATTGCATAACTGATTCTTTACAATGATTGTATGCTTTTTTAACAAGTTGATAACAAGTTCAATCGATTAATAATTGCATGAATAACTGGATATTATTTGTTTCAATCGATTGAAATTGCTAAATAATCTGTTGATTTCCTGATTCATACTCTCTGGTATTGATATGTTATCAGTTCAATCGATTAGATAAACTTTTAATCGATTTATTTCATTAATATTGTAGCTCTGCACACTTTCTTCTATAAATCAATCGATTAAATCTTCGATTCAATCGATTGAATTCACTTATGGTACTCTGAATAATTTTCTTTTACAAAACAATCGATTTAATTTTCGATTCAATCGGTTTATTTTACTTCGAGTGTGCTGGGAATACAAAATCAATTGGTTTCACGAAATATCAATTGATTATTTTTTTCTAGGGCTAGTTGTATGTACTTTGTCTCTAAACAATTTACTGCGAGTAAACTGAAAGCATTTACAACAAGATAAACTTCAACTACTCTCTTAAATATTCAAAGATATCCAATAAAAGTTGATTGACTCCGATTGGATATCTACGATGAAGGTAATTAAGTTGTACAGTAGCAATTTCTTCTCTCTCTCCACCTTTATCATCACTGCGCAGTAGCAGTAATACAGTAAAGACAAAAAACCTTGAAGCTGAAAGGATTGTGTATTCTCATTCCTGTAGTATTATTTCCTTCTTTGAACTTTCTCTTTTCTCGGTTCTTCTCTGTTCTGCTCATTCCAAAAATCAAGTATGCTCAAGCGCACAAAGTCTGGTAGGAAGAAGTCAAGCAGAGGCGAGTCTTCTACTGCAAGGAAAGAACAGAATGTTGGAGGAAGGATTGAAACTTGGTTCAATGGGGACCAAGAGAAAATGGATTTGTTTATCCATGAATTGAGCAAGAAGCAAGTCAACATTCCGAAGATGTTAAAGTTCTCCTGGTTTGACGCCGAAGGATTCAGAGGCATTCGAAAACTACTGCAACACCAAAAGCTTCAGAAGTTTCTGGAGTTAAATGGTAGGATTTATCCTGATTTGATTAAAGTTTTCTTCACAAATTTATCCTTTGAGGCTCCACTTTGAAAACCCAAGTTAAAGGTGTAGACATTGAAATTACATCCAACATCTGGAAGGAGATTGCTGGAATAAAGGATGTTGGTGTAAAAGTCACCAAAGGATTCACTTCAGATGTGGAGGAATTTAATAAGGTTCAGTACTTTCGGTCATGCATGAAGAATACTCGTGATTCTGTCGGTTCTTTCAATACTGGGAAGCTGAAGCTGGAAGAAAGGATACTCGCTTTCATTGTGTCGTGGTAGCTCACACCCAGGGGGAGCAATCATGCGGTGCTAAACGAAGGAGATTTAGTACTGATGTCCTGCATTCACCACGGGATACGGGTGAAGCTGGGTCTTCGTCATCAAGGACCACATGATCAAAGCCAAGAGACTTAGTGATTTCGAGGTATCCTTATGCTATTCGATTTCTAAGTTTTTAACACATTTTGGTGTCAATGTAGAAGGAGAACTTGTTGAAACCGGTCGACCAACGAATGAAATAAATAATTCTGTGATTCACAAAATGGGATTCATTAAAATTGATGGTGAATGGATCTCGAAAGAAGATCTTGGGAGAAGTGAAGAAAGTGAAGAAGAAGTGCAAGAGGAAGGAATCAACAACGATATTCCTGGAACTTCTGCGGCACGTCCGTCTAATCCAATGGAAGAAGTGACCCCACTGGAAATGATTCCATACAATCCACCGCTTGGCCAGTGGCACGCCTCTGTCTCGGTTCAAAAGAACAATGTTACATCAAATGAGCGAACTGCAATCGGATCAAAGGAGGCATATGCAAATGACTGCACTGCTCGAGGGCTCGGCAACATTATTTGGATGAAAATTTCATTGCAAGGTTCCGGCATATTGATAATCAACTAGAAGACATTTACAACGGGATTGTGGAACTACAATTCAATCAAGGCCCAGGGGACGAATGAAGACTTTTTATGTTTCGTTATTCTGTTTTCTTTTCTTAGTTTTTTTAATGTTCTGTTTTATATTCGGGGTACCCACGTGGCCCCATTGGATCGTAACTAAAACAATCTATTTGATGCGATCAAATAGGGGGAGAAGTATTTTGCTTAAAACTATCACTACACACACACCACAAAATATATGTCTCTCGTGCTGTTATTTTTTTATGCAGGTGCGGTGGTTATTTGTCTCCATCAAATAGGGGAGATTGAAGCACTTGGTGGATTTGATGAAGACATAGATATAGCTTAGGTTGTGGGTGTGTAGATGATTAGGTTTTTAGTTTAAGCACTTAATCTCTTGATAGTCCATTATATTTTGTGATAAGCGCCTTATAATGTTGCATCCCATTGAAAATCATTTTTATGCATGAAAAACTAACAATTAAGTATTAAAAGAACAAACAAAGTTTTTCAATCTGTTGAAAAGGATTTTCAATCTGTTAAAATCACTTAACAGAATAAGTGGTCATACATAATCGCATTTTCAATTGATTGATTCGCAGAATCAACAAGTTAAAATAACTTAGTGAATTTTTTCAAATATCATGGTTTCGCATTTTCAATCTGTTAAAATGAATTTTAATCGTTGAAACAGAAAGACTATTTTTCGATCTAAGAGTTTTTCAGAAAATCAATCTGTTGAAATGAATTTTAATCTGTTGAAACGGAAAGACTATTTTTCGATCTAAGAGTTTTCGAAAATCAATCTGTTGAAATAATTTTTAATCTGTTAAAACGAGAGGCTATTTTTTTAAACTAAGTGTTTTCGGGATTTCAATCTGTTGAAATGATTTTTAATCGATTGAAACAGAGAACTGTCATTTTTCATAAAGCTGTTTTAATCCATTAAAAACTCGAATCAATCGATTGAATGAAGCTTTAAATGAAATCAATCGATTGAATCGATGTTTTAATCGATTGAAATAATATTCTAATCGATCATAGTTTCATTCTGATCGATCATAACTCGGTCTGATCGATCATAGTTTCATTCTAATCGATCATAACTCGGTCTGATCGATCATAGTTTCATTCTAATCGATCATAACTCGGTCTGATCGATCATACTTAAGTTCTAATCGATCGAGTCTCTTCTAAAGCTGTTTTACTTTAAACTAATCGATCTTTTGACTCTCGAAACAGTTTTTGACAGTTGGAACATTCTGATTCTATGCCTTACTCTATATATACGATAATTGATCTATCTTTTGAAATACACATACACAACACACTACTTGAGAAAACTTGTGAAATCAATCTGTGAATCTTTCATATACGTGACTTTCTCCGCATTCAAGAATCTTTTCATATCATAAGGTCTTGTGATCAGAATTGTGGTCAATCAAAGAGAGAAAGTGTTGTTAGAATTTGTTCTGGACAATTAGAACTTCAAGTCCAGGTTTTTTCTTTCCATACTCTTTTGTAAACGTGTGATTGTGCGAGGTTGGTTTGTGATCTGCACTTGGTACGATGACTTGGATTTGGTTCCTGGGTGGTTTTCAAGATTCTGTCTTGTGGGTTTGCAAGATAGTTCTTGGGTAGATTGGTGAGTATCTACTTGGTTGTAATTTTTCACTTGGTATTAGTGGAACTTGGCAGGTTTGTCAAGAAGCTGGATGTAGCTACTGGATTAGAGTGAACCAGGTATAAATTTGTGTGTTAATTTTCTTCTTTCATCTCTTTTATTTTACTGTCTATAAACTTGTTGTGTTTAAACCAAATTACCTTTGCAAAGATTGAATAAAGATAACTCATTCTTCCAAAAGAAAGTAAGTTTTGCGAAAAAGTTTTAAAGTTCAATTCATCCCCCTCTTGAACTCAACCATTAATTCTTTCATCATTATATTATCATCATCATCTCCTCCCATGTTCTACTTTATCTTTACAATAGTCAATATTCTTAACTAATTTATATTTTTAATTATAATTTTTTAGTATATATTTCAGAAATTAATCAATTCTAATCTATTATTTGAAAAACTAATCAATTCTAATCAATAATTTAGAAAACTAATCGATTATAATTAATTATTTGAAAAAATTATCAAATATGATCGATCATTTCTAAAATCTAATCGATCAGAATCAAATATCGCTCGAGCGATACTAGAGTCACTCAAGCGAAATACAACCCGAGAATGCCAATTTTGTGCGGGGGCGTTTCGCTCGAGCGAGAAGAGTGTCGCTCAAGCGAGATACATTTTAGATAGCGGTTACACAGGAACCGCTCTTAAAAGCTCACTTAGATAGCGGTTAACCTGGAACAGCTATTATATCGTTTCAATTATGATCGATCAGAATGCGGTTATGGCCGATCGAACTATTTTAATCGATTAAATCTCGTTTCAATCGATTAAAACAATTTCTGCACAACGTTTTAATCGATTAAAACTTATTTTTATCGAGTTAAAATAACTTGAAAAGTTTTACGAGAAAGTTTTGCGAGTATTTCAATCGATTGAATCGCGAAACAATCGATTAAATCAACTTAGAAGATTTTTTGTAAAGTGTTTTAATTGATATAAACGTTGTCGTATCAGTTAAAACAAATCAGTTAAAGAATCAAGAACGTTAAATTTTTTTTTATAAAAGTAATTATTATATATTTTTTTATTTTATAAAAATGATTAATAAAAGAAAATTTTATTATTTTTTTCTTTTTTAGGTGTAAAAGTATAATTAAATAAAAGATAAATATATATACTTTTGCATTTTAATTTTCAAATATTAATTTTTTTATGAAATTAATTTTAATTAAAAAAATTAAAGTGATATATATATATATATATATATGTATATATATATATATATATATATATATATATATATATATATATATATATATATATATATATATCTATATATGTATATATATATATATATATGTATATATGTATATATATATATATATATATATATATGTATATATATATATATATATATATATATATATATATATATATATATATGTATATATATATATATATATATTTTTTATTTTTAATTTATTAATATTATCAAATTTTAGCTTAATAATTAAAAAAATTACCAATAATTTAAATTTTAATATATCTATAATTTTATATAATTATTAATATAAATTTAATTCTTCTAATAATATTAACACATTTATTAAATTAAAATTCTTTACTTTAATTAATTATTTTAAATTTTTTTAACGATTTTTTTTAAATAAAAACAATAAAACTTAAAATTAATTTCTAACTAAATCTTCACATATTTATGGTTAATACTATATTATATTATTATGTTTAATTAAATTTTAAAATAAGTTCACTTTATTTTTACACTTTTATATAAAAATGACTAATATAAACTTAAAATATATATCCAACTATTAAATTATCCAAGATATTAATATAAATTTAAAATATCAATTCAGTAATTAAAATAATTTTAATTTTTTATAAATACATTGAAATACATTTTATTAACATACAAGTAATATATATAAAAGAGACTAAATTAATAATTAATTTAATTATTGATTTAGTGACCGATTCAGTGATCGAATCAGATGACTGATTCTAGTGACCGAATTAGTGACCGAATCGATGATCGATTCGATGGCCGATTCGATGACTCGAATCGATGACCGATTCAGTGACTAATTTAATAATCAATTTTAATTTTTTTATTCACATGCTAAATTAAAAAATAAAATTAAATAATTATATTACTAAATTATTTAATAAGTTAGTAAACTATTTTTTTAAAATTTTTATAATGTTATTAACAATGTTATCACTTATTTTAAATTATTAAGTAGATTTATATTTAAAATATTTTAAATAAAATATTTATATAAATGAAAAATAGTTATCAATTTAAAAATTATTTTTTTAGTGATCTGAAAATTTAGTCACTAAATCGAGTTACTAAATATAAAAAAAATTCGAGTCACCACTTTCGGTCACTATTAACCATTTTTCTAGTAGTGACTCGAATCGATGACCGATTCGATGGTCGAATCGGTGACCAATATCTGTGACTGAAATTTTAGTCACTAAATCAGCACTAAATATAAAAAGGGAAATCCATCACTGATTCAGTTACTATCAGTGACTGAATTTTTCAGTCACTAATTTCGGTCACTATTTGGTGTTTTTCTTGTAGTGGTTGTTTCTGATGAAGAGCATGTTGCTTTTCTGGTATATTGGCTCTATACCCATGTATTTTGTCCTCGATCTATCCAAATCTCATCCCATTTTTATAATCTGGCCTACCTCCTCCACACTGGTCAGCCCAGGGTTTATTTAGCGAAGTTTTTACTGGCCCATGTTTATACCACTTTCGATGAGGCTGTCGATATTCTGAATACACAAAGACCCTCAGGGAATTTCTCAGGTCCCATTTGGTTTATTCATTTATGGCTTACTTCGATTTTTGAAAGTATCCTTCCCCCAACATCCGAAGTTTCCCCAAGTTTAAATTTAGAAGGTGCTCGATTATCGTCTCGACATTCTCATCAAAAATCCTTCGATGAGGCTAGTTATCGAACTTACCTGAAATTTTTGTTAACTCGATTTTATTTTGAGTCAAGTCTGGCCCCTTTTACCGTATATCATGGAAAAGTTAGTGACAGACTTCGAGGGCCAACCTGGTTTAAATCCAAATTTCCCGCTCTTACTCCAGGGTTACAATCGGAACTAGTAGATGTATGGAGTAACTATTTGACCCAGGACGTTCTTGTATCGGGCTTTCAATCGAAGGATATCCAACTTGTCATCTATTACCCTCAACTTTTTTCGCGGCAGTTTGGCTTAAGTCAAGCTTTACCTTTTTTCACTCTCGATACTTCCCCAAGGTCCAAGTTAAATGAATCGAATGTAGGACGGGAACTTGCCAAACTGTTGCCACAAAGCCCGATGCATTTCTACCCTTATGCTTTTGAATCAAATTACTTGTCTACTCTTGGTTTTTCTCAATGGTGGAATGGTTGGTTTTCACGCATTCATTTTGATTTTGACATCATCCAATCGAAATTGACTGCACATCCTTCTCTCGTGTTGCAGGATAAATCGAAGGCAAAGAAAGGTACATACTCTCATTATCTCCAAATTTCTCGATTTGAAAACTTTTATCGAGAATGCTATAACCCTCCTAAATTAGAAGAAACATTTTACAATGTTGTTATATCCCTAGCCAATAAAACAGACACCAACAGATCGAACCACAAAATAATCAATCCTCGAGGAAAAACTCCGTTTGAAATGTATTATTCCAACCATCTTCCCACTTTCCCTACAGCCCCCTTCGGAATCGCAAAACCTTTAACTCATCCTAAATAGGTTCGAGAGTTGAGATCCTTGAAAGAAACTATTTCACCAAAACCTAAGAATAAAGAAATTTCGATATCGAAATTGTCCTACTTTTCTTACCTAAACCTTCCTCAACATCTTCTTCCTCCCTGGCTTGTCCATATTGATCGAGTCAAGATTTTAACTCCATCACCTTTTGGTGAGATTTTATTGCCTCTTTTAGAAATATTTTTAATTTTCTTCAAATTATAATCTAACTATTTTCCTTTCTCGACAATTTCAAAGTCTCATAAAGTCACAATTTGAGAAAGACTGGGAGTCTTCGGATGAATCGGACCCATCTGCCCCCACTCAAAAACGAAAACATTCCACTACAATTTCCTCATCTTCAAGAAAATCGAAGGTTTCTTTTCGATTCCCTATTATCTTTTTTATTTGATTTCTTTTTCTATCGCTGATTTACTTCTCATTCAGAAACAAAAATCAAGAAAGAGTCCTCGAGCCACTCGACCTATCATAAATCTGTTACCGACGGACTCTAATACGGTCAGCAAAGTAGGTCAAACAACACAGACCACTCATTCGAGTCACGTAAGAAGTTTCCCTTCTTTTCATATATATTTTGTATATCTAGAATTCGACAAGGCTTATAACATGATTCCAAATTTCGATATTTTCAGGACCATCCATCAGCTACAGTATCGACAAATATCGATTCTTTGGTTCAATCAACAGTACCAATTTTAGAGGTAAAGTTTAAAAATCTTATTTTTTCTCGACTCGTTTCACATATTTCCCTTCTCTAACCTATATTTTGATCCACAGCAACCCGAGGCTGTATAAAACCCTTCTCCCGCACCAACGCACCTCGACCCACCTTCTCCTACTGGTAATAATTTCTTTCTTTGCTGCCTAATTCTACTTTATCTCTATTAAGATTTTCGATTCATTTTCTCGAACAAATTCATTTCCTTTTCAGATAATATTGTAAATATCCCCACAGTCCAAGTCCAAGATTCCCCTTCGCCATCTTTTGCAGAGCAACCAATTTCCCCTCCTTTTGAGGTTCCGTCTGTCGAGCTAATTTCATCAACATTGCCTAAAATAAGTGATCCTACCCTAGAGGATTTGCCAGAATATCGAACTGCTATTGAAGAAGATCCATTCTCAATTCTCGATATTCTGTTATCTGAAGATGCCACTCCTTCAAGCCACTCATCTAAACCACCTGCGACATCGACAGAAGAAGCGCACTAACTGATACAACAATTTAGGTATTTCTTCTATTCTTCACCCCTCGAAGTCTTGGTGGAATCGCGCGAGAAAAAACAACTTTTCCAAGAAATTCTTACTTCTATAGAAACATTCCCTGATGATGCCCTTCCAAAGAGTTTCGACACTGAAGTCGCAGCGACCACCAATTTATTTAACAAAGCTTATGCTGCAAGGAAGAAAAAACAATCTATAGCAACCGAGTTGGCTAGCATTTCTTCCTTCCAAACTGAAAAATCGAACTTGCTGAAAACTCAAAAGCTTAATCTTGACGAGGCATTGAAGACACAATCTTTGGTTAGAGGTGAGATCGAAGAATTGGAGAAAAGACTTCAGCAACTTAGATCACAAGATGATTTCCTCACAACAGAAGTGAATTCGATTAAATCCTCTGCAAAAGAAGTGGCACTTTCTTTGGGACAAAGCATGGAGCGCAAACGAAAAGTGATTGTCGAAGAAAATTCAAACTTCTCTTCTTGGATGCAATTGTTAATAGACTTTGATCAACTTAAATCTCAATATTTAACTTTGTAGAACATCTTATTTGAATTAATGTTGAATACTTATTTCCCTTATTCGAGGTTTATAGTCTTTCAAGTATTTTTCATTTATCGACAAGACTTTCTCTTTATTATACCAATCAACAATTGAATAAGAATTACTCGATAACACTTTAACAACTTCAAAAGGTCCTTCCCAATTCGGCGACCATTTACCATAACTTTTACATTTCTTATCCATCGGCAAAATCGTTTTCCAAACTAAGTCACCTTCACTAAATGTTTTCTGTCGAACTCTCTTATTATAAACTCGAGCAATTTGATTCTTTTGTAGAATAATAATGTTCAATGCTTGCAATCTTATTTCATCGAGTTCATTTAATTCATCGTACATCAAGTTCCAATAATCACAGCTGGGTAAATCATTTTGTTTTTTTATTCGAGTTGACTCAATATTTATTTCGATGGGTAAAACTGCATCATGCCCATAGACTAGCTTATATGGAGTATTCTGTAAGGAATCTTTCGGCGAATTTCAATAGGCCCACAGAATTTGTAATAACGTTTTGTGCCAGGTTTTTGGTTTATTACCAACATGTTTCTTGATTAAACCAATAATTACTTTATTAATTGTTTCGACTTGCCCATTAGCCTGAGCATAATATGAGGTTGATGCTAATAACTGAATATTTCTTGATTCGGCATATCTAACCATCTTCTTACCAGTAAAAACTGTCCCTCTATCAGTGGTAATAGATTGTGGTATCCCGAATCGATAAACGATGTATTCTTCAATAAAATCAATTACATCTTGTTGATCGACATCTTTTAACGGAATTGCTTCTACCCATTTTGAAAAATAATCGACAGCTACGATTATATATCTATGTCCTTTCGATGACTGTGGAAAGATCTGTCCGATTAAATCGATGGCCCAACCTCTGAAAGGTCATCGTTTGATAATCGAATGTAGTTCGCTAGCAGGAACTTGTTGTATAAGACTAAACTTCTGACATTCTTCATAGGACTTAGCATACTCGATACAATCTTTTAAAATCGAAGGCCAGTAATATCCTTGTCGAGTTAACATCCATCTCATCTTCTGGCCTACCATATGGGCACCACATATTCCATTATGTACTTCAGTCATTGCTAAATAAGCATCGTCATTCCCTAAACATCTAAGTAATACTCCATCGATACCTCTCTTATATAATTCATCATTCAACAAAACATATTTTACTGCTCGATATTTAATTTTGTTATTGATTCTCCCATTTGGATTTTGCAAATAGTCTATAATCGATTTTCTTCAGTCTTGATCATCTAAGTCGCCAATCTGTAAAATTTCACTTTCTTGGGGTAATTTTTCTTTTATTTGAATCATTTTTTGTAAATTTTTCAGAGATATCTTATACTTAGATGCAATTTGCGCTAACTCATTGGCTTCCCGATTAAACTCTCGGGGAACATATTCGAATGTTATGTCATCGAACATTCTGCTTAAAGTAATTACTCTTTCTAGATATCTGAACAAATTGATGTTGATACATTTATACTCATTTCGTACTTGTTTGATCACTAATTGTGAATCACCTCTTACAATTACATGTCGAGCTTTTAACTTAATCAAAGTCTCGAGACCTGTAATCAAAGTTTCGTATTCAGCTTCATTATTCGAACAAGTGGGCTTAATTTCAAATAATAACTTAGTCGGGATATTACTTGGTGAAATGATAAGAATTCCCACTCCCGATTTGTCCGATGTACTCGATCCATCGAAATACATTATCCATTTACTTATTTCAATAAATAAATTATCAATTGAGTTAACTGTATGGTCTGCCATGAAATCGGCGATAATTTGGCCTTTTACCGATTTCAAAGTTTCGAACGATAATGAAAATTCTGTCAAAGTTAGCACCCATTTTCCTATTCGATTATGCATAATAGGTTTCGACAAAAGAAATTTCAAAATATTATTTCTGGAATAAACCATCACATCGTGAGGCTTCATTACATACTTGAGTTCTGTACAAGAGAAATACAAGCACAACCCTAACTTTTCGATATCATTGTATCGAGCTTCAGCATCATTTAAGATTCTACTTAGATAATAAACAACACATTCCACACCATTCTTATCCTCATGTGCTAGTAGACTGACTATAGTTCGATCTGATGCTGACACATATAGCTTTAATGACTTGTTCCTCATTACTGGTATCAAAATCGGAGGATTTGTCAACAACAATTTGATTTGCTCAAAGGCTTCCTGATGTTCCTCCTTCCATTTGAAATCTGCTTCCTTTTTCAACATTAACAAAGACGAAAAAACATAAGTCTTACCGACCAAGTTAGAAATAAATCGTCTTAAATAATTTATTTTTCCCAAAAATGATTGCAATCTGTTTTTTAGTCTTTGGAGCGAAGTATCTAATATAGCTTTTGCTTTATTCTTATCGATCTCGATCCCTTTTTTGTGTACTATGAATCCTAAAAATTCATCAGTAGACACATCAAAAGCACATTTTAAGGGATTCATTTTTAATCCATATTTCCTCATTCTTTCAAAAGATTTTCTCAAATTACCTAAATGTTTATGTTTTTCCTTCGATACAACAACAATATCATCTATGTAAACTTGCATAAAATCATTGATCAAATCATGAAAAATTAAATTCATTGCTCTTTGATATGTTGCCCCAGCGTTTTTCAATCCAAATGACATCACTATCCATTCATAAGTACCCAATGCCCCCGGGCATCGAAAAGCTGTTTTAGCTATATCATTCTGGGAAACAAAAATTTGATTATATCCTGAATAACCATCTAAAAGACTTAACATTTCATTACCAGCTACTGCATCTATTAGCATATCGACTATTGACATAGGATATTCATCTTTAGGAGTTGCTAAATTTAGATCTCGATAATCAATGTATACTCTCATTTTACCATTCTTTTTAATAACTGGAACAATATTAGAAATCCAATCGAAATACCTGGCAGTCCTGATGAACTTTGATCTAAGAAGTTTCTCAATCTCTTCTTTAATCTTACCCATCACCTCAGGTGCAAATCTCCTCGGAGCTTGTTTTATTGGCTTCCTGCCTTCTATGATAGGTAATCTATGTTCGACTAGACTTCGATCCAACCCAGACATTTCTTCATAATCCCAAGCGAAGCAGTTTTTATACTCCTTTAATAATGAAATCATATATTTTTTCATTTCTTTCTCAAGATACCTGCTAACATAAGTAGGTTTTCGGTCCTCTATACTTCCCAAGTTGATATCTTCTAATGGATCTTGGGCTTCGACTTTTTTGTGACTTGATGTGATGGATCTTTCAAAACCTAAAGGAGAATTATCATAAATGCAATCAAGTATAACTTGATCATTATTATTTGCTACTACTGTCGAGCGAATCGACTTATTTATTTCTATCTTAGTACTACTACTTTCTTGACCCTCCTTTTCATCTTCATATCTTCTTAATAGAGCCAAGAATTCCTCATAATCTTTATTCATTTTCACCGGCCACTTCGAGGCTAGCCCCCTCTTTAATCATGACAAACCCTCTTTTCTCATTCATTTCCAAGAAACGCTCTTCGTGCAATTTTGAATTAAAGTCTTCGACAGTCTCGAAGGTGAATGGTTGAGTGAGCGCCAAATTCTGCAATGACCGACCAGCCTGAGATACAAATGTCACAAACTCATGTTTGTCTCTTGGAATTATTTCGAGATGTCCATCTTGATTTCACATAAACAACTTCTGATGAGCCGTAGAAGGTACGACTCCAACTCCATGAATCCACTCCCTGCCAAGCAACGCATTAAAATTGGCATGTGATTGGATAACTACAAACACAGTGGGCCTCGAATAAGTACTCACTTTCACATCTAAGGCAATCATGCCTTCTGAGCTCGATGATTTCCCACTGAAATCAGAAATCATGATATTATGCCTGACTAAGTCTTTCAATTCGATACCAAACCTCTTCAGCATAGTGATTGGCAATATGTTCGCTGCTGCACCACCATCAACAAGGACCTTATTCACCTTCTGTCCTTGAATTTCGATGTTCAGCAATAAGGGTTTCAAATAAAACCTCATTTCCTCGGATGGGAGATCGATAAAAGCAGCATCTCTATGGGGTAATTCGCATGACGCTTGTGTCACCCATGTCACTTTCGGTCTCATTTCTTCGGAATAGAAATCGTCCTCTCGATTGACATTACTTTGCCCTTGATACTCTTCATATTCACTAACATACTCCGCGGGTAGTATCGATATTATTCCAATTTGATGTCCATCCCAACTACCTTCATTTTTTCCATCGACAAAGTCTCTTACATACTGACCCCCAATTGGTATATTACTTTCTTCAAAGTTCCTATAATTATTGATTCTTCCCCAGTAAGGGATCCTTCCTCCTCTCCTCCAAGGCCTTCCTCGAAATCTCCTTTGGAATGTAGGGAATCCAATATTTGATCCTTCATCATATGAAAGTCTATTGAAAACATCGTTATTTTGAAGTCTGCCTCTTCCTCCCCGAGGAGAATACATTTCTTTCCTAACATATTGTTTCTGATTTCTACTAGCACCAGAACCAACAGATTTCTGCTAATTCTCCCCTACCGTTGCTTGGACTGTTTGATCTTCTTTAACATTACAACTTTTATGTTGATCCTCTATTTTCTTGATCTGTCCTGCCCTGAAGGCTTTAGCAGCTGATCTGTCGAACATCGCACTGCATCGTGGACATAATGTCACACCTTCGTCCTTCACTTTCTTTCTAGTTAAAAATTCGATGAGGGAATCTTCTGATCGAGGATAGATCTCTCTCTCGAATCTTCTGGTCAAACTCTATGTCTTCTTTTGACATGTCCATTTTGACATGTCTGGGATCAATGTCTTCAGTAACATCGACCATACCTATAAAGGTCGAATTTATCAATCGGACATCTTCAGTCATGCCCATCTGGGATTCGACATACCCTACTTGAACTTCAAATGGACTCGTATCCACTTTCATTGACATCTCCTCAAACTTCAATCTTCCTTGGTCGATTGCATCTTGGATCGTGTTCCTGAAATGTATACAATTATTAGTCCAGTGTCCGTAAATATTATGAAATTTGCAATATTTTTGACCATTTCTTTGTTCTACAGAAGGTAATTTATGATCATCACTCAACTTAATCTGTTTATCTTTCAATAAAATATCGAAGATTTTATCTGCCTTTGTTACATCAAAAGTATATGTGCGATTTGCCATTTTGTCTTTCACTTCATTTTTCTGTAGCAGTTTACAAATATATGGAGCTCCTACTTTGAGCTCTGCTATATTTACTTTCTCATCGATAGATTCTTTGATATCTACTTCTATCCTGGGATTTTTCTCATATATGTCATTTATATACGCTACCCTATCTTTCTTCATAGGTTTCTCAAATTTCTTGTACCTCTGTTTCTCATATTCGATTTGTTCCACTCTTCTCACTTTATCGGCTAGTTGAGCCATGTCATTCAATGGTAAATTAACTAACTTCTTCCTAATCGAGAATTCTAAGCCTGAAAAGGCCATTCTGACTAATTCAAATTCGGGAATTTGAGTAAAACATCTCGACTTCATTTGTCTAAATCTATTCAAATAATCATCTACACTTTCATGATTATATCTCTTTATATTCATTAAGTCGATAAGACTTACTTGAGTTTCCCCCCTAAAGAATTGCTCATGAAAATTTCTTTCCAGTTGCAACCAATTATATATCGAATTAGGTGGCAACGAAGTAAACCAAGTGAAAGTATTCTTTGTTAACGAACTAGGAAAGTATTTCATTTTTAATTTCTCACTCATTGCTAGGTCCCCACATTCGATTTGATATCGCACCACATGCTCGATAGTGGATTCACCAATTTCTCCAGCAAATTTGGTGAATTTGGGTATTTTGTATCCTCGAGGTAATTCTGTCTCGAGAATCGTATTTGGAAAAGGAGAAACAAAGTACGGTTGATTGAGTGATCTTAATTCCACTCCTTGGGGATTCATCCTTTGTCTCAACATGTGATTGTACTGCATGTTATTCTGATTATACATATTTTGAAATCCCTCATTTAAATTTCCACAAGTATCATTCCTCACATGCTGATATTCATTCCCCACATGCTGATGTTGATCATTGTTTCGATTTCTCCTTAATAAAGAAAGGGGATTGATATTAACATTTTAGTTATTATTCTGATTGGCATTATTTTCGACCCTCGTTTGTCGAGGTATTGCCAATGCATCCCCGATACGTGTCATTTAGTCTGCTAATATCTCAAAACTAGTGGTAGTGTTTTGAACTAATGAGTTCAATACTGTAGTCAACTGTTGTGATAACATGTTAACCATCTCGAAATTGCTTTCATCCATTTGTTGTCGAAGCACTCCTAATGAATTACTGGAAATTCCGGTACTAGCATTTTCGATAGTCTCAAAATTGGATCGATGATAATATCTATCGATTGCATATCTCCCGTGATCCAGGTTTGCTATGTGATCTAGGTTTGATATTGGAGGCGTCTGTTGTGTTCCTAAATTCTGCGCATTCCCTGAATTCTGGGATGTTACTAAATTTTGAGACGCCCCTAAATTTGGGGATACTCCAAAATTTTGAGGCATACCTAAGGTTTGAAACGTTCCTAAGTTTTGGGGCATTCATAGGTTAAATCTCGTACTTCGTTGTATTGAACAAGTACTAGCCCCATTCATATTATTAAACGAAAAACCAGACGGCCTTACACTCATATGCGGACCTGCATATGTTGTTACGGGGTTTCCCGTAGTTTGCATATTGTTTGACATTACAGTACTAGACCCTAACTGAGTGTTTGCTAATGTGTCTGGGCTTTGTTCAATACTCAAAGGCATCGACACACTCACAATTGTCGATATTACAGGCATATTCCCATTGTGAACTTGCCCCCCAGTGTTTGGTGGATGTGAACTATTTAGAATCTCACTGTTATTCTAACTATTCGTTGAATTTTGACTCATTCTTATTACTCGCCCACTCCTTAATCTCATACACTTTCGAACTAGCCAATTTTTTGTGTTTCTCGACACAACGTCCCACCTACCTAGCGCCCCAATTTGTTTCTGGTGAAAATTTGATCGATTTTGATTTCTTAGGTTCTAATCAAATTTCAACTACGTAGATTCTTTTTACTTAGGCTAGCGACAATTTTCAATTAAAGCGTGTATGAGAAACGAAAATGTCACAAGATCGAGAAATGTTATTGATGCAACATACAAATTAAAAATCGAAAGTACTATTTTTGGTATTTTATTAAGAAACATGAAATAAAGAAAGCAGTAAAAGGTATCGAAAAGAAACAAAAGCAGTGCGAAATATTAGAATACAGAGAATTGTAAATGCGAAAAACTCGAAATTACATTAACTGTAAATGACAGAATTAAAATTGCATGAAAGTAAATGACAGGACGTCGAAATTGCAGAAACGATAAATGGCAAGCATTTGAAAATACAGAATCTTAAATTGCATTAAAGATAACTGGTAAGTAATTGAAAGTATGGAAACTTAAATTGATGAATGTAAATTTCCTAAAAATAAGTTACCAGGGAAAGTAAAGAAAGCGGTAAAAACAGTCAATGAGAATGGAAATCCAGATCGCCAGAAACTTCATGATTCGTCGTTCTCCGGTAGAATTTTCACTTGTATTTCTGTTGTCTCTGCCAATTTCCCCTTCTTCTTCAAGCTTCATTCTATTTATAGGCATCCTTCAATGTAACCTAAGAGCAGTTAAAAAACTGTCGCCACGTTTCATGTGCACGTTCCTCGATTTTTACCTTAGCTTACGGTTTAGAAAGCCGCTTCCACGTTCCATGTGCGTTTTAACCGTTCCTCGATTTCTAACCTTAGCCACGATGTAAAAAGCCACTCCCCATGTTCCATATGCATGATAATCGTTTCCCTCGATCTTGATTCTAATTATCGAGTACGATTTCCCTTAATCTTGACTTTACACTCTATACTTTATCATCGATTTCTTACTTTCATCAAATTTCTTCTATCTTCTGATTCTCGATTTATGTGTTCATACTGTCTCGTGGTCATCGAATGTCTTCCAACCATCTTTCTGATTTATAAACTTTTTAACCAATCATATGATCTTCGATTTTCTCTCTTCCGTTTTTCGATCCTTATATCGATTTTTCACTAACAATAATGCACAAGAGAAAAAAACTAGAGAAGTGAGAACACATATCATATAAAATAATATTATCTCAAAATAATATACAAAATTCACATTTTCAATTTTATTAACATATTTCATTTTATTTTACATTAAAAAGATTTGAATTGATTTTGTAGTGACCAATCAGGCTAAATGAGGAAGTTTTGCATTATTCTTCATGTTTTTCATCATATCTATTAAAGTTTGATTGCTTCTTTATGTCACACCATTCTGATCCGGAGAACAAAACATAGTAGTATGAGTAACAATCTCATATTCTTGAAGAAATTTTGTGAATGAATCAAGTGCTTGTTCATTCTCTATGTATCTATTATAATACTCTACACATCTATCTTATCTCACAATCTTAATTTTTTTTTTCATTATAACTCTATTTCAGCCTTAAAAACTTTAAAGATATTTAAAGTTTTATCATTAGAACGAAGTAAGTAGAGATACATATATAATGATTAATCATCTATAAAGGTGAGAAAATATCTCAAATTATTTGCATCCATATTTAGATAGCAAATATTTATATGAATAATTTTTAGTAAGTTTGAACTCCTCTTAACAACTCTTTAGACTTGTTAGTTTACTTACCCTCCCACACAAGTCTCAAAGTTAATAAAATTTAAAGTATTAGGTACTCCGTCATTTGCTAATTGCTTAATTCTCTTCATAGAAATATGTTTCAATTTTCAATGCTACAACATACAAGAATTCTTATTCACAAGACATCTTTTTAACTCGATAGTAAACATACATAGAACTATAAACAATGTTGTTTTGTAAATTAATTGAGTAAAGACCATGACACGGTTCACCAAAACTAATAATTTTTTATTTATTTAATAAAGTAAAACCAGAATCCATAAAATTAAAAGAGAAATCTAAATGTGCAAGTTGTAAAATGGAAATTGAGTTCCTACTAAAACTAGGAACATAAAAAGTCTTTTGTAAACATAAAGTAAATCTTGTGCTTAAAACTATATTGCATGTCCCAATAACTTTCACATGTGAGCTTATCTTACTTCTTAAATAAATGTGTTGTTCATCTATTCATCTCCCATTGGTCTCCTTAGATTTTACATATCTTATAAGGTATTACAAATATGGATTGTAGATCCATAATCAATCTATCACATGTTATATTAATCCTAGTCATATTAGATTCATAACAAACAAAAACAAAGGAATTATCTTTCTTTTCTAACCAATTCTTAAACTTTGGATAATCTTTCTTTATGTATCCCTTCTTTTTAGATAAGAAATACTTAGACTCCTTCTTTATAACTGGCCGAGTTGAAATCTTTTCGTTTTAATTAACTTGATTCTTCTTTTTCTTAAAGAGAAATAGTTAAGTTCATAATTTCACCTTCTTCCTTAAGCAACATTTCCTATTCTTGAACACACATGTCAAAAATTCATTAATATACCACTTTTTCTTATATGTTATAATAAATTTTAAAAGAAACATATTGATGAGGCAAAATACATAAAATATAATGTACTATAAAAGAATTAAACACGATAACCTCGAAGACTTTTATTTGAGCCACAATGTCCCTTATACACATTATATGATCACACACTCCCTTAATTAATCCTAGTGAGCTTTAAGGATGAAAATTACACTAAGGGTGTTAGTAAAAGATTCATCAAATATGATAAATTGCTCATCAATAATCTTTAATAAATCTATCACATTATTATGTTGGTCAACAAAACCCAAAATTTCAACATAATATTATTCTTTATGATAGTTACATATAGACAATTTGACCTCTCTCATTTTTTTTATAAAAATTAACATCTAGAGTGTTGGTTTCAAGGATAACAAGTGGTTCTGGTTTTCTAATAACATACTCAACATCCCATTCACATATTGAGCAAGTTTCTAATAAATATAACGTTTCACCAATATAAAAGGTCTTAATTAATTAATTTAGTGACATAAAACTTGTATGTGGTAAGATACGCAAAATAACCATTATGCTATAATCACATCTATGTTAAATTATCCATATCACATATATAACATTCATACGCTCATTATTATTTTAACACAACCAAAAAACAAGAACAGTACAGTTTCGATCATCTTCTCCCCTAAATCATACTAGGACGAAATTTACAGCATAATGCATAACGAAAATAACCTTCACTATAATATATCAATAACATATATTTTCAAACTTTAATTATTATATAATTTTAAAATAAGTTTTATGTCAATTAATAATTGAAATGCTTATTCAATTAGAAAAATAAAATTTAATAAATTTAAATTATTTTATTGGAACAAAATATTTAAAAAAAGTTAAATAATTTAAAATAAAAATATTATAAATATAGTATATTTAAATTTATTAAAAAATTTTAATTTTCTATCGAAAATCCAATTTAAGAGAAATAATTATAATATAAGAGTGAAATGTTTATTTGCTATGGCAGGCTACAATTGTTTAATTGCAATTATTGAAACATTAGTTTAAAGATTAAAATTTTAAAAACAATGCAAATAATTTTATATAATTTGATTTAATAATATTTGTTTTGATTGATTTATAACATATAATTATCCTATAGACATTGAATTAATAAATTCAATTTGTATAAATTAATATAACTTCCTAAGAAATAATAATATGTCGAATAAATATTACTATATAAGAGTCATTATTGTAAAAAAATTGAAAATTAAAATTTCTATTAAAAAAAAGAAAAGACTAACATTAATTTATTTTCTTAAATTGAAAAACTACATGGTTTACTTTTAGTTTATAGAGTATATTCCTATCAATTTTCTTAAATTATAAAAATAAAAATATTGAGAGACTTATATATATATATATATATATATATATATATATATATATATATATATATAATTTATTCTTCACATCTAAAATAGTGTAGATCAAACATATTTTTTCTTAAAAAAAATAATTTTGCATTTATATGTTTGTTTCTCCAATGTAACACTAGGTTTTTAGACAATATAATAGGTGTACTATTATCATGTAATATCGTTGGGTGCATCTTGAAATTCATTTATTTAAGAATTTTCTTTGGTCAAATGCTTAATAATGCACATGTTATGACAACAATAAATTCAATTTAAATATATGATAAATTAACAATAGGTTATTTTTTAAATGATCATAAAATATATTTTTCCAACATAAACAAATAACTAGCAGTATTTTTATCGTGTTAATCACCTATATAATAATTGTCCGTAGTTTCTAATAAATTGAACATTTCACTTCTTTTATAAAACAACCAAAATCTTTAATTTCTTACAAATAATGAAAGATTCTCTTTGACACCAATAAATGCATTTTTTAGAATTTCTCATATATTCAATGATCAAACCAATAAAAAACATAATATTTGATCTTATTATAGTTAAATACATCAAACTAACTATAGTTTGCTAATTAAGTGTGTTGTCAACCTTTTTTTCTTTAAGATCTTTATGAATCTTTAGGTCATACTATTCATTCTAAACCTATTCAAAACAAATATTCACATATTTGTTTTGACAAATAAAATTTGTGTCACTTAATCAAATTACTTTTATACCCAAATTATAATGTGGTAAGCCAGTATCACGCATTTCAAACACATCCATCATAAATTTCTTAAAGTTCTCAAACATAAAATTACAATTTTTAATAAAAATAAGATAATCAATGTACAAGAAAATAATAAACAATTTATCTTTATCTCCAAGTCTCTAAAAAAATATTTATTCAAGAAGATACTTTGTGAATCCAACTTTATGGAAATAAGATTCAATGCAACCATATTATGCTCTTGGAATTAACCAATAAAGAGTTTTCTTTAATTTATACACTTTATGCTCAATTTCAACCTTGACATAACTCGATGGTTGTTCAACAAAGACATATGTTCCTTCAAGTGTCCATCCAAGAATGTTGATTTAACATCTAATTGGTAAATTGACCAAGCATTTCTAGTTATTAAAGCAACTATTAATCTTATTCTGTCATATCCTGCAACTGGAGAAAAAACTTATCTATAATTGATTCCATATTATTGCTTGTAACCCTTTACTACCAATTGTGCCTTGTACTTATCAACTTTATTATTTTTTACAACTTTGTTTTAAACATCTATTTTACACCAATGGTGTTGCACTTTTTAAAAAGATCACTTAATTTCCCTGTTGCTTTCTTTCAATGACATCAATTTCATCATTCATCACCTTTCACTATTGTTTCTGGTGAAAATTTGATTGATTTTGATTTATGGGAAGTTTGAGCCCTAATCAAATCTCGACCATGTAGATTCTTTTTACTTAGGCTAGCAAGTAGTTTTCAATCGAAAAGTGCATAAGAATCGAGAATCTCATGAATGCAAACAACATTACTTAAAGTGCAAATCGAAAGTACTATTTTTGGTATTTTTTATTAAGTAATGCGAAGTAAAGAAAGCAGTAAAATTGTTGAATCGAAAAGCGGTGCAGAATATTAAATTACAAGAATGTAAAAAATGCGGAAACCTCAAATTTGCATTAAGTGTAAATGACAAAGAATCGAAAATTGCAGCATTGTAAACAAGCAGGAAATCGAAAATTGCATAAGTGTAAATAGCGAAGAACTTAAACGCAGAATCTCAACTTACATAAAAGTAAAATAACATAGAATTGAAAGTGCAGAAACTTAAAGTTGCTTAAACGTAAACTGCATCAAAATAAATTGCATGAACATAAATTACCAGGGAAAGTACAAAAAGCGATAAAGGCAGTAAATGAAAATGGAAATCCAGAGCATTAGAAACTTCATGTTGCGTCGTTCCTGTAGACTGTTCACTTGCGCCTCTGTTGTCTCTGCCAATTTCCTCTTCTTCCTCAAACTTTGTTCTATTTATAGGGCGCCCTTCAGATAACCTCCTAAGAGCAGTTAACAAAACTGCCACCACGACCCACCATGCACGTCTCTCAGTTCCACGGTTTAAAAAACTGTATTTCACGTTCCATGCATGATATAACCGCTCCCTTGACCTTCGATCTCTGTCATGGTTTAAAAACCGCTTCTCATGTTCTATGTGCGCGCGTTAACTGTTCCTCTCTTTCTAACGTAGCCAGGATTTTGATTAACTTTTTCCTCGATTTCGATTTCGATTTCAAAATCTCGAGAACTTTGCATTGCTTTTGATTCCCTTTAATTCTTAACTTTGCACTATTTTAATCTCTCGATTCTCTTCAACAATAGACATCGAAATTTGTTTCTTCGATTCTCGATTTTGATTTTCGATGTGTTTTTATCTTTGTGGTTACCAGGTGTCTTTTACCAATTTTATCAGTTTTTAACCAATCATATGATCTTCGATTTTTTCTTTCCTTCGTTTTTCGATCTTTTTAACGATTTCCCACTAACAACTATTTTTGTTCCTTGATAGCATTATCGGGAGGCTTCATAAAGGGTTTTCTTAGGAGTTAAACTTCCATTTGTCCATATCTCGAGAAAAAGTATCTCTTATTTTTCATTTCCATTGATATAAGAACGAATACTATAATTTATATTTCAAACAGACATGAATATAACATAACTTTCGTCTTGAAATTTTTTTAGTATTTTTATATGATACCCACGACTACTGTGGTGATGATACTGTAGGGCAGGTCCTGCGAAAAAATAGCTTGGCACCAAGGTGATAAAAAAACTTAACACCTCTCATTCTTATTACTTTTTCAACGTGGTAATAAGAATGAAAAATGAAAATGTCGTTTTATTCAAAACTTCAATTATGAAATCTTTTATCTCCTAGTTCACACCTATGAATACACCGTTCTTATAGAGTGAGAGACTATTTCACGTCTTCTTAGGCTAGAGAGAGGAAAGGTCGAGAAATATGAAAAAAAAAAATATTTACGAGTCTAATATTTTGATAAATACGCGAAACTAAAAATTTATTTCAAACAATTGAATCTTCTCAAATTGTTTCTTCTTAAGAACTAAAAAGATTTGTGTTAAAATAATAGATGTCAAGAACAAGAGACCTTGGACACATAATGGATCTTGAAGTACTATTTCCGCATCTCGTGACCAAATACACCCACATTAGGATTACTTGTTAATGACTAATCAAGTTTGATAGATTCACCTTTTGAAACAAGAAGTTATGAAGGATTTTAATATACAAATAAAGTTAAATGAATATCATCCATCCAAGTTGGTTTTTTGCTTATGCTAAGAGATAATTCTTCTTCTCTTTTATGATTTGTGAAAAAGTTCTAGTAATTGTTGAAATAATTCTTTCAAATACTAAAAAGATTGAAGTGTGTTCTTTCTCATTATTTTCATCTAACAACAATTGGGTAGGTATTTGCCTACTTCAATCCCCAATGTTTTTCTTTATAAAAAAAAAAACATCCATGCTAGTAACAATATTTTCTATATCAGGATTAAACAATTTATATGCTTTAGGTGTTTCACTTATACCAAGAAATACACATTTTTCATATTTGTCATCAAGTTTCTTTCTTTTCTGATCTAAAACATAGACAAGAGCAATGCATTTAAAAGTTTTGAAGTAATTAACATATGCTTTTCTCCCACTATACTTCTTAAAGTGTCATATTTTGAACAACAAAAATTGAACTTCTATTCAAAATATGAACATTTCCATTCATTATTTCTATCTAAAATTTTTTTAAAACTTTTTCTCGAGTGAATAAATTTCTTATCGTATTCAAAATTGTCTTGTTCTTCCTTTAAGATATACAATTTTATTATGGTATATAAGTTATTATATATTCTTTTCATATACCATACTCTACACTAAAATTATCAAAATAATTTGAGCAATACTTACGGGTTTTAATGTTTTTTTCAACCTTATTTTCAGCTAGTACATACACTGTTCTTCATAACTATTGAATCATTTAGAAGTTATAATTATTTTACATTCATCTTAACCTTATAACTTCCTTAATTTTTTCATTTTCTCTTTTCATCTACTCGATTATACTCTATTTTTAATACTCGAATTTTCGATTTTCTCTTACCTGAAATACCCGATTTTTCAATCTTCTATTTTTTATGTTTGATCTTTCGATCTTCTGTAATTTTTTTAACTGTTATTTTTGAATCTTTCTTTCTTATCTTTGTAAATTTGTATATAACAATCATATATTTAATTAATTTAATGTATGATTTTCAATCGAGAACAAAAAATTAATAAATAAAGTAATATGCTAACAATTTTTTTTATACAATACACTTTAATGTTATTAAAAATAAATAAGTGATTAACTCGAACTTATAAATTCAATTTATACATATAAAGCGAAATATATCGTATTGTTTTTTTTTTAAGATATGCCAGAGAAATTGAAAAGAGGTGTGGTGAGATGAGGCGAAAAAAATGAGAGAAAAGAAAATTAAATTTCAAAATTTTATACGAAAAGCAACGTATAAATAATAATAATAAAAAAAACTACGCGCGCGATAGGCATGTTTCCCAACGACTCCGATGACGTGTCTTCTTAGCACAAAATTACTTTTCATCAACTCTGCAACCTCCCATCCCATACCTCAATCCGTTTTCTATTCCCACGTTCGTGAGCTCCTTCTCCTTCGTCACTTTGTTTTCATTCTTTTTCTCTTTCTCTTGGTTTCCTCCCAATGCCATCCGGTACAGTAGGGCTTTATATTTGTTCCTCTCATTGCATGGAAGCAGTTTGATGGAATTAGATTATAGAATTAATTAATTAATTAAGAGCTGCGATGTATGGTGAAATTTGTTGACTAACTCTGTGAAGATTTCATTGAAGCTGTTAATCTTTCATTATGCGTGTTTCAGGATCAAAAGGTCTTGTTTAGTCACGCGATTTTGGTTGTGGTGAAAGCGTAACAACAATGAGCAACACCGGGAAACTCAAATCGTCGAGTTCTGAATTGGACCTTGATCGTCCCAACATTGAGGATTACCTACCCTCTGGATCCAGTGTTCAACATGAACGGCATGGGAAGCTCCGCCTGTATGTGCCTCCACTATTTTCTTTTTCATTTTAATGCCTTGCTTTTACTCTTCTTTAGATGGATAAAAAAAGGGGCCCACTGAAAATGGAGTTGTTTTCATTTTGCATGCTCTAATTAAGGAATGAAGATTATGTTTTGATTTAAACGTATCCATTTTAAGTTTTCTGTCCTCGGATTTTCCGAAATGTCGTGGCAATACAATATCTACCTTCACAACTTCTATTTTCAGGTGTGACTTGCTCGACATTTCACCTAGTCTGTCTGAGGCAGCAGGTGCCATTGTAGATGTGAGCTTTTAACCTTGTCTTCATATGCAGTTCTTCTACTTTGTGGTTTTACTTTGTCAATTATTATCTTATTGAAAATCGCTGATGAAATTGTTATGAAGCGTATTCAACGTCAAACATGATGAGTTCAACCTTTTCTAAAACTATATCTTTACCTGCTGCAATAGACAGTCTTCCAATGTAGTCAAAATTGAGATCCTACCTAGAATCAGGGAGGGGACGGAAGACTGTAAATTGCGGGATCATAACATAGATAGTAAGATCCTACCTACAACTTAAAAATATATTTCATGCATTTACATAGGCATAGAAAATAACTTAGATAACAAAATGACATCTAAATCACCATATTTAACTAATATCGAAAATCCTTAGCGTATAACGCCTAATTTATCATGAGTTTTTGATATTATAACTAAAACAACAAAAACACAAATAAAATTGAAAGAGAACTGTCCACTACCAACATAGAATACAGAACACAATATAGTCAATGATGGCAAAAGTATTAGCACATCTAACGAAGATAATTAAAGAGTGCAAAGAAGGGGTGTAATAGACAGAGAGCAGTCCACGAGAGAGGGAATAAGAAGACAGGGTTTGTTTTTCATCCTGGGTCACATAACCGGACCAGAGAGCCCTGCTGAATCAGACAAATTTGGAACATCAAAAACCACAGATCCCGTGAACCTGCTAGTATGATCTGCAATTTCACACTGATCCAAAAAATCTGTTTCCAGGTGAAATCCAACAGAGAGAGGAATTATAATGTCTTGTCTCCTATATTTATATTTCTTCAGACTTCTCAGATTGGATGTCAATGCCAGGATCCATTAGACGTGTATTCTTTTCTTGAAATATCTTTCACATTTTGCTCCCTGACTGAATTTTATGTTGAATAGGATTCATTCACAAGGTGCTTCAAATCAAATCCTCCAGAACCTTGGAACTGGAACGTTTATTTGTTTCCTTTGTGGTGCTGTGGACTTGTGATTCGATATTTGATTATTTTCCCTATTAGGTTAAGTTATTGTTTTTCTCTACATACTTACATGTTCATGCATGATGATGCAATACAACTTCCGAAACGATTCAGTCGTATAGTTTGCCTAGCTAATTTTCAATGCTACATTTGCTTGTAGACTACATGCATTGAGATTGGAAGCATTTTAAGAAAAGTTTTTTAGGATATCATTTGAACCTGATTGAATTTTTGGAACCAATGAAAAACAAAACCAATTTGATTTGGAAACTGTGTCCCATTGAATTATAGGACTTCTCACTCAAAGTATAACAAGGTCAATGTTGTCAGTTTAACCAATTTAAACTCAGATTAAATCCCACTAAAATTGAGCAGATTTTTGCATCTGCACAACTAAAATCACAAAAATTCCAAAATCAAATCAATTTCTTTCAGAAAAAAAAAAATCATTTATGAACCTCAAATGAATTTTTAAATTTTGTGACTTGAAAAATCATGTTTGTGTTGGCCTATTAGTTCCTCTTTTATGCTTCTCAAGTTATGTCTCAGTTTACTGTAATCTTTTTCTGTTTATGTGATGTGTCCTATTTGACTCGGCAGGGTTCTAGTGTTGACATTAGGATGGATTATATTTCTTTCATCCTTCATTCCAGTGCACTGCCTACTAAAAGGAAATGATGATTTGAGGAAAAAAATTGAGGTATAAATTCAGATTATTCTTGCTATTTTGTCCTGTTGAGAAGTTTTCAACATAAATTTTTGTTTCTCTGTTGTGCAGACTAGGAAGGCTGTATTTAATGGCTGTTGTAACCTACACCGTATTGAAATTTTAAGACATATTTGATGTTTGAACTAAGTCCATTAAAAGTAAAAGAGAGGCCTCAACTTTCTGATTTAGCTTATCTTAAAACACAATGAACTTGTATTTGTCAGTTTGTCTTGCTGGTACTGAATGGTTAATAATTTGTAAATATGCATAATAATTACAATTTTTAATGCCTACAATGGCAGATATTTGGTATCATTTTGTGTTCTACATATTTTTTGTATTTTCTTTTAATTATTGTTATCATTAGGAAGGATGCTTGAGACTTGGTGTCAATTGAGCTACAGCTCTTAGGCCACTTTTATTTAGTGTTTTAGTAAGCCCTCAGTTCATTTGGTTGTAGTTTTAAACACCTATTGTCTGGCTTCAATTTAAGTTACCTCATCATCCATGAAAAGCATTGCTTTTGTCACATCACATGCTTTATCTTTTAACTTCTGTTAATATTACTATCTTAAAAGGATTTTTTTGCTTTGGCAGCGGATTTTTTAAATCTAATTACTTGTTAGCCCAGTGGGTGTTCGCAACAAATTTTGGCCAATATGCTGGGGGACATTTTTTTTTTATTTCTCTTTATCCTTTAAATATTTGTATACTCTAACTTGATTGACAGATGTTGTACGCAGCTGAGCGCATGCATGAACATGTATACAACTTCTATTTTACTCTTCCTATTTTCCTTCTTTTTGATGAATAGCTACTCCAATATACTACTAACTTGGTGTGCATCAAATGAATGAACTCTAAGTTGCTCAATTCTCATTTCTTTCAGAGGTGTTTGGTGGAGATGATGTGTAGTTTCTTTGTTGCATCCTGGACTGGGGTTGTCAAGTACCATGGGCCAAGGCCTAGTATGCGACCAAAACAGGTTTGTCTGATGTATATTGATTCTTTCATGTTCTTATTCTATATCCATCAAAATATGAATGTTATTTATTGATAATCTGGATTTCCGTTCATTGAACAGGTTTTTGTGGCCAATCATACTTCCATGATTGATTTCATTATCTTAGAACAGATGACTGCATTTGCTGTCATTATGCAGAAGCATCCTGGATGGGTTGGTTAGTGTATAGTGCTATTGTGTTGGCTTTAAATACACAACGAGCCCTGTCTTTATCATCAACACAGCCCTTTATCTCTATATTTGCTTGTGGCATAGCATATCTGGGTGAATCAGTTTTGCTAACACCATTCTGCACTTCTTCTGGCAATACCATATCCAGTATATTTTTAAACTCTTGCCATAATGAAAGTTTGTTTCAATTCAGAGAATCTGAATAATATGAATATTGTGCAAGAATAGAAAAACTTAGGTCTAAATGGCTCTTCAGATGAAGGATTTATATGATGAATTGATAGAACTGGCACCAAAATATAGCAGAAAAAAGAAGAAAAAGATTGATATAGCAAAGACGAGAAATTTGTTATGCACTAAATGAAGTAGTTACAGAAAACGAATCTGCATGTATTTTGAGGAACCTGGCCCCTTCCAAACTGATGCTCTGACCCTTACTCTCTGATCTTATCATCTATTTTCCCTGGTAACAAGATCTTACTAACTTCCTTCTTGTTAGTAGCCTCTTAACTCAAGCTATCTAACATCAAGCAGTTTACATAGGATGCCCTCTTAACTCTTTCTCTCAGTTCTCTTCTCATAGACCATGGTAATTACTTACTCTATCAGTAGTACCCCCAGCGATAAGTGTCACACTGTCCTCAAGGTGGATTGAGGAAAGTTGAGGTTAATCTTCAAGGTGTCTTATTAGCATATCTTTCGGTTGGTCTTGTGCTTGAAGCAAATTCTCATGCAATTTTGTTATGAAGGTGATAAGGGAAAATTGCCTTGATTCGAGGTCAAGGGGCCTCCTACAGAAAAAGGATAGAGTAATGATAGAAATATTCTTCTCTGCCTCATTCATTTATTCCGGCAACTATATAACAGAAAGGGTGATAACAAACTCATAACAGAACCACTCAAATACTGACACGTCATACATAAATGTTCCCTTACCCATACCCCCACTACTCACAGTTTGTAATCAGCTAAGTATTTTGGCACCCTACGAATTCTTGTTGATGTCATTGGATCAGTTACCCCATTAACTTCATTTGGGCCTAAAGTGGGGCCCGAATTACTATCATTATTGTCCCCTAGAAAAGACACCTTGTCCTCAAGGTGATAATTCAGCTGCAACTCATTCCAATCTTCCCAAGTTGTGTCTTCTGGCGCCAAACCTTGCCACTGCACCAATACCAATTTCTCAGGAGGAGTTGTGGAAGTGTCTATCTTAGAATCAAGTATAGCCATAGGGGTAATGGTTGGGCTGTTGCCATGGTTTTCAGTAGGTAACTCAGCATGATGAACAGGGAGAGGGCCGACATGACCCTTAAGCACTGAACAGTGAAAAACCGGATGAATTTTGGAATTTGAAGGCAGCTCTAGCTTGTAAGCAACAGGTCCAACTCGCTCAAGTATGTGAAAGGGACCGTAAAAACGCTTGCCCGAGCTTCTCATAAGCTGAACCTCGGACGAATTCGGCGGTAGGGTCGCAACCGCACATAGACCCAATCATCTACCCGATAGTCCACCTTCCTACGCTTGCCATCGCCTACTAGTTTCATCTCGGTGCTGAACCTTTTGAAGTTTCTTTCGCAGGGCATTCAAGCATGTCTTGGCGAGTTGTTAGCGAGAGAATCAACCGCCTCTACCGACGAGGAACCTGCTAAATATTGAGGGATCGAAGGAGGTTCCTTGCCATACGTGACTCGAAAAGGAGACATCCCGATAGGCTGAATGATTAGTAGTATTGTAGCACCATTCTCGCCAGTGCCCAAGTACTTACCCCAATTGGGTGGTTTGTTGTGAACCATGGAACGCAGATATTGTTCTAAGACCCTGTTTAGAACCTCTGTCTGGCCATCCGTTTCAGGGTGGAAGGAGGTGCTCATATGCAACTTGGTGCCACACAATCGGAATAGTTCTCTCCAAAATTTGCTTATGAAGATAGGATCACGATCCGAAACCAAGCTGCAAGGAAATCCATGATGCTTACAAACCATATCTAGGAAAAGTTGTGCAACCTTAAAGGATGTGAAGTGTGCAGGTAACATTCCAAAATGTGCACCCTTTGAGAAGCGATCAACCACCACCAAAATAATTGTGTATCCTTGGAAGGGTGGCAAGCCCGTAATAAAATCCAGAGATAAGTCAACCCATGGTTCCACTGGAATGGAGAGGGGTTGGAGTAAGCCTGCTGGCCGCTTAGTCTCATATTTGGTTTGTAAGCAAGTTGTGCAATGAGCAACGAATTTCTGAACGTCCTCACGCATGCCCTTCCAATAGAAATTATATTGAAGCCTTGACAAAGTTTTAGCAGCCCCTGTGTGCCCACTCAGTGGAGTCTTGTGAAACTCTTCCAACAAAACAGGAATAAGTGGGTTGTCGTGGTTCAACCAGATTTTGCCCTTGTACAACAAGAGGCCTTGGTGAATACTGAAGTGTTTATGACTATCCTGGTCATCCTGAACAGCCTTGAGCAGTTGAACAAATTCAACACTTGTGAGTAAAGCCTTGCGAAGTTCTTCAAGAAACAAGAAACGAGGCATAGATAAAACTAAGAGTTGGCTGTTGCCGAAATCAAAAGGCCGGGAGAGAGCATCGGCCACTACATTTGTTCTCCCTGTTTTGTACTGGATGGAATAGTCGAATCCCAACAACTTTGACAAATAAACTTGTTGTTCTGGAGTTTGGATAACCTGCGACATTAACTCCTTGAGGCTACGATGATCCGTAAGGATTGTAAAGAAGTGTCCAAGTAGATATTGGCGCCACTTCTTAACTGCAGCTGTAATGGCATGAAGCTCCCTGACATAGGTAGAAGATCGCATGAGCTTTGGACAAAAAGGTTTGCTGTGGAACGCAATCGGATGACCTTCCTGCATCAAAACAGCGCCCATGGCTAAGCCGGAGGCGTCTGTCTCCAAAACAAAAGGCAAGTCAAAATTGGGTAAGGCTAGGACTGGTGCCTCAGTCATGGCTTTTTTTAAAGTATCAAAAGCGATTTGAGCTTCACTGTTCCACATGAATGCGTCCTTCTTCAAAAGTGCGGTCAAGGGAGAAGCTAGGGAGGCATACCCCTTTATGAATCGTCTATAAAACCCTGTTAATCCCAGGAAGCCACGTAACGCCTTAATCGTGGTAGGAGGTGGCCAATCCAGCATTGCCTGAATTTTTGATTGGTCTGGTGCAACACCATCAACAGAAACCACGTGCCCCAGATATTCAACCTGTTACGTCGCAAACCTACACTTAGATCCACGCAGAAAGAACTCGCCCAGTATCAGTTGTTGGAAAGTCAGTTCTAAGTGTTGAATATGATCCTCCAAAGACCTGCTATAAACCAGTATGTCATCAAAAAAAACAATTAGAAATTTTCGCATAAATGGTTTCAGCAATTCATTCATGGTTGCCTGGAATGTGGAAGGGGCGTTGCAAAGGCCAAACGGCATCACTGTATACTCGTAATGCCCATGGTGTGTACGAAAGGCAGTTTTAGGAATGTCAGTAGGAGACATGCGAATTTGATGATATCCCTGTCGCAAATCCAGTTTGGAAAACCATGAAGCTCCTCCCAACTCGTCCAACAGCTCATCGATCGTGGGAATGGGAAACTTGTCCTTGATGGTGATAGCATTAAGGGCACGATAGTCAACGCAAAATCTCCAACTACCGTCCTTTTTCTTTACAAGTAAAATCGGGGAGGAGAAAGGGCTCTGACTTGGTTGGATCATGCCATCGAACAACATCTCTTCAATTTGCCTCTCAATTTCTGCCTTTTGGAAATGGGGGTATCTGTACAGCCTCACCGATACCGGAGAAGAATTGGGAAGGAGGTGAATTTGATGGTCCCTATTGCGTGAGGGTGGTAAGGATGTAGGCTTCTGGAAAAGCTGAGAATATTTGTGTAGGAGAGTTGAAATTTGGGGAAGAGGATTGGTAGGGACGGCTTGTGTGTTAGGTGAAGGGGGGTGAGGGGTAGTGGGGAGTATACGAATGTGGAAAAACCCAGCTGCACCATGAGTTTGAAGGATACGTTTAACCTGTTGGGCTGAAATGTTACTGGGTTTAGGAGGGGCATCAGCCTTAAACTCGACGAATTGCCCGTCCTTGACGAACTTCATAGTGAGTTGGGAGTAATCAGTAACAATGGGGCCCAAATCTTTGAGCCACTGGATGCCAAGGACGACGTCGGCACCGCTGATAGGGAGCACATGGAGGTCCACCACGAACTTATGTCCTTGAATTTTTAATTCCACCCCTGGACAAATACTATGGCATTCAATTTCACTACCGTTTCCAATCATTACACGTAGTGTGTTAGTGGGTTTAGCATCTAAATTCAAGAAGCGGGCTACACGGTCTTGAATGAAGTTATGAGTGCTCCCCTCATCAACCAGAATAGTAGTGGGCTGGTTAGAGATGTGACCCAAGATGCGAAGAGCTTCAGGAGCTGGTAACCCTGCCAAGGCATTGAAACTTATTTGAGCTTCCGTCTGGCCCAGATCTACATCTTCCAGAGGAGGCATGCTGGGAACCGTTTCTAAACATGGTGACTCCATCCTGACATCATCAGGCGCATCATCCACTGCAACTAACAAGAAGAAACTTGCCTTGATTGCTATCAGAAGGTGTCTTATTGCTCATTGAGATGATTGACTTCCTTAACTTTGGAAGGAATTTTGGTTTCCTTTCAATAATAAAGGAAACATCTTAGTAATTAGTATTGAACCAAAATGCAGCCTGAGCTAAATGCAATGGCCACTGCATTTGCTTTTGTAAGAGTACTCATTGGGAGTTAGGTACTACTCACTTTCCAAATCCTTCCACAACCACAGTTGCTTGCAGATGTGATAGGTAAGTAGTTACGAGTTAGTAGAATAATTAGAGAATTTAGGTTGGTGGGCGCTGAGATAGGCATGGCAAAGCTAACTAGACCCACCAGGTCGACCAACCAATTTGAGACGGACTGGATCGATTGTTTTAGTTTGTCAATCCGACAAGTCAAAGACTGGATAAGGTGGTTAATTGGCTCACTTTTAAAAATATTTACATATTAAAATTAAAATATAAAACATTATAATTTAAAATATTATATTTTTTTGTTATGTTGTAATATGTTAATATACTAAAATGTTGTAATTAAATTATAAATACTAACAAATTAAGCTTAAACTATTGAGTATAATTGAGTATATTAACATGTAAATGTAGTGATTTTTCAATTTATCCAATAAAAAATATTAATGAGTAAAGACTTAAAAATTATACATATAATTAAGAGTGTGTTTATGGTGAGTCAACATGTCGTATCCCATGTTTAGCATGCCAAAGGTATGGTGAGCCAAAACGAGACGACCCCTTAGTTGAGATAATTGGAGAAACAAGGCATGTTACATGTAAATAAGAAAAGGGATCGAGAGGGAGATTTTATCTTGTGATTTGAGAGGTGTTGAATATAGTGAAAACTAGATATATGTTTAGTCTCCCTTGTGTGTAAAATATACAGAGAAATATGGCAAATATATATAAATATGGTAGTTATAAGATATTGTTAGATATTATGACTAACAATATCTAACACTCCCCCTTAAGCTGATGCATATAAATCATATGTACCAAGCTTGTTATAAATATAATCAATTCTAGGTCTCACAAAGATTTGGTGAAAATATTTGCAAAAGTGGCTGAGTCATAGCTCTATATTCTACTTCTGCACTAGATCTTGGAACAACACTTTGTTTCTTGCTCTTCCAAGAGATATAAGTTACCTCTAATAGAAACACAGTATCCCGAAGTAGATATTCTATCAGAAGGAGATCCTGCTCTGAATAATAGACAACTTTAGACTGGTTATTGTGATCATATAACAAATTTCCAAGAGATCCTTTAATGTTCTTTCACATACGAATGACTATATTCCAATGATTTGCACATGGTGAATTATGCAATTAACTCACCACACTGACTGCAAAGGAAATGTCATGTTGAGTAATAGTAAGATAGTTTAATTTTTCTATTAATCTTTTGTACTTCTCAAGATCTAAGAGAGACTCCCCCTGATTAGGCAGGAGTTTGGTATTGAGATCCATGGGTGTATCAACAGATTTTGAGTTCATCAATCCAATTTCCTCTAAAATATCCAATGCATACTTTCTTTGATATATAACAATATCATTATTGGATTGTGCTACCTCAATCCCCAAGAAATATCTAAGTTTTCCAAGATCTTTGTTCTGAAAGTGGTGACAAAGGTGTTGCTTCATGTGGGAGATATCATGGTGATCACTCCCTATAAGAACAATATCATCAACATATATTATTAAATAGATACACCCAACACTTGAGTGACGGTAAAAGACTCAATGATTTGCCTCACTACGAGTCATATCAAATTGTTGAACAACACTACTAAATTTCTCAAATCAGACCCTAGGAGACTGTTTTAGGCCATATAAAGATTTGTGAAGACGACATACCAATCTAGAAGGTTCTCCCTGAGTAACAAAACCTGAAAGTTGCTCCATATAAATTTCTTCCTGCAAATCTCTATTAAGAAAAACATTTTTGACATCTAATTGGTAAAGAGGTCATTGTTGAAAAACAGTCATGCTATGAATAAGCAAACAGAAGCCATTTTTGCCATCAGAGAAAAAGTATCACCATAGTCCAAACCAAAAATTTGATGTAACCTGTTAAGGTTCCAACATAAAACCAATTGGCAATATGTGGAGTAGCCTAACATGTATTTAAACCATACCAAATGATATGAGGTAGGCGATGTGGGACTTTCAACACACCCCCTCCAACGAAGCCTGCCAGACCAGGCAAAGGGTACTTTTGACCCAACTAAAGGACAACTTTTGACCCATGACAATAACCGGAAAGATGTTAGGCTTTGGCTCTGATACCATGTTAAGGTTCCAACATAAAACCAATTGGCAATATGTGGAGTAGCCTAACATGTATTTAAACCATACCAAATGATATGAGGTAGGCGATGTGGGACTTTCAACATAACCTTTGGTCACAGGACGAGTTTTGAGACGGTCAATAGTACCATCAGGACCAACTTTGATAACAAAAACTCACCTACAACCAACAACATATTTTCCAGACCGTAACAGGATGAGCTCCTAAGTTCCACTATTCTGAAGAGTACTTAGTTCATCAAGCATAGTCTGATACCAACCAAAATGGGCTAAGGCATCACCTACGGATTTAAGAATTGACACATAAGAAATAAATGAAAGGCAGGTACAAAAAGGTGGAAATAATCTATGGTAACTCAAAACCGTAAAATGAGGAGAGAGATTATGGAGGACAATTGGAAGGTCAAAATCAGTTGTCAAAGCCAGAGGAGACAAAGGAGTTGATGTTTGAAGTGAGTCATTTGGTGGTTGTTGGGATCGCTATCTTCAATTATAAACTTGAAGTGGTGGTGGCAGAGGAGAATCCGAAGGTGGACTAGGCACAATAGGAGAATCACACACAACAGGAGTATTGATTATAGCAGACAGAGACACACACGGAGAAGAAGGATACTTAAAGTAAAAGAAAGACTCATTAAAGGTGACATAGGTAGAAATAAAATAACGGTTAAGAGAAGAAGAGAAACACTTATATCCTTTTGTGATAGAATAAATCTTAAAAGAAATACATTTGTGTGATCTAGGAGATAACTTATCAAGATCAGGAATAAAATTATGAACATGTAGACCCAACAACTTTAAAAGGTAAGGGATCTAGAGGTTCATAAAGAAATAAAAGAGAATGAGGAATTTTGTTATTTAAAATCAAATTTCTTACTTGATGACACTTTACTCCCATTGGTCATAACCCTGTGTAGGTAGCCTTTTTCGAAACACCCAACCATCAACTTTGATATTAATAATAAGTAGTCAAACACTTGTGAAACTCACCTTCAACAGTTAGCAATTAGAAAGGAAGAACCAACCACTAAAATACTCCACCGAGTATCCCATACTACTCAATGTAGGACTTAAGGACCTCATAATACCAAAGTTCCTATCTATTAGAGCTCCAATCTTAGATCTGTGAGTGGAAATTGTTGAGAAATTACCAGTTGATAGGGAACATAATTTTCTTTTAAACATTTAAAAGCTTCAACAAAGACTACATGTACGTGGATTCACTCATAAAATACTTATGTTCCATTTCATCTACTTTTCGCTCCAGGGAGTCTTTTGATCTTCTCACGCACAATCAAATTAATCATGCTAGGTGCTACTGCATCTTTCTATCAGAGTACACTGTGCATTTGTTGCTAAACTATCTATTCATCCAGCCCTACTTTCCTTCAAGCTCGATGGGAACTTTATAATCACAAGTTATGCCTGATGCATGTATGCATTTCATTCGCAGGATTATTGCAGAGCACTATTTTGGAGAGTGTAGGGTGTATCTGGTTCAATCGTACAGAGGCGAAGGATCGAGAAATTGTGGCAAGGAAGTAAGTATATTGAAAATGTTAGGGTATATCTCAAATCTTATTCTAACATGATTTTTCATATTTCAGATTGAGGGAACATGTCCAGGGAGCTAACAATAACCCTCTTCTTATATTTCCTGAAGGAACTTGTGTAAATAATCAATACACTGTCATGTTCAAGAAGGTGGTATAGGATCATTTGCAATTGCATTAAATATGAAATGCCAAGTTATTCACTTTAACTTCTACAATAGGGTTTCCTTTTCCTTTTTAATCTATCAGCATCAACTTGTATTCTATTTCCTATAATCTGAAAGTTCTAAACATAATTAAAGCCTCTTCTAATTTTATGATGTTTAGGGTGCATTTGAACTTGACTGCACAGTTTGCCCAGTCGCAATCAAGTACAATAAAATTTTCGTAGATGGTTTTTGGAATAGTCGAAAGTAAGACGTCCCTTGTTACATGATAATTATTTCTGTTTCTATTAATTCCACTGTTTTCTCGCATTAGTGGATATGAGTTTCTGTATCTCCTACACTTTCAGGCAATCGTTTACCACTCATCTCTTGCAATTAATGACAGCTTGGGCTGTAGTTTGTGATGTTTGGTACTTGGAGCCACAAAACATGAAGCCAGGAGAGACATCCATTGAATTTGCAGAGAGGTAAAAGATCTTTGTTCCAGATTGTATGTAATATGCAGCGATTGCGAGTACATGAACATCTACGTTTTTCAAGGAAATGAAACAGTATATATTATTTCAACGGTATAGGGTGAGAGACATAATCTCACATCGTGCTGGGCTTAAAAAGGTTCCTTGGGATGGATATCTGAAGTATTCTCGCCCTAGTCCAAAACACAGAGAAGCAAAGTAAGTTAAATTTTTCAATCTTTCTCGATGTTATCGATCGTATGGTGATAGGTTGGGCTGTAGGCCCAAAAGAAAGAAAATTAATTTTTGAAGATTTTTATTAGATATAGTTAAAATATTTAATATTATTTATAATATAAATTAGTTTATATTTTAGTTCCCTAAAGTTAGATTGTGACACTTGTATGATCATTATTTATTTAGTTGTTAGTATATCTGAGGTTATATATCTGTGTATGTCTTTACCTATGAAAGAAATGAAGAGTATGAATATTCAGTGTAAATGGTAGCTTCTAGCTATTTTAGAATAGCCCAGTTCTTGGTTTCGTATCAAGTGGTGCTTTCATTGAGAGCACCATTAGCACAGATAAGCTAAAAGATAAAATATTCATATTCTTCATAGTAAATACATACATATATAACCTCAAATATACTGATAATATACAAGTGTCACAAACTCACTTATGGAATTAAAATATAAACTAATTTATACTATAAATAATATTTAATATTTTTACTATATCCTATATAATTTTTCAACCATTTAATCTTCTTTCTTTTGGGCCTCTAGCCCATTCTATCATATGGTCTTTGTCACCTAGGTGTTGTAATCAGAATTATGTATGTAGTTATGTTTTGTTTGGTAGAGGTTTATAATTAGAATGATGTGGAGAATCGCAGAGAGAGAAAATGTTCTTAAGAAGTTCGTTTAAGTTAAAATAGACTAAAGTGCAAGACGTTATTCTCCAGAAAAAAAGGGGTGTTTTCTTTTTTAAATACAAGGGGATGGAACATAATTTATCTAGTGTTTGAAAAGTGAAAAAAAAAGTGACGTTTGTGTAATAATGAATAACGGAGTATTTACGTGAATGAATCGTACCCTTAAGCTAAATTGTGTATTTGGCAGCAGTTCATGTATGTACTTTTCCATGCAGAATTGGTAAATATCTTATTAAAATTTAAAAATTTCTTAGTTTTGTAATTAATTCTGTCCGCTTGAATTTGCTCGTACCAACCAGTCATACCTCGTTAGATCTGTTCACACATTTCTCATTCTTGAGAAATTTAAATCATGTTGCTTACCTCGTTCATTATCATAATCATTTGCAGGCAACAAAACTTTGCTGAGTCTGTGCTTCGGCGCTTTGAGGAAAAATAGTGTATACCTTTTTACCTTTTCAGCAAGTGCTTTCTCCTGCCCTTTTTTCTATTCTACTTACCATCATGAGTATTGAGATATACATGTCCATCTTACATGAAGTTACATGATAAACTTTTCCATGATTACTTGCACTCTGCTGCGGACAAACTGACAGGAACTAGTTATTTTTAGGCATGAAAACTTTGCATTGAAGGTAATTTGAATCTCGACATGCCTAACTAATCCGACTGTTGCAGGCCCTTAATAACTACTGCAAACTGGCTCATCAATTTCGTTCGGAGCAACTGCGTAATCTACAACTACTCTACATTAAAAACACTTGCCATGAACAATAACAATAATTAAAAAAAAATCTCCGAAACAAAGCAATGTTTTTGCAATGCTTCACTTTTGTTTTCAAATTGTTTATTTATCAAGAGGTTATTTTTGGAAAAAAAATTTGGTAGTACGGTATGTACTGTTTTTACTGTTAACAAAGCTATATTTTTTTCATGTCCCATCAAGTAACTTAATATAGACATAGTTGTCCATTACCTTTTTCCACGTTTATGCCAAATTAAGTACTGGTTTCGTTCCGCATCTCCCACGATGTTTGTTTTACCTTTTTATTGTCATTGAAAAAAAAAGTACCGATTCAGTAACTCATTTTGGTAATAAAATTTTCTTCTTTTTCTTTCATCTTCTGTGTTAACCAACAAAATATTAAATCTCAAACATCTTTTACATACGTAAAATGGACTATAATGGCTATAAACTTGGACTTCGATGTTTACCAATTTCTTCTTCTTTTCTTCGAAGTTATTGAAAATTATCTTTGTTGCTACTCTTCAATATGACATTTGCAAAACAATAATTACCTTGGAACGGGAATCTTAATGGCAATGAGTTTTGCAGATATTATATATATTTAGAGATTCTAACCGTCAATTAAAATTTGTTATGGTTAATACATTTTCATACTTGTAGATAAATAGGAGGATCACATTGTTTACAAAATGACTCAAGAAGATATAATTTCATACGTTGACATTGAATTACATGCTAATGGTTTACAATGTGTTAGTAAAAATTCGATACAAGGATCGAAAAGCAGAAGAGAGAAAATTGAAGATCATATGATTGGTTAAAAAGTTGATAAATCGGAAAGATGGTTGGAAGACACTCGGTGACCACGAGATAGTATGAACATATAAATCAAGAATGGAAATCGAGAATCAGAAAAGAGAGAAACAAATCGATGAAAGTATAGTGTAAAGTCAAGGTTAATGGAAATCGGACTTGATAACTGGAATCTAGATCGAGGGAAACAGTTATAATGCACATGGAACGTGGAAGCGGTTTTCTAAAACGTAAACTAAGATAAAAATCGGGGATTGTGTACATGGAACGTGGTGACAATTTTTAAACTGCTCTCAGGAAGTTATATTGAAGGATGCCTATAAATAGAATGAAGCTTGAAGAAGAAGAGGAAATTAGCAGAGACAACAGAAGCATAAGTGAAAAGTCTACCGGAGAACGATGAATCATGAAGTGTCTGGCGATCTGGATTTCCATTCTCATTGACTGTTTTTACCGCTTTCTTTACTTTCCCTGGTAATTTACTTTCATGTAATTTACTTTCATGCAATTTACGTTTATCAACTTTAAGTGTCTGTCATTTCAATTCCTGGTCATTTTTTCTTTATGCAAGTTAAGTTCTGCGTTTAAGTTCCTTGCCATTTACACTTCTGCAATTTTAAATTCCTGTTATTTACATTACTGCAATCTTGATTCCCTGCTATATTACTTTCACGAAATTTCGATTCCCGCCATTTACATTTCTCAATTTCGAGGTTTTTGCATTTAAATTTCTCTGTAGTGTAAATTTCTAAACTGCCTTTCATTTTCGATGCGTTTTACTGTTTTCTTTACTTCATGTTTCTTAATAAAAAAAATACCAAAAAGAGTACTTTCGATTGTCAATATGTATGATATATTGCATTGTTAACATTTCTCGACACTGTGGTATTGACATTGTGGTATTTTTCGATTCTCATACATGTTTCGATTGAAAACTGTTTGCTAGCCTAAGTAAAAAGAATCTACGTGGTTGAAATTTGATTAGAACCTAAGTCTCCGAGAAATCGAAATCAATCAAATTTTCACCAGAAACAAATTGGTGCACCAGGTAGGGAACAGAGTTATGTCGAAAAACACAAACAATTGGCTAGTTCGAAAGTGTATGAGATTAAGGAGTAGGCGAGTAATAAGAATGAGTCAAAATCCACCACCACATAATCAGAATAATAGTGAGATTCTAAATAATTCACATTCACCAAACACTGGGGGGCAAGTTCACAATGGGAATATGTCTGTAATACTGACAACTGTGAGTACGTCGATACCTGTGAGTACTGAACAAAGCTCAGGCACATTAGTAAACACTCAGTTAGGGTCTAGTACTGTAATGTCGAACAATATACAAACTACGGGGAACCCCGTAACAACATATGCAGGTCCGCATATGAGTGTAAGGCTGCCTGATTTTTCGATTAATAATATGAATGGGGCTGATACTTCTTCAATACAACGAAGTACGAGATTTAACCTAGGAATGCCCCAAAACTTAGGAACATTTCAAACCTTAGGCATGCCTCAAAACATAGTAACGCCCCATAATTCAGGAAATGTGCAGAATTTAGGAACACAACAGTCGCCTCCAATATCAAACCTAGATCACAGAGCAAACCTGGATCACGGGAGATATACATTCGATAGAGATTATCATCGATCCAATTTTGAGACTATCGAAAACGCTAGTACTGGAATTTCCAGTAATTCATTAGGAGTACTTCGACAACAAATGGATGAAAGCAATTTCGAGATGGTTAACATGTTATCACAACAATTGACTATAGTACTAAACTCATTAGTTCAAAACACAACCACTAGTTTTGAGATATTAGCATACCAAATGACACGTATCGGGGATGCATTGGCGATACCTCGACAAACAAGGATCGAAAATAATGCTAATCAGAATCTTAACCGAAACGCTAATATCAATTCCCTTTATTTATTAAGGAGAAATCAAAACAATGATCAATATCAGCATGTGAGGAATGATACTTATGGAAATTTAAATGAGGGATTACAAAATGTGTATAATCAGAATAACATGCAGTACAATCACATGTTGGGACAAAGGATGAATTCTCAAGAAGTGGAATTAAGACCACCTAATCAACCGTACTTTGTTTCTCCTTTTTCAAATACGATTCTCGAGACAGAATTACCTCAAGGATACAAAATACCCAAATTCACCAAATTTGCTGGAGAAATTGGTGAATCCACTATCGAGCATGTGGCGCGATATCAAATCGAATGTGGGGACCTAGCGATGAGTGAGGAATTAAAAATGAAATCCTTTCCTAGTTCATTAACAAATAATGCTTTCACTTGGTTTACGTCGTTGCCACCTAATTCAATATATAATTGGTTGCAGCTGGAAAGAAAATTTCATGAGCAATTCTTTAGAGGGGAGACTCAAGTAAGTCTTATCGATCTAATGAATATAAAGAGATATAATCATGAAATCGTAGATGATTATTTGAATAGATTTAGACAAATGAAGTCGAGATGTTTTACTCAAATTCCCGAATTTGAGTTAGTCATAATGGCCTCTGCAGGCTTAGAATTCTCGATTAGGAAAAAGTTAGTTAATATACCATTGAATGACATGACTCAGTTAGCTGATAAAGTGAGAAGAGTGGAACAAATCGAATATGAGAAACAAAGGTACAAGAAATTTGAGAAACCAATGAAGAAAGATAGGGTAGCGTATATAAATGATATATATGAGGAAAATCCCAGGATAGAAGGAGATATTAAAGAATCTGTCGATGAGAAAGTAAATATAGCAGAGCTCAAAGTAAGAGCTCCATATATTTGTAAACTGTTACAGAAAAATGAAGTGAAAGACAAAATGGCAAATCGCACATATACTTTTGATGTAACAAAGGCAGATAAAATCTTTGATATCTTATTGAAAGATAAACAGATTAAGTTGAGTGATGATCATAAATTACCTTCTGCAGAACAAAGAAACAGTTGAAAATATTGCAAATTTCATAATATCTATGGACACTGGACTAATAATTGTATACATTTCAGGAACACGATCCAAGATGTGATCGACCAAGGAAGATTGAAGTTTGAGGAGATGTCAATGAAAATGGATACGAGTCCATTTGAAGTTCAAGTAGGGTATGTGGAATCCCAGACGGGCATGACTGAAGATGTCCGATTGATAAATTCGACCTTTATAGGTATGGTCGATGTTACTGAAGACATTGATCCCAGACATGTCAGAATGGACATGTCAGAATGGACATGTCAGAAGAAGACATAGAGTTTGACCTAAGCGAGTTCGAGAAGGAATTCGAGAGAGAGATCTATCCTCGATTAGAAGATTCCCTCGTCGAATTTTTAACCAGAAAGAAAGTGAAGAACGAAGGTGTGACATTATGTCCACGATGCAGTGCGGTGTTTGACAGATCAGCTGCTAAAGCCTTCAGGGCAGGACATATCAAGAAAATAGAGGATCAACATAAAAGTTGCAGTAATAAAGTAGATCAAACCATCCAAGACACGGTGGGGGAGAGTCAGCAGAAATCTGTTGGTTCTGGCGCTAGTAGAAATAAGAAACAATGGGTTAGAAAAGAAATGTATTCTCCTCGAGAAGGAAGGGGCAGACTTCAGAATAATGATGTTTTCGACAGACTTTCATATGATGAAGGATCAAATACTGGATTCCCTACATTCCAAAGGAGATTTCGAGGGAAGCCTTGGAGGAGAGTAGGAATGATCCCTTACTGGGGAAGGATCAATAATTATAGGAACTTTGAAGAAAGTAAAATGTCAATTGGGGGTCAATATGTAAGAGACTTTGTCGATGACAAAAATGAAGGTAGTTGGGATGGACATCAAATTGGAGTAATATCGATACTGCCCGCAGAATATGTTAGCGAGTATGAGGAGTATCAAGGACAAAGTAATGTCGATCGAGAGGACGATTTCTATTCCGAAGACATGAGACCGAAAGTCACATGGGTAACACAAGCATCATGCGAAGTACCCCATAGAGATGCTGCTTTTATCGATCCCCCATCCGAGGAGATGAGGTTTCATTTGAAACCCTTATTACTGAACATCGAAATTCAAGGACAGAATGTGAATAAGGTCATTGTTGACGGTGGGGCAACGGTAAACATATTGTCAATCACTATGTTGAAGAGGTTTGGTATCGAATTGAAAGACTTGGTCAGGCATAATATCATGATTTCTGATTTCAGTGGGAAATCATTGAGCTCAGAAGGCATGATTGCTTTAGATGTGAAAATGGGTACTTATTCAAGGCCCATTGTGTTTGTAGTGGTCCAATCACATGCCAACTTTAATGCGTTGCTTGGAAGGGAGTGGATTCATGGAGTTGGAGTCGTACCTTCTACGGCTCATCAGAAGTTGTTTATGTGGAATCGAGATGGACATCTAGAAATAATTTTAGGCGACCAACACGAGTTTGTAATATTTGTATCTCAGGTTGGTCGATCATTGCAGAATTTGGCGCTCACTCAACCATTCACCTTTGAGACTGCCACTGCCGTCAAAACGAGGGCGGTCGGAGCGACGCAATGGTTTCGACCCTCTTGATTTTCGCATTTTTTTTATTGGTGGTTACAACGCCTTTAGGTTGTCTGATAACCGGGCTGAACCTAGGGGCGAGGTTTTCGAAAAGGCGCTCTTGGATTGTCCGATAACCAGGCTAATCCAAAAGCTAGTTTTGAAAGGGTTCTGTGGAGTCGCCACCGATGTTTTTACCGGAAACATCGGAAAATGGATTAAAAGGCGTTGGTTTTTGAAAAACCAACTTTGGTCATTAGAACCAGAGTTGAGTAAGAGAGTTAGTTACGTGTAAAGGAAGTATTAGTTCCTTTACGATGCCCCTTTCGGGTTCCCTATGATAGGCCAACTTTATGTAAATGATTAAACCGGAAAAATACGCTTTTACCCTTTTATTTGCGGAATTAAAATTATGACTACATGGCCCTAGCTTCTATTGCATAATGAAGATTAAAGCAGTAAAGTAGAGAGAGAGAGTATAGAAACCTCCGAGGCAAGCTTTTCTATTTAATTCTTTAATGACTTGGGTGCTTTTTAGCAGCCCTTCACTCTACACAGCTTCGTAAACCTCTCGAAACGCTCAAAAATACTCTTAGAGATGCTCAGAAACTCCGGAAATGCTTCGGAGGGGTTCTAGAGAGAGAAATTCTAGAGAGAAGGAGGAGAAACTGTGTGGAAATGAGGGAATGGAGCCCCCTATTTATAGTTTTTCGCGCCTGACAGGTTGAGACCGCCGTCTCGTCTGACAGGGTCGAGACCGCCGTCTCGTCAAACGAGACCGCCGTCTCGCCACTTGCATGAGGCGAGACGACGGTCTCGATTTCGAGATGGCGGTCTCGTCCCAAAAAGGCGAGAAACCTTATTTTTATGCCGAAAATTCCTCCTATCCTAGTATGGGGCCTAATAGTCTCTCCTAGTGGCTTGTTAGGCTTCTTCCATCTTCGAATAGGAGGTCTTTTACTCTTTATTTGGAGGCCGGGCAAGATTTGGGGTCTACAGCTGCCCCCCCTTTACCTGACTTGTCGGCTGTTGGCCTGTTGTGCTAGACAGATTGACAGGAAGGTAAAGGAGTTGACCCTCTTGCCTGGCTACCCTTCGAAGTCCCGTCTTGCGGCGGTTAATCTTTTGGGGAAAACTTGGTATTCGTGCACTTCCGGGATACTCCTTCTGACGGTAGCTGATCCCTTCGGTGGACACGTGGTAAAACCTCAGGATACTCCTTCTAACGGTAGTCGATCCTTCGGTTGATGGGTATAAACCCCCCATCGGGCTGGTAGTTGCAGTCCGTTGTGTGGGACTGGATGGGTATGAACCCCCCATCAGGATGGTAGTTGCAGTCCGTTGTGTGGGACTGGATGGGTATGAAACCCCCATCAGGCTGGTAGTTGCAGTCCGTTGTGTGGGACTGGATGGGTATGAACCCCCCATCGGGGTGGTAGTGCGACTTACTGATCCGGCTCGAGCGCAGATCAGGCGCACCGCGTGCGCAGGTTGATAGGTATGAACCCCCTATCAGGTTGGTACAGTCCACTGCGTAGGACTGGTGGTGGTGGCGGCCTACTGCTCGGATGGCTCATGCGCCGGCTCCTTGGGGGAGTGATTTCTGTGTTGGTAGATGTACTTGGACCTCTTTGAATGGTCCTCCGGGTTGTGCCGGGGATTTTGCGGGTGCTCATCCAGCTTGCTTGTTTGCTGGGGGTTCTTTGCTTTTGACTTTTTGTGGTGATCATCCGACTCTTGCTGATTGGTCGGGTTATCTTTGTTTGTCGTTCGACTTTGCTTGGTAGTCGAAGTTTTGTTGATCAAGGTGAGTGGCTTGTCTTCAATCCAGCCTTTTTCTCGCGATTTTATCTTTTTTTCTCACAATTTCGGATTTTGGCTTTTTTATTGAGCGTATGCCTTTTTCCCTTTTTAAGCTTTTTGTTACACTGGCTTTTGCAAAAGGTGGCAAAGAGATGCATGAAATAAAATTTTATTTATAAGGAAATTTTATTACAACCACATTTTATTTTGGCAAGTACAATCCCTAAGGGCTATCATCTGGAGACGATCTGAAGGGGAATTGCTGGTAGAGGTGATACCGGAAGTCCGCTTGCTCTCGGACTTCGTCGCGGTATTCTTGTTGGAATGTTGTCCATTCCTGCCGCATCACTTGCTGATACTGATACATCTCCTCCTGCCGAGTGTTGTAGGCTTCCTGCCTTTGGGCCTGTTGTTCTTACTGCACCGTTATCTGGTCGAACTGCCGGCGCAGATCGTTCATGTTGCGGTTTAGGCCGGCGAAGTCGTCCGTGTACGGTGGTGGTTGTTGCTGTTGTTGTTGCTGCTGGAACTCGGGAGGTGCGGGGATATCTTGCATCGCCACGAGCCCCTGGAGGTCTAGTGCGAAATCCAGCGAGGGGTGAAGGACCAACTCGGTCCCACGGCGTATCAGCATCCCCATGCTGACCAGGACTGACTCGTTGATGGATTCGGGTCGCAAGTTGGAGGCCAGCTCTTCCCGGCCAGGGCACCCCCATCTTTCTGCCAGGGGAGTGATAAGAGGAGCCATGAGGACGGTCCCCGTTGATTTGTTCCCGAAGTCCTTAAGGGCCCTCAGGAAGAAGTAGCCAGGGTTGCAGCGCCGCCTCTGGCTCATGCAGTAAAGTATAAAGAGGTCAGGGATGGTTATCTTACCCTGCCTCTCCTTCCTCCCGTGGATGGTCCCCGCCAGCAGCTTGTGGCAGATGCAGAGTGCTGGGGGAAGCGCGGAACCCCTCATCAATGTAGGCAGCGTGGTTGCCCCTATGAGCTCGTGCCACATTTCAGAGGCGGTGAGGTTGGTGGGCCGAGAGCAGATGACCTCACGGTATCCCTGAGTTAGTACGTCCTCGGGTCGGACGAATCCAATGCCCACATTGAATTCGTCGAGGGTGGTAGTCCGGTACTCCCCACCCATAAAATAATTTACCATCTTGGTGGGCTGCAGGCCCGGGACCATGGAGGGGACCTCAGCGTAGGAAACGGAGGCCAGGAATTCGAGTACCGCCTGTGGGTACACATGTGTGGGTGGAGGTTGCAGCAGAAAGCCCCACCCGATGCTGTCTATGTGGGTTCGGACATCGTCCTCCCACCCAAACTCAGCCAGGATGCTGAAGTCGAGCCTGAGCATCGGGTGCCACGGATAAGTCCGGATGTTCTCGAGGCGGGCTTGATGCTATGGTGACAGCTGAGAGGGATCTTGGGGTGGCGGTGCCGCAGAACTGCTGGCACCGGCAGTGCTCCTTCTCTTTCTTGAGGCGCTTCTGCCGAACATGTTGACCAGGAAGTGTTTGGGAAGTGTAAGATCTGAGAAATGGAGGTTCTAGAGGCAAGGAGAGTTGTGAGGAACCCCCCCAAGCGCGCCTCCTATTTATAGGAAATTTTCAAATTCGAGACCGCCGTCTGGGAAGGCGAGACGGTGGTCTCAAGTTTCCTACAAGTCGAGACGGCGGTCTGGATCATCAAGATGGCGGTCTCGTCGTCGGGCTCAAGCGAGACGGTGGTCTCGTCAAGCGAAACGGCGGTCTCGTTGGTCAAGACGGCGTTCTCGTTTTGCCGGGGGACCGAGACGGCGGTCTGGAAGATCCAAACGGCGGTCTCGAATTTCAGGGTTTTTTTTTTTATAGAAAGGAAATAGGACTTGGTTCAAAAACATTTTATGCATGCAATGTTTTCATGTTTGATGTCCTATAATGCCTACTTTGATTAAATTTTCAGAAGGATTTAACCGACGTGTCTTGTAGCGCCGAGTGCCCTCTAATCTGTGCTTTCGTACGTGCTGTATCATGTCGGACTTCTTATGACCGAAGAGTCATTTTTGTTTTTCCTCTTTTCTTTTGTAGAGCACTCTTCGTCATGTAGTGCCCCTTTTTCTTCACTTTAGGGATTTCAATCCTCTTGTTGACTATACGCCTCCATATTCCCAAATTAATTATTAGAATATTGTTGTGAGGGTCAAGAGAAAAGAAACAAAGAGGCAAATTCAATGGCTTGTGTTTTAGAGGGTTAATTTTTATTTAGAAAGTTTTTGTAAGCATGGTTGGCTAGGGTTAGGCTTAGGTGTTTAAGCTTTTGTCTAAGCAAACAGTTTTCCCTTTTTTTTTTGTATTTGCGCCTTTTGGTTTTATTCCCATTGCTTTTTATGGCTAGCTGACCTCCCTAGATCGCCCTATGGGTTTTCGAACTAGGATATTGTGCTTGGCCCTAACTTTTGTCTAGGTTCCTGCTTTTTGTAATTTTTGGAGAATCCTAGCGGACCTTATTTTGTAACCCTAACTTTTGCCTAGGCTACCCTTTATTGTTGTTCGGGTATCCTACCGGGTCGACCCTATCTTTTGCGTAGCCCCCTTTGTGGGTTTCCTACCGGGTAATTTGCCCTTTTCTTTGGCCTTTGGCTTCTCTGGGCTTTTCTCTCCTTTTTTTTGTGTATTTATTTTTGTTCACAATATTGGCGAAGCATGACTTTCTTTATGGATGAGGTGAAGTCTTATTTTTATGTGCTTCTAATCAACTATCTTGACGATAATAGCAATGGTAAATGTTGATTATTTGGATGCGCTTTTTATTCTTCTTCTTTTTTTTTGTTTACTTAGACATGGTTATTTATGTGGTCTAGTCAGAAATAGAAAGAAGAGAAGCAGATTGTAAGAATCATTCTTTATTAATTAATAAGGGAATATGTGCCCTAAAATGCCCGGTCGGGCTAGCCCCAGGGGATAATCTCTAACAATCATGGGGTTTACATCCCTTAAATGAAGAAAAAGATTTCCTAATGACTAGGGTAGCTCTTGACGCTTGCACCCCTCCGCTTCGGAAAATTTGCTTGAGTGTGCGGAGAGGAGACTTCCATTTTCTTCTTTCCGCTCGGCCCTTAGTAGGGTCATATCCTAGGCCATGCTTGCAAGGATTATCTTTGAATTCTGGGGGTTCCCTCGTGCCTTGGGAATCTGCCCCCAGTCCTTGGCCAGGATGGTAACCATGCTTCAACATCATGCGGGCTACCTTTGTGTTTCTGGGAAGTCGCTCTATGCTGGCAATTTCAAGCGCTTGAAAAGATGTTTCAAGGGCCTCTTCAGCCGCATCCACATAAGGCTAGGTGGACGGTCCACTGATCAAGATGTCGTCTTCTGCTTGGACCGTGACCAATTTGTCGTCCACTATGAACTTGACTTTCTGGTGGAGCGTTGAAGGTACTGCCTTGGCGTCATGAATCCAAGGCCTGCCGAGGAGACAGCTATATGCTGGAGTAATATCCATTATATGGAAATCGACATTGAAGATAGTGGGTTCAACTTGAATTGGCAAGTTAACCTCTCCCACTACTTCTCGTTTAGATCCGTCGAAGGCTCGAACGAAGGTGCTGCTTGGGCGCAAACGGGTTCCTTGGATAATCAGCTTGTCCGGTGTGCACTTGGGCATCACGTTCAAGGATGACCCGTTATCCACAAGAACTTTGGCGATGAGGTACTCCTTGCATTTGACTGAGATATGCAAGGGCTTGTTATGGTTTGACCCCTCGAGGGGGAGTTCTTCCTCTGTGAAGGTGAGGTGATCGCTTACCGTGATGTGACCGACGATCCTCTCAACTTTTTCTTGGGATATGGTATGAGGTACATGCGCCTCGCTCAAGACCTTCAGCAAGGCATTTCTATGCGGTTCCGAGCTCAATATTAAAGATAATAACGTTATCTTTACAGGTGTGCAATTGAGCTGGTCTATAATGGAATACTCGCTTTGCCTTATAAACTGGAGTAATTCCTTTGTCTCCTCCTTGGATTCCTTATTTTCTTTTTCTTCTTCGGTCTTTATATTTTTTCCTTTATTTTTGAGGACCTCTTCCTGTGAGTCCTTGGGGGAGTAGACTCTTCCACTTCTAGTCATGCCCCCAATGCCAGCTATATTTTTATTTCTTCCTTTATCGGTGAAGATTCCCCGTATCTCCATGGTACAGCTTTATTTGTATCGTAGGGGAAAGGACGTGGCATAAATAGTCGCACTGGTGTCCTTGCCCCCTCTTCTTTATTCTTGAGGACCAACGGCCGAGACTTATTTTCCTCTTGCGGCGAGTCGACCGTTGGGTTAAGCTTTATTAGGAGTGGTTTTCTCTCCATTCTTCTGATTTGGAAGACGTGTCAGTTAATCCTTCCTTTTTATTATCTTTATTTATTAAGAATGAAGGAGGGGAAATTAAATATGCAAATGAATGTTTATGCATGCAAGTAGACAGTCGTTGAATAAAGAGGAAGATTTCATTTATTCAATAGAAGGTGTACATTCCCCTATTCCATACTACGAAGCAACTTTTGGCAAAAACGAAAAACCTTAAAGAAACCCACAGGCGGGTCTTGATCTTTCTGTAGTTCTCTTTCGGCTTCCCGGACGTGACGAGCAAGTGCTTCGCTTTGTTTTCGGACCGCCTGGCTCATATCTTCACTATACTTTTGAGCCTCTTTGATCTTCGCCTCTTAATGAACGACCAAGGCTTGTAGTTCATCGAGCTTCACAATGGCTCGATCTTTCTCTTGCAGTACCTGGCCGTACTGAGTTAGCCCGTCTTTTTCTTTGCAGCGTAGCTCAGCGAGACTTCTGTTGAGTCTCCGGTTGGCCTCTCGCTCTTGGCGTATGTCTAACCGAGTCTTGGTGAGCTCTTGCGACAACTCCTTGATCTTTTGAGCCTGTTTTGCTGATTCGGCCTCAAGGCGTGCTGACTTGGCGGTTATTTCTTGAAGTTGGCTATCCGAACTGGTTCTGGCAGTTTTGGATGCTCGGATAGCTTGCTCATTAGAGTCAGCACACTGATCCTTGAGGCGCTCTATTTCATGATCCTTTTTCTTGCCTTTCCTTTACAGACCGTCAATTGTGAGGATAGATGCTTGTTCTCTTTCTTCAAGGGCCCTCATCTGGGCTCCCATGATTTCTATCCTCTAGGTCAAGGCATCAATTTGAGCCTGCAGCTCTTCATTATTGGCGCTCGTAATAGGTGTGGTGGATGGCTGAGTCATCCCTCTTCTTTTTCTCCACGCCTCGTAGTCATTGGTGACAGTCACCCGAGCTTTTCCTAGCTCTCTGTCTCCCATGTAGACTGGTTTCTCCCATGCTTTTCTCACAGCTAGTGAGTTGGCGATTGTGCATGGGTCTCCGAAGAAACACAGTCCTCCGAGTTCCCCCCGAGAAATGGTAGTTTGAGTCCTCATGAGCTGTCTCATAGCTACTCTAGGTGAATAGGCTATGCAACCCCTGAGTCCTATCAAGGGTACGTTCGGGTAGTCTCCACATTTGATGAGAACTGGGCCAGGTCGGAACCAAGGGCAGACCCAGGACAAACTGTTGGCGTCCTTTCGTTCCAACTCGTCCCTCCATTCTGAAGTTAAGCGTCGTTGGAGAGGGATTTTGGAGAAGCTCCTTAAAGGATCGGGGAATATCCCCATGTGACTGGAGGTGTACAGGTGTGTAGCGCTCCACACAAACAGTAATGAAGAGCAGCAGCGAAGTGTTTTTCCTTGCTTTTGGTGGCAGAATTCCACCGAGAGCAAAGTGTCGGCAAGGATTGCAGGCAGGGGACTCTTTGAGTTTACGTCCCAGGCGAAGAAGGCGTCCATGACGGCTTGATCTACTGTGTTGAGGTGGAAGGGGAACAAGATCGTTCCAAAAATGATTAGTGTCAGGGTTTTGTTGAAGGCGACCCACTCTACCCTTTCAGCCAGGTAGGACAGGTGGTCTTCCAACATCGAGACTTTCCAACCCCGGGTGTTCCCTTTTCCTATCAGGGTACTCTGCCGGAAAGGTAGTTGAATGAGGGCAGCGACCGATGCTGCAGGAGTGTATGCCTCGTGGCAGATATGGACCCCGGCTGATTTGGGTCATCTCAACATAGTCTCATACTCCTCTAAGGTGGGCACCAGGTCGAACTGTGGAAATTCAAAGCACCGCAGACTGGAGTTCCAGAAATGGATTAATACCCTGAGGAACACCTGATCGACACAGATCTTCAGTAGGTCTAAAATCCGTCCATAGGATTTTTCAAAATCGGCACGGACCTCTAGTGGCATTGCCGCGCTAAGCCGTTCCAACTTCTCAGTATGGTAACGGGGAATATCCACCTTCTTTAGCTGTCTACTAGTCCCCTCCATTTTTCTAAAACCAAAATGCATGTTTTATGAAAAATGATGCTTATTTGAATGAATGTGAGTGTTTATTTTCTGTTTATCATGTTTTGTATGATACGTATTTTTTGAAAAATAAACCATCTATATGAATGATTTCGGATGTTTATGAATCAGGTCCCATTTATTGTTTTGGAAACAGATTTTATTTAGTATTTTATTTTTATTTATTTGTTTATTTTATAGCTTTTTATCTCTTACGTCGGAACTGCGTGACTACTTAGCTTACAAAGAACACGAAACCAGGCTAGCTAAAAGGCAGGTCGTCAGAGATAAAATGCGGCTTTATGTGAAAGAATAGTTAGTGTCCCTTATCTCTTCTGTCGGAACTGCGTGGCTACTTAGCTTACAAAGAACCTGAAACCAGGCTAGTTAAAAGGCAGACTGTCCGAGATAAGGGTATTTATTGTAAAAATATTTTTTGTGATTTTTTTGTTGTTGTTTGGTTATGCTATGCAACAAACAAAATGCAACAATCATATGCACACACAATTCGATCATCCACGAACAGGCGAGAATTCATTTTTATCACGAGGTAGGTTTTTCCTGCAGAAAAGTGATTTGGCGAGGGTAGGTTCTAACTGTTCTCACCAGGCTAAGGCCCACAAGGTGCCCCCATTATAGGGTCCCAACTCTCCAGCCTTCCGACCATGCTTAGCACTAAGGCCATAGTCAGTCTTGTTGCCAAAAGAGGAAGGTTATCACCTTGAGTGGTGGTTTCCGATCACACCAGTGGGCACAAGGTCATCACTACAGCGAACTGAAAGTGATCCTAGCAAAGATCTCATTGATTTGATGAAGTCAAAAATAAAGTCAAGGGTCAACTCTGCAGCGAGTCAAACAAGTCACTCGGAACAAAGGAGCTGAAGACTTAGTGTGTCTAAACAGAAAGCTTAGGTAAAACCACTTTACCTTTTCCACTTGCATAAAGCTTCTTCACTCAATTTGCAAAATGCCTCAAAAATAGTTTTAAACAAATCAAAAACAAAAGCATTTTGGCAAAGAATTTTCTTAAACAAGTTATTAAGCTGATAAAGGTTTGAAAGAATCAATTTAAAACACTTAGAATGTTTTAAAAAGTGTTTTTACAATATTTTAATCGATACAAACTTCTTTTAATCGATTAAAACTCTTTATGACCGATTAGAATTCGAATATAATAGGTCAGAATGCAATATAATCGATCAGATCTTAAATATGAGCGATTAGAATTATTTTAATCGATTAAAACACGTTTCAATCGATTAAAATCACTTTGGATGTCAGTATGATCGATCAGAATGAGATTATGACCGATCAGAGTTGGTTATGATCGATCAGAATTGAATTATGACCGATCAGACTTATTTCAATCGATTAAAACGCATTTCAATCGATTAGAATAACTTAGAAAATCTTTTCAATCGATTAAAGCGAACTTTCAATCGATTAAAATGACTTGAAAATATATGTGCAGATTTTCAATCGATTGAAACGACTTTATATCAGCTAAAATAACTTGGAAAGTTTTATAAAGAGGTTTTTAAACAAATCAATCGATTAATACGTGATTCAATCGATTGTTTTATACTTAGAAAATGTTTGTAAAACGTTTTAAGCTGATAAAAGCGTGGTCAGTATCAACTAAAACATTTTACGTTAAAGATCAAGAACGCATTAATGGGTTGAAAGGACTTTTAACATATTGTAACGGCTATTTCAACAGATTAAAACAAACTTTCAACAGATTAATTAATGCAGCAGATTTGAAAATACTCTTTTATAAACAGAATTGCTTGGAACTTTTATCATATCGGTTTTGACACAATTCAAGCAATCAATACAAGCAACTATTAGCATTTTTCAAGAAAGATACACAACTTGTTTTTGTGAACTTCTTTTGAAATCTTTCTTGAGGCACTTTGCATTTCTTTGAAGAAGAAGCTGACTGTGGATTAGAGTAATCCGGTTTGAGCTTTCTAAGTCTCTTCTTTTCAATTGCTTTTCATTACTTTGTATTGTGTTGTACCTGGAATTTGGGTACAAGTTTTCTGCAGTTGTTGTAGAAAGTTGCCAAGAACTGGAATTTGGTTCTTGGTGGAAAGGTTAAAGCAAGAGCTGGAATTTGGTTCTTGTGTGTGGTGCCTGGAATTTGGGCACTTGGTTTCTCTGCTGGCTGGAATTTGGTTGCGAGAGGTTTCCAAGAGCTGGAATTTGGTTCTTGGTGGAGAGTTAGAATAGGTGTAAGAGGGTGAGTCTGTAAAACATCTATTCTAGTGGAACCAAGTTGGAATTTGGGTAGAGTGCGGACGTAGCCCTGGTATTGGGTGAACCGAGTATAAAATTACCGGTGAAATCTTTCCTAACCTTTCTCTCTTTAATTTCTGCTGCTTGCACTTAAAGCTGTTTGATTGCTTTGTGATTTGTGAATTGATAAGTAATCTTAATTTTCGAATTAGATAATCCGTGTATTGCGAAAAACTTTCAAAAATCAATTCACCCCCCTCTTGATTTAAAACTACTTTTCTAACAATTGGCATCAGAGCAAGGTGCTTGAAAGTTATTCAAGTCTCTTGATCCATGGTGAGAACAGATTACCGTTTTACGAGGGGCATCTATTAACAGACCTCCACTATTACGTGGAGCAGATTATCCTTTCTGGAAAATTAGGATGAAAATCTTCATTGAATCCATTGGCGAAATGCTTGGGATGTTATTACTAATGGTCCTTTAATTACCGATAAAGGATGGTCAAGCTTGAATGAAGAAGAAAAGAAGAAAGTTCAAAGTGACTATAATGCAAAAAATATAATTACTTACGCTCTTAACATGGATGAATTTTTCAGGGTGTCCCAGTGCAATTCGCCAAGGAGATGTGGGATGTTCTTGAGGTCACTCATGAAGGGACTGCGAGATGTTAAAAGAGCCGAGAAAACACACTTTGATAAGAGAGTATGAGACTGTTTAAAATGCAGAATGGTGAAAGCATCGCGAGATGTGCAGAAACGCTTCACGCACATCATCAACCATTTAATGGGCCTAGGTAAGACCTTTGATAAGGAAGAATTAAATATTAAAGTGTTGAAATGTCTTGACAGGTCCTGGCGGCCAAAAGTCAACTGCAATATCGAGAATCAAAAGATCTGTCCACCATGACAACAGCCTCACTTGTTTGGAAAACTCGAGAGAACATGAAATGGAAATCACAAGATTCAATGAGCAAGAAGTCTCGAGAAGAAGAACAGAAGCATTGCACTTAAAGTTGAAGAAAATCAAGAATCGAGAAGAAGATAATGAGAACCTTGGACTGCTTGTTAGGAAATTCAACAAATTCCTCAAGAAAAAGATCCAAGACAAGGAAAGACACAAAAGGTATGAGAAAAGAACTGATTCTTCTAACTTTAAATGTTATGGTTGTGGCAAACGGGGCCATGTTAAAATGGAATGTCCAGAGAGAAATAAACAAAGTGAAAAGAAAGAGAAAAAATCAAAAAGAAGAGCCTACATTGCCTGGGATGATAATGATACGTCATCAACGAGATAACTCTGAAAATGAAGAAGCCAATCTTTGTTTAATGGCGAGTCAAAATCCACAAACCAGCCAGGTAAGTTCTAGTTCCTCTTCAAATATAGTTAACTATGATGCATTACAAGAAGTATTTAATGAAATGCATGAGGAGGCTAAGAAACTTCAAAAAGAAAATAATAGGCTAAAAGGATTAAATAACTGGCTAGTTAACAAGGTTGATTCTCCGGAAAAGCAGATTAGTGAAAATGAAGCTGATAATGAATTCTTGAAACTGATTCATGATAACTCTGATTGTAAATGCAATAAACCATGCAAAAGCTGTTACGAATTGCAAAAGAAAATTGAATTCTTATCTCAAACTGTTTCAAAGTTCACTCGAGGGGCAAGCCAATCTAGATGTATTACTTGGATCTCAAAAATTAATTTTTGACAAATCTGGAATAGGATTTAAATCTAGATCCGAGTAAAACAAAAATAAATAGGAATTCATACTCTACAATCAAATGTTTTTACTTGCATGAAGAAAGGGCATTCGGTAAAATACTGCGAGAATTAAAAAGTATGCTATTCCTAAAGGGAGAATGAAATGGGTTCCAAAGATTAATTCTTTTCAAATAACATGATCAGGACCCAATAATTATAAAGGGTACCAGAACAATTCTTAATTTGTTTTGCAGGAACAAGTGCGGGAATCCCTTGAAGATCAGAGCTGCGAAATCAGGTTACTGAGTATTTAAACTAATTGTTTTAATTGATATATAACAATATTAATCGATTAAAATAACTTACGGAAGATCTGTCAGTACCATTTTAATCGATTAAAATATCGAAATAATCGATTGAAGCTGATCTCGGGATTTTGGTATAAATGTTTTAATCGATTATAATAACTGTATATCAACTAAAAACACTTAGGATCAAAATTAATCGATTCATTTACGTTTTAATCGATTTAAATGCTTGGTGATATTTTTTATTACATTACAGTACCATACAAATCGATTCTTTCATAAAACAATCGATTAATTCACTGTAGATGTTTTCAACCCAAATGTCAAGAATCAAATTAATAGATAATGAGTTGATTAATCAATTAATTAGGTTCGAAAACATGATTTACTGACATCTAATTAAAGTTTGATAGGCCAATTCGATTAAAAAACCCAGGTCTTTATGATAATCCAGAATCTGGATAATGTGTTTAAATGTCTCTTTGAATTTCAAAAACTTGAAATCCGTTTCTTCATCAAACCAGGTTCGAACTTATCATTTCTCAACTTATCATCTTTCTTCTGTTTTCATATTTTCAAAATCTCCTCTCAATTCTCTGCTGTAAACATGATCAAAATCATGATCGGTTCGAGCTGATCTGTTTGAAAGCGTATCCATATTCAATTTTCTTTCAATGGCACAAATTTTTAAATTAGAAAGCGAAGGTTGAACAAATCTTTGAATTGGGAACTTCGACCAGGTGACATAATGTGGGAAAACTATTACTGTTATTCATGAATGGAAGTGTCTTTTATTTTGACAACAACATAAACATGATTCAAGCTATAGATGTTTACATTTCTCTTAATACTTTACATGGAATGCTTGCGTGGTAATACATTGAAATTCAAAGGAATTATCAAAGAATGGACTGTAACTTTTCTTATAGACACTAGTTACAAAAAGGTCAAAGCTGTTAGGATTTGAAAACATAGTTTATCAAAGATTTTTTAATAATTGTTTACTGGTAATAAGTTATTGATTACTAGGAAATCCAATAAACACATGTTTTCATTAAATTTCTTGATATTACATTGCAATATATTTGAAATAATTTTGAGCATGCATTGGTTCAAAACTCTTGGTGAAATTCATTGAACTGTGCAACCACGATAATTTGCTTTAATCATCAATGTCACGAGGTGACAACTGTAAGGAAACCAATCTGGGACGACAATTCAAGAATTGAATAACGTGGTACGAGGGAATGTATGTTTTATGGTCGATACGAGGGATAAATTTTATATTGTTTTAGAATTCTGGATTGATTGTCATCACCTGTCCTCATTACTAATCATTGCCCACTCTACCAGAATAACATTCCTCAAAAGATAATGATGACTGGTTCACTATAAGTGAGAATAACACCCATCATACTACATTAATAAGAATGCGGTTATTTGCTTGGATAATGACAACTGCAGGGGTTCAAAATGGGTTGGCTATTATGAAAGAAAATTCCTATCTCGAGTACATCATTAACCTGTGATTCATGCAATTTATGGTATCATGCATTCTGTGTGGGATTTGGTCAGTACATGATTATGCCTCCGATGTGTAGTAGAAATTCCAGTGTGGTGTCAACCATGGACTGTAATGCAGTCAATAATAACGATGAAGCTGCTAAAAGATTTCTTTTCGGGAAAAGTTTACTATTGCATCGATACGAGGAGTGACAGCGAGTTGTTGACTCAAATAGTTGATAGAGCAAAATTAGTTCCAGCAAAAGGAAAGCCTATTATCTTTTGATATTGGTGGGGATCAAATGAATGATCACCAAGCTTGGTGGATAAGCGGTTCAATCAGGGAAATTGGGATGACTAGTTCCCCTCATCATCTTTATCTTACTGCTTATTTCTATCTTTATATTGTTTGCATGGACTGTGATATTAGCTGGTGTTATACCAGGAACATTTGCCTTAACCTTTGGTTAAATATGGTTTAGGATCTAATCTAGATCAGATTGGCGTAAATAGAATTTAAATAGATCCCTGAGAGCTTTAGCTAAATAAGATTTTATTCCGATAGATCTATTAGCTAAGATTTAATCAATATAGTTGTTAGTATTGTTAAAACATCCTTCTAAATGATCAGTTTTACAAAATATGCATTAAACATTACTTCATTTTCAAAACTGATTGTTTTAATCAATACAACATCTTGTTAATCGATTAAATGAACTTATACAACATGTTTTAATCGATTCAAAATCGAAATAATCGATTATTTTTACTAAAGTTTCATGTTTTCAAAATCTTAAATGTTTTAATCGATTAAACTTTTCTTTCAATCGATTAAAATCATTTACCAAGAACATTTTAACCGATTATGCTCTGTTTTTAATCGATTTTTATTCTAGGAAGAAAGATTAAAGGCTTTAGTTAATGGCTGTTTACGTAAACATGCTACTAAAGCGTGATTCCCTTATCTTTACACGTGTTAATTGTATTCATTACAAACGTGTTAATGGAGATAAGTTTGAATCAACTTTAATTGATTATTTTCATGAGTGAAATATTGATTCACTTTGTATTTTCAAAAACTTGAGCATATTTTTCGAAACCTTACATTTTATTCTTTTCTCTTCTATTCCCTATTTTTGATGAAGTCAAAAGGGGGAGAAATAGTTGCATCACTTTAAGATAAATTTAAGAGCAACAGTTTAGGGGAGAAATAAGTTTTAGGGGAGAAATAAGTTTTAGGGGAGAAACAAAACTTTATTACATTCTTATATTTCTCACCTAACTGCATTATCAAGTGACTTATTTTGCAGAGATTGTTTTTTTCAAAATGGTGTTTGTCTTCATCAAATAGGGGAGACTGAAAGTGATCCTAGCAAAGATCTCATTGATTTGATGAAGTCAAAAATAAAGTCAAGGGTCAACTCTGCGTGATCAAACAAGTCACTCGGAACAAAGGAGCTGAAGACTTAGTGTGTCTAAACAGAAAGCTTAGGTAAAACCACTTTACCTTTTCCACTGCATAAAGCTTCTTCACTCAATTTGCAAAATGCCTCAAAAATAGTTTTAAACAAATCAAAAACAAAAGCATTTTGGCAAAGAATTTTCTTAAACAAGTTATTAAGCGATAAAGGTTTGAAAGAATCAATTTAAAACACTTAGAATGTTTTAAAAAGTGTTTTTACAATATTTTAATCGATACAAACTTCTTTTAATCGATTAAAACTCTTTATGACCGATTAGAATTCGAATATAATAGGTCAGAATGCAATATAATCGATCAGATCTTAAATATGAGCGATTAGAATTATTTTAATCGATTAAAACACGTTTCAATCGATTAAAATCACTTTGGATGTCAGTATGATCGATCAGAATGAGATTATGACCGATCAGAGTTGGTTATGATCGATCAGAATTGAATTATGACCGATCAGACTTATTTCAATCGATTAAAACGCATTTCAATCGATTAGAATAACTTAGAAAATCTTTTCAATCGATTAAAGCGAACTTTCAATCGATTAAAATGACTTGAAAATATATGTGCAGATTTTCAATCGATTGAAGCGACTTTATATCAGCTAAAATAACTTGGAAAGTTTTATAAAGAGGTTTTTAAACAAATCAATCGATTAATACGTGATTCAATCGATTATTTTATACTTAGAAAATGTTTGTAAAGCGTTTTAAGCTGATAAAAATGTGGTCGTATCAACTAAAACATTTTACGTTAAAGATCAAGAACGCATTAATGGGTTGAAAGGACTTTTAACAGATTGTAACGGCTATTTCAACGATTAAAACAAACTTTCAACAGATTAATTAATGCAGTAGATTTGAAAATACTCTTTTATAAAGCAGAATTGCTTGGAACTTTTATCATATCAGTTTTGACACAATTCAAGCAATCAATACAAGCAACTATTAGCATTTTTCAAGAAAGATACACAACTGTTTTTGTGAACTTCTTTTGAAATCTTTCTTGAGGCACTTTGCATTTCTTTGAAGAAGAAACTGACTGTGGATTAGAGTAATCCGGTTTGAGCTTTCTAAGTCTCTTCTTTTCAATTGCTTTTCATTACTTTGTATTGTGTTGTACCTGGAATTTGGGTACAAGTTTTACTGCATTGTTGTAGAAAGTTGCCAAGAAGCTGGAATTTGGTTCTTGGTGGAAAGGTTAAAGCAAGAGCTGGAATTTGGTTCTTGTGTGTGGTGCCTGGAATTTGGGCACTTTGGTTTCTCTGCTGGTTGGAATTTGGTTGCGAGAGGTTTCCAAGAGCTGGAATTTGGTTCTTGGTGGAGAGTTAGAATAGGTGTAAGAGGGTGAGTACGTAAAACATCTATTCTAGTGGAACCCAGCTGGAATTTGGTTGAGTGCGGACGTAGCCCTGGTATTGGGTGAACCAGGTATAAAATTACCGGTGAAATCTTTCCTAACCTTTCTCTCTTTAATTTCTGCTGCTGCACTTAAACTGTTTGATTGCTTTGTGATTTGTGAATTGATAAGTAATCTTAATTTTCGAATTAGATAATCTGTGTATTGCGAAAAACTTTCAAAAATCAATTCACCCCCCCTCTTGATTTAAAACTACTTTTCTAACACGAACCATACCTGCCACCCACTCCCTATGGATTTCTCACTTGCCCCCGGGTATAGAGGGAACTGTTGTGTGCAAGGGTTTGTGTACAGTTTTTATTTCACACAATTGCGTAAGTATAAACAAACAACAGTTATTTAAAGCCAAACCGTAAAACATGTTATAATACAAGGTAAGGGCAAAAACGTTATTTTCTTGGTTTATTTATTTTTTAAGCTGACCCATCACTAAATGGGATCAACTCTCGAGGCTTCCCCAGTGGAGTCGCCATCTGTCGCTGCCGTCAAAACGAGGGCGGTCAGAGCGATGCAATGGTTTCGACCCTCTTGATTTTCGCGTTTTTTTTATTGGTAGTTACAACGCCTTTAGGTTGTTCGATAACCGGGCTGAACCTAGGGGCGAGGTTTTCGAAAAGGCGCTCTTGGATTGTCCGATAACCGGGCTAATCCAAAAGCTAGTTTTAAAAGGGTTCTGTGGAGTCGCCACCGATGTTTTTACCGGGAACATCGGAAAAGGGATTAAAAGGCGTTGGTTTTTGAAAAACCAACTTTGGTCATTAGAACCAGAGTTGAGTAAGGGAGTTAGTTACGTGTAAAGGAAGTATTAGTTCCTTTACGACGCCCCTTTCGGGTTCCCTATGATAGGCCAGCTTTATGTAAATGATTAAACCGGAAAAATACGCTTTTACCCTTTTATTTGCGGAATTAAAATTATGACTACATGGCCCTAGCTTCTATTGCATAATGAAGATTAAAGCAGTAAAGTAGAGAGAGAGTATAGAAACCTCTGAGGCAAGTTTTTCTATTTAATTCTTTAATGACTTGGGTGCTTTTTGGCAGCCCTTCACTCTACACAGCTTCGTAAACCTCTTGAAACGCTCAAAAATACTCTTAGAGACGCTCAGAAACTCCGGAAATGCTTCGGAGGGATTCTAGAGAGAGAAATTCTAGAGAGAAGGAGGAGAAACTGTGTGGAAATGAGGGAATGGAGCCCCTATTTATAGTTTTTCGCGCTCGACAGGTCGAGACCGGCTGTCTCGTCTCGACGAGGGTCAAGACCGCCGTCTCGCCATGCCAAAGTGGCGAGACCGCCGTCTCGCCAAGCGAGACCACCGTCTCGCCATTTCCAAGTGGCGAGACCGCCGTCTCGCCAAACGAGACCACCGTCTCGCCACTTGCATGAGGCGAGACGGCGGTCTCGTCCCAAAAAGGCGAGAAACCTTATTTTTGTGCTTAAAATCCCTCCTATCCTAGTATGGGGCCTAATAGTCTCTTCTAGTGGCTTGTTAGGCTTCTTCCATCTTTGAATAGGAGGTCTTTTACTCTTTATTTTGAGGCCGGGCAAGATTTGGGGTCTACAAAGACTGTCGAAGATTTTAATTCAAAATTGTATGAGGAGCGTTTCTTGGAAATGAATGAAAAAAAAGGGTTTGTCATGATTAAAGAGGGGGTCAGCCTCGAAGTGGCCGGTGAAAATGGATAAAGATTATGAAGAATTCTTGGCTCGATTAAGAAGTTATGAAGATGAAAAGAAGGAGGGCCAAGAAAGTAGTAGTACTAAAATAGAAATAAATAAGTTGATTCACTCGTCAATAGTAGCAAATAATAGTGATCGAGTCATACTTGATTGCATTTATGATAATTCTCCTTTAGGTTTTGAAAGATTCATCACATCGAGTCACAAAAAAGTCGAAGCCCAGGATCCATTAGAAGAGATCAACTTGGAAAGTATAGAGGACCGAAAACCTACTTATGTTAGCAGGTATCTCGAGAAAGAAATGAAAAAGGATATGATATCATTATTGGAAGAATATAAAGACTGCTTCGCTTGGGATTATGAAGAAATGCCTGGTTTGGATCAAAGTCTAGTCGAACATAGATTACCTATCATAGAAGGCAGGAAGCCAGTAAAACAAGCCTCAAGGAGATTTGCACCTGAGGTGATGGGTAAGATTAAAGAAGAGATCGAGAGACTTCTGAAAGCAAAGTTCATCAGGACTGCCAGGTATGTCGAGTGGATTTCTAATATTGTTCCAGTTATTAAAAAGAATGGTAAAATGAGAGTATGTATTGATTATCGAGATTTAAATTTAGCAACTCCTAAAGATGAATATCCTATGCCAATAGCCGATATGCTAATAGATGCAGTAGCTGGTAATGAAATGTTAAGTCTTTTAGATGGTTATTCAGGATATAATCAAAATTTTGTTTCCCATAATGATATAGCTAAAACAACTTTTCGATGCCCGAGGGGCATTGGGTACTTATGAGTGGATAGTAATGTCATTTGGATTGAAAAACGCTGGGGCAACATATCAAAGAGCAATGAATTTAATTTTTCATGATTTGATCAATGATTTTATGCAAGTCTACATAGATGATATTGTTGTTGTATCTGAAAGAATTAATGGTTGAGTTCAAGAGGGGGGGGTGAATTGAACTTTAGAAAACTTTTTCGCAAAACTTACTTTCTCTTGGAAGAATGAATTACCTTTATTTAATTCTTGTGTAGGTAGGTTTGATTTTAATCACAGCAAGTAAATAGACAAGAAATAAAAGAGATGAAAGACGAAATTCAACACAACAATTTATACTGGTTCACTCTTTACCAGAGCTACATCCAGTTCTTGACAAATCTGCCAAGTTCCACTAATTCCAGTGAAAAATACAACCAGTAGATATTCACCAATCTACCCCAAGAACTATCTTACAAACCCACAAGATAGACTCTTGAAACCTCCCGAGTAACCAAATCCGATTCATGTAACCGAGTGTAGATCAAAAACCAATCTACACAACCACACTTTACACAAGAGTATGAAAAGAAAAAACACGGATTTGAAGCTTTATCAGTACAATTCTCCGAAGCAATTCTAACTCAGCACTTTCTCTCTTTGATTAACAACAATCTTGATCAAAGCACCTTATGATATGAAAAGATTCTAAATGCTCAAAGAAAGTCACGGATATGATTGCTCAAAGATTGCTTTCAAATGTTTTCTCAAATTGTATATTTCAAAAGATAGATCAAATCTGTATTTATAGAGTAAAAGAGAGAACTAGAACGTTTAAACTGATAAAAACTGATTCAGAGAAGCAAATGATCGATCATAACAACATTATGACTGATTAGAACAAGTTATGATCAATCAGAATCAAATTATGATCGATCAGAATGTTTTTCAATTGATTAAAACGACGTTTCAATCGATTGATTTCATTTAAAACTTCATTCAATCGATTGATTCGTGATTTCAATGGATTGAAATAGCTTAATGAAGAATGACAGCTCTCTGTTTCAATTGATTAAAAAACCTTTCAACAGATTGAAATCCTATAGACTCTTAGTCAGAAAAAATAGTCTCTCTGTTTTAACAGATTGAAAAGTATTTCAACATATTGAAGTTTTGAAAAGCACTTAGACTGAAAAAATAGTTTCTGTGTTTCAACAGTTAAAAAATATTTTAACAGTTTGAAAATGCGAAACCTTTGATATTTGAAAAATTCATTAAGAATATTTTAACCTATTGATTTTGTGATTCAACTAATTGAAATTTCGAATCTATAAGAACATTTCTTATGTTTAAGTGATTTTAACAGATTGAAATTTCTTTTCAACAGATTGAAAAACTTAGTTTGTTCTTTTAATGCTTAAATGTTAGTTTTTCATGCGAGAAAAATGATTTCAACTGAGATGCATCATTTTAAGGCGCTTATCACAAGATCTATTGACCTATCAAGAGATTAAGTTCTAAACTCCTAACCTATTCATCTACACACCCACAAACTAAACTATATCAACTCGAATATGTCTTCATCAAATCCACCAAGTGCTTCAATCTCCCCTATTTGATGGAGACAAATATCCACTGCACCTGCACAATTCAATAACGAGAATAGAGACATATATGATTTTGTGGTGTGTGTGTAGTGGCAGGTTTTAAGCAAACACTTCTCCCCCTATTTGACTTGCATCAAATAAAGTGTTTTAGTTACGGTCCAATAGTACCACGTAGGTACCCAAAAAAAAAAAAGAACCAAGAACAATTAAGACTTCATTCATCCCGTTCCGGGACCTTGATTAAGCTGAGATCAACAATCCTGTTGTAGATATCTTCCAATTGGTTGTCAATGTGTTGAAATCCGGCAATGAAATTTTCATCCGAGATAATGTTGATGAGCCCGCGAGCAACCGTCATCTCCATGTGCCTCCTTTGATTGGTTTGTAGTTCATTCATCGATGTAGCATGGTTCTTTCGAACTGTGAGAGAGGTGTGCCACGGTCGGGTTGTGGAATATATGGAATCATTTCTAATGGACACTCTGCTCTTCCATCGGGTTCGATGATCTTCTTGTAGAAGTACACGGGACACCAGTATTGACATCTTCCTCTTGCTCTTCTTCTTCAATTTCTTCTTCTCTTCCTGCTTCTTCTTTGGAAATCCATTCACCGTCAATTTTAATGAACCCCATTTTATGAAGGACAGAATTATTGACCTCATTTGTGGGACGAGCAGTTTCAACTAATTCACCTTCCAAATCAACACCAAAATGAGTTAAAAATTTAGAAATCAATATTGCATAAGGATACCTGAAATCACTTAGCCTTTTCGCTTTGATCATGTGGTCCTTGATGACAAAAACCCAATTCACCCTTATTACGTGGTGAATGCGGTACATCGATACCAAATCTCCTTCATTTAGTACTTGCATGATTGCTCCCCACAGGTGTGAGTTGCCGAGGATATAATGAGCACGAGTACCCTTTCCTCAAGCTTCAACTTTCCGAGTGTTGAAGGAACTTACGGAGTCATGCCTATTCTTCGAGACAAGAACGAAAGTACTTGAACTTTGTTAAATTCTTCTACTTCAGAGGTATACCCTTTGGTGACTTTTACACCTTCATCCTTGAGTCCAGCAACCTCTTTCCAGGACATTGGGAGTAATTTCAATGTCCACTCCTTTGACTTGAGTTTTTAGAGTAGACCCTTCAAATGACAAGTTGGTGAAAAAAACTTTAATCGAGTCAGGGTAAATCCTACCATTTAGTTCCAGAAATTTCGAAGTTTCGATGTTGCGGTAGTTTCAGAACCCCTCCGAAACCTTCGACGACAAACCATGAAAATTTTATAACCTTGGGTATATTGATTTGTTTCCTGCTCATTTCATGAATGAACAAATCCATCTTCTCTTGGTTCCCGTTGAACCATGATTCAATGCGCCCTCCTACCGATGGTTCTTGCATTGCGGCGAGAGGACTCTCCTTTCTTGAACTTCTTCCTTCCGGATTTGGTGCGTTTGAGCATGCTGATTTGTGGAATGAACAGAAGAAAAACGAGAGAAGAGAGAATGTTTCACGAGGAAAAGTATAAGCTTTTCAAACACAACTGTACTCTTAAGTTGAAATGAGAACACCCGGTCCCTTCATCTTCACAATTTTGTCTTTAATGTTTTATCTTGCTTCTGCCTTCAGTGCGAGTGATGGTAAAGGTGGAGAGAGAGAGAGATTTTTCTTGTGCATCTTAATTACCCTCATATATGATATCCAATCGGGGTCAATCAGCTTTTATTGGATATCTCGATATTTAAGAGAGTAAGCTGAAGTTTATCCAGTTGTAAATGCATTCACTCCAATCTGCGAGTAATTGTTTAGAGGCGAGCATACACTACTATTCCTAGAAAAAATTAACCAATTGATTTTTCATGGAATCAATTGTTTATGCAATTGCAGATTGTCAGAAGTAAAATAAATCGATTGAATCGAAGATTTAATCGATTGATTTATAGAAGAAAAACATGCAAAGCTACAAGGTTATTGAAATAAATCGATTAAAACCTCATTTAATCGATTGAACTGGTAACATCTCATGAACATAGATAGAGAATCAGAAAATCAACAGATTATTTCGCAATTTCAATCGATTAAAACAAATAATTTCAAGATTTTCAGACAATTTTAATCGATTGAACATGTTATCAACCTTTTTAAACAAAAATCATAATCACCATAAACAATCAGTTATTCAATACTAGTTATATCCAGAATTCCTAATTCAGTTCTAAGCATATTAAGTCTATCTCTAGGAAGTGGTTTAGTGAATAAGTCAGCTAACTGTTTTTCAGATTCAATGAATAAGATTTCACAATCACCCCTAGATACATGTTCTCTAATAAAGTGATGTCTAATTTCAATATGCTTAGTTCTAGAGTGTTGGATAGGATTCTTAGTCAGATTTATTGCACTAGTATTATCACAAACTTAAGAGCCACTCCATAATCTTTCAGTTGCTATTTAAGATAGATATTTTGAGCACAACAACTCCCAGCTGCAATGTATTCAGCTTCTACAGTTGAAAGAACAACACATGCTTGCTTTTTGCTATGCCAAGATATGAGACTGCTTCCCAGTAAATGACATGTACCAGAGTACTTTTTCTGTCCAATCTACATCCTGCAAAGTCAGAATCAGAAAATCTAACAAGTTTAAGAGATGCACCTTCAGGATACCATAGTCCGACATTAACGGTTCCTTTAAGGTACTTCAGAATCCTTTTAGCAGCGGTAAGATGTGATTCCTTTGTATTTGCCTGAAATCTAGCACAAAGGCACACACTAAAATAATGTCAGGCCTACTAGCAGTTAGATATAGCAGAGAACCAATCAAACCTCTATATTTTGTTTGATCAATAGATTTCCCTTTTTCATCTAAATCTAGACAGCAGTTAGTAGACATGGGTGTAGAGGATTCTTTGCAATTGTTCATATCAAATTTCTTCAACAACTCATTGCAGTATTTAGATTGACTTAGGAATATGCCATTTTTTAATTACTTAACCTGGAGACCAAGGAAGAAATTCAATTCTCCCATCATAGACATTTCAAATTCACTTTTCATTTCCTTAACAAACTTATTACACAATGCATTATTAGTAGAACCGAAAATGATATCATCAACATACACCTGCACCAAAATAATGTCAGTTCCAGATTTTTTAATGAATAGGGTTTTATCAACTTCACCTCGTTTGTATCCTTGATCAATTAAGAAGTTACTTAACCTTTCATACCATTGTCTAGGAGCTTGCTTTAAACCATAAAGAGCCTTTTTCAATTTGTAGACATGGTCAGGATGCTTGTGATTTTCAAAACCTGGAGGTTGAGAAACATAAACTTCTTCATTGATGAGTCCATTTAGAAAGGCACTCTTGACATCCATCTGTAGTAATCTGAAACCACTTATACAAGCATAAGCTAATAATAATCTGACAGCTTCAAGTCTAGCTACAGGTGCAAAGGTTTCATCAAAATCAATACCCTCCTGTTGGTTATACCCTTTGGCTACCAACCTAGCTTTATTTCTAGTGATAATGCCGTGTTCATCTAGTTTGTTTTTTAATACCCACTTAGTACCAATTACATTGATATCTTTGGTTTTAGGAACTAATTCCCACACGTTATTCCTTTCAAACTGATTAAGCTCAGCATGCATGGCACTAACCCAATATTCATCATTTAATGCTTCTTTAACAGTTTTAGGTTCTATTTGTGAAATGAATGCCATATGATTGCAAAATTGATTAAGAGAATGTCTAGTGGATACTCCCTTATTGATTTGCCCGATGATATTGTCTAGAGAAAGATCTCTTGGAACAATCCATTCTTTAGGAAGCTCTTCCAGGACATCTTCTTCCTGTTCTTCGGTAATTCTTGGTGGATAAGCTTTTGCGAGGATCAAGCTGATTGATCACCTTCTTCGACGATAGGCGATCTGAGCTATCTGGGATATTTTAAGCGATAAGAATTATCAGTTAAATCTTTATCGTCTGCGAGTACTGTTGTTCTATTCTGCAACACTCGAGGAGACTCATTAAAAACAACATGTACTTGATTCTTCAACAGATTTCAGTCTTAAATTGTAGACTCTATATGCATGGCCGTTAGTAGAATAACCAAGAAAGATTCCTTTATCAGATTTTTCATCAAACTTGCCAATATTTTCTTTCCCATTGTTTAAAACAAAACACGTACATCCAAAAACCCTGAAATAGTTTATGTTGGGTTTTCTTCCTTTATACAGTTCATATGGGGTTTTCTTAAGCATGGGTCTAATCAAGACTCTATTCAAAACATGACAAGCAGTGTTTACTGCATCTGCCCAAAAATATTTAGGTAAAGAATTTTCACAAAGCATTGTTCTAGCAAGTTCCACAATGGATCTGTTCTTTCTTTCCACAACACCGTTCTGTTGAGGAGTTCTTGGAGCAGAAAAATTGTGTTTTATGCCAAACTTTTCACAAAATGATTCAAACTTTTCATTTACAAATTCTCCACCATTGTCACTTTGAATAGATGTAATGAAGTACCCTTTTTCATTATGTAAAACCTTGGCAAGCTTTTTGAAAGATTTGTAAGAATCAGATTTGGCTTTTAGAAAGATAGTCCAGGTAAATCTTTTAAACAGGCTTCACAGATTTTTTCTTTCAAAATTCTAAGCTTCGGTAGCCCAGAAACTAACTCTTTAGAAATCAGTTTGTCAAGATGATTAAGATGTATATGAGCAAGCCTTCTATGCCATAACCAAGATTCTTCTTCTTTAGTAAGAAGACAACTTTGAGATGATATAGAATGCTTGATATCTAACATGTAAATATTGTTTAACCTCTTACCTACCAACATTACCGTGTCAGATTCTGGCTCACAGATTAGGCACTTTTCTGGTTTGAAGATAACTTTGTGACCAAGATCACATAACTGACTTATACTGATTAGGTTGTGCTTGAGACCTTCAACAAGAAGAACATTGTGAATGGTTACTGATTCACCATCTCCGATATCTCCAGAACCTAGAATTCTTCCCTTGTTGTTGTCTCCATAAGTCACGTGACCTCCATTCTTCAATCTCAGTTTCTGGAATTTTGAAATGTCACCTGTCATGTGCCTTGAGCATCCGCTGTCCAGGTACCAAAGGGACTCTTGTTGCTGTTCCTGAAAGATCAAACATCAAGTATTTGGTACCCTCAAATATTTTGGGTCCTTAGGAGTCAAATTTTCTGTTTAACATGTTTTGGAACCCATCTCATTCTACCTTGTGGCACAAAATATTTCTGAGCATGACAAAATTTTACAGTATGTCCTTTCTTCATGCAGTAATGACAAGATGAGAAAGGGGATGTTGTTGATTTTCTAAAGAAAAAGAAGTTCAAATACTTTTTAGTTTTCACCCCAACCTTAGGTTTGTACCCGATTCCAGTATGTTCAAAAACACAGTTTTGAGACCCAAGAAGTGCATCTAGATTTTCTTTACCTTGAGTAACTTTTGACAAAGTTTTAGTCAAGTAATCAACCTTATTCTGTAGAAGAATACACTTTTCACAATTCTTGTTAGCAGCAGCATTATCAACAGATGAATAGATTATTTCAAGATGTTCTATATCTGTTTTGCTTTCTAATAACTCTTTTTCCAGAATTTTAACCCTATTTTCTAACCAGTTGTTTAGTCCTTTTAACCGATTATTTGTATGAGATAAATTTCTGGCTTCACTATGCATTTCATTGAAAGCATTTAGTAATGTGCTTGTAATTCATTTCATTTTTTGTGGGAGTTGAACTTACATGTGATGAAAAGGAATCACGACCGACCATCAAACATAGGTTCACCTCTTCACCTTCGGATGCGGAAGCTGGAGGATGAATCATTATCTTGCCAAGCTATGTAGGCCTTTTTCCCTTTGTACTTTGACTCTTTCTTGTTCCGATTCTTGGTCTTTTCGGACATTCACTTCTTATGTGTCCCTGCTTACCACAAGAATAACAAGTAACAGTATTTTGAATGGAGTCAGTCTTTTTATCAGTGTACCTTTTAACTTGCCCAGTTTTGTTCTTCCTTCTAAGAAATTTCCCAAACTTCTTAACCAACAGAGTTAGATTCTCGGATTCATCTTCTTCGGACTCACTTGTTTTCTTCAATCGTCTTGAGAACAATGTTTCGCTTTTCTTCTCTCGCATTCTCTTGTTCTTTGAACCGATTGATTTCCAACTCATGTTCCCTTAACTTACCAAATAGTGAAGCAGTAGTCATTTCAGTCAAGTCTCTTGATTCCGATATAACTGTCACCTTTGGTTGCCAAGTTCTGTCCAAACACCTCAAGATTTTGATGTTCAACTCTTCCTTGTCAAAAGTCTTTCCTAGCCCAATTAAATGATTGACTATGTGCGTGAATCTTTTCTGTACATCGGCAATTGTTTCTCCTTGCTGCATTTTGAACAATTCATAGTCCCTGATTAACTCATGCTTTCTTGCCCTTTTCACGTCAGATGTACCCTCATGTGTGACCTCTAGAATTTCCCACATCTTTTTGGCAGAGGCACATTGAGACACCCTGAAAAACTTATCAAGATGTAAAGCAGAGGTAATAATATTTTTAGCAATATAATCATATTGGACTCTCCTATTTTCTGCATCAGTCAATTCAGCCCAATTTTTCTCAACTACTTTACCATCCACTGTACGAGTTGGTTTGTAAGGACCATTAACAATTGTTTCCCAAATACCTCTATCAAGAGATTCAATAAAGATTTTCATTCTAACCTTCCAGAAAGAATAATTCACACCAGAAAAAAGAGGAGGCTTGTTTATGGAGGCTCCTTCTGAAAAATTCATCTTTCCCTCAACCATTCTTGGACCGAATTCTTGAGTATCTTACAAGAACCAACTCTGGTACCAATTGAAAGAATTAATGGTTGAGTTCAAGAGGGGGGGGTGAATTGAACTTTAGAAAACTTTTTCGCAAAACTTACTTTCTCTTGGAAGAATGAATTACCTTTATTTAATTCTTGTGTAGGTAGGTTTGATTTTAATCACAGCAAGTAAATAGACAAGAAATAAAAGAGATGAAAGACGAAATTCAACACAACAATTTATACTGGTTCACTCTTTACCGGAGCTACATCCAGTTCTTGACAAATCTGCCAAGTTCCACTAATTCCAGTGAAAAATACAACCAGGTAGATATTCACCAATCTACCCCAAGAACTATCTTACAAACCCACAAGATAGACTCTTGAAACCTCCCGAGTAACCAAATCCGAGTTCATCGTAACCGAGTGTAGATCAAAAACCAATCTACACAACCACACTTTACACAAGAGTATGAAAAGAAAAAACACTGGATCTGAAGCTTTATCGAGTACAATTCTCCGGAAGCAATTCTAACTCAGCACTTTCTCTCTTTGATTAACAACAATCTTGATCAAAGCACCTTATGATATGAAAAGATTCTAAATGCTCAAAGAAAGTCACGGATATGATTGCTCAAAGATTGCTTTCAAATGTTTTCTCAAATTGTATATTTCAAAAGATAGATCAAATCTGTATTTATAGAGTAAAAGAGAGAACCAGAACGTTTAAACTGATAAAAACTGATTCAGAGAAGCAAATGATCGATCAGAACAACATTATGACTGATTAGAACAAGTTATGATCGATCAGAATCAAATTATGATCGATCAGAATATTTTTCAATTGATTAAAACGACGTTTCAATCGATTGATTTCATTTAAAACTTCATTCAATCGATTGATTCGTGTTTTCAATGGATTGAAATAGCTTAATGAAGAATGACAGCTCTCTGTTTCAATTGATTAAAAAACCTTTCAACAGATTGAAATCCTGTAGACTCTTAGTCAGAAAAAATAGTCTCTCTGTTTTAACAGATTGAAAAGTATTTCAACAGATTGAAGTTTTGAAAAGCACTTAGACTGAAAAAATAGTTTCTGTGTTTCAACAGTTAAAAAATATTTTAACAGTTTGAAAATGCGAAACCTTTGATATTTGAAAAATTCATTAAGAATATTTTAACCTGTTGATTCTGTGATTCAACCAATTGAAATTTCGAATCTATAAGAACATTTCTTATGTTTAAGTGATTTTAACAGATTGAAATTTCTTTTCAACAGATTGAAAAACTTAGTTTGTTCTTTTAATGCTTAAATGTTAGTTTTTCATGCAGAAAAATGATTTCACTGAGATGCATCATTTTAAGGCGCTTATCACAAGATCTATTGGCCTATCAAGAGATTAAGTTCTAAACTCCTAACCTATTCATCTACACACCCACAAACTAAACTATATCAACTCGAATATGTCTTCATCAAATCCACCAAGTGCTTCAGTATCGAAAGAAAAGCATAAACATTGGGGTAATTTGAGAAAATCTTTTGAAAGAATGAGGAAATATGCATTAAAAATGAATCCTTTGAAATGTGCTTTTGGTGTGTCTGCTGGTGAATTTTTAGGATTCATAGTACACGGAAAAGGGATCGAGATCGATAAGAACAAAGCAAAATCCATATTAGATACTTCTGTTCCAAAGACTAAAAAACAGTTACAATCATTTTTGGGAAAAATAAATTATTTAAGACGATTTATTTCTAACTTGGCTGGTAAGACTTATGTTTTTTCGTCTTTGTTAAAATTAAAAAAGGAAGCAGATTTCAAATGGAAGGAAGAACATCAGGAAGCCTTTGAGCAGATCAAATTGATGTTGACAAATCCTCCGATTTTGATACCAGTAATGAGGAACAAGCCATTGAAACTATATGTATCAGCATCAGATCGAACTATAGCCAGTCTACTAGCACAGGAGGATAAGAATGGTGTGGAATGTGTTGTTTATTATCTAAGTAGAATCTTATATGATGCTGAAACTCGATACAACGATATCGAAAAGTTAGGATTGTGTTTGTATTTCTCTTATACAAAACTCAAGTATGTAATGAAGCCTCACGATGTGATGGTTTATTCCAAAAATAATATTTTGAAATTTCTTTTGTCTAAACCTATTATGCATAATCGAATAGGAAAATGGGTGCTAGCTTTGACAGAATTTTCATTGTCGTTCGAATATTTGAAATAAGTAAAAGGTCAAATTGTCACCCATTTCATGGCAGACCATACAGTTGACTCAATTGATAATTTATTTATTGAAATAAGTAAATGGATAATGTATTTTGATGGATCGAGCACAACGGACAAATCAGGAGTGGGAATTCTTATCATTTCACCAAGTAATGTCCCGACTAAGTTATTATTTGAAATTAAGCCCACTTGCTCGAATAATGAAGCTGAGTACGAAGTTTTGATTACAGGTCTCGAGACTTTGATTAAATTAAAATCCTGACATGTAATTATAAGAGGTGATTCACAACTAGTGATCAAACAAGTACGAAAAGAGTATAAGTGTATCAATACCAATTTGATCAGATATCTAGAAAGAGTAATGACTTTAACTAGAATGTTCGATGACATAACATTCGAATATGTCCCCCGAGAGTTCAATCAAGCCAATGAGTTGGCGCAAATCGCATCTAAGTATAAGATATCTCTGAAAAATTTACAAAAATTGATTCAAGTAAAAGAAAAATTACCCCAAGAAAGTGAAATTTTACAGATTGACGACTTAGATGATCAAGACCGGAGAAAATCGATTATAGGCTATTTGCAAAACCCAAATGAGAGAATCGATAAGAAAATTAAATATCAAGCAGTAAAATACGTTGTGATGAATGATGAATTATATAAAAGAGGTATTGATGGAGTATTGCTTAGATGTCTAGGGAATGACGATGCTTATTTAGCAATGGCTGAAGTACATAATGGAATATGTGGTGCCCATATGGCAGGCCAGAAGATGAGATGGATGTTAACTCGACAAGGATATTACTGGCCTTCGATTTTAAAAGATTGTATCGAGTATGCTCAGTCCTGCGAAGAATGTCAGAAATTTAGTCCTATACAACAAGTTCCTGCTAGCGAACTACACTCGATTATCAAACCATGGCCTTTCAGAGGTTGGGCCATCGATTTAATCGGACAGATTTTTCCACAGTCATCGAAGGGACATAGATATATAATCGTAGCTATCGATTATTTTTCAAAATGGGTAGAAGCAATTCCATTAAAAGATGTAGATCAACAAGATGTAATTGATTTTATTGAAGAATACATTGTTTATCGATTCGGGATCCCACAGTCTATTACCACTGATAGAGGGACAGTCTTTACCGGAAAAAAGATGGTTAGATACGCCGAATCAAGAAATATTTAGTTATTAGCATCAACCCCATATTATGCTCAGGTTAATGGGCAGATCGAAGCAATTAATAAAGTGATTATTGGTTTAATCAAGAAACATGTCGGTAATAAACCAAAAACGTGGCACAAAACGTTATTACAAATTCTATGGGCCTATCGAAATTCGCCGAAAGATTCATTGCAGAATACTCCATATAAGTTAATCTATGGGCATGATTCCGTCTTACCCATCGAAATAAATATTGAGTCAACTCGAATACAAAAACAAAATGATTTACCCAGTTGTGATTATTGGAACTTGATGTACGATGAATTAAATGAACTCGATGAAATAAGATTGCAAGCGTTGAATAGTATTATTCTACAAAAGAATCAAATCGCGCGAGTCTATAATAAGAGAGTTCAACAGAAAACATTTAGTGAAGGTGACTTAGTTTGGAAAATGATTTTTCCGATGGATAAGAAATGTAAAAGTTATGGTAAATGGTCGCCAAATTGGGAAGGACCTTTTGAAGTTGTTAAAGTATTATCGAGTAATGCTTATTCAATTGTCGATTGGCATAATAAATAGAAAGTATTGTCGATAAATGGTAAATACTTGAAAGACTATAAACCTCAAATAAAGGAAATAAATATTCAACATTAATTCAAATAATATATTCTACAAATTTAAATATTGAGATTTAAGTTGATCGAAGTCTATTAACAATTGCATCCAAGAAGAGGAAGTTGAATTTTCTTCGACGACCACTTTTCTTTTGCGCTCCATACTTTTCCCCAAAGAAAGTGCCACTTCTTTTGCATAGGATTTAATCGAATTTACTTCTGCTGTGAGGAATTCATCCTGGGATCTAAGTTGCTGAAGTCTTTTCTCCAATTCTTCGATCTCACCCCTAACCGAAGATTGTGCTTTCAATGCCTCTTCAAGATTGAGCTTTTGAGTCTTCAGCAAATTCGATTTCTCAATCTGGAAGGAAGAAATGCTAGCTAACTCGGTCGCTATAGATTGTTTTTTCTTCCTTGCAGCATAAGCTCTGTTGAATAAATCGGTAGCTGCTGCGACTTCAATATCGAAACTCTTTGGAAGAGCGTCGTCAGGGAACGCTTCTATAGAAATGAGAATCTCTTGGAAAAATTGTTTCTTTTCACGCGATTCCACCAAAACTTCCAAGGGTGAAGAGTAGAAGAAAGATCTGAATTGTTGTATCAGTTGGTGCGCTTCTTCAGTCGATGTCGCAGGCGGCTTGGATGAATGGCTCGAAGGAGTGGCTTCTTCAGATAATAGAATATCGAGGATTGAGAAAGGATCTTCTTCAATAGCATTTCGATACTCTGGCAAATCCTCTGGAGTAGGATCGCTTATTTCGGGCAGTGTAGACGATAACAACTCGACAGTTGGCATCACAAAAGGTGGGGAAGTTGGTTGCTCCACAAAAAATGGTGGAGGGGACTCTTCAACTTGGACTATGGAGATATTTACAACATTATCTGAATAGAGAATGAATTCGAGAAAATGAATCGAAAAATCTTAATAGAAATAAAGTAAAATTGGGCAAAGAAAGAAATTATTACCAGGGGAAGGTAGGTCGAGGCGTGTTGGCGCGGGAGAAGGATTTTGTACAGCCTCGGGTTGTTGTGGATCGAAACATAGGTTAAGAACGGAAATATGTGAAACGAGTCAAAAAATAAAATAAAATAAATTTTTTTTGTACCTCAAAAATGGGTACTATTGGTTGGACCAAAGACTCGATATTTGTTGATACTGTAGCCGATTGATGGTCCTGAAAACATCGAAATTTAGAATCATGTTATAGGCCTTGTCGAATTCTAGATACACAATTTAGATGAGAAAGGAAATTCCTTACATGACTCGAGTGAATGGTCTGTGTTGTTTGACCAGCTTTGTTGATCGTATTAGACTCCGTCGATAACGGATTTATGACAGGTCGAGCAGCTCGAGGACTCTTTTTTTATTTTTGTTTCTGAATGAGAAGTGAATCATCTATAGAAAGAGAAGTCGAATAAATAAGATGATAAGGAATCGAAAAGAAACCTTCGATTTTTTTGAAGATTAGGAAATTGTGGCAGAATGCTTTCGCTTGTTAGTGGGGGCAGACGGATTCGATTCATCCGAAGAATCCCAGTCTTTCTCAGAGGTGGTGACTTTATGAGGTTTAGAAACTGTTGAGAAAGGAAAACAGTTAGATTACAATTTAAAGAAAATTAAAAATACTCCTAAAAAAGGCAGTAAAATCTCACCAAAAGATGATGGAGTTAAAATCTTGACTCGGTCGATATGGACAAGCGAGGGAGGAAGAAGATTTTGAGGAAGGTTTAGGTAAGAGAAGTAGGACAGTTTCGATATCAAAATCTCCTTATTCTTGGGTTTGGGTGAAATAGTTTCTTTCAAGGATCTTAAATCTCGAACCCATTTAGGATGAGTTAAAGGTTTGGCGAGTCCAAAGGGAGCTGTAGGGAAAGTGGGAAGATGGTTGGGACAATACATTTCAAACAGAGTTTTTCCTCGAGGATTGATTATTTTGTGGTTTGATCGGTTGGTGTCTGTTTTATTAACTAGGGAGATAACAGCATTGTAAAAGGTTTCTTCTAATTTGAGGGGGTTGTAACATTCTCGATAAAAAATTTCGAAATGAGATATTTAGAGATAATGAGAGTATGTACCTTTCTTTGCCTTCGATTTATCCTGCAACACGAGAGAAGGATGCGCAGTCAATTTCGATTGGACGATATCAAAATTAGAATGAATGCGTGAAAACCAATCGTTCCACCATTGTAAAAAACCAAGAGTAGACAGATAATTTGACTCAAAAGTATAAGGATAGAAATGCATCGGGCTTTGCGGTAATAGTTTGGCAAGTTCCCGTCCAACATTTGTTTCATTTAATTTTGACCTTGGGGAAGCATCGAGAGAGAAAAAAGGTAAAGCCTGACTTAAACCAAACTGCCGCGAAAAAAGCTGGGGATAATAGATGACGAGCTGGATATCCTTCGATTGAAAACCCGATACAAGAACATCCTGGGTCAAGTAATTAGCGGGGAATTTCGATTTAAACCAAGTTGGCCCTCAAAGTCTGTCACTAATTTTTCCATGATATACGGTAAAAGGGGCCAAATTTGACTCAAAATGAAATTGGGTCAACAAAAATTTCAGGTAAGCTCGATAACTAGCCTCGTCGGAGGATTTTTGATGAGGATGACGAGATGATAATCGAGCGCCTTCCAAATTTAAACTTGGAGAAATTTTGGATGTTGGGGGAAGGATGCTTTCAAAGATCGAAGTAAGCCATAATTGAATAAACCAGATGGGGCCCGAGAAATTCCCTGAGGGTCTTGGGGTATTCAAGATATCGACGGCCTCATCGAAAGTAGTATAAACATGGGCCAACAAAAGCTTCGCCAAACAAACTCTAGGCTGACCAGTATGGAGGAGATAGGCAAGATTATAGAAGTGAGACGTGATTTGGATGGATCGGGGGCAAAATACGTGTGTACAGAGCCAATATACTAGAAAAGTCACATGCTCCTCGTCAGAAACAGCTACTGATTGATCATCGACAAAATGCTTTTCGATGAAATGTCCATAAGCTTTCGATTCCCAATCAATTTTTAATCTTAGAGAGTCATCTGAGGGGAAAGCACCCTTAAAATATTTCTCCCCTGTGGGTTTTAGTCCGGTAATTGCAGCAACTTCAAAAAGAGTGGGAGAAAGGGGACCGCAGGGAAGCTCCATTGCATGTAGATCTTTATTCCATAAATGGACAGCAGACAGAAACATGGATATATCTAAGAACGATAGATCACATCGAGATAAATGTAGACAATCGAAGATCCTTACATCCCTCCAATGATTTCCAAATTTGGTCTTTACTCAATCGAACCATCTAATGTACAAAGGCTTTTTGTGGGGAGGGCCCATTCGATATACTTTTGAAGCAGCAGTTAGGAAATCAATTCAGACCTCAGATTTGTGAATAGGGGCTTTACTTTCTGAGGGAAGGCTAAGGGAAGAAGAAAACGACCCTCCACAGTAGCGGATGGGACCACCAAACGCATAATCTATATTTTCAGCGGCGTAAGGAATAAGTACCTGAGTCTCAGCAATCTTTTGCGAAACCTCCTCCATCAAAGGGACTGGAGCAAACTTTTTCCCATTAATCTCTATCAAAGTTGAAGTTACTGAGGAAAGTGGTGGGACGGAGAGGTCGGAGGATTTAGAAGTCGCCATTACAGTTGGTGGAAAGGTTGAAGACGAAGAAGAGGTGCAACGAAGAAGTAAGTGAGGTTCATGGTAAAAAATAAGGGTAAAAAACTAATAAGAGTATTTAAAGAGGCCGACTAGGGTAGTTGAAACGATGAATGTGAAAAGGGTAATTAATACGTGGCGTGCGCGTTGTGACAGTAGAGGTGATGTGATTTGATATTTGACATAAAGCAGAAAAAACCCTAGAAACACTAAACCCTGAAAAGGTATTTTGAGCTTCAAAGAACGTTTAAGGGCGGGAGTTATTTTGAAAGAATATAAAAAATTGATACAAATTTATATTCTTTCAAGGGGGCATTTGTTAGTAAAAAATCGATACAAGGATCGAAAAGCAGAAGAGAGAAAATCAAAGATCATATGATTGGTTAAAAAGTTGATAAATTGGAAAGATGGTTGGAAGACACCCGGTGACCACGAGATAGTATGAACATATAAATCGAGAATGGAAATCGAGAATCAGAAAAGAGAGAAACAAATCGATAAGAGTATAGTGTAAAGTCAAGGTTAAGGGAAATTGGACTCGATAACTGGAATCGAGATCGAGGGAAACGGTTATAATGCACATGGAACGTGGAAGCGGTTTTCTAAAACGTAAACTAAGATAAAAATCGAGGATCATGGAACGTGGTGACAGTTTTTAAACTGCTCTCAGGAAGTATATTGAAGGATGCCTATAAATAGAACGAAGCTTGCAAAAGAAGAGGAAATTGGCAGAGACAACAGAAGCACAAGTGAAAAGTCTACCGGAGAACGACGAATCATGAAGTGTCTGGCGATCTGGATTTCCATTTTCATTGACTGTTTTTACCGCTTTCTTTACTTTCCCTGGTAATTTACTTTCATGCAATTTACGTTTATCAACTTTAAGTTTCTGTCCTTTCAATTCCTGGTCATTTTTTTTTATGCAAGTTAAGTTTCTGCGTTTAAGTTCCTTGTCATTTACACTTCTGCAATTTTAAATTCATGTTATTTACATTACTGCAATTCTCGATTCCCTGCTATATTACTTTCACGAAATTTCGATTCCCGCCATTTACATTTCTCAATTTCGAGGTTTCTACATTTACATTTCTCTGTAGTGTAAATTTCTGAACTGCCTTTCATTTTCGATGCATTTTACTGCTTTCTTTACTTCATGTTTCTTAATAAAAAATACCAAAAAGAGTATTTTCAATTGTCAATCTGTATGATATATTGCATTGTTAACATTTCTCGACACTGTGGTATTGACATTGTGGTATTTTTCGATTCTCATACATGTTTCGATTGAAAACTGTTTGCTAGCCTAAGTAAAAAGAATATACATGGTTGAAATTTGATTAGAACCTAAGTCTCCAAAAAATCGAAATCGATCAAATTTTCACTAGAAACACAATGTTTTATAATGGTTTTAGCGTTAGAACGAATTGGATAAATAAAACCAAGTTAGATAAAGAAACTATCATATCTAGAAATATTGTTTGTTTTAAAGAAGATTTAAAAGAGATCAAATGTAATAAAAAAAATACAAATAAAATTATTAAAAAAAAACCTCGAAGATATTTAGAACAAGATGACAACAAGAGAATGTTGACTACAAAGCTAAAGATATTAGTAATCATTTGAATTCTAAGAGGGGCAGAAAATTTATGAAAATAAAGCACACATACTGGCGGAACCTCAACTAAACTTTTGGAGTAGGAAAAAAAATTTATATATAAATTAAATACATAAAATTATATTATACATCTAAAATTTAAAATGCAATGTTAATATAAAGTTAATTAAAAAATAATATCAAACTAAATGATCGAAATAATATATTATATTTGATAATAAATTATTTTATGGAAAATTAATACATACATGATGGATTAATGTTAATAATATAAAGTAGTTGTTATTTAAAAGGAAAGAAAACAAAAATGAGGGACTATACAATAATGATATTATTTTTAAATAGGTATATATAGTTAATCTAACATCCTTTTTTTCTAAAAAAAAGGAACAAACGATAACATTTACCGCAATTATATTATATAAATATTTTAGAAAATATATAATATTGAAAATACACCTATTTATCTAGTATTTGTTTCCATGATAAAATATAATAACGAGTAAATATTCATAGTGCTATGTACTTTATTTTTTATTATATACATATGTTTAAATTAACATTTTTAATCTTTTTATTTCAAAGAAGGATTGAACTTTTAAAACATGTAAGATTATTATATACATACGCAGAAGTTCCTTATTAAACAAAATTAAAATCTAAAGTACAATATATATATATATATATATATATATATATATATATATATATATATATATATATATATATATATATATATATATATGACAAAAAGCTTGGGAAAGCATGAATTCCTTCCGCTCCAACTAAGATCTGGCTTTGTATATACATTACTTGATTATTTTAAATCGAAACATAATAGATAATCCATTTTTTTATATATATTCAACTCAATGTTGATAATTATATATAACAAACATTTTTTTCGATAAATACTGAAATAGTTTTAAATTATACTTATTTTGAAGATAATGTGTCTTGTTATTTCCATTCATTGAATTTAACCATCTAAAAAAAGTGTTATTTGATGTAGTTATATAACAAAACTGAGTCATTTGACTATCTATTTAAACATTTTTCTTTTTTTTCAAAGATGATTTATGGAAAGAAGCTAAAGATAAATTTTTACACATCAAAATACTTTCATGGCAAAAACAATTTTAGAGGATTTAACTAAATTATGCATATGATAAATATAAATCTATTATTATTATTATTATTATTATTATTATAATAATAATAATAATAATAATAATAATAATAATAATAATAAAAGTACCACTAAAGAATCTAATAAAAAAAATCAATATAGTGTGTGAAGAGGTAAACAACGGAATAACTATGAATGAATTGTCATGTTTCATTCTTATAGGGTTGTGTAACTAGTTATAATAAAAAACTAGAAGATTAAAATGGAGAAAACCTAAATTGCAAATATTTCTTACTCAGGAGATTTATATATATATATATATATATATATATATATATATATATATATATATATATATATATAGTGTGTGTGTGTGTGTGTGTGTGTGTGTGTGTGTGGAAGAATTTTATTGGTGAATATTTAAAAAGTTATTAAACGCGTGTCATAGTCAAATTATGCATGAGATAATAGTAAGAATTCATATCAAATTGACATTTTTATTGGATCATGACCAAATTAATACGGAAAGTATTTTATAATGTATAACAAATTTAAATATACTAAATTTAAATTTTTATTTTAAATGATTTGATTTTTTTAAAATAATTTGTTTGATTAAACAATTTAAATTTATTAAATTTTATTTTTTTACAAAATATTTTAATTATTATTAAATATAAATATTATCATTACTATTTTTGTGAACTAGGTTCAGTTCATCTTATAATCAAATATAAACTATGATATATTTGATTAAGTCAAATTAGATTTGGACAAACCAAACTTATAAGATTAGACGTAGTTAAGACAAATTATATTAGGTAAAAAATGTGGGCTAATTAAGTTGACAAGTTATGTTGAGTTGGATCGTATCAGACTTGTATTGGGATGAGTTAGACTAGATCAATATGAATAGGCCTATATCAAGTCAAGTTGAGTGAAGACAAATTAAGTCAACTTGTAATTGACTAGCACAAACTAAAATGAGGTAGGTTAGATGAGATTAAGACAAGATGTGTTGGGTTAGAAGGGATTGGATTAAGATGAATTAAACTAGATCAAGATGAGATATGTTAAGACAAGTTTGATGAGAGTAAGTCACATCAATTTTGGGTAGTTAGGTTAAATCGTATAAGAAAGGATTGAATTAGGTCAAGACAAGTTTGGTCGGGATGGATTGGGTTAGGCCAATGAAGGATGAACTAGATCTAAAATAATCAAGTCAAGAGGTCAGTTGATTCAAATATGGTAAAATCATGTGTGATTGGTTCGAACAAGTCAAGATAGATTGAGTCGAGTCATGTCAAATAAGATTATAGCTATGTGGGTCAAGTTCCATATTGAAACAAGTAAAAAATGAGTAAAAAACAATATCTCAAAATCAAATATATATAAAAAAAAACTTTGAGAAAGTAAAAAAATTTGAGAATTTCAAATTCTAAAGTTTAAAATTTACTTATTTCAAGAAATCAAAATATTCTCGTCAATTTTTGAAATTTCAATTATTTTTTTAAAATTATTTATCCAAATAATCAATTTTCATCAAATATTTCATAAAAAATAAAGCTTAATTATAAATTTTCTTCAATATTTTTAAAAATTATTTTAATTTTAATCTTTTAATTTATAATTTTTCCTTAAATTTCTTTTTACATAATTTAAATTTATTAATTTTTAATTACCCATAACTTTCTTCCATTTTTAGTTTTTAAAATATGGGAAACATTACTAAATTACATTTTAACAAATTCTTATAACTACTATTATTTTTAATTATGTAAAAAATTTATAAGTGTCATGTTTTTCTTTTCAACTATTATTAAACTACATTTTAATACATTCTTATAACTAGTATTATTTTATCAAATATTATTTTCTTATAACATAATTAAATGATTTGTGTAAAATTGATTTTTTTTTATATCTTACTGCCTAACAATTTTATGTTATGTTAATTTGTTACCTAATTTATTATTATTTGTTGTTAATAATATACATTTACTTAATTTATTAATTTAACCTAATTATTTTGATATATTTGAATTAGGCAAACTTGTTATTTGTTTAAATTTGATTTATAAATTATAAATAGTAAAAGAGTTAGGTAACATTTTGAAGATCATAGTAACATTCAACTGGTTCATTAAATATGACTGTGTTAAATATCTATTTTCGTCTCAATAATAATAATAATAATAATAATAATTTGTCTTATGCTTAGCACATCCTGCACCACATCAAATCTCATTCCCACACGTAAATACAAAAAGGCAATGACAACAACTTGCTTTTTTCCTTAACCCGCATTAAAGGAGCTACAGTCTGCATTCCTAATGAAATTCAGATGCCAAGATGTTGCTGATGGGTTCTGAGGTTTCGATCTTCTGATTCCTTGGGCTAGTTCATGAGGGAAAAGGAGGGGGTCTGCTTAGTTTTTAAGCGTGGAGACCCTCAAAGTATGTTTCTGGAGTACCACTACATCTTCAATATGATATGTTTTGAGGTATTATATAGTGGTAAAATTTGGGTCATGAATATATATAATACATAATTTAAATTTATTAGGGCCATTATTTATTAAGCCAAATAATAAAGTGATCTAACTAAATTAAAATTTTGACTAAAGGCATATGTCATGAAAATAAAATTGTGTAGAGACCATAGAATAATTTCTAATTTGATGAGAGGCCAAATTGAAAATCCTAAAATTTAAGTAATTAACCTAATTCTGGTTATCTAAAGGGTCATGGTCCCCTTTTGGGAGCACACACACAGAATGTAAGTATCAGTCTCATTCTTTTCTTTCTATCCCCATCAAGAGAGAAAATCAAGAGGGAAATACGAGTGCTCTTCAGTGGAAGACCATAAGATCAATATAGTGCTCTACAAAGACATCATCATTATGGTTAATTTAGGTACGCTTTCGCATTCAGTTTACAACATGTTTATCAGTATGGGATTACATTTATGTTTGATCGTTAGAATCAAAATCAGGAATATTATTATTATTATTATTAATTTTCCAACAATTGGTATCAGAGCCGCCCATATTTGATTCATGTCTGTTTAATTTATAGAACCCTAATTATGAAAATTAGGATTAATTTTGTTTTAAACAATTCAAATTACCCAATTTTATGAACCCTAAGTGGAGAATAATCTCTAATTTTCGTGAACCCTAAAATTTAAATTTGGGGATAACTTCCCCAATTTGATTCTGCTTGCTGATGGAACCGTGGAGGAAGCTATGGATTCTTCTTCTTCGTTTTTTCCTTTTGTTTCAGTTTAAGTTTCAAGTTTTACTGAGAAAGAAACAGTGTTTCAAATTTCAATTTTTCTTGTATTGGGTTCTCTGTTCTTTTTTGAATCTTTTGTTTTTATTTAATTTTATGTGTTTGGAATTGGGGCTGGTGTTTGTGGAGTTCCCAACACAGAGAATCTTAGGTAAATGGTGAATGTCTCCACAGGTGTGACTGTTTTTATTTTATTGTCTTTAGGAAAATTTGATGTTAAATTCCCCTGTTTAGGGTTTGAATGATTACTGTTTAATCCCCTTTTAGGGTTTAGAGCAGTATGCTAAAGAGACTTAGAACTATCTCAGTTTCATCCCTAGTGTGATTTTAGGGAGGTGTTCATCCTTTATGTATTGGTGGAAAATGAGGCCTTTTTTCATCCTTTGATTTGTTCAAATGAGGTGTTCATCCCTAATGAGATTTTAGGGAGATGTTCATCCTTTATGTATTGGTGGAAAATGAGGCATTTTTTCATCCTTTGATTTGTTCAAATGAGGTGTTCATCCCTAATGAGATTCTAGGGAGGTGTGCATCCTTAGTAGAATTCTAATGAGGTGATTCTCTTTTGAATTAGCTTGCAAATATTAAATATTTGGTTTTGTTATATAAATAAAATATTCAATTTTTTGGTAGTTTAATATTTTTTGTGAGCAAATTGAGTCAAGAAGTCACCAAAGTAACCTCTCTTGAATTGGGCAGTTCATGAAAAATATTGAATGTTAGTGTTTGTGTATATTCATGCGAGTATTAGTCGGCCCAAAGGAAGATTAATATTTGGCCGAATTGCATACACACTTGTAATGATAAACATGTGATAATTATTAGAATTTGCTTTGTCGATGATAAATCAATCCAAAGACTGGTTTGTTGTTGGACGTGCTTTATTGTCAATGTTTGATTATTACAACAAGATACCTCTAGCAGTTAATATTATTGTCCAAAGACTTGATATTGATGGTGCATTTGGTGTCTTAAGATAGGTTAAACCACTATTTGAATATAAATTATTTATTTTTTATATAATGTGAGCATAATTAGTTTATTTCTCGTGTTCTAAATTCAGCTACAATTGCTTCCGTATCCGCCAATTTAAATTATGTCCCGGTCCTCAATGGAACAAATTTTAAGGACTCGGAAAGAGAATATTGATATTACTCTTGGTTGCATGGATATGGATCTTGCGTTAAGGACTGAGCAACCCCCTACTCCTACGGATTCAAGTACCTCTGAACAGAAAAGAAATTATGAGAAGTGGGATCGCTCAAATCTCATGAGTCTAATGATCATTAAGCGCGGCATCCCAGAGGTGTTTAGGGGCACTATTTCTAAAAACATCACAAGTGCCAAAGAATTTCTTGCTGAAATTGAGCAGCGCTTTGCAAAAAGCGATAAGGCGGAGGTAAGCACTCTTCTTCAGAGCTTGATCTCCATGAAATATCAAGGCAAAGGAAATATCAGGGAGTACATTATGAGCATGTCTAATATTGTTTTTAAACTCAAGGCACTAAAGCTTGAACTCTCAGAAGACTTGCTCATTCATTTGGTGTTGATTTCTCTTCCTGCAACGTTTAATCAATTTAAGGTATCTTACAACTGTCAGAAGGATAAATGGTCTCTTAATGAACTCATTTCACATTGCGTACAAGAAGAGGAAAGACTAAAGCAAGACAAGACAAAAAGTGCTCATTTTGCAAGCACCTCCAAGGCTAAGGGAAAAAGAAAGAGATCAGAGGATCTCGAGAAAGAAGCTGCTAAGGGTCCAGAACAAAAGAAACAAACTCAAGAAAACAAATGTTTCTTTTGCAATAAGACTGGACACGTAAAGAAGAAATGTGCTAAATATCATGCTTGGCGTGAAAAGAAAGGGTTGTCTAAACTACCGGAAGCCAATTGATTCTGAAAGATGGATTTATGTTGGAGATGGCAAATCGGTAGAGGTGGAAGCTATAGGGCATTTTAAATTGTTATTGAGTACTGGTTTTTTTATTTGGATTTGAAAGACACTTTTGTTGTGCCGTCATTTAGACGGAATTTGGTTTCAGTTTCTTATTTGGACAAATTAGGTTATTTGTGTTTATTTGGAAACAATAAGTTTAGTTTGTCTTTTAATTCAGATATTGTTGGAACTGGTTCACTTTTGATTTATAATAATCAGTATTTACTTGATATTGTGGTCACCTATAATGAAACCCTTAATACAGAATCACGTGGTACTAAACGTAAAATTGAAAATACTTACTCAAGTGCATTATGGCACAAGTGCTCAGGTCACAATCAAATCGTGACGTTTGGGCTTGTGTTACACTCTTAAAGATATGGTAGAGAGTATGATTTGTCATTCCACCTTACTGGAATCACTTTGGGGAGAGACACTAAATACGACAACTTATATTCTAAACAGAGTACCAACTAAAGCAACTACCAAAACACCTTATGAGCTTTGGATTGGGCGACAACTTAGTCTGAAGCATTTCCATGTGTGGGATTGTCCAGCTGAGGCAAGACCTTATAAGCCAAATGAAAAGAAATTGGACTCCCGAACAGTAAGTAGTTATTTTATTGGTTATGCTGAAAGATCCAGGGGATATAAATTTTATGATCCCACATTAAAGATAATTTTTGAGATAGGAACTGCTACGTTCTTTGAGGGTATTGAGTTTGGGGGGAAGAATAATATTAAGAACTTCATCTTGGAGGAAGAATTGGTAACAATTTCATAACCGATTCAAATAGTTACTTTTGATAAAGTAAGTTTGGAACCTCCACAAGGCATTGTTGATGAACCCCTTACTCAAGATGATTTGGTTGTTCATGAAGAACAAACTCAAGATCCTTAAGAACCTGTGCATCATGAAGAACATGATATTTCTTCAGGAACATGAGGAAAATAATGATATAATGGAAGATGACCCAGTTAACTTCCGTCAAGCTATACAAGGTTCTAAATCTCAAAAGTGGATTGAAGCAATATGATAAGTATAAGTCCATGCAAGACAATAAGGTTTGGGAACTTGTCCCTTTACCAGAAGGTATGAAACTCATTTGGCTTCAAGATGAATATTGTTGATGATTGTGTGTATCACAAGTTTAAAGGGAGACAAGTTTAGTCTCAATCAGTGCCCAAAAGGGAATTTGGATATTGAGGAAATGCAAAAGATTCCTTATGCATTAGTTGTAGGGAGTTTGATCTATGCCCAAGTATGTACGCATCCAGACATAGCATATATAGTTGGGGTTCTAGGCAGATATTTAAGCAATCCAGGAATAGACCATTGAAAAGCAGCAAAAAGAGTCATAAGATATTTAAAGAGAACAAAAGATTATATGCTCACATATAGGATGTCAGACCAGTTGGAGATCGCTGGGTTTTCTGACTCAGATTTTGCAGGATGTCAAGAATTTGTAGCATGCTATGAGACATCAAATCATGGAATATGGCTGCAAAATTTTGTCACAGGGCTGCAAATTGTGAAAGGCATTGAAAGACCACTTAAGTTATATTGTGACAATAAATCAGTTGTATTATTAAGGAAAGAGTACAAAGTGGACAGATTTTCATAGAACACTTAAGGACAAACTCCATGATAGTATATCCTCTAACTAAAGGACTTCCGCCCAAGGTCTTTCATGAGCATGTTGCTCACATGGATATTTTACAGTTTGAGGAATTTGTGGTTTAGTAGGAGTTAGTCACTTTCATATATTTTATGTTCTATGTTTAATTTCATATATGTATACATTGATTTTTGGACATATTTGGTTATCTATAGATATGCGGTTTTTTCGTTCATTCATTCATTACACTTTGCACATTAAGGATATTATATCGATCTCAATAAGTTAAAGTTTGGACCAGTTGAAAATAGACGTGTACAGATAACCTTCACGTAATTTTTCATGCTACACATTTCATGATGAATCCATGTCATTTGATTATGTTAGGATGAGTAATCATTGTTGGTTTTAATTGCGATGATGCAATGAAAAGCTGGTTTGGTTCTATATCCTGATATGATTAATGGACAAGACTTTTGGAGTATGCTAAAGGAATATAATGACAATTTTGAGCTCATAAAGTCTAACACATTTGTAAGGTTGTAAGGACATATATATTTGTGACCAGTGGGAGATTGTTGGCAAAATTTGGGTCATGTATATATATGATACATAATTTAAATGTGTTAGGACAATTATTTATTAAGCTAAATAATAAAGTGATCTGACTAAATTAAAGTTTTGGCTAAAGGCATATGTCATGAAAATAAATTTGTGTAGAGACCATAGAGTAATTTCTAATTTGATGAGGGGCCAAATTGGAAATACTAAAACTTAAGTAATTAACCTAATTCTGGTTATCTAAAGGGTCATGGTCCCCTTCTAGGAGCACACACACAGAACGTAAGTATCAGTCTCGTTCCTTTCTTTCTATCCCCATCAAGAGAGAAAATCAAGAGGGAAATATAGGTGCTCTTCAGGTGGAAGACCATAAGATCAATATAGTGCTCTATAAAGACATCATCATTATGGCTAATTCAGGTACGCTTTCGCATTCAGTTTACAGCATGTTTATCAGTATGAGATTACATTTATGTTTGATCGTTAGAATCAAAATCAGGAATAAGTGACCGAAAATTCGGTCACTAAATGTGCAAAATCGGTTACTAATTAAAATAGTGACCGAAATAGTGACCAACTCGAATCGGTCACTATTTCCTTGGTCACTAATTTCAGTGACCGAATCAGTGACCGAATCAGTGACCGATTCAGCGACCGAATCAGTGACCGATTCAGTGACCGAAAATTCGGTCACTAAATAGTGACCAACTGGAATCGGTCACTATTTCCTTGGTCACTAATTTTAGTGACCGATTCAGTGACCGAATCAGTGACCGATTCAGTGATAAATCAATGAAAAAGTTAAAAATATAGCGACCGATTTGGGTATATATATTCGGTTACTAAATCGGTCACTGATAAATCAATGAAAAAGTTAAAAAAATAGCGACCGATTTAAATCGGTCGCTAAATCAATAACTTACAAATAAATTATATTTATATACAAATAAATGTATATCCAGTATAAATATATAAATATAAAATCTATAAATAAAAATATATTTATATATTTTAATATATATATTTAAATATTGATATATTTAAATATTGATATATTTATATATTGATATCTTTATATTTTTACATATATTTATATTTTTATATATTTATATCTTCATATTTTTACATATATTTATATCTTTTCATATTTATATATAAAGATATTAGTTTTCTATACAAATAATATTATAATATAGTATATTATACTATTAGTATAGTATATAAATAATATATTAGTATAGTATAGTATACAAATTATTAATTTTGTAATTTATATACAATGAAAATAATATAATGGTATATTAGTATAGTATAGTATAGTATATTTGTATTCTAATTTTTAATTAAATTAAAATTATGCTAATAATGTATATTAATATATGAGGGGATAATATTGATATATTGATATATTTGTATATATATATATATATATATATATATATATATATATATATATATATATATTATATATATATTATATATATTTATATTTTTAAAAATAAATATTAGAAAAAGATTTAAAAATATATATAAATTATATTTACATTTACAAAATATTAAAGATATATGTTTATATCTTTACATATTTATATATATTTATATGTTTATATTTTTACATATATTTATATCTTTCCATATTTATATATTTATATATAAAGATATAAAGATATTAGTTTTGTATACAAATAATATTATAATATAGTATATTATACTATTAGTATAGTATACAAATAATATGTTAGTATAGTATAGTATACAAATTATTAATTTTGTAATTTATATACAATGAAAATAATATAATGGTATATTGGTATAGTATATTTGTATTCTAATTTTTAAATAAACTAAAATTACGCTAAATCTATAATAATATATGAGAGGATAATAAATTTAATCTAATTACTTTTATAAATATATAAATATAAAATATTAAAAATGATATTATATTTTTAAAAACAAATATTAGAAAAAGGTCTAAAAACTAGTATTATCTTAAATTTATTAAAAGTATAATTAAATCTCTATTTTCTTAAATTTTTTTTAAAACTTCTCAATTCTACATTTTTGTAAATTCTATCATTATCTTATCATGCTCATTATATCAAAATGTTAAATACTTTTAAATATTAAAATTAACTTTATCAAAAATTAGGAAAAAAAATTAATCCAAAAGAGTTCAAAAATGTATTATAATATTGTCAATTTTGAGTTTAATTATATTGTTCATTCTCAAAGTAGAAAAATATTTTGTAATTATTTTAATTTAATAAAATATAATTTAAAATTTTAATACTAAAATTAAAAGATTAAATAATAATAAATTTAATTCTTTAAATTCAGTAGTTAGAAACTAAAATTATATTTTCTCTGTTTTAAATAATTAAAATAAATATTTAAAAATAAAAATCAAAACTAGTATTATCTCAAATTTATTAAAAGTGTAATTAAATCTCTATTTTCTTAGTTTTATTTGTTTCAAACTTCTCAATTCTACATTTTGGTAAGTTCTATCATTATATTATCATCAGCATCTCCTCCCATGTTCTACTTTATCTTTACAATAGTCAATATTCTTAACTATTTTATATTTTTAATTGTAATTTTTTATTATATATTTCAAAAGTTAATCAATTCTAATCAATAATTTAGAAAACTAATCGATTATAATTAATTATTTAAAAAATTATCAAATATGATCGATCATTTGAAAATCTAATCGATCAGAATCAAAAAATCTAGTTGTATATGATAGCGGTTCGAGTGGAACCGCTCTTAAAGAGCACTTCGATAGCGGTTAAACCTTAACCACTATCTAACTATATTTTATTTATTTCGTGATACATTTTTTCATCGAGATATCGCTCGAGCGAGACTAGACTCGCTCAAGTGAAATACAACCCGAGAATACCAATTTTGTGTAGGGGCGTTTCGCTCGAGCGAGACCGGTGTCGCTCAAGCGAAATACATTTTAGATAAGCGGTTCCACAGGAACCGCTCTTAAAAGCGTGGAACCGCTATCATATCTTCTCAATTATGATTTGTCATTTCTAATTATAATTGATCATAATGAAAACTTACATTAACTATTTTTTTGAATATTATGTTTTTAAATTTGCTATTAGAGAAAACCTTTCAGAATTCAAAATGTTAAATACTTTTAAATATTAAAATTAACTTTATCAAAAATTAGGAAAAAAAATTAATCCAAAAGAGTTCAAAAATGTATTATAATATTGTCAATTTTGAGTTTAATTATATTGTTCATTCTCAAAGTAGAAAAATATATTGTAATTATTTTAATTTAATAAAATATAATTTAAATTTTTAATACTAAAATTAAAAGATTTATGTTGCATGAGGTTTCTTCACTTAAAAGATTTTGCAAAATGCCTCTAAAAATGTTTTTAACAATTAAAAACAAAGTATTTTGACAAAAGCTTTCTCAAACAAGTTTTTAACTGATACAACTTTGATAGAACCGATTAAAATTACTTAAAATATCAAGTGAAATGTTTTTACAATATTTTAATCGATACAACTTGATTTTAATCGATTAAAACCACTTAAGGGTTCAGGATGATCGATCAGAATACAATTATGACCGATCAGAATCAGGCTTGATCGATCAAAATTTAGTTATGACCGATCAGAACTCTTTTAATCGAATAAATCTCGTTTCAATCGATTAAAACAACTTAAAAATTTCTACACAGCGTTTTATATGATAGCGGTTTCACTGAAACCGCTCTTAAAAGAGCACTTCTAATAGCGGTTGCACCATCACTCGAGCGAAACTAGAGTCGCTCAAGCGAAATACAACCCGACAATGCCAATTTTGTGCAAGGGGCGTTTCGCTCGAGCGAGAAGAGTTTCGCTCAAGCGAAGTACATTTTAGATAACGGTTAACCTGGAACCGCTATTATATCGTTTCAATTATGATCGATCAGAATGCAATTATGACCGATCAGAACTCTTTTAATCGATTAAATCTCGTTTCAATCGATTAAAACAACTTAAAAATTTCTACACAGCGTTTTATATGATAGCGGTTTCACTGGAACCGCTCTTAAAAGAGCACTTCTAATAGCGGCTGCACCATCGCTCGAGCGAAACTAGAGTCGCTCAAGCAAAATACAACCCGAGAATGCCAATTTTGTGCAGGGGGCGTTTCGCTCGAGCGAGAAGAGTGTCGCTCAAGCGAAGTACATTTTAGATAACGGTTAACCTGGAACCGCTATTATATCGTTTCAATTATGATCGATCAGAATGCAATTATGACCGATCAGAACTCTTTTAATCGATTAAATCTCGTTTCAATCGATTAAAACAACTTAAAAATTTCTACACAGCGTTTTATATGATAGCGGTTTCACTGGAACCGCTCTTAAAAGAGCACTTCTAATAGCGGTTGCACCATCGCTCGAGCGAAACTAGAGTCGCTCAAGCGAAATACAACCCGAGAATGTCAATTTTGTGCAGGGGGCGTTTCGCTCGAGCGAGAAGAATGTCGCTCAAGCGAAGTACATTTTAGATAGCGGTTAACCTGGAACCGCTATTATATCATTTCAATTATGATCGATCAGAATGCAATTATGACCGATCAGAACTCTTTTAATCGATTAAATCTCGTTTCAATCGATTAAAACAACTTAAAAATTTCTACACAGCGTTTTATATGATAGCGGTTTCACTGGAACCGCTCTTAAAAGAGCACTTCTAATAGCGGTTGCACCATCGCTCGAGCAAAACTAGAGTCGCTCAAGCGAAATACAACCCGAGAATGCCAATTTTGTGCAGGGGGCGTTTCGCTCGAGCGAGAAGAGTGTCGCTCAAGCGAAGTACATTTTAGATAACGGTTAACCTGGTACCGCTATTATATCGTTTCAATTATGATCGATCAGAATGCAATTATGACCGATCAGAACTCTTTTAATCGATTAAATCTCGTTTCAATCGATTAAAACAACTTAAAAATTTCTACACAGCGTTTTATATGATAGCGGTTTCACTGGAACCGCTCTTAAAAGAGCACTTCTAATAGCGGTTGCACCATCGCTCGAGCAAAACTAGAGTCGCTCAAGCGAAATACAACCCGAGAATGCCAATTTTGTGCAGGGGGCGTTTCGCTCGAGCGAGAAGAGTGTCGCTCAAGCGAAGTACATTTTAGATAGCGGTTAACCTGGAATCGCTATTATATCGTTTCAATTATGATCGATCAGAATGCAATTATGATCGATCAGAACTCTTTTAATCGATTAAATCTCGTTTCAATCGATTAAAACAACTTAAAAATTTCTACACAGCGTTTTATATGATAGCGGTTTCACTGGAACCGCTCTTAAAAGAGCACTTCTAATAGCGGTTGCACCATCGCTCGAGCGAAACTAGAGTCGCTCAAGCGAAATACAACCCGAGAATGCCAATTTTGTGCAGGGGGCGTTTCGCTCGAGCGAGAAGAGTGTCGCTCATGCGAAGTACATTTTAGATAGCGGTTAACCTGGAACCGCTATTATATCGTTTCAATTATGATCGATCAGAATGCGATTATGACCGATCAGAACTCTTTTAATCGATTAAATCTCGTTTCAATCGATTAAAACAACTTAAAAATTTCTACACAGCGTTTTATATGATAGCGGTTTCACTGGAACCGCTCTTAAAAGAGCACTTCTAATAGCGGTTGCACCATCGCTCGAGCGAAACTAGAGTCGCTCAAGCGAAATACAACCCGAGAATGCCAATTTTGTGCAGGGGGCGTTTCGCTCGAGCGAGAAGAGTGTCGCTCAAGCGAAGTACATTTTAGATAGCGGTTAACCTGGAACCGCTATTATATCGTTTCAATTATGATCGATCAGAATGCAATTATGACCGATCAGAACTCTTTTAATCGATTAAATCTCGTTTCAATCGATTAAAACAATTTCTGCACAGCGTTTTAATCGATTAAAACTTATTTTTATCAGTTAAATTAACTTGAAAAGTTTTACAAGAAAGTTTTGCAATATTTCAATCGATTGAATCGCGAAACAATCGATTAAATCAACTTAGAAGATTTTTTGTAAAGTGTTTTAATTGATATAAACGTTGTCGTATCAGTTAAAACAAATATGTTAAAGATTCAAGAACGTATTAATGGATTATTAAAATAACGATAAACCTATGAAATACATTATATATTATATTAAATATATGAAAATTTCACTACCTAAGATAACCATCAAAATAATACCACAAATTTTGTTCTAAATAAAGTCATCATTCATGAATTAAATACTTTCTTACATATTGAAAATTCATTATAAAAGTAAGTAGGATAAACTAAAATAAGAGTCATAATTCTAAAAATGTCAGATACTAACAAAACAAATACAATATACATAGTAGAATCAGTTCACAATTCAGGAGGTTGAACATCCATCTTCTCCATCAAGAGGAGCAACATTTTATCATTTTTCTGAATTTGTCTCTCATTAGTTAACATTCTTTCACGGAGATCATCCCTTTCAGTCTCAACTTCCTGTAACTTGTTTTTTAATTGTTCAATCTCCTCCCTCATAAGCTGGACGAGATGATGAAGTAGAGTCGTGACAAAGATTTCTCCCAATTTCTTTCTCCACCAGAAAACAAGAAAATAACATTCAATTCGATGATCTAATCATAACCTAAATAATAGAAATATATCTCGATATATATATATATATATATATATATATATATATATATATACACACACACACACATTAGCAGTATATCAACAAACTAGTACTGGTAGAGTAGCGGTGGCTGAACCTCTCTTCCCATGGAAGGATGGAGATAGGAACAACACCTAAACCTAAGGGTAAGGTAGATGAGATAAGTGATGCACAGTACCCCAAGTCATCCTTCAAATATACCTCACTTACCTATTAATATATCAATACTCAATTGTTCATATAGAAGCTACATATATAAGCAACAGTGTGTTGTGACAACTACTGAGTGAGAGAACATGATACCAAACAAAGAAACAAAACCCCACATACCCATTCTCTAGCTTCTCACATGAAGGCCCTACGTAGAAATGTTCTGTCACAATGCCAGATATGCTGCGATTTGATCTCAAGGATAGATATGCAGTATATACAAGGATAGATATGTAGTATATACAAGAGAATGAAATAGAGCCACTATAAAATAATATACTACTATAATGACCCAGACCCAAAACCAGTATAACTTATCGCTTTTTTTCTAATTATGCCATCAGAAACAGAGAACATATGCTTAACCATAATTTGAAAAAGTAAAACGTCCAAAAGAACCAAAATTTAATACTCTAAAGAAAGTGATAACATTTAACTTACATATCAAACACGAGAGTCTCTCAATCGAGATCTTCCTTTCTGGTCTTCGACTCAAAATTCTAATTCCCCTTGTTTCCAGAATTTGACTGCCCACAATTATTCCCCCCACCATCAACACGTAGAAAAAACATTCCATGTACAAAATAGATTTAATAAGGAATTCAAATGGTTTGAATAAGCATTACCGTGTTTATAGAGGTCGTCTTCGTGATGTCTGATGCTAGGGTTAGAGGGGATTTTAGGTGATCGGGTTAGGATTCAAGTTCATCAGAGTTAGGGTTCTAGTACGAGGTTTCTTGGGTTTTGGTTGGAATTGAAGTCGTCGGGGTTAGGGTTAGGGTTGGGGGTTCGACATCGTTGGGGTTGGCTCGAGGTTAGAGTTCGACGTCACTAGGTTATACGTTAGGGTTCGAGCTCCGCTGGGTTTGGCTTGACATTGGGGTTCGATGTCGCCAGAGTTGGGGTTCGGCCTCGAGTTCGTCGAGGTTGAGGCTGGGGTTGAGATTCGAAGTTGCTTGGGTTTTGATTGGGTGTTTTGGTCACTCAGATTTGAGATTCAAGGTCACTGGGTTGGATTTCAAGCTTGAGGTCAGGTCATGCATGATGGGTTAAAGATCTTCGAAGCTGAATAGAAGGGTGGAGGATTGGGGTTGGAGACACGAAGGTGATTAAGCTCGAACAATGGTGGATAGTCACTGCTACAAGGTCACAAAGAGGGAGTGAAATTGTGAGCGGGAAGGTGAATTTGGGAGGGCTGTCAGCATGAAGAACACAAAATTTTGGAGGATTATCAGCGCGAAGAAGATGAAAGTTGGGAGGGTAACAGAGAGGGAGTGAAAATTAGATACTAATTAGAATAATTAAAAAAATTAAAAAATTAAATTAAATAATAAAGTGGCTGAAATAGTAACCGATTTATTGTGACCGAAAATTTAGTTACTATTCAGTTACTAAATTAAAAAATAATAATTTGGTTACTGATTCAGTCACTAATAGTAACTAACTTTTTCAGTCACTGATTTCGGTTACTATTTGACATTTTTCTAGTAGTGACTTATTTCACACTAACAAGGATTTTTTTATATATTAGCTATGACACATTCCGTAACTATTTTATAATTAATTTCTCGCTGATATATTTTGTTATAGATTAGCTACGGAATAGTTATTAAATAGTCTGTCACCAAATCCAAGTAGCTAATTAGATAGAGAAGTATTTTCTCTCAAATTTGAAGCAAATTTAGTCGTAAATTTGTCGCTAAGTCCCTCGTTAATTTAAGTGATGAAAATTTGTCTTTCCCTCGCTAATTAATCTCCCAAATTTCTAGCTAACTTGTAGCTAATCCTTCTCAATTGTTTTGTCGCTAATCCCTTGCAATTTTACTCTCGCTAATTCGTAGTTAATCTCTCACAATTTTTCTATTGCTAATTTGTAGCTAATCATTGACAACTTATCTCTAACTGATATGTAGTTAATTCCTCGCAATAATTCCCTCTAGCTTTTTTGTATTTAATTCCATAAATACAAGAAAAATTTGTTGAGTATTGACCAATTACAATAATAAGAAAAGAAGAGATAACGTTTCAAATAAAAGTGTTCAGATTCAGATTATATCTAATATCTTTTTTATTCTAGATTTAAGAATAAATTTGTTGAGTATTGACCAATTACAATAAAAGGGATATGAGATTTCTATTAAAGATGGAGTTTGCTAAATTCTCAAGATGAAAAATTAGGATTAATTGCTCAAGTTGGTATGACATCCAACAAGATGTTTCAACTGTACTCGACACCATCACCAACTCATGTTTCACTGCAAGGTTGAAAGATGAAAGCTAGCTTTAGCATTTTTTATATGGGCATTTAAATTTTGGAAGTTTAAAGACATTGAGCAAATGAATATGGGAACACGACTCCCACAAATACAAACTTCTTCTGAAATATATGAAGAATGTGTCATTAGTAAACAAGAAAGAAGTTGGAGCTCGTGGATACAGACCTGTGTGGACCATCACTCTGATTTTAAATGGAAGATATTTTATATCCTTAATTGATGATTTTAGTAGAAAAACTTGAGTTTATTATTTGCATGAAAAATCTGAAGCTCTCACAGCCTTTAAAATTTTCAAAGCTCTAGTTGAAAAAGAACTAGGGACTTCAATCAGGGTATTGCATAGTGATCTTATTGGAGAATACAATTAAGAAGAATTTATTAATTTTTGTGATGAGTAAGGAATAAAGAAACAATGGACTACAACATACACACCTCAACAAAATGACATTTGCAAAAGGAAGAATCACACAATTTTGAACATGGTGCAAAGTCTTTTAACAAGTTGTGGAGTTACAAAAGCTTTCTGGTATGAAGCAGTCAATTGGAGCATACATATCTTGAATAAAAGCCCCATAGTAGTTGTTCAAAATATCACACAACGAAGCTTGGAGCAATCAAAGACACAGTCAAAATATCACATAACAAGAACCTTAGAGCAATCAAAGAGACGGTCTTAGATTATTTCAGGATCTTTGGGTGTGTTGCTTATGCCCATATCCTAGATCAGAAGAGAGAAGAGAAAAAAGCTTGATGATAAAGGAGAAAAATATATTTTTCTTGGTGTAAGTGAACGCCAAGAAAATGGTTATTAATCGTGATATGGTGTTTAGAGTTTGTTTTGGAATTGGGATACAAGTAAAGTTGAACAACAAATACAAATTTATTTTAACGTTAAAGATGAAAAAGGGAGGTAACAACCAATAACACAAGTATAAAGTGAACAACAAGCGGCTTAAACAACAAATGAACGTCCTTAACGAAACAAAAAGAGCATTGCATGGATGAAGAATTTTATGGTAGATGAAATTAATGAAGAGGAAGTTACTCGTTTTGCTTTATTTGCAGATTGTGATCCAATAGTTTTTGAAGAAGTTGTCAAAGAGCCAAAAATAAGATTTGTGTTAAAAATAAGATTATTATTATTTGCTTATATGTTGATGATCTTATTTTACTAGGAGTGATGTTGTCATGTTTAACAAGTTCAAAAAGTCTATGATAATTGAATTTGATAGGACTGATTTTGACATGTTTCATTATTTTTTAGATATTAAAGTTGCGCAATCTATTGCTGAAATTTTTATTTCTCAAAAGATATTTGTGCAAGATAATTTAGACAAGTTTTAAATGAAGAATTGCAACTCGATTTGCACACCTACTGAAGTGGGCATGAAGTTTATTAGACATCTTGAAGGAGAAAGGTTGATAGCACTATCTACAAACAAATGGTGAGAAGTTTAATGTATTTGAGTGCGACAAGACTAGACATTATGCATGTTATAAGTCTAATTAGCATGTTCATAGAGTGCCCAAAGGAAATTCATCTTTTTGCTGCAAAAAGAATACTTTGGTATTTAAAATGTGTTGTTAGTTATGGTATGCTCTATAAAAAGGGTAAAAAAACAAATTTATTTGACTCTATAGATAGTGATTATACTAGGGATCTAGATAATAGAAAATGTAATTCAGGATATGTATTTATGTTGGGTTAAGGGGTTATTTCGTGGTCATCAATAAAACCACCATGGTCACTTGGTCTAGAATTGAAACAGAGTTTGTTTCTGCAACAACATGTGCCTATTAAGTTTCAGTTGAGGAAAATAGGTAAAGAACTACATATATTGCACCAAGGACCAACAAATAATCTATTGTGACAATAATTCAACAATCAAATTTTTCAAAAATCTTGTATTACATGAACGAACTATTAAAAATGTAAATTACGAACGATGTTTTCATTAAATCTGTTGAGACAATTGTATTTCAGAAGTTAAGAAGGTTGTTTGGTGTCTGTACTTTAAAAAATTCATTAGTTTAATACTGTCATATATTAAATAAAATATTTACAAATATTTTAGAGAGTTTGTTAAGCCTGTATCTACGTTTATGCAGAGCAAAGTTTAAGTTCAAATAGTTTGTTAATAATCACGTCTTTAACAAATATTTATTGTTCCTGTAATTTTATTTTTATGTTGGTAATGGGTTTTTAATTTCTAGCAGTTAGCATTATGCATTTACATATTTCCATTAGGTGAATAAATATACACAACAAATTCAATATAATTATATGTTATTTCCTTTATTTTAACTTTTGTTCATAAAAGTAAAATAGCATTTATTTATTTGTAACTGTAACATTTATTTGTTTGTAACAAATATGCACATCACAATCAAACCAACCATGTCCTACTCAATTGTTTATAAATTCTATCAAACCTTATTCAATAAAGAGAAGAAATATGGGGATAAAGACTTTCACTGAACCCACAAACGTAATTAACTCTATATTAAATAAAAGAAGAAAGGGCATTGGCAGATCCACATTACATGGGTAACACTCATGAAATATTATCATACATAACCTTTATATGTTCCCTCACATCGAAAATCATTTTTCTCAACACAGGATATTTCCACAGTTACTGAAGCATGCACGTTAAATTCGTCATATTGGCTTACAGAAATACAACCATTTGTAGAACAATATTCTACGCTGCAGAGTTACTATGGCAATGGCTAAGGCTAACTATCGAAGTAGTTTCCCACTCATTCATATACGCAACAAACTGTCGCAGTATGGTATGGGGTACAACAGTGTTCCATGCATATACAACTACTTGTTGGTTGCAGTTACCTGGTCATTACCTCTGATACCAATTTACAAACAAATTGCTATTGTTATAAACAAATAAATGTTGCTGTAATATTTTATTTGTTATAAAAATGTTAACGACAGAATATATCCTCTTGAATTTTTAAAATCTTTTAATTCTAATAAATTATTAAAGAATTTTTTCTGATAATTAAATATCAAATAATTATAGTAATATTAAAAAAATAAGAATATAATAAAAGAACTCAACAATTTATATTGGTTCTATTCTTTGATCCAGTTTTAACCAAACAATCTTAGCCTGAAATTTTTTATTAAAATAGATTACAACCTATCTAATAATCTTGACTTACAGCAACTTTTAATCAAGATCACAATATTTGAAAATGTTTTTCTTTCCTATTTTCAAGTTAAACTGATATAGTTAGTCTCACATACATCAAAATTCAATACAAGACTCACAAGAAAAAGATAAGAAATTATTTCACCTTAAAATCATAGAACACTGCATCCTATTGCCAAATAACATTTTCTTTAAATATGATGTTCAAAGCATTTTACATAATCACTCAATTTGCTTGATGCCCACAATATTCTTTTTTATTGCTTTTTACTTTTTGTAAAAGATATATTTGATTGAAGAAAATTTACATTCTTTTATAGAGAAAAAAATCTTTTATAACTATGTAGATAATTGATTAACAGAATATTTAATCGATTATTTGCATGCAGTGATAGTTTGAAAATAAACAATATAATCAATTAAGTATCACTATAATCAATTATTAACGCGTTATGTTAAAACAGGAATTTAGGCACATAATCAATTATTAGCACATGTTATATGAAAATATGATTTTAACTACTTATCTAATCGATTAATATAAATTTAGTTTTAACATAATTAATTATTTTTACTTTCAAATATTATATTATTGAACTTTATACAAACTAATCGTACTAACTACTTATTCACTTAATCGAAATATTTAAATAAATAAATAATTATTAGAAATTAGGAATCTACTGCAAACAGACAAACAAAATTATAAGAATAATAACAAAAATTATTTACTATACGATAATTAACAAATTCCTTGGATTTAAACTTCCAAATTATTTTGTAATGGTTCAACAACTATATTAATTTTTCATCTTAACTTAAAACTAGTTTACAACATCTTTACATTTTAAATAAATCAATAAATATATTTATACATTTCATATAACAATTAAATAAATCTTAATTTGTATCTATGTCCACGTTTTATGTATATGTGTAGTTTAATCTATTTTAATGCATAATAGTTTTATTTAATTATATATATAATTGTGTGCCTCATCTTATATAATATATATTTTTTAGATATAATACTAACTTTATAAATATTAATATGTAGATATGATTATCAGTAATGATTGTAAAATAAACAATTAAATAGTTATAACTTTTTTAATTTAAATTTAGATATACTTTAATTTATACTACTTCCGTTCGTTAAAAAGTGGTTGGGTGTATATATGATTATGCATACAGAGAAAGATTTTAAATAATTCAGTGATTCTCATTATTTGATATTTTTAGTTGCATAAGAAATAAAATAGGAAAGTGATAATATATATTATGTAAAATAAAATATTATTTTAAAATAATATAAAAATTATTTTTTAATTTTATTGATATATTTTATTTATTTTATATTAAAAAGTTTTAAAATTAATTTTTTTAGTAACTAATTTAAGATAAATAACATAAAATTAATTATTTTTCAGTGATATTTCCTCTTTTAAATCCTCAACATTTAAAATTTCACTATAATATTATCAAATATTTATAAACATATGTTATTCTTTAAAAAAAATAGAATCAAATTAAATACTATAAATATAATTTGATAATAATAACTAATGCATAATTAATGATAAATAAATATAAAACAAGATTATTGGAGAGATAAATTAAATAAATAAATATAAAAAAATATCAGTGTAAAATTAAAATAAGTCAAATATAAATAAGATTAGAGACACTTTATTCAATAATATTAATATAATGAGATTAGGAACAAACCATTGAACAATTATAATTATAAATAAAATTTAATTGGTTAATTTTTAAGTAGAGAGTGGAGAGAAAAATTAATTAAAGAGTAGAGAGAAAAAATAAAATAAAATTAAGAAAACAACTATAACTGTACATAAGATATATTAAAAAAATAAGAGAGAGAAAATAAAGAATTTAAAAAATTTAATTATAAAAAAATGACACATTAAAGATAGAGAATTTAAATATCATTATTTGAATTTTATATTTTTTAGCTTTTTTTGGAAAAAAAAACACTTTTTTTATTAACCTTTTTATTTAAATTGAATATTATATCTATGCTGGATCGTTATATTTAAATATCCTATAAAATCTTTTTCCTGATATTCTTAAATACGAATTATCTTCCTTGCTAATTGGTTATTGTTTATTCTTTAACTTTTTTAACAAGATTTTATATCTAAGCACATATTATAAAAGGTTGCTCAGAGACCAGCTTTTTGTTAAATTCTTTTCTTTTCTTCTAAAACTTTGCGAGAGAAAGAATACAAGAAAATCATGGTTGTTCCTAGCGATTCGATTGTGACACGGTCGGTGTGGTCCTATAATCTTGAGCAGGAGTTCGAGTTAATTCGTTCCGTCATTGACTCCTATCCGATCATTTCTATGGACACTGAATTTCCTGGTGTTGTCTTTCACTCTCATTCTGATTTTCGTCAACCGCATAATAACTACGCCGTACTAAAAGCTAACGTGGACTGCTTGCATTTGATCCAAGTAGGTCTCACCCTGTCCGACAGTGAGGGCAACCTTCCAAGCTTTGAATCCTCCCATCACTTCATCTGGGAATTCAATTTTCGTGAGTTTAACCTTGAACGTGATCCTCACGCGCCTGACTCCATTGCACTCCTCCAACGTCAAGGTATCAATTTTAAAAAGAATCGCATATTTGGAGTAGACATTATGCGGTTTGTGGAGCTCTTGATGTTTTCAGGAATGGTTTGTAACAATGATGTCCAATGGATCACTTTTCATGGTGGTTATGACTTTGGATATCTTGTGAAGGCATTGAGTCAACGATTTTTTCCTATGCAACCAATGTTGCCTTCTAATTTGTCCCACTTCTTACAATTGGTTAGATTTTTCTTTGGAGGGGAAGTATGTGATGTTAAATACCTCATTAAGTTTTGTCCCAATCTTTATGGTGGCTTAGATCGAGTTTGTGAGTCCCTCCATTTAGATCGTGTAGTTGGAAAAAGCCATCAAGCAGGGTCTGATAGTTTACTCACTCTCCATATCTTCAATAAGATTAAGAATATTTATTTTCATCAAAAAAGTCATTCTGACATTGTTAAGTACAAGGGTGTTGTGTATGGTCTAGAGGAAGCATGAGATTTTAGTTTGGGTTATTTTGTTGTAATTTTGGTTCTCCTTTGAATTTTATATGTTATCTCATTGACTCACTTCGAAAAATTACAAATTTTGGTCTTACTTTTGCATGGTTTTATTTATTTTGATTTTATATTTTAACCACTTATATTTAGATTCAATCAAAGAAATAACCACAAGTAAAATATATACAAAATTAAAAATTGTAAAAAAAAAATTAGAGTGGTTACTATTATTTATTATGAAAAACACTAAAAAAAACAAAATTTAGTCTCCAAAATCAAAGTTTGAGTTTGAAAATTGATTATCGATCATGAATAGGGAAACATGGAGTACTTTACAACAATCCTAAATATGATTATCGATATGAATAGGAAAATATGTTAACACCGTTAATCTTAGATTATTCATAATTAATTAAATATATCATTGATATTTTAAAATATTTATCTCATTTATAAAAATTTAAAAATTAATTCAAAAAAATTATTAATTTAATTTTTTTTATAATTTATACTTATTTTATATATATATATATATATAATTAATATTTTTATCAAAATAATTATTACAAAATATTAATTTTATTTTTTTTTACTCAACGAGAAAACATGGTTATATATGTATATCTTTGCGAATGAAAGATCATTCATCGTAGAAATATCTGACAGTGAGTTAATAATGTTTAATTTAGTTTATAATTATATTTTATTTTAATTAAATTTAATATATTTAACTGTGATAGCTCATATACATCATAAAAATAGAATTATATATATATATATATATATATATATATATATATATCAAATTATTAAAAATATTTCGTAGAGTTATCATGTTAAAAAATTATTATTCAGATAAAAGAATTTTAATATTATACATTTTCTCAATATATTAGAAGATTTCACATCCAATTAATTTTATTCATACCTTTAAATGTTATTTAACTAAAACATAAAATTTTATTTTATAATTATAGTATATTTGTTTTAAAACTAAGATTATGTTCCGTTTTGTACATTTTAATTTAGATAATAAAATAAAAAACTGAATTCATCAAAATTTGATTTTTTTAATTATACGAGTAATTGATTTATAATAAAAAATAATATTAAATTAATCATTCATACTTTTAAGTGTTATTTAACTAAAACATATTAGTTTTATTTATAAACTTATACAAAGTAACATCTAAATACTACTTTTATACATAATAGTTTTTTAATTATATATATATATATATATATATATATATATATAATATTGTGTACCTCATCTTATATAATATATTTTTTAATATAATACTAACTTTATAAATATTAATATCAGTCAATATTTTTTATTTAGTAATTTAACTTATTTATAATTAGGTTTACTTGATTAATAAGATTAGGTAATTTAAAAAAATTATTACTTTAAAATAAATATATTTTTAATAATTATAACATAACAATAATATTTATAATATTTCAATTTTATCATATAATATTTTTTTAAATATAATATATTAAATTATAATATTTTATTTTTAAAAATAATAAAATATTCATTTTATCAAACTTTAATATAGTATTTTTAATTAAAAAAATAAAATAGAATGGAAAAAAAAATAAGGAAAAACATTATTTTCATATAATCAAATATTAATTAATTTTATCACTACTCCTTGTAGAATTATTATCTGAATAAGTCTTGTTTGTTTCTCCTTTTTCTTACAAATTTTTTGTCAATGAATCAATAGATAACTTTGTAACTCATCAATTCAAAGTTGTTCGACCACATGAGTTTCCTCAATGGAAGAAACTATAAAATTAAAGTTTAGAGTTATGAAGTGGGTTATTTTCTCAACCATAGCAAGATCATCTGGTTTGTCACCATGAATAAACATCTTGTTTACAAAGGCCATTGTCCATACAAAATAATTTGTTATCCTAAATATGTTTGGACTTTGCCTTTTGCATAACATTAATATTTTTCTTCATAAAATTCCAAATACGCATATGTTTGCAAAGGATGGTTTACAAGATTGAATAATTAATTATTTAAAAAAAAATTCCTTTAAATTTTTTTAGCACAACCCTTCTATTTCATTTTTTGCGTTTGTGATTCCTGTGACATCTGATAATTCCTCAATGTCCTACAAAACAACTTGTTAATACTCTTTTTACCTCAATAATTTCTCCATTAACCTATCCCAATGATTGATTGTAGTGTCTATCAAAACAAAGGAGAATAGATGGTTGAACCAAGTTGTCGATGATCATTACTATGTTTGAGTGACTCTGATACCACTCTTACAAATAAATAAATGGTACTGTAGTTTGATAAAAAAAAATTTATTGAACTGTTGTATACATTTATTCACTTAATTGAATCTTTAAATAGGTAAATACAAACTATTAACTACTAGAAATTAGTAACCCACTAAAAACATAAAAACAAAATTATAACCAATAACAAAAATATTTAGTAAAGATATAATCAATAACTAAATACTTGGAGTTAAACTCCCCACCTCTTTCCACACAGAGTTGTATAAATTCAATAACTAATTATAAATAGTTTTTTTTAATGATAGAACAACTATCTTAATTTTCCATTTTAACTTCTAATCTAGTTTTATAGTTTACATCATCTTTACACTTTAAACAAATCAATAAATATATTTTATACATATCAAGTAACAACTAAATAAATTTTAATTTTTATACACGTTTTTCTCCCTAATAAAATTAATATAACAATATACTATTTACACTCTCTTTAATAATGTATCTAACATTGTGACTTTCACTTATTATATCACCTATCACAAAAATATAACTTTAAAATACATTTTTATTAAATGCTAAAAACAATAAACCTCAAATAAAAAGAAATCCAAAATATATAAACTTCTCTTAGAAAGAATTACCTAACCTTAATTTTCTATTGCAAAACTAAAAAGAGCAAGATTTATATCTTGTTGGACGGAAATAAATATGTTCATAAATATTAAATAATAAGAGTTTTAGTTTAATATTTTATGTTCTTGTTCAACTTAAGGAAAAAATAAATATATTCTAAATGATATTAATTTTGCATATTTAACGGCAACTCTTTTAAAATTCACATTAAAAAATGTTAATATTATGCTTATAATAGACTCTAAACTCAAATTTATTAACAATAAATTTAAATACAAATAAGACGAAAATTAACGTATAATTGACAAATAATGAGCTTAATTTCGTTCAAATAAAGTTTCAAGAGCTTTCTTGCTAGATGGGTTTTGACGGAGCAAAATAGTTGCAAATTGCAATTAAAAGAGGTAAAAGAGACGAAAACTTTATTACCTAAAATTGTACTTTTTTAGTCATTTTAATCTAACTTTGCAAAAAGCTTAGTGACAGAGTTAAAAAAAAAATATAATTTCAGGCTTTCTATTTAATTTTCACCATTGTTTCCTTTTAAAAAAAAATGAAAATGAAAGGCATCCAGAAGGTGAAGTTTTAAGTGAAAATTTTGTAAAGGCACTTTGGAATCTGGAATGGAGATTTTTGGTACAATGCACAGCTGTAACTTCGATGGATTACGATGATGACTATAACAATGAGACATGAGATTTGGTAAACATTAACGGGAAACCTTTACCAACGGAAGTTACATCTACGTCTCGGTTGTTCATAATGCTACTGGTGAAGGCAATCATATCACAACACCTTACAGAAAACACAGCTACAACTAAGGTGAAGAAGGAAGTAACAGCAGGAATTAATATGGAAAAGCTCCCAAGTGCGCAGCACTCAACCTGTATTCCACACTACACACTAAATGCTAAATGTCATGTCCATCAATTACATTATGAAGCTGCGGCCTTCGTTGACTCTTCTGGCAGATCATCTTCGTCGTGGTAAATGTTCTCCGCCATCTGCCATATTTGAAGTATGTTGTCTTCAGCAACACTAGCAACAACCCAATCTTCACATGGATTCCAGGAAAAGTCAGATATTTTGCTTGTATGACCTCCATGAATAAAGAGCAATTCTGGTGGACCATCTTCCGCATCTTCTGGTGACTGCTCTTCATCAATCCTGCACAACACATTAGTGGGACCATGTTAACCAAACATTTGAAACATTTGTGATTTATTAAGATATGATAACTTTTGGTATTTTTAAAAGTTCATTTTCACTTGAAAATAAACCTTCAGTAATCATTAAATGTTCGGCAGCTGAAACATTTGAGCTACAGGAGCATTACATTACTATCCATCTACAACAAAGGTACGAATGGGCTATGCAGCTTCCCTGGTATATAAGAAAATTGTACTAGAACTAAGTCCTAGTGTGAAAATAGAGATACTGTTATAAAAGGGAGGGCGCTATCATCCAAGAGACATGCAGACCTCAAATTATCCGAATGGGTAAATTAACAACCGAATTTTTAACACTGACCAACATGTAAAAGCAACCTAAATTCTTAGCGCCCCCACCCAAAACAAACATGAACCTATTAGACTGCATGACAAGGATTCAACTATCCCAAGGGCTTAAACATTAATAGCAAGGAATAAATTTCAATATTCCTAACAAACCTCAGATGCGAAAGTCATTGAAATTTTAGTCTTTGGGGAAAGGGAGGAGTACTCGTGACAATTTGGTCAAAGTGGATCAAACACAACATAGAACAGAGTATAGGAAACACTTAAACATATGCGCAGTGTCAGTGATATGCTTTCTCAATAGACATTTCAGGACAACAAATAGTAATAAATTTACTGAAAGTTCACAGATGATTATGCTTTTCTTAAGTAATACCTGCTAAGATCCCACACCATGAGCCTCCTACCGAGACAACAAGAAGCCAAGATGGTTTCATTTTTTGGGTTCCAACCAACCTGGAAAACCTCCTCCCTGTTGGACCCACGAACAACAATCCAGATCAATAAATGCTAAACATATAAGTGCAAATAGAGCAATTATCAAAACATTGGACAAGAATGTTACTTGTGAGAATCAAAGATGTGCAGCGGAGCAGTGATCTTCCGCAGATCGAACAACTTCACAGTTTTATCAGTTGAACCAGTAGCAACAACCCATTCATTAAAGGGATTGAAAGCCAAGCAGTTAACCTGACAAGATATCCATGAGAGAAAAAAAAAACATTTAGTGCGTGATATTGAGTAGAAGAATATTAGCATTTTTAAAACATAGAAAAACCATAACATGGGGAACATAGCAGAGCTAAAAGAATGCAAGCAACTACCGCATATCAGACAACATTACAGGAGCAAACAGAATGAAATTTAGAGCTAAAAAAGCCTCCGTGCAAACAAATAAATGAAAAGCCGTAGAAGTAAAATAGTATATCAACATACAACTGGAGAGAGAACCAGCATGTCCAGTTCTTTAACATTATCTACAGTTAGAAATCTGTGCTTAGATTATCAAATTTTCTATCATCAACCATGATTAAGTTCCAATTTGTCATCAATGTTCAATCAGCAACACCATTTAGATTTAGTGTCTGTGATTAGTGACTCAAGCCAAACTTTCTCATGAATTTATACATTTCAAACAAAGTAAATGGTGATATTTCAGAAGTACCACTAAACATACACTAGAGACTCCAATTCCCTCTCCAATGTTTGTTTGGTATTAAACACTAGCAAAGAGCAAAACAGACAAGTTACTCCTCCACAAGTTATACTCATTTTGACAAAGATTTATCAATTCGTTGCAATAAAACGCACCTCACTTTGATGAGCAACAACAGATTGGACAGGCTTGGTGACAGCCGGCGTTCGAAGGTCCCATATAAGCAAGTATTGATCATCACCAACAGAACCGAACAAGTACTCATGCCTCAAATGCCAAGCCACATCTTCCACAACACCTTCATGAACCTAGGGAGAAGAACAAGAACATGTTCCACAGTTTACAATAATCAGCGATTAAGTTAACCTAACCAAAAAGCAGAAGAGGATGCGGTTCCAACCTTAAAAATCTGCATTGCGTCGAGGGTCTTATTCTTGGGAGTGGCATTAATATCCCACAAGCAAATCTGAGCATCATCAGAACCACTAAGCAAGTGGCCCTGCTTGAACTTACTCCAGGACAAGCCATAACCTTCAGTGTTGTGACCCCTGAGCCTCAAATCAGGGTTACAAGCCCCATCAAGAGGGGGCTTGGAGGGATGCTTGCTATAGTCAAAGACATAAACTTCAGCACTAACAGTCTTGGTGGCAATGATGAAGGAGTTCTGGGGCATGTAGCGAGCCCTGTTAACCTCACCCTCATGGTTAATCTGCTGGATGATCTGGACCTTGCCATTGGCGCAGCCAAAGCCGCCGATGTCGGGGCGGTCGTCGTCGTAGTGGCGGGCATCGTTCTCAGCATCGTCAAGGGGGAGTTGGACCTGGGCCAACATGAGGTAATTGGGCTCATTCTCAGAGGTGTGGGTCCCTAAGATAACCTTCTGGAGGGAATAGTCTTTGCCGGATGGTTCATGGCGGTCAGGAAGCCACTCCACGGTGAGGGAAGGCCACTCAAGGGCATGCGTAATGACCAGATCATACAGAAAAGGACTGTTCTTCTTCCATATCTTGTACTCCTCGTTTATCAGTCGCTCCTCAATCTCACCCCTCATCTCTTCCTCCTCTTTCCCCATCCACACTCACTCTATTCTAACCCTAACCACCTTGTCTATGCAATCCCCAACAATCACAATCTTCTGCAATTGAAAGCTGAGAATTAAGTGCAGAGAAAAAGCAAAGGAAACGCAGTTAGGTTAGAGGAGAGTAGGGAAGGGGAAATTGGGTAGGGAGTAGAAGAGACTCACAGTGTGAAGTAAGAAAGAGAAAGGGAAATGAAGATTGAGTTGAGAATGTGAACCCTAAGATTTAAGATTGTAATGAAACAAATAGCAGTGCCGTGCCCGCGCCTGCGCCCTCACTCAATTTCTACTCAACCGGTAACTATATATTATTATGTTTTATATATTTATATCGTAATAATAAAAATTATTTTACCTGGGCCGGCTCAAAGTCCCATCCAAATTCAGGCCTTTGGGCTGGGTGATTGCTTTTATGGAACCTTTCTTTCTTACACCCACAAATTATGTAATCCACATTACATTTTCTACCACTAATTTGGAAATATGACGTTCTGGTTTAGAGCTCATCCATGGGTAGTCCATCAGATTAATTAGAAAAAAATCTTCTTAATCCTACAAACATATCATTCCATAAACATTTCATTTTTCTAGTGTTTAAGATTGAGGAAGACCACCCAAGTGGGCTATGTGGGTGACTAGTTGCCAAATGAACTTAAATTTGTTACCGACACTGTTGTTACTTTAAGTAACTTATCAATCTAACTATTGCTTCTCGCATAAGACTGAAAATTGCATTTTTTATATTTTTTATCATAAAAGAATATTTTTTAGGCATATATTTAAAATAATTGTATATTATTAATATTACCACCTTCATAGGACACGCTTTCCATTAACACTTTTACGTCACAGACACAGCACATGATTAAAAAAAAGTACACGTTTTCCATTAAATTCAATTTTTATTTTATTAACGGAAAAAGATAAAAAACCCAATGGTATTTATTAGTTTGGAAGGAGAACGACCAAGACAATAATAATAACAATAATCATTAATACTAACAGTGAGTGGTGAAGCGGTGAACAAATTTTTCTTTTTTTTGTAATACTAAATTTGGAAGCGAAATCTGGAATTTGCTTGCTGAACATGAAAGGTGTCCACTGAAAACAAAAGAAAAAAAAAAAGATAGCCCCACACAAGACCACACCCACCGTCTCCAACATCCTCTCCTCGTCTTCCTCCTGTCCGGAGTTGAACGAATCTGAAGAAATAACAAACCCCGAACCCCATTGAAAGAAAGGATTTTGATTTTGTTTGGGAGAAGATGGATCTGGCACCAGAGGAGCTTCAATTCCTCAACATCCCCGACATCCTCCGAGAATCGACATCAATCCCCAAGCGTTCCCCGAAGACCTTCTACCTCATCACGCTCACCCTCGTCTTCCCCCTCTCCTTCGCCATCCTCGCCCACTCGCTCTTCACGCACCCCCTCATTTCCCAGCTCCAGAACCCCTTCAACGACCCCTCCCAGACCTCGCACCAGTGGACCCTCCTCCTCATCATCCAATTCTCCTACCTCCTCTTCCTCTTCGCCTTCTCCCTCCTCTCCACCGCCGCCGTCGTCTTCACCGTCGCCTCCCTCTACACCGCCAAGCCCGTCTCTTTCACCTCCACCCTCGCCGCCATCCCCCGCGTCTTCAAGCGCCTCTTCCTCACCTTCCTCTGGGTCACCCTCCTCATGATCCTCTACAACTCCCTCATCCTACTCTCCCTCCTCCTCACCATCATCGCCATCGACACCGACAACTCCCTCCTCCTCTTCTTCTCCCTCCTCGTCATCCTCTCCCTCTTCCTCGTCGCCCACGTCTACATCACCGCCCTCTGGCACCTCGCCTCCGTCGTTTCCGTCCTCGAGCCCATCTACGGCCTCGCCGCCATGAAGAAAAGCTACCATCTTCTCAAGGGTAGGACCAAGTACGCCGCCGTTCTCGTCGCCGTCTACCTCGTTATCTGCAGCATCATCTCCGGGATCTTCAGTGTCGTCGTGGTCCACGGTGGGGACGTTTATGGCGTCTTCACCAGGATTGTCGTTGGAGGGTTCCTCGTGGGGCTGTTGGTGATTGTGAATTTGATTGGGTTGTTGGTGCAGAGTGTGTTTTACTATGTTTGCAAGAGTTACCATCACCAGGGGATCGATAAGAGCGCGCTACACGATCACCTCGGAGGGTACCTTGGAGAATACGTGCCTCTCAAGAGCAGCATTCAGATGGAGAATTTTGATGTATGACTGTAACCAGCCCCCACACTCGAACGCACAGGATTATTTGTAAGTTTGGTTTCTTTCTTTGTTATGGTGTAATGGAATAGTGTAAAACAGTGAAGGACTAATCAATGATACATTGTGTATTGAATTTCGGTGTTTGTTTCTTTGTCTGTGTAGTCGTTGGTGCTGTTTTCATTTGTTGCTTTAAATAAGCAATTTGATCCAAGCCTCTTTCAAGAGTATCTCAGCTCAATTCAGTTCACATTCACTAGTGTTTGCTCGTTCTTGCATATTTATTATCGTTAAATTGAAAACAAAAAAATTGTTTGGGTTTGTAAGCTCTTCTCTTTGACGTAATGGCTTGAAAGAAACTTAACTACCGGGTTAAATTTCCTGCTGTAATGTAGTAGCAGGGTAAATTTCTGGGGGGGGGGATTGGTTACTAGTTGCTAGAAGACAATACATTTATAATCAAAATTTCGGTATGTGTGAGCCAATTAGTTCACTGACCCCTTTAATGGGGAAAAGGTCCGGAAGCAGTGTTTTAAAGCAAAGTCTCTTGAATGAGGTGCCATATCTTGACTTTCGGGAGGGAAGACAGAGAGAGAGAGAGGAAGATGTTGGAATTTGGATAAACCAACTGATTCTTTGTTTTGCATTTTTCTTTACTTTTGACAATGTTTTTAGTTTTTCTTGATACTCTTTAAATCTTAATCATCCCTTTTTCATAAATAGTATGTTTAAACCTGTGTTGATCTTGATTTGTGCACTATATCTTTTTATGCCCTGAGTTACATATACTATCCTTAATGTCTTCCCTTGGTAACTAATTGATGGTGGGTTTATTATCTATACTGAAGACAAATCCTGGTTTTAGCTGTAGACTGAATGTGTTACGTATGAGCTTTTGCTCTGCGCTTGTGGATAGGTAGAGTGAATATTAGTAGAAAAGTATGATAATTTAAGAAAGTTATTGGGTTAGAAGTGTTCTGTTGATAACAAGTTTCTTCTTCCTAAGAGTCACTACTAATCCAGTAGATATAAGAAATTATTACTTAATTAATCTTCATAATGGAAACAATCCTGTAATGCTTTGAATGGGCCCATACATATACATTAGCTGAACAAAATTGAGACCAAACATATTTGTAAATAATCCAGTGAAAGCAGAAACAAAAAAATTATATATGTTTTAGTGAATGGCAAATTCCAAAACTACCAAGCTTGAAGTTGAAAGCCTAGTTATGCTAGCTAGGTCTTTGCCATGTGATCTACTTAGGATTTCATAATGGAGTTCTCATCGATGCAGAGGAGACACTACAAAGGAGTAATGTTTTCATCTTTTACTCCTGGACTCTTGTCTAACTCTTGCTCGTGATTTTGACTAATCCTTATTGGTAACAAACATGTCTTTGGGCCTAAATTTGTTCACCTTGGGCCAGAGTTTGGCCCAGTTCTGGGAATACTCGACCCAGAGGATTGATAATGGATCGTATTGTATTATAAAAATGAATATACCAAATTAAGACTTTATTTACATTATTAAGTTGTGTGAAATTGATACAGGTGTTTTGGGGATTGTCTTGTTAATAAGTTATTAATACAAAATAATGATCAGTTTTATTTATAACTAATTTTTCCAAAGAATTTAACCAATTATTTTTTTGGAAAATGGTCATTTTGGTCCTGAAGGTGTATTAAAGATTCAATTTGGTCCTAAAATTTAAATAAATTAAAATGAAATATTTTAATTTTTCATTATTTTTCATTTCAAGTAAGTTTCTACGTGTCATTATTAAAATTCCATTAATTTAAGTTTTTATATGTAATGATAAAATATAATTTGGTTTATATATATAAAACACTATGAACATGGAATCAGGGGCTATCATTTTAGCATCACCCTTGAAACAAATTTGATATTACCTTTATGTTTTGGTACGAGTTTCATTTTATTATTTAAGAGTATAATTTAATTATATTTTTTATACTTTCTCCATTCTCAACTTACTGAAATATTTTTTTAGGACAAAATAACTGAATTTTTATTTGGTCGTTAGAAAATCAATGGCATGAGTTTCACTTTCATTAGCTCTCACTTATCTTTGAAAATTTAAATTATTTCACAAAGTTAGTGAGACTATAATCAAATTTACTAAAAAATAAATTCTTAATCCTCGTTTCGATGGAAGATGGAAGAATAGATATGAGTGAGTGAAAAAAAAAATGAAGCTGTTTGGCATAATAAAAACAAAGAAAAATAAATAAAAAGAGGATAGAAGATAAATTAATTTGATTGATTAAAACATTTTTTTTTAATTATAACATAGTCGAATATGTCTTATAACATAATCAATTATGTTACAAATTTTCTTTTTATCATTTTTATATTACATAAAGATAGAATAAGTTTTAAAAAATAAAAAAGAAACACATTTATTATACATTGAATAATGTAATTTTCGCTAAATTTCTCGTGTTCTCAAATCGCTACCTAGATCCAAACGATGACTTCCTCTTAACAGTGTATAAGAAGATGTGATTCATTTTAAGTAGTGTTTTTTTGTGTTTATCGAGAATGAGAATGAAAAATGGAGATGTTTAGCATGAGAAAAAAGAAAGTGAAAAGTAGAGAAAAATAAATGAAAAGTCTATAAAAGTAAAATTAATTTTATTGATGAAAACATTTTTTTTTTAATTATGTTTAATATGTCACGACAATAATTATATTATAAAATAATATATTTTTTTATCTTTTGTTCACAATTTTTCAGGTTAGATAAAAAGAGAATAAATTTTGATAAAAAAAACATTTATTATACATTGAAAAATATATATTTTGTTGTATTTTTCAGGTTCTCAAATTGTTATGTGGATCTAAATGACCTCTTAGTGGTGTTTTTTTTTTCAAGGAAAAGAAAGAAGGAAGGTAAATTTTCTAAGCTTTTTTAAATTCTCAAAATAGATAGTTACTATAATAATTCAAATTGATCTATAATTTTAAAATCAGATCATATGTCAAGGTTAACAAGATAATTTTGATTTGATTAAAAATTAAGAAATTATTATATCTATATCAAAATAATTAATTAAAAAATATTTACATAGAAATTATAAATAAATTTTTTAAAATATAAATTATATTAATAAAATTAATTTTTATTTTAAATATAATGATATAGTATATAAATTATAAGAAAATAAATGTTTTCAATCTCAAAATAAGAATTAAAAATTTAATATTTATTATCATAATTTATTTTTTAGTAATTTTTTGATCGAAAATAATAAGTTATCTTAATAATTAGATCATTAAATAATAAGTTATCTTAATAATTAGATCATTAAATAAGTGGATCTTATAAATTTATTATTGTATTTACTCTTATATACATATATTTTTTATAAAATAATATAATTATTTTTACGGATTAGTTTTGCGCCTAAATATACGTAAATCATGATTTATATGGCTCAAACAAAATAGACCTTATTCAATCTTTTTAATCCAATGGGTTAAACTTATTGTGATATTTTTACTCGTGTCCCTCCCATTTTTTTCAAAGCATTTATTCATATTAAATTTTTTCACTTTCATCTAAGTAAAAGTCTAATTAAAAGACAATAAAATAAGAATTAAGAATCATAAATATGCATATATATTAAGAATTAAGAAAGCATACGATAATTAATAGTTAACCTATGATGATAAGAATCATATAGTGCGTAGATTAATCGTTGAGCAAGTTGAGAATTATATAATTTTTAAAAATAATATAGGTTCAAGTTGAATGGGATCTTATGGAATCGATGATCTGAATTATTCAAGACTGTTCTCTTATTAATTTAATTTATTTTTAGCTGAAGTTGTCTTTTAGAACATTATTTCTATTATTTCAAGAAATAAAAAGAATAAAATAAATGTCTCATAATTGATTTTCATTAAATCTATATTTTAAATTTAGGACCTCTTAATTGAAGTCATTTTTAAAACACGATTTATATTTATCTGTAATAAAACTATTAATTTCACTATATTTTTTTTAAGAATACCCAAAAATGTAAATTTTCGGAATTATTCTGGTATTATAAATTTTAGTTTTACATAGCTGAAACATACAATGAATGTAATTGGAACTGGATGATAAATAACATGCAAAATTTTGTTCATAGTTGTAGATAGCAGCGGAATCAGAATGGACGAAAGTCAGCTCAAACGTAAAGCCCAAATAAGGAATATAGTGGTTTTATTCTTTTTTTCCTACTTTAGTTTATGTATTATACAAGATAAATATTTTTTAATTGAAATTTTAATCAATTATATTCTAATTAGTTTACAATAAATAATTTTTTAAGATTATTTTTAATTCTCAATAAAACTTTAAAAAATATTGAATTTAATTTGAAAAAAAAAGTGTTACATGTTTGAATAAATAAATATATATATATATATATATATATATATATATATATTAATATGCTTAAAAAATTTATAAATAGAAAGTTAGGTTAAATATTTCTTTACTAATAATAATCCCTCTATAATAGAGTTATTTATGTTCTCTCTAAATTTAATATACAGAAATTCTATATGACTTTACATTTGGAAGTGGTAAGAGAAAACTTAAGTCATAAGGAATAATTTTACCTTAATATAATTTTGAACGGGTAAGTCATTTCCTTTATTTTATGATTTTACTTCTAAGGTTGAGGGGAGAATCCAAATAATAAGATATATTTTGGTTACGTGGGGGGTGTTGCCGAGGTTTTGGAACTAGAGTATTGATCGTGGATTACACGTATATACTTAAAAAATATAGGATTTAGGAATGTCCAAGTAAGGGAGGTTGGTTATTTAAATAATAACATGTCAAAAAAGCAAATATATGTTATGGTATATTGAAATGAAAGTAGAAAAGTATGTTTATATGATTTTGGTGTTGTTTGACATTTTTATTGCATGATTGTGGTATAAATGAGTTGTATTATTAGGTATTAAGATGAAAAAAAGGCTCGAAACAAGGTAATTCTCACTTAGCTCCATTTTCACTCAAGTGAGGTCTGTGTTGCTTGAACAAGGATAAGACAATGGAAGATATAACCTGAGAAAGTGACTATTCATTCAAGTGATATATTTAATTCTATTTAATTTTCGCTCAAGCGTAGATATTTTTGTTCAAACAAGGATATTTTCACTCAAACGAGAAATAAAATTGATGCAGCTAAATTTTTGCTTAAGTAAAAATTGTTCGCTTAAGTGAAAGATTCCAAAAGTTTAAGATTTTTTTGTTCAAACTTCTAAAAATTATAAAATAATTGTTTTGAACTCTAAATTACAAATTCCATATATGCAAATTGAAGTTTGGAAACAAGGAATCCAATGAAATAAAAATTAGATAAAAAAGATATTTATAGAGAAAGTTATGACCAAGAGTGTAGTTAATGGTTAAATCAGAAAAAGCTAGAACTAAAATATTTATTCCAAACACACTCAATTTTATTGCAAATGATTATAAGTTAAGAAAATGACATGTATGATGAATTTCAAAATGAGATGATGGTATTGTGTGTTCTTGAGACTAAGATATATATATTGAAATTTAGTTGAGCCAAGAAAGTGACTCATCTATTGAGATATATCTATGTGTAACTCATCTATTGAGATATATCGTAGGTTTCACTGATAATCCTGGTAAAGTAGATTAAGGTATCAGTAGGTGATTAAAAGCTATTGATGGTTTTCTGAGCTCACGAGAGATGTACATTATGATAGGTAATATTGTCAGTAGTCCTACTCCGTTGGTAGGCAAGCCAAAATGGTACTAGTAAGAGATTATTTGTTGCAGTATTGGTTTCAATGTGACCAACAAATGTTCGTCTATGAGTTTTAAGCATAATGTCAGATTTCTACAAGATGTTTATATGAGTTAGATGTAATATGATGTGCATGATATGATGAGATACAATTGTGTAATATTATATCTTTGGTAGATTTGATGAATAATTATTATTTGAATAATTAATTTACCTTTATTTTTTTGTCGTAATGACTTTACGGTTATGATTGTGTTGATTACACAACAATATGGTATTGTAGGTATGAAAACTATATTTGGACGACATGACTAGTCTAGAATATAGTTATAATAAGAATTTTATACAATGTTTATTAGTATTTTATGACATGATCTCATATTAGCAAAAATCATTTTTGTACTAAATACTTGTTAAACAAGATGTACTTTTTTTATGTACAATCAATGCAAGTTATTTTTCAACACTATATACTAAGGGTATCAAAATAGGATTAGTACAATAGGTCGGCGGAAAGGTTCAATATATAGGTCGGGTTAGGTAAAAAAATTTATGGGCTAAATTGAATCAAACTTATTTTGGTCTAACCTATTTAGATCATGGCTTACATGGGTTTAGCTCAAGCTAGCTCGTAGACTTATGAGTCGACACATTTTAAAGAATAATAATATTTTTTTAAATAAAAATAAAAGTAATATTATTTTATTAAAAAATATATTTGTATTATAAATTAATTTGACAAGAAATTCACTTATTCTAAGAGTAAACATCGGAGTAAGTCTCTAACAACCATTTATTATAAGATTTAATGATTAAAATTAATTACTATTTTAGATTAATTAATTACTACAAAATAAATAATGATAATGAAAAGTAAGTTTTTAATTCTTATTTTAAGATTGAATGAATACATTCTTCTATAATTTAAATATTAAATAATTATATATTAAATAAAAACTAATTTCATTAATATAGTTTAACTTTTAAAAATATATATTTTTATTTTTATTTAAATGTGTTTTTAATTAACTGATTTCGTGTAGATATGTTGATATTAAAAAAAATTAATTAGGCTAAAATTGGTAGGTTAATCCATAAGCTTAACATAGATCAGACTAGGTTAAAAGTTTTTGTCTCGTTTTAAAATATAGGTCAGGTTGAGTTATCAAAAAAATTTTATTTAGCTTGTAGGATCATGTCAAACTAGGTTGGGTCCTCCGTTTTGATAACTCTACTACATATCATGATAATAACAATTTTTAGGGTTGATATAAAGATATAAAACATAAAAAAATGATAGAGATAAATGATTAAAAGGGTAAAATATAAATAAAAATAAAATGGTTGTAATTAAAAAAATAAAAGGAGTTTATTTCATAATATAATACCTTCTTCCATCCATTCGAGTCTAAATTTTCTTTAGTGTTGTACTGTAACATCCTAAATTTTGCAATCAATTATATAAATAAATTTTGTAAGTTATAAATATGTACTGAATATTATGTAGAGTTATTATAAAAATAAAACATGATTTTTGTTTATAGTAATTTTATCTTAAGAAAATTATAAAATAAAATCCAAGGTTAATATTGTGTCAAATAATAATTTAATAATAATTCTTAATAATAAATTAAATAAATGAATATAAATAAATATTTAGGAATTTAATACTATAAAAAAATATTAATAATGAACTTATTTATTTAAATATTATGTAAACTTTCTATGAGAAAAAAAAAAAGAAGAAGAGAGAAACAAAAGGTCGGTGGTGGCCTAAATACATTTGAATTAAGTCGGTGAAGAATCGGAATTAAATTAAGGTGGTGGAGAATTAAGACAAGTGAAGAAAACCCTAGAAGGAATTAAGTCGGTGAGTAAGTTTATAAATAGGAGGAAATTGGAAACATACACTAAGACAATTCATGGCCAACTTGAAGAATAAACAAAGAGACACCAGAATTCTGGGAAGAAGAATTCGAGAGAAAGGAGGAAAAGAGGAGCATACAAAATTAAGAGAGTAATAAGATTTTGAAGGAGCTAGATATGAGTTAGATGTTTAATTTTATTTACGAATGTCTGAAATTTTGAAATTGGAGATTACTATTCATCATTTGCAAAGTTTGAAATATTAATGAAATTCTTGAAATTAAGGATGAATTATATAATAAAATTGTTGTTTTTAACTTAAATTGAACATGTTTATGGTTTAATTTTGATTTTGAACTAATTTAGGTGATTGAAACTGATAAATTTGAAACATGGATTTTGAAAATGGCGTATTGGAGGTGATTACTATTTATATTTTGCAAAGTTTTAAATATTGATGAAATTCTTGAAATTAAGGATGAATTATATATTAAAATTGTTGTTTTTGACTTAATTTGGACATATTGCATGTTTAATTTTGATTTAGTGGTCAGTCTTTATTTGATTCTTTGTCGTGGTATCCTGTCGGGTGCACTGACACTCCGACTACTGTCTACTTGTTCGCGTTTAGTGGGGCATTGTCGAATCACCGTACAGGGTGATGTTAAGCTCTAGTTCCACTAGACACTCAAATGAGTCTCCATGGAGCACTGAGTCAAAAATAATTTTTTAGATTTTGAGTCAAAAGCATGATTTTAAAGTTTTACGTTTTGAGTCACATGTGCATATCATAAACATATTGCATGATGGAATTGTAGATTATTCATGATTTGTATGATATTCTCTATTATGATTCCATGATTGATTGATTTGTTTCTCATAATTAATTTTCAAATTAAATTATATATGGTTGTATATTTATATGCAATTATAAACTTATTAGAATGAATGTTTCATTGGTTGATTTTATCGTATGAATATTTGTTTTATTTCGTTGTGGATAAAATTAAATGTCTAACCCCATAAATATTTCAATCCTAGACGTTGGTGACGTGTGATGCAGAAATATATAGTTCAAGAGATAGATTTCAGATCCAAAAAATTCAAAGCTTAGGTTGAGAATTGTATAACATATAAGTATATGTTTATGACTTGTAACATTTTGAAAAATTTGTACTAGAACTTGTTGCTTGATTTAATGTAAAACTTTACCTAAATTAATTGTTCACTTGGTATATTTTCTATTAACCTTCTATGAATATTGAAAATATTACTAACTTAGATAATAAATTAGGATTAATAAATGTAATCTATAAGCATGGTCAACATTTCTTTTATTTTGGAAAGCAATAATCCAAGTTCATAATGGTTGGACTTGCAATCTTTTGACTTATTGAAATGCATACCATTGAGATTTAGGGTTTTGAATATCTATTTTGATTTAAGAGATATATGATATGATGAAACTTCTCTCGATATGTATATAGAATAAAAATATAACAAAATATTAAATATTGAAAATATTTAAATCTTAACTGCCTAAATCAAAATAATAATGAAATATATTTTCTCTTATTCTAAACAATATCTATTGTCTTGTATGAATGAGTTAGGTTATTTATCCTTGAATTTGTCGTGGCTAAGACATTTAAATCTAAAATATCATGTCTTTTTACATCTGTTATAAATGACTATTCTTTCTTTGTTTCCTTTGGTTGAAAATCAATTTTCATACTTTTGAAATCTCCTTTTCTTTTCTTCCTCATGCTATGGATTTTCTTTGAGATGAACAAAAGTTAATCTTCCTCAATCTTAAAACTTTACATCATTTAATCGATTATATGATGATTATTTGGCTTTGAAGGCTTTTGAGGGAGTATGTCATCTAATTCATTGTACTTTAAGTGCAAATTATTTCTCCCTTTGATAATTATATACTTATGTAGCTCGATCTCATGCACCTTTATTATGCCGATGAGTTCTTCTAAAGACATATAATCAAAATTCTTAGATGTTCTTAGGGTTGTGACTTGTGGGCTATTGTCTAGGAAAACTTCTTAAAACTTTGTCAATATGATCATATGAGTCATAATGTCTACCTAGAGAATGTATCACATTTAATATAATCTAAAATCTACTATACATATCTAGTATTTTTCCACTTTCAACCATATTAAACAACATGTATTGCCTAATAAGCAAGTTGGTTTGTTATGTTTTACCTCTGTGAAATACTCATATGTTATAATGATAATGACTCATATTTATATGGCACATTTAAAGGCGTGAAGCTTCTTTTGTATTCTTTTTTAGAAAGAGCACACATCAATGAGATTTTGGTCTCAAAGTTGAGCATGTATCTTTAGTTTTGCTCATTTATCCATAGAATTTTGTGTTGGGGATTTCATGACCCATAAGGGGGTATAATTATCATTCTCTACTATGTCTCATGTGTTAATATGACATGATTCGAAGAAGGAAATCATTTATTACTTCCAAAAGTCAAACTTCTTACCTTAGAACAAAGGTAATCTATTAAAAACACATCATTCGTTTTCAATTGCTAGGTGTAGAATCTTTTTCCTCTAGTTTCGCAAAGAACTAACTCTAATACTAACTAAAATAGCATGTAAACTCTAAGAGAAGGGATTTGAATAGAGTTTAAAAACTTTTTGCAACGATTTATTTGTCTTTCTAGAAATGTCATATATACTAAAAGAATTTTCGTTTTGAAAAAGTTTCACAAACCTTTTTAAAGAACTTTACAAAATAAGTATTCATAAAATAGACTGAGGAAACTTGTAGGCAAGACATAAAATGAAATACCTAAGTTTATACTAATTCACTTAAAATGAGTTACATCCTTTATAATAAACCAAATTATAATCAAATATTATACAATGTCACTCATTAACTTACAATGACTACACAATGTCTGTTAGGAACCAAGAATTAAACAGAAAAATAAAAGAAAGTTTCTTTATTGAATAGAATGAAAAGAACAAGAAATAGGAGAAGACTCTCCTCCAAGGGTTTCCCCTTCACAAAGGATTTCTCCTTTTACAAAGAGCTAATGCTCAATTTACAAAGAATATCCACCCCCTTCTCCTATCCTTCACACTCTATTTATATCTAAACAACACCTTATGCAATTAACTAACTTATTAATATGCTAACTATCTTCCTAACTTCTCCTTCCCTTTATACCCTAACAATGTCCCTCTTAGCAAACCTTTAATTCCCCTTGAGTTAAAGAACCACCATTATTTATCACCAAAGTACTCTTACTTAATTGCTTACGTTAAGCCTATATTACAAACAAACTATTGATAAGATTATACAAGTTTTACTCTTATGAAGAGAATATAAGATTTTTTATATACTAAGAGAAATTGCTTCACTATGTAAAGAATGTACAAGTAAAAATTCTTTTTGAAAGTTAAGTAACGAAAGATAGATTCATAATATATATTTTAGAAGTGTTTTTGTTCATATATATTGCTTCATTTTCTTTTTGGATGATTACATTTTTATTTATAGTCTTTATGTAGTTGTTGTGAGATGTAAGATTTGAGTTGATTCTAATTGGTATAAATTTTTACGATGTGTCTAGAATATTTAAAAAACCTAGTAGCTTTTATGTATATGTATAAGGAGTAAGGTAAAAAATTATGAAAATTGTCTCTAAGTTGTTTTGTTTTAGTTTATTAAACTTTTAATATAGTCAAAAAAGAAAGTTGACTTGGGCTAAAATAAAATCCTTAGAGTTTATGTGAATATGAAATTTAAAAAAAGGTGCCTCAGTTGAATATAGATGCATGATGGATTTTTGTAGTTGAATCATCAATATAACATGAGTAATCATTAATATGATTTTGGTTGAGTCTAATGGACATAGAATAGTCTATTATTGACTCATTTGATGATATGTAAAAGAGATATAAACATGATATTTCCCGTTGGTTGGTGTATGTCTTGCCAGTTTGAAATTTTCGTAAACATGATTCATACATTTATCCTATAAAACACATACATTAAATATTCCAAACCTAATTATATTTATTATCAACAAAATATTGAGTAGTGTAAATTATCATAATACGTATAATCTAATTATCTAACTTAAAAAAAATATATATATATATATATATATATATATATTATTTTTTTTATACAAAGCTAATTGTTAAGTGGGATCAAAGCTGAATTTAGGTAGTACAACTTTTAAGTATCTCTAGATTTTCAAAACTCAATATTTATTATTGAGATGTGACCACACTAACTCTATTAAAGAAAAAAAAATCCTGGATAAGTTTTCTATTACCTGAAATATCTGAATTGCTTTTAACTAAATCCTTCACTAAAATTATTCTTGCACAAATATTGGTTGCTAACAATTTTCTTTTAGATTAAAGTCCAACTTCAATTAAATAAGATAGTAAATTATAGTGAGACAAAACTATTATCAAGTGAAAATAATTTATTTTTCTGTGGTTGACTATAGAATCATTTAGTCACATGTAATGAAAAAAAAAATTATGTAGAGATATTGAGTCAAATTCAAGAGACACTCAAATCTTTAAGCACCACAGAAGATAGGACAGTACGTTCACCTTCCAATTTATATTAATTTGATTATAAATTTTAAAAATAAACATTATTTATTGAAAAGATATAATTATTTATATTTTAAGACAGGCAAATTATAATTTAATTTTATGTCAAACTTTATTATAAATTCATAAAATTTATTATTATCACATGAAACTGATAATTAATATTATATTTTTTAAGAGAAATATTTAAATATAATTTTTTTCTTTACATTTTTTACTTATGATTTAATACGTTACTACTAATGTAATTAAAATTGTAAAATACATAATACAAATTTGTGTATAATTTTTTTATGCATGCATAGTTATTACCATTTTATAATTACAATTTAAAAAATTTCATACAAACTAACTAACAACAATATATATTTATTAAAATATCTTTAATTTTTTTCTCTTAGTGAAAATGTTAACAATATATATTACAATAAAAGTGATATATATTTTTATTATTTTCTTTATGATTAAAAAATACTTTATATTTATTAAAAAAATACTTTATATCTACTCATTTTATTATGTAGTTTGACACTAGTACTTTCTTTAACGAATGAAATCTTAATTTTTTTTTATCCTACCAATACTCTTAATAAGAGTAAAAAAATAAAATTATAAGTGTAATAGATATTTGATGTAACATAAAATAGAAAAAGTATTTAAGTGGATTTGATGTAACATACAAGAAGAAAAAGTACTAAGTTTGGTTTGGGATACACTTATCTTTGTTCCAAGCTATTTTTCAGTCAAAGGAGATTTGAAATTAAGAAAGTCCAACACAAGTAATTAATTGATTAAACAAAAGAGACCAGTTTCACACAAAAAGATCAATATTATTCGGTGCATCGGATTCTTTATAAACAACTATCTTTATTTTCATCAAGTTCTTCGTATGAATTCTAGGTTTCAAAACTTCATCAATTTTTGTTGTTTATAATAATCAAAAAGTTTGTACATTAGTTTAAAGAATGTTTTTTCACCTGAGTATCTGTCATAAAATATGTTTTGAAAAGTAAAATAAATGTGACACACAGTCCCAAAATTAGTAGACAACAAGACTGCAATTGGGTGTTTTGAGACATTCAATAAATATAATATGGAACCCATTTTAGTGTTTCAACGAAGTTAAAAGGAATAGCAATTGTTAACATGGTGAAAACATTTGATGTTTGTACGGGTGTTTATGTAAAATAATTTGGTTTTTAGAAAAAGAAATGGAACATATATTATCACCATTATTATAGATACATGCGATCGTGGGAAGTTTGGGTGGTGTAAGGAATCTAGAAACTGTTTTTTTTTTTTTTAATTATTATTTTACTAATTTTATATTATTATATTAATATATAACATATTTATCAATGAATTAATTTTTTAATTGATTATCAATGTATTATTATTTATTAAAAATATATATTAAGTATGAGAAAATCATATGAAATTTTCTACAAAATTATTAAATAATAATTTATATATTTACTGTGGGACATGAAAATGTGGTTTGTGTGGTTCTAGTAAGATTTGATTTTTATATCTAAAGTTAAACATTTTTTTCTGTGTTCTCATAAAAACAATAATTCATTTGATTATGAGATTTTAATTTAGTTTTGTTCTTATAGTTATATGTAACATGATGTGTCTTTTAAAAAAAACATAATTATTATTTTATTAAAAACTTGAAAATAAGATAAGCCTCTATTTAAAAATCAAAGGAATGCAAATATCTTTTGGTATAATTTTAGAGAAGACAAAAATATATATAAAATAATAAAATGAAATAGAAAAAAAGTTTAATAAGCCAGTCTCTATTATTTTGAATAATAGACTGCAAAGTAATGTAGAATGAAACGTCCTATACATCAATAATGTGAAGTTCTGACGCATTGAAGAAAACAACATGTATAATTTGACCACCATGATTGATTCATGGTACATATTATTTTTCCTGCGGATACCATTCGTACTCACCTTGAAAATCAACTTTAGTTAAAAAAAAAAAATCTTAAATAAGTTTTTTTTTTAAAAGAAATTTAATCCTCCATCATAAATAGTTTGCTATAGTAAAATATTTATGAATAAGAAGTATTGAAATGAAACGTAGAGAACAAATAAAAAGTAAAAAAAAAAATGTAAAATAGATTATTGAAAAAGAAATAAGAAAAATAAAAGTAAGCGATAAAGCTCTTAAATAAAATATTGAACTAAATAAATTGCAAAAATAAAAATAAAATAAAAACAGATATAAATTATCTAAAATTATTAAAATGAAATGGTTGATAACAAGTTACTCATCCATCGTAAGCATATGTCATGTGAGTATTTACAAGTTTTACTACAAATATGATATTTATAGAATATAAATCTTAATTATTTTTATAATTTTCTAATATTTAAAAAAAAATTATAATAGATAATTTTGATTAATTGACATTCTGAACATAATTTTTCAAATATTCTCTGTCCAATTTTACATTTTATAAGGAAAGTTTTTAAAATAGAAATGAAGAGAGAATTTTTATAAGAGAAAAATTTTATTCATATAAAGAATTATTTATGTTGGAAAAGAAAAGTCACATTTTTATATCAATGTATGAAAAACTTAATATAATAATTAATAATATTTAAAATTAAAACAAATTACTAAACACAAATATTTATTATATAAAAATTTATATTTTATCTAATATTAGTTAATTACAACAAAGTGAAGTTTATGTAACTCATTTTGCCTTACAATATATACCTCGGTTGAGTCTTGAAAGAACAAAGTAAACAATATGTATTCTATTGTTGGTAAAAATGATAACATATGTATTATTGTTTGTAAAATATTATATATGATAGTGTTATATTTACCATAATTGTGTTAAAATTATTCATTTTAACTGAATGATTGAAACAATATATTTGGTTTTATGTTTATTTTATATTCCTTTAAGTTACTAGGATATTTAAGTATTTTACATATTTATCTTTATATATTGGTTATAATGATGGTAGAAATTGTTATTATCATAATACATGTTGAGAACTAACTCATATCTACAGTATATAAGGAGAGTATATTTAACAAATATTTAATACAAAAATATATTTCCTAGTATGGGATTATATTACAGAACACTAATAAATATTTGTACATTCTTGCTGTTATAACTATATCCTAGATTAAATTTGATGGACCCATAACTGCAATAGCATCTACTCCCATGTAATTAATAATATGATTATAACACTCAAGTTATACATGTAAAAAAAATAAGGATAAATTAATTATTCAAATAACAATTATTCATTAAAACTAATATATATATATATATATATATATATATATATATATATATTATACAATTATATCTCATTACATTATACAAATTCATATTATATAAGATATACAAACATCATTTAAAAAATATTGACACTATGCTTCAAATTCAGAAACTAATATTTATAGGTCATATTGAAACGAATACTATATAGATATTTTCTAACTATTAGTATTATTTTGGCTTCCCTGTTCATAGAGTAGAATTATTGACAATAATACTCGTCTTGATATATTTTCATTGTAATCTTAGATCAAGTTATTAATAATCCTCTAATCGGCTTTTTATTTACGGGTAGCTTAGTCCATTTGATTGTGATTATTAATAGAATATATAATTTTATTGAATTTACGTCTTAGTCGATTATAGATCACATTTCGATCTTAACTTAGCGTCACTTGCTCATATATATCTCAATTAATTATAAATCATTATTCTTATTCGATTAAGCTTCAACAAATATATGTTATTATAAAGAACACATAACACCAATACTTATATAAAACATTATACTTAAATAACAATGTCTCCTTAATTTCATCTTATACCAATTTTTTCCACACTAATATATATATATATCATCGTGAAGGGATTATATAATGGTGAGAAATATGTACATGGGTTGGAGTCAAAAAGAGACTGACAATAATATAAAATTAATATCCATGAGTGAAACTAGATGTATATAGAGGATTGGTAATTCAATAGTGGCGTTAAGAGGAGCAGAACAGAGAGAGAAAGAGGGTGGGTGTGGATCAAAGATCAATGAAGGGCAGTGGCTGCAGTCAAGCATCATCAAGAGGAGACATGAATGTGAAACCTGCATGGCTAGAGAGGCTTATGGCTGAGACATTCTTTGGTGGTTGTGGGGTCCACCAGAATCACAAGAAGAACGAGAAGAACGTCTTTTGCTTGCACTGTTGCCTTAGCATCTGCCCCCACTGTCTCCCTTCTCACCCTTCCCATTCTCTTCTCCAGGTATCAATCTAACTATCATTATCATTATCATGCACAATTTCACTTTCATGATGCATATCCCACATCAATCCTTAATGTTTCTACCTTTTCTTCAATCTTTTCATATGTCTACCTTTAATCAGCTTCTCCCACAATTTTTCTGGGTTTTCTTTTCATGTATATATATACTCACATCACTTCTCACCATGTCACTGGGTGTTTGCTGATTCATCTTGGACTAATTTCATTTTGTGGGACACTCTCATCCTAGTCTTCCCTCAAGTTGATTTGCATGTGCTGTTTTTCTTCTTCTGACATGCTATTCACCTTTCTGGACTTGGATCTTGGTTTGCATGTGCTGTTTTCTTTGATTATGATTAGGTTTTTGCTGACATTCAACTTTGGAGGTTTTCTGATAGTGTTTCTTGAGTTTTTTTTGTTTTTTTTTTTTCTAAGTCTTCCTTTTATCCTTTGAACAATCAAGGTGGCTGCCAGTCATTGAACTTTTCATTTCTAATCAATTTCAAAATATTTTGAACCAAATGGTTATAGGATGATTTCCACCAGTGTTTTGATAAACTCTTACAGTTAAATTTGACATGAATCTTGTGGGATGTTTGAGAATCCATTTGCATCAATATAAACAAGAGTTTAACACTTTTTAAACATAAAATTAGAGACTAAGATTTTGTACCACACTTTGTTTTCTCTATTCTAACTGTTAATCAACCCACAGTTTTCTTCTTAAGAAGCGGAAGTGTGAGAACAAGATAATTTGAATTTTTTTCTTTTTCAAAACGAGTTTACCAAATTAAACTTATGGTTTCAACTTCTGTCATTACTTATCTCTGCTATATTTGTTATAGGATTTTATCAAATTCTATTTTCTACTTATATTATTTGAAGTTTTGTTTCTTAAGATTGAATGTTTGTCTGTTTTGTTGATTAATTGAACTAACTAACAGTGTTGTCTCCTTGTATTTGTTGTTTCCCCATATATAAATGTTTATGCATATATATTTATTCATGGTTTCCCATAAGGGTTTACATTGTCTTGTTTGATTTTCACTTTTTGGTTTTGGTTTGTTTCCTATAAACGAAAGATCTCTTTTTTATCCATCTTTTTCTCAGCTGTTACTTTCATTGAAAGCGAAAGGTTTGACCAAATTGTTCCCATTCACATTATTTCTCAACAGTTTATTATTATTTCTACAAGAAACCCAAAACTTCTTCTAAATTACCACTATTCTCCACACGCTCCTTCGATTCGAATGTTCACACGTATTTAGGAATTCGCTAGAAATAATTATTTGGAGTCTGAATTTTATTTTCAAAACTTATTTTAAACACAAATTTTTCATTTTGATAATTTTTTTAACACACTACATGTTTGATTTAATGTTTTGGGTTGTTATCACCTGATAATTACTGTTGTATTTTTTTAAAACTTTAATATAGTTTTACTTTTTTAAATATGTGTGAGTGATCGGATTCAGATATAAGGTAGAGATAAAATAATTAAAAAAAATAATATTGTATATGCAATATAAAGATGATAGAAGGAATGGATGAGAGGTTATTAATTTTAATTGTAATAGAGAGCTAAATATATATTTAAACATGAATTAATTTTAAAAGAAATAAAATTTTTGAATTAGTTAATGAATTTTGCTTATCCAAATAAACCTACTAAATGCCATTAAAAATTTAGTTTACGAATTAAACTTTAGAAATATTTTTTCATTAAGCATAATTTACAAGGAATTCTCACACGAAATGCATTAAATAGAAAACAATTTACATTATTATTTAAGTAAGTATGTACATGCATGTTCGAGTCTGTGCGTGTGAGATAGAAAGATTAATGGAGGTTTTGGATGTCATTGTACAGGTGAGAAGGTATGTGTATCATGACGTGGTTCGATTGGGTGATCTAGAAAAGCTCGTCGATTGCTCCAATATTCAGGTCGGACAAATATAACTCTTTCCAAGAAATTCAAAACCTTTCATTTATCTCCCCGATGAAACTGCATGACTAAAGGTTGAATAATTAACCACTGATTAGTAAAAATAAGACAATGTTTTATGGTAAAAGTGTGCAATAATCACAGTAATCACAGTGAGTTTAACGTAATTGCTGGTTTGGATTGGATGGCAGCCATATACCATTAACGGTGCCAAAGTGATATTCTTAAATCAGAGGCCACAGTCAAGGTCATTTAAAGGCACTGTCAATGCTTGCTGCACTTGTGACAGGATTCTTCAGGAGCCCTTTCACTTCTGTTCTCTGTCATGCAAGGTTTTGTCTCATGTCACTGTTTATCTCTCTCTCACAACTCTTTATTTTGTTCTTTGGCTATCAACTCTTACAAACAAATTACTGGTCAAGATCCACGTCTCAACCTTGTCAACACTTGAATTTTTTTTGAAGTAAATGCAATGCATGTTGTAACATGAGCTAGGGTTCTAATATATTATCAAGTACACACCTTATGATAAATAATGGTGTAAAGGCAACTTTCTTCTTTTAGAAAAACTAATTACTTGTGTCCATTGCGAAAACGAGAAAGTTTTCTTTACAAACACTGATTTCATTATGACATTTTTTGGTTCTGACTACGTATATTTCTCAGAAACAAAGACAGAAAAAAAAAAAATCTTTTTCCCACTTTTCTTCTTTCAATCAATCAAAATTCTTGATCATTTAAAGCATCTCTGTATACAAACACTAAAAATGATCCTAACAAGAAAAAAACAATTATATTTTATACTGTCACTTAATAATTTTGTTTTTATGATAATAAAATTGATTAATAGTACATACAATAAAGAATCTAAAGCATGTTTGGATTGTATGATTAGGAAGTAACTATATTATATTATGTATTCTTGAAAACTTAAAATGTGACTGCAAGGGAATGGATAAAAAATTGTAGAAGTTGCAGGAGGTTTAATTTTCTGTTTCTGGTGATGGGTTTAAAAGCATAACACAAGATTACATTTGGGAAGATGAAAAACAAGGATGTAGCCGGCCCACAAAAAATAATTGTATGTAATTGCAGCAGGTTGATCACATGGTATGTGATGTGAGGGTTTGGGTTGTCAAGCATTATTGAATCTGATTTTACATATTTTTGCAGTTTGAGGGTCTAAGAGTTGATTGCTATGCCCAATTTGTCCCCACTTCCTCCTGCTCAAATGGTGGTGAGGCTACCACTAGCATTGCCACCACCAACAACAAGAACTCCAATGGCTTCTTCATCTCTCTAGGAAGCAGAAGAAAGGGGGCTCCCCATAGAGCTCCTCTCTCTTAGCCCAAAAGATGGCTACATTAATTGACATTCAATTCTGAACAAATAAATGAGAGTCTTAGTTTTCCACTCTGTAACCTTTCTATTGTGTGTTTATGTGCTTGACTTATGTTCTGTACCTGCATTGATTTGTAGATTTTTTTCATGGCCATCTGAGGTGGTTATAGAAGCTGCCAATTTTGTGCTTGAGATGGAATCAAATGAAGTGATTTTTAATGGGTCAGTGTCTATGAAATACACTGTTTTGAGTAGTTAATAGGATGTGATTGCTCATGGTTAGATTTGATTTTATTTTTTTTTATATTAAAAATATGATTTGAGACAAATTAAATTAATGTTTTGTTATTCAGTTTGAATTCACTTTTGTGATTTTTCTTACTATATATATATATATATATATATATATATATTAATTTGTAAAATTATTTAAATATTTTATAATGAAAAATTATTCAAAATAGAAAAGTATCTTATAATTTTGTTACAATTATTATTATAACTATAATTTTAAATTTTTTCTTATTCATGAATAATTTTCATAATTATATAATTAAAATAATTTTTTTATAAATATAAATGTATATTTTTTTTATATTTATATTTATATATAGCTTAACCTACCTAGTAACTTGTCTCTCCTATGATGATAATCCTTTTCTTTATCTCAATCAAAATTATTTTAGACACGAAAAAAATAATTTTAATTAAATTATCAATAAATTTTATTTTTTATATATATGATGTTAATTTGTGTTTCAAAAATAATGTTTAAGAAAAATCTTAAAAATAGTGTAATGACATATTAAAAAATTATAAACAAAATATTTTTCATGATAAAAAAATAAATTCACTTACTTATATATTTCTGTTAACATTACCATATTACTACTAATCAATTAGAAGTTTTATTAATATATTTTTTAGGATAATTATCATGAAATTAATAATTTTTGTTATATATTTTTTTATTAAATAATATTAAAATTATTAATATATTCATCATTTCCTTATCTTTAGTGAACCTCTTCGAGTTTGTCAGTACAAACATAGACTTGCACTAGTATTTTAGTATTTTTAAAAGGACTGACAAATTGTTCAGGCATTATATAGCCACCGTATTTAACCGGTTCAATGTATGCACTGTATACTTGTTTTTACACGATTCCTTTATAATAATAAAATAAATAAATAGATGATTTATATAAAATACAAGACACAGTTTTAGATGTCAATATTTTCACACGAAAGAATTATATTTTTCATATAATTCAAGAATTTCATGTAATTTAGATGTTATATTTTAAGTATTATAATACTTTAATAAATATAATGATAAGAATATGCATGATTATGATTAAGCAACAACCAACCTGATTTAACCAACCTGATTTTAGTACATGAATTTCGCATTATACAGTGTATTTTTATGTATACAAAAGTGGGTTAGACATAATTTAAGTAACTTAATTACAAAAAAATAGAAAAGTATAGGAATCAAGTATTGAGTGTTGCTACTAAGATAATATAGATGAGTTGCATTCTATGGTTGTACCTATTACACAATTTACTACTTCTACCAATTTTACACGGTATGATCTTTGACACAAATTTTTACTTTCCCCTGTGCCTTCTTGCAATAAGAATATTTCTAGTAATCAATATTTAATATAAATTTTCTTTAGGGAACTTGCTTAATAAACATATATTTTGTACAAATCAATTGATATATAATATCAATATGTTTGATCCTCTCATAATGTACATAATATTTTATCAAATAGATTATACTCAAACTATTATATGAGAAAATAACCTTTTTTGTAGAAACCTAAGATCATTCATTGTACCCTTCAATAGATATCTTCTATCGTTGCTTCAAGCAAAGTCATTTAGTTTGCTTCAGTTAGTGGCAAGACCATTGTAGGTTGAAGAGTAGCTTTCTAGCTTATTAATGAATTTCTAAAAGAATAACCAATAGCTAACTATCTTGCATCCAAATTAGGAGTATAATTGAAATATGATAATAATTTTAAAGCACACTATGAATCAACCTTGAAATTGTCAATGTATCCAGTTCCTTTCATGTATACGAGGATACATTGCACTATTTGTCAATGTTCCTTCCTTAATCTACTCATGTGCTTACTCACTAGAACAACATGTGTCAAATCAAATTTTGTGTACACCATAACATACGTCAAACTTCCTATTGCACTTACATAATGAATATATATCATGTATTCCTTCCCTACTTCTAATTGAGTAGTAATAAGCCCAAATATATGGATAAACATTGTCAAAGGTGTGCTAATCGACTTAGTAGACTCCATTCAGAAACAACCCTAAGACCTTTTGGATGTTCTCCCTTTGATATAGAAAGAGCTTATTTTGGGCACAATCACACCTAACCTCCATGCCTTAAATCTTCAAAGCAACTCACAAGTCTTTCTTCTCAAACTCCTTAAGAATTACCTTCAATCTTCTAATGTCAAGCATGTTTTTGGATATTATTAACATCACCTACATACAACAATAGGTAGACAATATATACCATCCTCCACCTTTTAATGATAGACACGTGATTATAAGAATTTTAGACAACTCCACATTCGCCACACCTTCACATTGGTCGAACACCCGCAAACTAATGAACAGGTCGAGGTTGATAATAAAGTCATTTTAAGGGGGTTAAAACAAAGATTAGGGGAGAAAAAAATGTTGTGGGCAGTAGAGCCACCCCACGTGTTGTGGTTGTATCACATCATAACCCAATCAATAAACCATGAAACATCATTCACTCTGGTATATGACATGGACGTAATGCTCCCTAACAAAATGTAGAGCCCATAGACCGAGTAGTCGAGTTATTGTTAGACAACTTCGCACAAGCAACCAAAATGGATCTTGATTGTATTTAAGAAACACAAGAACAAGCTCACATCTGCATGGAAGCTTCAAAACGTCGTACAACACTGCATACTCTACAAGGGTTCATCCTAGAGCGTTCAAAATATCAAATCTAGTCTTATGATGGGCCCAACTACCCCAAATCCACAATAAGCTCATTGCTCAATGGGTCGGTCCTTACTGAATCATGGAGGTTGTCAGTAACGAAGCATACAAGCTTGACACACTTAGCAATGGACAAATCCTTAGAACGTGGAACATAACCAACTTGTGATTCTATTATAATTAGTATATTCATTTTATTTTTTTAGGAATAAACTTATATATTAATCTTCTTAGAGGGTTTTTCTTCCCTTCTCAAGGTGAAATAAAAAAAATTGCAAACACTCAGAGTATGCTACACGACGACCCAATAAGGTCAAAATTTTCTACACAATGACTCAAAATGGTTGAAATATTCTAAACAATGACCCAAAAGCAGTCGAGGTAAACTACACAACAACCCAAAAGTGGTTAGGATAATTTACACAATGACCCAAAAAAGGTTGAGATAATTTACATGATAACCGAAAAGAGATTGGGATAATCTATACAATGACCTAAAAGAGGTCGGGATAATTTACACGATGACCCAAAAGAAGTTGGAATAATTTACACGACAAACCAAAGGAAGTCAAGATAATCTACACGATGACCCAAAAGAGGTTGGGATAATCTACACGACAATCCAAAATAGGTCGTCGACGAATCGAGATAATCTACACGATGACCCAAAAAGAGGTCAAGATAATTTACATGGCGAGTTTGACTTTTATACTTAGCGTATACTTAACACGTTCTACCCTTATATAATCGGATGTTGATGAATAATCTACACGATGAGTTTGGCTTTTATACTGTTGAAATTATTAATTGGTTATTAGAATCATTAATTAGTTGTACCTATCTCTGTACCTATATCTTTTAGCTCATAATTATGCCCCTTGACCTTTCATCTACTTAGTGTATTTGTTCTTATCATTATAAACAAGATATCATGTTAAAGGTGTGATTAAGCCCTCTAAAACTATTTTCTCTCTTTTATGTTATCTTAAGTTGGTATCAGAGTGAGTTAATCCCGCTTTGTTGGTCTATTGTCTGCCACCGACCGCCGTCCTCGGACCACTGTTGAATGTAAAGTTAGTCATTTTATGACATTCTTTAAGTGTCAAAAGGAAGGATGAGCTTGTTGTTAGAGTTCTAAGGTGGCTCATCTTTGTTGACCTTATTGTTTAAGGGCACTTGAGAGCATCTATTGTATAAGATGATTTTAGTAGAAGCAGTGTTGATGACGATCATAGTAGAACTTGATCCATTATAATGACAAAGTCGTGAAGAGCTTGTCATATAGAGAACAAGCCCAGTGTTCTTAACAACTACAATAGTAGTTTTGAAGCTTAACATGAGCATCGATATTTTCCTTACCTGCAATTTTTGTTTACGTTTGATTTTTGAGGATGATTGTTGTTATTGCACTAATAAGGTGTTGCATCTAATAAAATCATTGATACCCTGTCAAAACTTGCTATGGATGTGAACAATTGAACGTAATGGAAATCTTAGTAGGATCATCTTGACCATTTTAATCGTTTGGTACAAAAACTACAATAGAATCACTAAAGTTAGGAATATGCACTAGCTACACAAAGTATGATGGAGACAATCGTAGAGCTTCTAAGGACCCAAAGGGGGCTTGACACCTTTTTTTTCTTTAATATAAATATATACATACATACAATTTTATATAAAAATTGACCTTTTAATTTGATTATATTTTACATGTTTACCACCCTAAATAACTATTTGAAGATTCTTCACTGGATGAACAATATGTAAGAGCCTAATTTATATCAAGCTTCCATTGCAAGATGAGACTTCACCCATTTTCAAGGAAGTTACTAGCTAAATGAATTCGCACATTCGTAAGTTCGACTAGTACAAACTGCTTCATCTATGGAAAAAGATGAACTATGATCCTCTCTTAGTGTTTGATTAAGAAGTTTACACTTGATTCAAGCATGTTGGGTTCCATTTCCTGCTACAACTAGGCTTCTTCTTAAATAGCAATAGCTTGTTCCGATTTGGTAAGCTTTTGCATTGCATATTTGGAGGAGAGGAAACAAAATCATCATTGGTGGTGATAAAGCTTATTGTTTGATGGTTTCCATTTTTCATTTTTTTTATACTGTTGACATAGTTATTGTTCACACTGTCATTATTGATTGAGTCAATTATAGAAGCTTGAACATCCGATGTGATGAAATCCTACATCGATTAGAGATACGAATATTATAGTATATAGTTGAGTACAATCATCACCATACCGAGCAATTTTGTAAGTATCTCATCATTTCTAATATGGTATCAAAGTCATAACATGCTCTACATGACCAATGCAAATGGAAAAGTAAGGAAACATGGATGATTGACATAGGAGTTTTTAATCATATAGGAAATTTGAAACTTCTTCAAGAGTTGAGAATCGTACAAGGATATACCATGTGGGAATGCTAGATGGGCAATAACTTGTAGCAACTAAAGAAGAATTTGTATCCCTTTAAGGAGGGATAAAACATAATAATGTGTTATATGTACCTAGACTACAATGTAGGCTAATAATTGTGTTTCAATTGTTGAATGAATCAAATTATATGGCTCAATCCAACAAATCTACATGTGTTATACAGGATCTTATTTCGAATAAGTTGATTGGATTGGGTGAACGAAAGGATGAACTTTACTATTTCATGGGCTTCGACATGAGCATGTGTTCAAATTTGATGAAGGATCTTTAACTGACCTTTAGCACAAATAAATGAGGCATCCCTCTTTGAAGATCACACAACTAGTCTCAAATGTTGACAACAAAAATAATAAAGCTACTAGCAGTTTTGAATTAATTTGTAAGGACCCTATCAAACACTATCATCTTGTGGTATATGTTATATTTTAACCATAGTTGATGACTATTCACGTGTTGTTTGGACTTATCTTTTACATGATAAGAGGAAAGATTCTAGAGTTTTGTTGAATTTTGTTGCTTTGGTAGAAAGACATAATGAAAAATAAATTGAAATCATTTGAAGTGATAGTGGAACTGACTTTACAGGCTTGTCACAAAGTTTCTTGAACTTGACATTACTTTTCAAATACATCTTGTACAGGGACACCTTACTAAAATGATCGAGTTGAAAGAAAACATAAAAATATCCTTAAGGTAATTTTTCTATCTTGTTAGGGTGAATGTATCTTAACAACTGTATATCTAATAAATAGTACATCAACACCTTTGTTAAATAGAAAAACTCTTTATAAAATGTTATATGGGCAACCACCTTCAAATAATCACCCAAGGGTATTTGGTTCTTTATGTTATGCTCATAATCAAGGTAGGCAAGGAGATAAGTTTGCTAGTCATAATAAGATATGTGTTTGTGGGTTATCCTTATGGGAAGAAAGGATGGAGGTTGTATGATCTAGATACTAAAAATTATTTTGTGTCAAGATATGTCCAATTTCTTGAAAATGAATTTCCTTCTACATAACCCACTAGTTATGAGTTTGTTCCTACTATGATGATGTTTGATGATAATATTGAAGATAATAGTATTGAAAATTGTGTTATTGATGATTTATGGATTTCCAAAAAGTGAGACAATATCAAAGGTAAGAAAATTTAGAAAATAAATTTTCTTCCCAAAATGAGCCAAAAAGCGATGAACATTTTAGATGGGAAAAATGTTTCAAAACTTCCCCTATAAGACTTTGAGAGCATTTGACTAATACAGTTGAAGTAAGAAACTCATCCAGGTGTTCTTTCACTCCACAACATAATTCATTTGAGTCATATCACATAACACATTAGTGAGTTGTAATAAATTTTCTTTGCAGCATCACAGGTTCCTTGTATCAATAACTACCGAGAGAGAACCAACAAGTTATTCAGATGCAACAAAAGATGGTAGATGACACTCAACTATGAGATAAGAAATACAAGCACTTAAAAACAATAGAACCCAAACAATGTGTCCTTTACCAAAAGACAAGAAGACATTGGGATGTAAATGGGTATATAAGATTAAGTACAACTCAGAGAAACCATAGAACATTTTAAAGGTCAATTAGTCCTACTTAGAAACCATTAAGTTGATTATACAAATATATTTGTCCCAGTAGCAAAAATGGTTACTATTCAAATTTTATTGATAGTGGTTGCAACAAAAAATTGGGAACTTTATCATATGAATGTTCACAACGCTTTCATGCATGATAACCTTGAAGAAAAAGTGTACTTGAAGTTGCTCCCAAGCTTTTGCTCTCATAACTAAAACCAAGTGTTCATCTTCAAAAATCCTTATACGGTTTAAAACAAGCCCCAGGATGTTGGTTTGCCAAATTGGTTGGTGTCTTGAAATAATATGGATTTAAACAATTTATTTCTTATTATTCATTATTTACTCTACAAAATAGTATCAGAGTCAACTTTAACGTTATTGGGACATAAACATCCCCCTTGAGATGAAGGGGTATGATGAAAAATCCCTCTTAAGGTGAGGGGATGTGATGAAGAAATCCTCCTCAAAATGAGGAGGTATGATGAAAAATTCTCCTTGAAATGAGGGAGTATGATGAAATTTCATATCGACTAGAGATATAAAATATTATAATATATAGGTGAGCACAATTGTCACTATACCGAGTCAATTTTGTAAGGTTGAGTTATATATCTTACAATTTTTGATATGATGATTATTTTTTGCAATAGATTTTAGTTTTGATTATGAATCGCTTGAATTCATTTTCTTAATTGAAAAAATTTGGATCTAATATTTATTTGAATTTAGAAAAATTATTTTACTAATTACTATGTAACAACCTAAAAATATATACCATAATATAAAATTAACAAACACAAGATATTTAAGATATAAATTCCCTCTTTGGAGTATTAATATATAAGATATTCCTAATTGGAAATACTAGCAAATTTAAATTCCTTCTCCTAGAAACTTTAAACTTATTCCTATTAAGGCTTAATGCCTATATCATTTACTTGTTGTGCAAATACACGATCATCATAGTTAAATAACGAGTACAATAACACACAGGGTAAACTAGTAACTCAAAATAAACATGAAATTTGAATGTTACAAAATTAAAATATATTTTGATTTTTATGAGCTATAACATTGGAATTGCTCTGATACCAAATAAGTAATTGATTTGATTGGAAATAGAAAATAGAAAAAATAAAAGATACCGTAGGCGCCACAAATAAGTATATTTGATAAGCCAAGAAGGATCGCCACAAGAATTGGATAATTCTTGATAAGATCAAATGATGCAAGGAAGAACCCTAGCAGAGCAACAACTCACAAAGTAATCTAATGTGGGTATTGGGGTTGTTTTGCTACAAGAAGGTCATCCAATTGCTTATTTTAGTGAGAAGTTGAATGAGGATGCCCTAAACTATCCCACCTATGATAAAGAATTGTATGCCTTAGTGCGTACTTTACAAACTTGGCAGCATTACCTTTTACCAACACTACTAGAAAAATGTCAAATAGTAACCGAAATCAGTGACCGAAAAATTTAGTTACTATCGATGACCGAATCAGTAACCAAATTATTATTTTTTAGTCTAGTAACTGAAATAGTAATCGAATTTTCGGTCACAAAAAATCGAGTTACTATTTCAGTCACTTTATTATTTAATTTATTTTTTTAATTAATCTATATTTAATTTATGTAATTATTTACTACAAAAATGGTTAATAGTGATCTGAAATTAGTGACTGATTTTTTTTTATATTTAGTAACTGATTTAGTGACTAAAATTTCGATCACTAAAAAAATAATTTTTAAACTGATTACTATTTTTCATTTATATAAATATTTTATTTAAAATATTTTAAATATAAATTTACTTAATGATTTAAAATAATTGATAACATTTTTAATAAAATTATAAATATTTAAAAAAAATTGTTTACTAACTTATTAAATAATTTAGTAATATAATTATTTGATTTTATTTTTTAATTTAGCATGTGAATAAAAAAATTAAAATTGATTATTAAATTAGTCACAGAATCGGTCATCGATTCGGTCACTGAATCGATCACTAATTCGGTCATCGATTCGGTCACTAGAATCGGTCACATCGATTCGGTCATCGATTCGGTCACTAATTCGGTCACTGAATCGGTCACCGATTCGGTCACTAGAATCGGTCACTAAATCAATAATTAAATTAATTATTAATTTAGTCTCTTTATATATATATATATATATATATATATATATATATATATATATATATATATATATATATATATATATATTACTTGTATGTTAATAAAAATGTATTTCAATGTATTTATAAAAAATTAAAATTATTTTAATTACTGAATTGATATTTTAAATTTATATTAATATCTTGAATAATTTAATAGTTGGATATATATATATATATATATATATATATATATATATATATATCACTTTAATTTTTTTAATTAAAATTAATTTCATAAAAAAATTAATATTTGAAAATTAAAATGCAAAATATATATATATATATATATATATATATATATATATATTTATTTATTTTTTTAAAGATGATATATTCAATGTATGTTAAAAAAGTTCAAGCCAAACTGCTTTTATAGAAGATTTTCAAAACTACTGGTTTAATTAATCTGTTAAAAGATTCTTTTAATATGTTAAAAGTGCAGTTTTAATCTGTTAAAACTTCTTTTAATCCATTAATACGTTCTTGATTCTTTAACAGATTTGTTTTAACTGATACGACAACGTTTATATCAATTAAAACACTTTACAAAAAATCTTCTAAGTTGATTTAATCGATTGTTCGCGATTCAATCGATTGAAATACTCGCAAAACTTTCTCCTAAAACTTTTAAAGTTATTTTAACTGATAAAAATAAGTTTTAATCGATTAAAACGTCATGTAGAATCTGTTTTAATCGATTGAAACGAGATTTAATCGATTAAAATAGTTATGATCGGTCATAAATGCATTCTGACCGATCATAATTGAAACCATATAATAGCGGTTCAAGGGTTAACCGCTATCTAAGTCATATTTTAAGAGCGGTTCCTGTGTAACCGCTATCTAAACTGTATCTCGCTTGAGCGACAACATTCTCGCTCGAGCGAAACGCCCCCTGCACAAAATTAGTACTCTCGGGTTGTATTTCGCTTGAGCGAGCCTATCTCGCTCGAGCGATTATTGATTCTGATCGATTATATTTTCGAAATGATCGATCATATTTGATAATTTTTTCAAATATTTAATTATAATCGATTAGTTTTCTAAATTATTGATTAGAATTGATTAGTTTTTCAAATAATAGATTAGAATTGATTAATTTCTAAATATATACTAAAAAATATAATTAAAACTATAAATTAGTTAAGAATATTGACTATTGTAAAGATAAAGTAGAAACATTGGAGGAGATGAGGATGATAATATAATGATAGAACTTACAAAAAAGTAGAATTGAGAAGTTTGAAACAAATAAAAATAAGAAAATAGATATTTAATTACACTTTTAATAAATTTAAGATAATACTAGTTTTAATTTTTATTTTTAAATATTTATTTTAAATATTTAAAACAGAGAAACTATAATTTTAGTTTCTAGCTACTCGAATTTAAAGAATTAAATTTATTATTTAATCTTTTAATTTGTAGAATTAAACTCAATATAATTGTGAAAAATACTTTGTAGAGGCATTTGAGAAAGTTTTTGTCAAAATACTTTGTTTTTAATTGTTAAAAACATTTGTAGAGGCATTTTGCAAAACATAATTGAGATGATATGATAGCGGTTCCACCTTAACCGCTATCTAAAGTATAATTAAGATAGCGGTTAATGGTTAACTCGCTATTAGAAGTTCACTTTTAAGAGCGGTTCTCGTGAAACCGCTTATCTAAAATGTATTTCGCTTGAGCGACAATATTCTCGCTCGAGCGAAACTCCAAGTGCACAGAATTCGCATTCTCGGGGTGTATTTCGCTTGAGCGACACTACTCTCGCTCGAGCGAAATACGATCCTGATCGATCATAACTTGAAATGACCGATCATAATTGAGAGGATATAATAGCGGTTCCCTCATAACCGCTATCTAAAGTGCATATTAGATATCTCGAGGTGTATTTTGCTTGAGCGAGACTACTCTCGCTCAAGCGAAGTCCGATTCTGATCGATTATATTTTCAAAATGACCGATCATATTTGATAATTTTTTCAAATAATTAATTATAATCGATTAGTTTTCTAAATTATTGATTAGAATTGATTAGTTTTTCAAATAATAGATTAGAATTGATTAATTTCTGAAATATATACTAAAAAATTATAATTAAAACTATAAATTAGTTAAGAATATTGACTATTGTAAAGATAAAGTAGAACATGGGAGGAGATGAGGATGATAATATAATGATAGAACTTACAAAAATGTAGAATTGAGAAGTTTGAAACAAATAAAATTAAGAAAATAGAGATTTAATTACACTTTTAATAAATTTAAGATAATACTAGTTTTGATTTTTATTTTTAAATATTTATTTTAATTATTTCAAACAGAGAAACTATAATTTTAGTTTCTAGCTACTGAATTTAAAGAATTAAATTTATTATTATTTAATCTTTTAATTTTAGTATTAAAATTTTAAATTATATTTTTCTACTTTGAGAATGAACCATATAATTAAACTCAAAATTGACAATATTATAATACATTTTTGAACTCTTTTGGATTAATTTTTTTTCCTAATTTTTGATAAAGTTAATTTTAATATTTAAAAGTATTTAACATTTTGAATTCTGAAAGGTTTTCTCTAATAGAAAATTTAAAAACATAATATAAAAAAAATAGTTAATATAAGTTTTCAAGTTATTTTAACTGATAAAAATAAGTTTTAATCGATTAAAACGCTTGCAGAAATTGTTTTAATCGATTGAAACTAGATTTTAATCGATTAAAATAGTTATGATCGGTCATAATTGCATTCTGACCGATCATAATGGAAACCATATAATAGCGGTTCAACGGTTAACCGCTATCTAAGTGAGCTTTTAAGAGCGGTTCTCGTGTAACCGCTTATCTAAATCAGTATCTCGCTTGAGCGACAACTTTCTCGCTCGAGCGAAACGCCCCTGCACAAAATTGGTACTCTCGACTTGTATTTCGCTTGAGCGAGTCTAGTCTCGCTCGAGCGATAATTGATTCTGATCGATTATATTTTTGAAATGATCGATCATATTTGATAATTTTTTCAAATAATTAATTATAATCGATTAGTTTTCTAAATTATTGATTAGAATTGATTAGTTTTTCAAATAATAGATTAGAATTGATTAATTTCTAAATATATACTAAAAAATTATAATTAAAACTATAAATTAGTTAAGAATATTGACTATTGTAAAGATAAAGTAGAACATGGGAGGAGATGAGGATGATATAATATAATGATAGAACTTACAAAAATGTAGAATTGAGAAGTTTAAAAAAAATTAAGAAAATAGAGATTTAATTATACTTTTAATAAATTTAAGATAATACTAGTTTTTAAACCTTTTTCTAATATTTGTTTTTAAAAATATAATATCATTTTTAATATTTTATAGATTTTATATTTATATATTTATAAAAGTAATTGGATTAAATTTATTATCCTCTCATATATTATTATACATTTAGCGTAATTTTAGTTTATTTAAAAATTAGAATACAAATATACTATACCAATATACCATTATATTATTTTCATTGTATATAAATTACAAAATTAATAATTTGTATACTATACTATACTAACATATTATTTGTATACTATACTAATAGTATAATATACTATATTATAATATTATTTGTATACAAAACTAATATCTTTATATATAAATATATAAATATGGAAAGATATAAATATATGTAAAAATATAAACATATAAATATATATAAATATGTAAAGATATAAACATATATCTTTAATATTTTGTAAATGTAAATATAATTTTTATATATTTTTAAATCTTTTTCTAATATTTATTTTTAAAAATATAATATTATTTTTAAAATTTAATATTTTTTTTCAAATATATAAATATATAAAGATATAAATGTATAAGGATATAAATAAATATATAAATATATCAATATATAAATATATCAAAATATAAAAATATAAATATATAAATATATTAATATATAAATATATCAATATATAAATATATAAATATATATAAATATATATATATATATATATATATATATACAAATATATCAATATTATCCCCTCATATATTAATATACATTATTAGCATAATTTTAATTTAATTAAAAATTAGAATACAAATATACGATACTATACTAATATACCATTATTTGTAGATTTTATATATTAAAATATATAAATATATTTTTATTTATAGATTTTATATTTATATATTTATACGGATATACATTTATTTGTATATAAATATAATTTATTTGTAAGTTATTATTAAAAGATCCTAGTAGCTCGGTGGTTGGAGTTTCAGCCTCCAACTCTAAGGTACCGGGTTCGAATCCCGACAATGACAATAAACCACCTAATAATAAGTTAAACTTCTAAAAAATATAATAAAGATAGGGGAAATAAATATAAATAAAAAATAGTGACCGATTTGGTTATATATAATCGGTCACTAAAATCAGTGACCGATTCTAGTTGGTCACTATTTCGGTCACTATTTTAATTAGTAACCGATTTTGTAGATTTAGTGACCGAATTTTCGGTCACTATTTGATGTTTTTCTTGTAGTGCAAAAGAGTTTGTAATTCATAGTGATCATGAATCTCTGAAATACTTAAAGGGACAAGGTAAGTTAAACAAGAGGCATGTCAAATGGGTTGAGTTCTTGGAGCAATTTCCATATGTCATCAAGCATAAAAAGAGAAAAGGGAATGTAGTAGCTGATGCACTTTCTAGGAGACATGCATTACTTTCTATGCTTGAAACTAAATTGTTTGGTCTTGAATCTTTGAAAGACATGTATGTGAATGATGTGGATTTTGCTGAAACTTTTGCTGCATGTGAAAGGTTTTCTAAAAATGGTTACTTTAGGCATAATGGATTCTTGTTTAAAGCAAATAAATTGTGTGTGCCTAAGTGTTCCATTAGAGAGTTGCTTGTGAGTGAATCACATTAAGGGGGTTTGATGGGTCATTTTGGGGTTCAAAAGACTTTAGAAATTTTGCAAGAACATTTCTTTTGGCCTCATATGAAACGTGACGTGAATAAGTTTTGTGATCATTGCATTGTGTGTAAAAAGGCTAAATCTAAGGTTATGCCTCATGGGTTGTATACTCCTTTACCTATTCCTAAATATCCTTGGACTGACATTTCTATGGACTTTATTTTAGGGCTGCCTAAAACAAAGAATGGAAAGGATTCTGTGTTTGTTGTTGTTGATAGGTTTTTAAGATGGCACATTTCATACCTTGCAAGAAGGTAGATGATGTTTGTCATGTGGCTGATTTGTTTTTCAAGGAAGTAGTAAGGCTACATGGGCTGCCGAGGAGCATTGTGAGTGATAGGGATTCAAAATTTCTTAGTCACTTTTGGAGAACCTTGTGGGGTAAGATTGGTACTAAATTATTGTTTTCTACTACTTGTTACCCATAAACTGATGGTCAAACTGAGGTAGTCAACAGGACTTTAGGCACATTGCTTAGGACTATTTTAAAGAAAAATCTTAAGACTTGGGAAGCATGTTTACCGCATGTTGAGTTTGCTTATAATAGGGTTATCCATAGCACCACTAATTGTTCACCATTTGAGATTGTGTATGGATTTAATCCTTTGACTCCTCTTGATTTGTTGCCTTTGCCTAACATTTCTATGTTTAAGCATAAGGAAACACAGACTCAAGCAGAATATGTGAAGAAGTTGCATGAGCAAGTAAAAGCTCAAATTAAAAAGAAGAATGAGAGCTACGTGAGGCAAGCTAACAAGGGTAGGAAAAAGCTGGTGTTCCAACCTGGTGATTGGGTTTGTGTACACATGAGAAATGAAAGGTTTCCTGAACAAAGAAAGTCTAAACTTCAACCTAGAGGAGATGGGTCATTCCAAGTCTTAGAGAAGATCAATGATAATGCTTATAAGATTGATCTACTAGGAAAGTATAATATAAGTTCTTCTTTTAATGTTGTTGACTTGACTCCTTTTGATGCAGGAGATGAATGATGTGGACATAAATGCCCAAACCCATAACGAGAATGATCAAGACCAAGATCCAATCCAAGACTTAGGTGGACCTATGACAAGAGACAGACTCAGAAAAACATAAGAGGCATTGCAATACAAAGTGACCAATTTGCTAAAGGCCCAACTATTACAAAATCCAAACATGGAGGAGTCTAGACCTATCACATGCATAGAATGTTTGGAGAGCTAGGAGGCGGGGATTTGAACACAAGACCCAAAGCTTATAATGCCTTCACTGAACCATCTGGGTAACTTTACTTTGCTTGGGATATTAGGATTTTAATTTATCTTTATTTCCTGCAATGAGACAAACTCATAAACTTAAGTTATATTAAACATTTGGGAATTCAGAATCACTTTGTGAGTTGTTGCTCTGGTAGGGTTTTTCCTTGCATCACTTGAACTTATCAAGAATTATTCGATTCTTGTGGCGATCCTTCTTGGCTTATCAAATATTCTTATTTGTGACGCCTACGGTATCTTTTATGTTTTTTTTTGTTTTATATTTCTAATCAAATCAACTCTTAAAATCTAATCCTAAATTGTTTCCCTTCTATTTGCTGAACGTAATATGTTCTTAGTATATTGATTTTAAGGTTAACAAAATCTTATTTATATTTTATTTTTAATTATTAAATCTTTTAATACGTACAACACAAACATCATCATTAATTTATCATTACATGAAAAAGTAATTAATTTTATTTATATTTAGATATAAGTAATTTTAATTATAGTAAATTTTATTTTTTTATTCTATAATAACAAATGCATTAAATTTTTATCTTGAAAATTTAATATCATAAATATAACATTATAAAGAATAAATTTATTTAAAACATTTACTGTAGAAGTAGGCATTAAACTTTTATTCTAGAAATAAATGCTTTAAATTATTTTTATCTATATCTTTAAAATTTAATATCATAATTATAACGTTATAAAGTAATAAATGAATTTAAAACATTTACTATAGGAGTAAGCATTAAACTTTTATTCTAGAAATAAATGATTTTTATCTATATCTTTAAAATTTAATATCATAATTAAATCATTATAAACTATTGATGAGAAAATATTCTTTGTCGTAAAGATTTTAATGAATACTATAAGAATATTTCCTAGTTTAAAATATGTAAAAATATATCAAGATGTACATATGTGTATTATATCTAATTTAAATTGATCAAAGAGTTATTTTAAAAAATAAAAATTAAAAAAATAACCAGGTATACATAAAATTGGATAATTATTTTATAATTACGATACTAAAAAGTTAATAAACATTGTCTAATAAATTTAAATATAAGTAAATTTCAATTAACTTTGTGTTATTTAATATTTTTATTTAAAAATATCATTTTTTTTAATTGTAACATCATCTATAACTATATATAATCATCTATAATAACGTTTGTAATTCTTTTATATTAAGAGAAAAATAAATTTATCATAATTTATAAGAGAAAAAAATATAATATGTAATTAATAGAAAAAAGTAAATATATTTAAAAAATAAAAAAATTAATTACACGTTTTAACACCCTGTTTTTATTAGTATATATATATATATATATATATATATATATATATAATTATATGATGAAATGTTTTTTATAATATTTTTTGTCAGAATAAAAAAATAAAGTATCATAATTTAAAAAATATTATTATAATTTGTATATTTAAAAATAATAAAATATATAAAAAGTAAAAAAATATGATATATAATTAATACAAAAATAATAAATATATTTAAAAAATAGAGATAAAAAATAAAATAAAATTTTAAAAATTAATTATACAGAAAACGTGTTTTCCGTGCTTGCAGAAGATATGATCAAGAGCAATTTAGAATTTTATTTTGTGAAAAAAAAATACTAGATGTGGAAAAGAAAATTATATGACTGAAAAAATAAATAAGTAAAAAAAGTTTGGGGGATTGCTGGCAGGGTACGGTCCAGAAAGGGAAAGAAGTCGCAATTAATGGATAATTAATTTTGGGATGGCGTTGTTTGAAAAATAAAAATAAAAAAGAGAGAAAGAAAAAGGAAAATGGGCACAGCAACGTTTTGGTGGAGAGCGAGGAGTATAAGTGTAGGAGTAGGAAGTGATTGGAGGTTGTACGAAGCCAGAATCCAGAAAAGGGGCATTGTCGTGTCAACGAGAAGAAGGTCTTCGTCGCTACCAACACTAATCGTTTCTTCAATGCCTTACGAGAAGGAACTCGCCGCTGCAAAGAAAGCAGCCACTCTCGCCGCTCGTCTCTGCCAGGCATCCATCCTCTCAATTTCCTTTCTCTTTCCCGTTTATGCCTCTCCACATTTTCTCTTTACCATCGCCATTTTTATACACAAAAGAAAAACCCTTATTTTGCGTTTTATTGAATTCTTTAGACTACTTTTGCGTAATTGCATGTTTTGTTTATGTTGCAAAGTCTGGTCAGTAGAATTCTTTCATTTTTCTCTAATTTTTTATATTTTTTTCTCTGAAAGGCTGCAACGATTAAATAAAGAAATGCTGATATAATACTAATGGTACTGAGTGATTCTTCTTTGCATGATTTGTGCAGAAAGTACAGAAGGCTCTTCTGCAATCCGATGTTCACTCAAAGTCAGACAAAAGTCCCGTTACAGTGGCTGATTATGGTTAGCTGTCTTACTCCTGTGAGCATTGTGTTTGATTACATTTGTTGATGTTGAATCGTTTTTTTTTCTGCAAGTGCTCACATTGACTAGCTAATTGTAGTTGGAAAATGAAAAGTTTAGTTGTTAAATATTGACTGAGTAGAAGAAGTGCTGGTTGGGTATAATGTTATGCTCTTGGTCTAGTTGTTACGGGTATTTGTACCGGTTGGATTATTTCTAGATTATTTGAAGCTGAACAATGGGAATGGTGTTTGCTTTTTGTTGTCTGCTCAAATAATTTTATTTTTTTCAGATGTATAATAGAGGGTTACTGATTTGATCACAACATTTCGTGCATGTTGTATAGTTTATCAGCTTGAGTGAGACATTTCATATGCTATTAGAAAAGTCATAATTTGATTTCAAGGTACTTTGTTGTTTCAGTGCTTTGAAAAAAATTCTTGTTCCTCTTCCTCATTGAGTCCACTCCTATGAGTTTTTCACTCTCAAATTTTATTTTATTTTTTGCTTATAATGGGTATAGATGATGTGTTCTATTAATATTTTAATAATTCGGGTTACAAGAATGAGCCAACAAATTTAGTTTTGAAATCTATTGCATTTCTCGAACGAGAGTAAGGCTTAAGCTTTGGGGGAGCTGTTTCCTTTAAACTATTGCTACAAATACAAGCACTAAACCGATGATTTATAAGTCCTAGCATACTAGTTTTAAACCATGTATTGAAACTCTCTTTTAGTTGATAAACTATGATGATTAGCTAGTATAAGCCAATTCTTGAAATCATGTTTGATGATTTACTACGTATAGCCAAGGTTGCCTAGTGTAAAGCATTTTTTCTTACAGGACAGATATTAGCAAAAACCTTCCACTTGTATAAATTTGCTTCTATGTTTATGATGGGCAAGTGTACGACTATACCAAATTGTTCCCTCTGTAATTTATGTATCTCTATCACATTATGTATTTTTCTGCTACGAGTCGCCATATTTTATTGATTGTTTTGTATATTTAGCTGAATCAGCAAGTTCTTGGGCAAATTTCTTGAGCATAAAAACTAGTCCTTATGCATATTAGTGGATATTTCTGCTACCACCACCCCAATAAATAGTGGATGTTCCATATTTTCTTTGTAAGGTGGCAATTTAAATTGCTTCTAGAAACCTTTTTTTTTTTTTTTCAAAGATCATATAATATTATGACCATGTGCTTCATTACTTATTTTATAGACCACGTGCAAGATAGTTATTTACAATTTTAGCAATAATTTTTCATTCTATATTATTTTAGTTTCTACACTTGTTCATTGAGGTTTAGATGAAATGTCTTAACGTCATATAAATTGTGTTGCTTTCTCATGATTTGCAGGTTCACAGGCATTGATCAGCTTTATACTTGAGAGAGAACTTCCCTCTGAACCATTTTCAATAGTAGCTGAGGAGGTGAAATTGTAAACTCTTACAGGTTTCTTGGACATGCAGACTTTGCTTTCCTTTCCATACTTGAGGATAAAGTCCTATTTTAAAATTTCAGGATTCAGGGGATCTTCGTAAGGAAAGTGGGCAGGACACACTGAAGCGCATTACAGAACTTGTCAATGACACTCTTGCTAGTGAAGGATCAAATAGCTTTTCTATTTTAACAACAGATGATGTGCTTACGGCCATTGACAATGGCAAGTCTGAAGGTGGCTCTGTTGGACTGCACTGGGTCTTGGATCCGATAGATGGTACTAAAGGGTGAGTATCCTTTTTTTTTCCTTCAAAAAAATTTATTATGGTATCAATGCTCTCTTCTGTTTGTCAAAGTTTCATTAGTTTATCTTCCTTAAAAAATGTAATATTCTTGCAGCATGGAGTTGTTTATAATATCTCATGTCAAAAGTATACGCATTTATCTAGAATTATTAATCTTGATTATCGACTAAGATTGCAGTTGTCATTAAGCATCTTACTTTGTTTAAGAAGTAAGGGCAAATTAGTGGTTGAAATCCATTGACTTTCACTTCAAAGGTCAAAACAACATATAGCTATAATAGTGATTTTAATTTTGACAAAGACATTATTTTTTACCTGATGGTGAAATTGTCTATCTAAAGGACCATTTAATTTGATAATATTTTCTGTTTTCATTTTATATTTTCACTTTTAGTTTTTTTTTTTTTTTTTTTTTTTTTTTTTTAAATAAGGCCACCATGTTGTCATCTTACTTCCTGTTTTCAAAAGTTTGTACAGTAGTAAACAGGAAAAACAACTTATTTTTTTCTACTTTCATTTTCTTTTGTCACTGTTTCATGTACAAACTTTTAAAATCAGGAAACAAAGTGAAAACATAAAATGAAAATAGAAAACGTTTTCTTAAAGCAAAAGTCCTCAAGTTGTCTAGAACACTTCAGGGTTATGAAATTTGGAATATCTGTTCATACTAAATGAGATTTTAAATCTATATTTTTGGAGTCATAAAAAATTTGATAACATAAAATACTAGTATATCAGTATTTACTTTTATTTCCTATTATTGTCAAAATAGTTAAACATTTGATTAAGTAATTATTTTTCATCATTATTTCTTATTTTACTGTCTATACTTTGATACCATTATTTCACTTGCTTGGTCACTGTGCTATTATTGAGATCATGTGCCATTGAGTAGCTCATACTAGTGAAATGACGTTATAGGTTTGTTAGAGGAGATCAATATGCTATAGCATTAGGTTTGCTACATGAAGGAAAGGTTGTATTGGGTGTCTTGGCTTGTCCAAATCTTCCACTAGCATCTATTGGCTCTAATCAGCAGCATTCTTCAAATGAAGTTGGCTGTCTTTTCTTTGCTAAAGTTGGTGATGGAACATATATGCAAGCACTGGGTGGTTCTACACAAACTAGGGTTGGTCTTCCAAAATGTTTCCTTGTCACTTTTGGTAATGTTATTGACTGTTGTGCTATATAACCTATGATCATTCAGGTGCATGTCTGTGATATTGATAATCCAGAGGAAGCATCATTTTTTGAATCTTTTGAAGCAGCGCACTCCTCACATGACTTGTCTAGCTCCATCGCTGAAGTAATGTTATTTCTGTGTTTAACACATTTGTCTTTTTCATTGTTTTTTAGTTTTTCTTTTAGCTCTTTTAGATTTAATTACAGACAATTCTTCAACATTATTACTTCATGAACAGAAACTTGGTGTCAAAGCACCACCAGTCAGAATTGATAGCCAAGCAAAATATGGAGCTTTGTCAAGAGGAGATGGGGCTATATATTTGCGTTTCCCTCACAAAGGATATCGTGAAAAAATATGGGACCATGCTGCTGGAAGCATTGTTGTGACTGGTACTATTTTTCATTATCTTTTTCTTTCTGTTCTGAATTATTTCTTTTCATGAACAATTTGACTTATCTTTTTCTTGGTAAACATGCTCTGCATAAAATGAGTGAGCATAACTGTCCAGACTTGATCATAAATAATATTTGGCTCGCTGTTTATGTTTATCAAGTGTATGTCCTAGTCAATGTCTATGTTTACTAGGATCTGGACTCTCTTCAAAATACATATAGAATATAGAATAAGTTTCTGGAATATGTTTTAGGCTTTATGAAAAAATGTTTGAACTTTAAATGAATTTAATGCTTCATTATTGTAGTTAAAGTTTATACTTTTGTAACATATTTAAGGAGCTGGCAACTTTTTCTAAACCTCTTTTTTATTTATGCTTTTTGAATGGTGCATCCTGGAGCATGATGTCAAGGAGCCCTAGATAAAAAATTTAAATTAATCCTCTTCTTTGATAAGTTCTAAACCATTTCCATCATTTAGCAACTTCGCGTTATTTATGGTAATGAATTTCAACACCTTGAAGGGAAACAATGAAGTATTTCAAGGAAAAAATAATACTGGGCTCAATTTGAAGATAATACAACATAAATTTTGATGACTAGGATTAGGTTTACTTCATTGTGAAATTCAATGATAGTGAATAAAGCTACAGGATTAGTATTTTTAGGGGTTAGGGAAGTGATAGATATTTGTGCTGTGAATATCATCCAAAAATATTGTAAGGTAAATGGAACTCATACATGATGCATACTCATTCTTACGGTAGAATTTCAAATTTTAACTCTGGCATTGCACTAGCAAAATGATATTAATGGATTTTAATTTCTTCATATTAAAATCTGAAGAGATATTTTGATTGCTCTTCTCCTAACACCTAAGAAGAGTTGGATTTTAGGTAGGGAATTAGCAGTAATTCATTTTCCAAAGTGAGGGCACCCAAAATTCTTGGTAAGAGAATATGAAGTACAAATCATAAAACATGTCATTCTGTTCCAAATTTTCAGTAGTTTCCAGCTCAAACTAAACTATTTTAAATTGCTCCATTTGAATAGTCAACTCTGTCTGACAGTAATGTTGCATCTTATGATATTCATTCGGTGTGGACTGTATAATAAACACTGCTGTTAGATGTTTCTTCACATGTTTTAAAGTGCTGGTGAATATTTATATCAATCTGTTTATGTTTGACTTGCCTTTATCCTGTTATTTGGCATTGATCTTTCTTACGTCTTATGATGGTCAGAAAAATAATTTGAATGCACTACTGTTTTCTTGTTGCTCGTGGAAGGTGTTGGGGGAGGGGGATTGAAATGTTGTATCTAGTCATTGTCATTTCCCTTCAATGTTAGACACCTAACATGTATGGTAATTTTTCCCTAGTTTAATTATTTTCTAAAATATGATGAAAACTAAAAAAACAAAAAAACTGCAAAATATAGAAAAATAGTTGTAAGGCAGTTTGGTACTACAAGATTGCCGAGAAGTTGCTTGTTAGGGGGAGTTGGGTTTTGAATATTCTTCAAATGGATTTATTAAGCTTTCCAACACAACACAAGTCCTCATTACAGTGATGACATTATCCTCTAATGGATGAGTTATATATACTGAACTCTTCTATTTGAATGACCTATGTGATTTTCATTGACAATGGATAAATAGTTAGGTTCCTGTTAGATTGTTGAATGGGTCTTCTAATTCTAATCTATAAATGCGATTGGAATTTTGTAGAAGCTGGAGGCATCGTCACGGATGCTGCGGGGAATCCTTTGGACTTTTCAAAAGGAAAGTTTCTTGATGTTGTTTCTGGTATTATTGTTACAAACCAGAAATTAATGCCATCGCTTCTGAGAGCAGTTAAAGAAGCACTAAATGAGAAAGCATCGTCCTTGTGATTTCCATTAAGAGAATGATTCTACAATTGAGCTTGTTTTGTTGTCGGCTCCATTATATGGGACCTTCCCCTCAATTGTGCTATATTTCCTTCACCATCTGATGAAGTTAAATACATGATTGGACATCCTCTTATTCTCTCCTTTTAGCAGATTTCTGCTCTGGTTTTTGCAGGTGCTTTTGTTTTTTCCTTCCATATACTTCTTTTTTTCTCGTTTCTTTTTTTTTTTTTCTATTAAAGAACAGAGATCTTCGTTTAAACTCGTTTGATAAATAATTCTTCTATATTAACTTGCCAGAGGGGATATGATTCCATATCGATCCAAAAGTACCACAAAATTTAGTGATATCAGGATTAAGGAATGTATGGCAAACAGAGGACTCATGTATCAAAAGCTGAGTTTGTTTTGCAGCAAATATTAACTTCGAAGCATGCAAATACAAACTTTTGAATACTATTTAAGCTCCAGTTGGTATAAACTTTAAGGTAAACAATTTAGTGCCTGTTTATGTTTCCAATATTGTTACTAAATACAGTATCATAATAATGTTTAGAAAGCTTTTAAGAATAAGAAAAACAAAGGGTTAAGTTTATATTTTTAAATCAGTCATGCTTGTTTTGGGTGGAATTCTTTAGAGAATGCTTGCTAATCACTCAGCTTCACCTTTGAGATCAATGAAACTGATTGATACACGTGAATGGATTAGGGATAGATGTACTGTACACTTGAGATATTAGTGACGCCAGATGCGGGCTTGTCCAAAAATGACTCAAAAGATTTTTTATATTTTCTTGTTTAAAATAGAAAACTATTTTGAAAAGGAGAAATCAAACTTATAAAAAATAAAAAAAAAATGCATTTTTTGAGTGACTTAGTTTAATTTTCCGTAAAGCATATACTAAACTTTTAGAGAGACTTTAAGCGGAGAATGATAATAACGTCCACAAGTTTCCTTTTTAAAGAAGGGGCAGCTCCACAAAATAGAACGAAAGAAATTCGAAATGATTATTTGTTGTTTCCATTTCTCCTAGTGAATTACATAGTACCCATGGTAGTTACCGCCGTATGCAGATAAGGTGCCAAGTGTATAACAAAAGCAACAAATTGAAAATGGAAATAAAAGGAAATTTACATAGTATGAAAAATGCTAGCATGAGGCCTTTAATGTGTGAGCCAAGCAGGCTTCTTCCTCTCCCTTTTCGGCCTAATTAGACCTTTGCTTGTTTCCAGTCCCGTCGTGTATCTCCTGGTCTAGTTTTGGGACTGTATTAATACCTTGTCCTTCAAGAGGGACCTTGCCCTGAAGCTCCAAATGAGGATAAGTTGCTCTTAACTCTTCCTCATCTTCCCAACTAGCTTCCGCCTCCACACGCTCCTACTGCACAAGAACCTGAGATTGGGAACCACATCCTCCTTTAATGGTGCGAAACCCCACAATCTGACATGGAGTGAGCAGAACACGTTGAGAAATGCACGCAGGCTAAGGCGTCATCTTGAAAGTTGATTGGCCATGACATACATGGTCGTAGCTTAGAGACATGAAATACGCAATGCATGCCAAAGAGTCTGACAAACCTTACCCACAGCGCACAAAATCAAGAAAGGGCCATAAAAACGAGGAGCGACTTTCGGAACTGATGTTTGACGATACGGTTCCAGGCGTGGATACACCCATTCTCCTTCACTAAAGGTACGATCTTGTTCGTGGGCATTGGCCAAAGAACGCATTATCAGTTGGGACTCGGTGAGGTTTTCGCGTAACACACAAGGTAATGGGATGAACCCTTTGAGACAGCACGCTACCGATGGCATTGGAGTAGGGACGTACGCGGGTTGGGTAGGATTTGGCCAAAACCGTTTACCAAACCAATGAAAAAATTGTCGGCTAGAATTGGATTTTCGCATTATTTGTGGTAGATGCGACCTGGAGCTGTAAAAATAGTTTTAATTCATAGTTCGAAAAATAATGGTTAGTTGGAAAATAAGTCAAATTAAATTAAAAATTTATGATTTAAATAAAATTAGGTAAATTTTGGTGTGAATTATTTAGATTAAGCTTAAATGGGTCTAGATTAAGCTAATTTTTAATTTTATGTTCGTTTTATAAAAAAATAATTAATTAATAAAATAAAAATAATATTATTTTATTAAAAAAAATATACGTATAATAAATTGATTTGATAATATATTTTGTTATATATATATATATATATATATATATAAAATTTAGAAAGTCTTTTTTGTTTTAATCATTTTTTTTCTTTTGTTGTTACTGTTTTAAGGATTAATAAGGATTAATAATGTAAGATAACATATTCTTAAATGTATTATATTTCTAAAGTATTATGTGAGAGTTATGTTGGATAATAAGGTTAGCATGTTGAAGTAATGAAAATTTAACTTTAAAAATTACTCATGCACTTGCTAAATGTATTATTAAATATGATACTCAATTTAACTATGTGGAATATAAGAGAATTTAGAAGATAAATAAAGTTTTGAATCCTATTTTTAAATCAATTACTAAAAACATTTTAATTACAAAGGTTTATAATGTATATTTAACAAAAAAGAAAAAGTTAAAAGATGTGTTATCTAATATTTTAAATCAATTATAAGAAACACTCCAAGTTATAGAGGTTTATAACATGTATTTAATGGAAAAGGAAAAAAATAAAAAAATGTGTTATCTAATATTTACGGTAGGATATGTTTGTGCATAGACAATTATAACTCCCTAAATTACATGACTGTAACAACTCATCTATATGATTTTATACATTTGTCCGAATAGGTTGAGTTAATTTTAAATAAATAAATGAATGACATTTTTTTTTCAAAAAAATTAAAAAATAATTATATAAATCAAAAATATATTTTTAATTAGGCAAAAATGGTCCGTTAGCCGACATAGGGTCAGGCTAGGCCAAACTTTTTGGCTCATTTTAAAATATAGGTCAGACTAGACCATTAAATTTTTTTACTTGGTCCATATGATCAGGTTAAGCCAGGTTGAACCACCTATTTTGACCATCCTAATGTGATTATCTAACTATGGTTGGATGAAGTTGACTTAATTGGAATTAAGATTTTGAAAAAAATTATTTTTTAGTATATAATTTTAAATATTTTATAATGTTTAAAAATAGACAATATAATTGTTATAATTAAAAATAAACATAAAATTAAAGAAACATATCAAATATAATTTTATATTTACAAAATTAATTTAAGTATTTGAGTGAATAATGAATCATTAACGTTAAAGTTATAAATTCATTTGAAGTGCAAAAATATATGTAAGTAAACATAACATAAAACATGTAATTTATAAGAAAAAAAACCTCAATTAGAATATGTTCCTTCAATAATAGGAAGATTAATCACATATTAACATGAACATATTCAAATTGATAAAAAGCTTCTTATTTTTAGTAATCTCTAACCTCAGATAAGTTGAATTTCATCTAGTTTTCACATCAAGACACATCTTAGTCTTAGAATTTACACTAACTTCTTCTCCACATTTCTTAAAAATAGTCGTCCTACACTCAAAAGACCTTACCAACTCACATGCAACCCTTATTTTGTTAATTGAGGAGTCAATTTCCTTTAATCCATCTATCACAATCAAATTCAAAATATAAGTAGAATAATGCATATGCATGAATTCTCTATTTAATAAAGTTTGATCATTCCAAACATTAAGACCTCTATTGAGATATGAAATGGTTATATTGTTAGCACTTGTATCGATAATAGTTACATAATTAATTTATTCAATTAATTTATTCAATCACTCATTCTTTTAATCAATTATCTAATGTTATCCCTATGGTTTCACCTTTGTGGTCAACAATAAAAGAAATTTCAATGCTTTCTTATGTGACCTAAATCAATATAATAAGTTGTCACACATATTTAATTCATATTTTGAATTAATAGGTATAAATTGTAAGTGAAATCATATGTTTATTTTCATATATCAAACACTTCAACTTCATCTTTTTATTATTATATACAAGCATGCAATATCTAGCAAAAGTCACACACGGAGAAAATTTTAAAATAGGATTTAACTTTGTACATAAACTTCTTAAACCCTTCATTTTCAACGTATCTAAAACAAAGTTCATCAACTATTATCATCTTAGCAAGTGCAATAATAAGAGTTTTCTCTTGGTTGAATTCAATAAGTTTCAAATTCAGGGTGTTACGTATGTTTTTTTTATTATTATATATTATAAAATATTACATAGTGCAAAAACTTCGTAGTGAAATTTTCTCTACACTGCCAAAAATTCTTTATATATGTGCGAAAGGGGGAAGGAATGGCAGCAACAAGTGATTCTCCCTCCCATCCTTCTTCTTCTTTCGTCTAAATTTCAAGCAAATGATATTCTACTCGTGCAGGATCTGGTGAAACAGGAGAGAGCTTGAATTAAGTGGGAAAGTTTCGGTAGAAATATCACACTAGGTAAGGGGAAGTTTAATTCATTTAATATAGGAGACTTAATTACTGGTTACTCTGTGAATAAGGAGGAAAATCTGAATATTTGAACGACTAATTTTGAAAATTTCTTCATGTTTTGCCAAACTTGAAATTTTGTTGAAATTCTTGAAATTAAGGATGAATTATATGGCAAAATTGTTATTTTCAACTTAAATTGGGCATAATTCATGTTTAATTTGGATCTGGAACTAGTTTGAGTGTTTGAAACTTGGAAATTTGAAACCTGGAGGTTGGACATGGCGTACTAGGAATCGGAGGTTGAAGATGAGGGTAAATTGAAAGTTTTTTAAAAAAGATCAAGGGTAAAGTAGTCATTTTACATCTTAGGGACATAAATGAAATTTTTAAAAATGTTCAAGGATAAATAGTCATTTTAGGGACATGGAAGGAATTTTTGAAAATGTCCAAGGGTAAAATAGTCATTTTCGGGATATGGAAGGAATTTTCGAAAATGTCCAAGGGTAAAATAGTCATTTAGGGACATACATGGAATTTTAAGAAAAGATTAAAGGTAAAATAGTAATTTAATGATTTTAGGATGAAAAAGGAATAATAGAAAATGTTTAAAGGTATAATTGGAATTTTAGAAATAAAGTAAAGGTATGTTAGGAAAAATAATTAAAATATAGAATGAAATTAGAAATTTTAAAGAATTAGCAATGTGTTGTGATGTGTGTGGGTCAGACTGAACTCGAGGGCTGATGCCCAGAATCAATCATGAGATGTTATGTATTAGCTAGACTAAGCCGGAGGGTTGATACTCAGAATCAGTCAAGTACTATTATTTATTTACCCGAATGAGCTATGAGGACAGGTGGTCCAGAATCCGACAGATGTGAATGATTGTTGTTGTGTTTGAACGGTACCCGGGGTGGTATAAAGTATATTAGTGTATTAACTATGTTGGAGGATTCAGATGAGGTCCCAGACTTCATTGATTGGTCGGGTCAGGTAGACTACGAGATTAGGTGGTGAGAAGTCGATGGAGGATGATTGGTGGCACGCTCGGAGGGGTACTCCAGAATGGGTGATGAAGGGCATAGTTATTAGTTAGGATACTATGAGTATCGACCACAATGTGCCCACAGATGATAGTCTATGAGTTGAGACATAGTTATTAGTTAGGATAGACTTCTGGAAGGCGTCTTAGTGTATTGATGATTTGTAATTGATGATAATATGTAATTATTACTTCTACATCTATTTTATTATATCAAATGATTTAATATTTACCCCTATTTTTCCATGTGAATGGGACTGCAATGATCACTTTTATGTGGAAACAAATCAGGAGTTGAGAGGTGGAGATGTGACTACTGGACAACAGGAATAACTTTGTGGGAGTTACTTTTGCCTGTATCTATATAAATAAATTATGTTATTATGTTTTGAAGTTCCGTCAATGAACCAAGATTTCAGTCTATATTACAATTACAGTAATATAATGTAATATATATGTTATTATTTACTTGTTTACTATTTTGCGAAGACATTATTATAGTAGCGATTTCTAGGGTTGTTACATATGGCATTAGCATCACTCTCACCTCGGTCTTGTCCCCACCCCGCCTTTATATTTAAATTTAAATTCTAAAATTTGATATTTTAAAAATATTTTATTTTCTTTCTCACATTATATATAAATTTTTTGTTATATTTAACCCTTTTTACATTTTTTCTCGTCTATTTTTCACTTTTTTAATTTTTTAAATCAATTCGTTCATTATATTATTCTCTTTAATCAATATGGTTTTTCTAATCTTTTCAATGAATTTGACAATTACAAAGTTATTTTTTTCTTTATTTTTTTCTAAATATTCTACATCACTCTTAATAGTAATTAATCATATTTTATTTCTAGTTTGTCTTCATGAAGATTTATTATGTTATATTTTTTTAATATTATTATTCCTATTTGTTATATATCAAATATCTTAATAAAATAATTATATTTTGAAGATTAAAAAGAATTGATAATTTAAAAATTTTATCACTTTGAATTAATTAAATAAGAATTAATTTATTACATATTTCCTCAAAAACTATATATTTCCGTTTATAAATATTTTAAAATAATATCTTATAAAATAATTAACTTATATATGTAATTAAATGTTTAAATACAGTATTATAATATATAATAATAATAATAATTTTATAAGTATTTTATATCCTATAAAGAAAAAATATTAAACATTTTTTACATACATATTTTAATATAAATATAATAAATAAAAGTATATATTTAATTATTAATAATAATTAAAAATTGTAAAATTATAAGTATTTATTTTATATAAAAAATACATTAAAAATATTAAAATTAATTTATTATAAGTATAATTATTTTTTAGAAATAATATAGAACATGATCGAGTCAGGGCGAAGAAATGCAAAACAAACATTGACAAATTATGCTTGGGAACATAAGTAAAAATAAAAACATTTATTCATATCACATGCCATAAAGTTGCATTGTGAAAATTACCAAAATTGCAAGATGTAAAATTGAATAAAGAGGTAAACTCTAAACGTGGAAAAGCCAAAATTGACCCTGGATTATTGGTGACATGGATTGGGAGGGCTGGGGCTTGAAGGAATTGTTGGTATTATGGACTCTGAAAGAGAGAAAGCAATACCTCCAAGGGTTGGAAACAAATGCTTAATATCTATTGACATGGTAGGAGATAAGTACAAAGTGCACATGATAATGTTGTTGAGACTGTGGAAATATGGATGTTTTGTTAAGAAGCGCAGGCCAATGAACAATTGCATTCCATTAAGACCATCAACATTCCTAGGAATGGCCAAAAGGAAGCTATTTATCTCATTAGTAAGATTTATCGCAACCTACAATTACACTCAATTAATACAAAAATAGGAAAAAGGAAGGAGGGCAAAATCAGACATCAACAAGAGAAAAGTCATTTAATAGAAAAATAAACCAAAAGTTTTTTGTAGAATTCTTGACTACAAATTTCAAACCACTTTGTGTCCATCCCACCTAAACTACACCTCACCCCTTTTCTCAACACTATGAAAATAGGTTAGGTATTTTCTTTATCTTCTGTCAAACATCTTAATATAGTAACTCACAAAAGAGGGATAGCCTAAAATAAAGGTGGTATGTGTGACTATGGTAGAAATGAAAGACAACAGAAAAAAAAATGGTGTTGAAGCATAGACAAATAATATAGGCAACACTAGAGGTGAATAAAGTTGGTTTGGAGCAAAGATGAGTAGTTATAATGGAAAAACTTTTTGCTTGGTTGTTCGACCCTCTTCACTCATCTCTAAGTCCTATGAATCAAACATATCTATTCTAACGCAATGAAGTGTTAAGGTAAGGTTATGTTTTAGGTTTTGTGGTTTCACACACATTGACTATCACAACAAGTAAGGTTAAGTCATTGGATTGGGTTAGATCATGGATAATTCATATCTAATCCATCACCCAACACATAAATGAATGGGTCAATTAGGATTGGGGTGGATTTGACACATCACATATGAAACCCAACCTAATATGTTTGGGTTGGATTCAGTCAAATTGGCTTGTCAGGTCATTTGACCCAATGAACGAACACCCATACAATGGAAGAGGCATTTGTTGGCATTTCAAATAGAAGAAGTTTGGAATGCCCAAAATAAGGAGAGTAATAGTAGATTGTTTAAGAGTATCAAAGAACTTTTGGGTTTCTTAAGTCGATTTAAAATTTAATATCTTTCAATAATTTCGTTAATATACACCTATTATAGTTGCATTGTAACACACAAATCGATGGTAATATCATGTGAGCCACAGGAACCCCACATAAGATCGAGACATCTTTGGGTTTTGGTCACTCTTCCTAGGGTATGTTGTCACCCTTTTTCCAATGAAGATATGACCTAAGTAATCCACTTTGTGAACTCCAAATAAACACTTAGATTGCTTAACATGAAAATTATTAGAATGGAATAAGCCTAATAAAATGTGAAAATGAAATAAATGAGTAGCTCATTCACTCCTATAAACCAATATATCATTAAAGAATTAAAAAAAAATGCAAATGTCGACGAAAGAGATCATTTATGATAACTTGGAAGGTATAAGGGGTGTTTATCAAGCCGAAAGGCATTGGCTAAGAACTTGAAATGCCCATCCACTATTGTAAAGGCAATCTTATATGTATCCTCACTGGCCTGCCTAATTTGGTGATACCTAGACTTTTAGGCAATTTTGGAAAGGAAAATGATACTTTGACAACTCAAATCTATACAACTCTTCTAAACAACTCTATTTTAATATTATAATAATAGTTTTAATTTATTTTTATTTCTATTAAATTATTCGATAGATTATTATATTAATAAAAGTGAGTTGTTTGAAGAGTTGTATGGTTTTTGGTTGTCAAAATATCACCACTCTTTTGGAAAATACATGCACTCCATTCACCCATCTAGCAACTTATCCACAATAGAAATGAGAAACCCGTCTCTAATGATAATCGAATATAGCATTATGTAATCAATACAAAACCTACACGATCAATTTTTACTTTTCACTAATAATGCAAGTGATGGATAGGGATTGAAACTTGGTGCAATTGTGCCCTTCTTTCATTCAACATTGTCGTAATGATCTCTTCTTTGAATTATGGGTAGCAATAGAGTCCTACATTAACTGGACGCATGTTAGATTCCAAATACACATAATGCATTCTAATGCAAATAGGTGGTAATCCATGGGTGTCATAAAAACTTAAGTGGCTTTATTCAATAATGCTTGCAAGTTTGGGCTTGCTTGGAAATGCCTAATATCTACCTTATTGTTAGAAACAAGTTGCACAACCATTGGGACAAAGTCTGATGCATAATATGTCACCAAAATCCTACAAAACAAAGAGTATCTAGCAAAGGTGGGTTATTTTCACCATTGTTCATGAAATTATACATTCTTATTTTTTTCTAAAAAATTTGTAAGAGAGAGCACAATCATAGGTCATGTTTTTCCAAGACACAAACTAAAGTATATTCAATTTTTAGTTTTTTTTGTACTAGGATGTAAAAAGTGTAAACGCAATTGAAATGGAAATTAAAGAGTAAAAACTGAAAACAAAAATATAAAAACAAACCAAATCCACAAATTCAAACATTAATCCACATATTCAATAATAAAACAATAATTTTATCATAGTTCTTTAAAGATTTCAATCAAAATTAGGACAATTAACCGATTTAATCAATCAGCTAAACTTGTTATACGTCTTATATCTATATATTATTCAATGTATTTAGTTATCAAATCATGATTAAATAAATTCCTAATTTGAATTCTAAATTCAGAATCATAAATTGATATTAGAGAAGAGAATAACAATCTATGAGTGATAAACGATAGATAAAAAACTCAATCTGGCTTTTAATTATATATATTATAGTTACTAATGAATTCAAGAGGCTCCAAATAAATAAAGATGATGAGATTTCTAAAGAAAGGAATGAATAAATGTTTGAAAAACAAAAATTTTTAAAACTAGTGAGAATAGAAGAAGTGTATTATACTTAAATATGTTGACTTCTTATCAAAATCAAATAATGTTGCATCTTTTAACTCGATAGAATATAAGTGGACATTGGATTATAAATCTTAGTGGATGATGCATGGTTTTATTGTCCCTTTCTTTCAAAAGCTAGAATTGAAACTAACATTAAAGCTTATTGTATAACCTTTATCGTCATCATGTGAAAGAAATTGAAGAATTTATTAATTCATTCACTCATTGAAAAGATATTAATTTTTGTGCATATTAATTTGTGACTTTTGACAAGGAAAATTGAAGAATACAACCAAGAGAATCTGAAATATGTGATGTTAGTGGAAATACATGAGATGACTTTGACAATATTGAAAATCTTAAAGTGTCAATATTATCTCTTAATGAACCAAACATTGAAGTTCTCTTATTTACAAATGATGCTCAAGGAAGTGATGAAATTAATATTATTCCTATTTTTAAATAATAAATAATAAGAAGTGATTTATAACTTTTATTTTATATCTAAATTTTTATTTCATATATAAATATATATATATATATATATATATATATATATATATATATTAAACTTATCTTATTTTATATTTTTTTAATAAAAGACTAATTATCGTATTAAAAATGTGTCGTATAGGAAATGGAAATGAAAAGAAATTACAACAATACGAAAGTAAAAACAAAAGTGCTTAGATGAGGCACTAAGTGTGAGACTCTCTTAATAAAATTCTGAGACTATATAATAAGGGCAATATAAAGGGAGATACTTCTAAAAATTTACTCGTTGTGGCAATGGTCATTAACAATGATTAGATGTGGCCTATCACACCGGTTAAGGACCCGTCGTTGTATGTAATAAATATAATGATGGGTGTTTATCCGTTGTCATTGTATGTCATATACAACGACGAATATTTGTAATTAACCATCATTGTATATCACATATAATGATGGGTATTTACAAATACCCATTGTTGTATCTCGTACAATACAATGATATTTGTTGTCATACCCGTCGTTAAAGCCTTGTGTCAGACATGCATATGACGATGGATTAACAGTCGTTGTATATTGTTTTTTTTTAAGTGAAATTTGTCTTGAGCTTTTTTCCATTTCTTGTGTATTTAAATATACAAAATCCCCTACAATACAAATTTCAAATATATTTACAGTAATATAGAATCATAAACATATACAATACTTACTATATAATATTAGTTTTATTATAAATCCTATAAGTATGATTAGTAAACTATCCTAAATGTACAAAGACTAATTAGTCAACTATCCTAAGGTTCAATCATGTAAACAGTCGTGAAACTAAGCTATTGTGATGAATTAATCATGTTGATGAAGTATGTTGCCCATGTGCATCTAATATAATGTATGACATCTGTATCCATGAGAAATGTGTCCATAAAAAACTGTAATATGGTAAATAAATTTTTATAAGTATAATTATTTCACCTAATAGTCTTTAAATAAATATTAATTGTCTTACCTAATCTCAATCTTTATCTATTCTTACTTGGATAATGGTTGTCATCAATTGTATTACATAATAACTACACTCATATCTTCCAAATTGTCTGTTACACTGTTTCTCAAAATATAGAAATTAAACTATTTTGTTAGTAACATAAACAAAAAAAAAAACATCATAGTTTATACCTTTAGATGCAACCACGTGAGCTTCTTTGGTATTCCACTTGACCTACCGCCCATTATGTTATATACAGAATAAACACTAATAACAATTACACTTAGTTAAAACATATATAAAAAATATAATTGTAATATAATAATTTCTATAAAAACAACCAAATTTAGTTAGAAGTCTGCTATTTGTTTAAGGTATAACAATGGATTTTTATGCAATAAACAAAATCATGCAATATTGTTTAAAAATAAAATAATTATTTTATTATAGACTTACACAAAAGTTACTTAAAAATTAGTTAAAGTTGTTTATATGAGTATCTTTATTCCATTTTTAAGTAATTTTCTTTAATTTTAAGTAACTTTCTTTAATTTTAAACAATTTATAAGTAAAATTCATATATAAAATAATTCCTTTTTATTATTAAACTAATAACTCCATTTAAAAATGTTCTAATCTAACTAAACTTTGAGCATATAGTTATCTATATATGTATATATGAATTTGTGGTATCTAGATCACCCATCTTCGCCAGTTGACCGATATAATGGGTTGATTGAGTTTTAAATATCTCTCTTTCAAGGATATAATGGATTGCTCTTCGGAAATCACACCCACTATCTAGAAAATGCATATAGGATAATAACCGACACAAGAAAAGACTACATCTAAATTTGAATACACATATAAATAGTGACGGATCTTGACCATTGATCTTGGGGGCCAAATAATATATTATTAATAAATAATAAATAAATATAAAAGGAAGATAGAAGATGAAAGGATGAAAAGATAAATTCTAGATATATACTTAAATATATTAAATGATTATTAAGTTTGAGGGGAACAAAATCATAAATTATATAGGAGGGGCTGAGAGGATAAAATTATAAATATACAAGTAAATATATTAAATGTTCATTATGTTTAGGGGGCCAAAATCATAAATTACATAGGAGTTACAAAACTTTGGGGGCCACGGCCCCTCAGCTCCCAAGAAGATCCGTCACTGCATATAAAAATGAGTCTTAGGGTTAGGGAAAGGCTAAAAGAGAACAAGTTCTAATATTGCAGACTTGGAGACCTATCCCAAGCAGTAACAAAATTGTTACGATCTTATGTATTGTTGCTGGCCAAAAATCCCCAGATTTTGATAAGCTATATTTCTTGTTCAGTGAACTTGGTTATAACCCAATCCTAAATCCCTTTTTAATGGGTTTTTCTACTTTGGATCTATAATATTTGGGACTAGGACCCGAGATTATGTTATTATGTTCATTAAATAGCTTGATTATCATTATACGAGATTTATGGTGATAGTTCATAATTTTGGGCGAGAAAATTACTCTATAAGATCTTTAGATTTATGATTCTCACACAATAACATACATAAATCATAATAAGGAAACTAACCTTAATCCATGAGAGAGATCCAATGAGAATGCGTTCTTCACTGTCTTTGTTCTCCAACTTTTTTTCTCAATCTATCCCTTTGCCTTTTTGTGTCCTCTCACACTTTCTTGATGCTTTAATGTGAAAAGAACCTTATGACCAGAGACAGGACCTTAATCCCCTTTTATTAATCAACGTCCATCAAGTTGGTTACCCAAGTTTTTATTTTATTAAATCATATTTGAGCTCATCATTATATTTCATATGAATCAAATAATAGAATTAATTTATTATTTAATTCTAACATTCTCCCACTTGACTCATGTGTTGTCATACTATTCCATAATTTAATACTTAAATTATAATGCACATTAAAATACCTTACATATATTGGTTCTATCATTATTCATAATTAAATATACAACAAAAGTCATGACGGTTACATACCATTCAATCGAAATGCTCCTTTTAATGTACTACTATATTATCTATTTCTCCTTAATATGAATTTACAATGAGAAGTCCATAATGGGTTTAAACATAGCGTCATTTTCAATAATAATTATATAATTTGTTTTCTTCATCATAATTTGCATGTATATAAATAAAGAAGAAAACACAAATTTCAAAATCTTATACATTAAAGATCTCATTCAACATTCACTAGTAAACATAATGTCCATATTTCTCTATATGGCCAGTAAATAATTTGGGCGGTAACCCTTTTGTCAAAGGGTCAGCAATCATAAGATCATTGTTAATATGTTCTATTGACACTCTTCATTTTTAAACCTCTTCTTTAACGGCAAAATATTTCAATTTTATATGTTTAACACCTTTGGAATACTTGTCGTTCTTAGAAAAGAAGACTGCTGCAAAATTATCACAAGTCCTAAAATAAAATATTATCAACTACTCCAAGTTCTAAAATAAAATTCCACAACCAATTAGCTTGAATTGTGGCCTCAAAGCATGCCACAAATTCAACTTCCATGGTAGATGCAGTAATTAAAGACTATTTTACACTTTTTCCATGAAATCACTCATCTGGCTAAAAGATACACATAACAAAATGTAAATTTTTGTGTATCCATATAGCCGGAAAAAATTTGAATCTGTATATCCAATCACCTCAAGGTTATCAGATTTCCTACAAGTAAGCATGTGATTCTTTGTTTCTTGTAAGTACCTTAAGACTTTTTTTTACAGCTTTCCAATGATATAGTCCAGGATTACTCTAGTATTTACCCAACATACCAACTGCAAAGCTAATATCTGCCCTCGTACATGTTTAAGCATACATCAAATGTTGGCAAATTTTGGGTCATGTATATATATGATACATATTTAAATGTGTTAGGGTCATTATTTATTAAGCCAAATAATAAAGTGATCTGAATAAATTAAAGTTTTTGCTAAAGGCATATGTCATGAAAATATGATTGTGTAGAGACCATAGAGTAATTTCTAATTTGATGAGGGGCCAAATTGAAAATACTAAAACTTAAGTAATTGACCTAATTTTGGTTATTTAAAGGGTCATGGTCCCCTTCTGAGAGCACACAGACAGAACATAGTTACAGTCCCGTTCCTTTCTTTCTATCCCCATCAAGAAAGAAAATCAAGAGGGAAATACAGGTGCTCTTCAGGTGGAAGACCATAAGATCAAATCAAAAGTGTTCTACAAAGTATATCATCATTATGGCCAATTGAGGTACGCTTTCGCATTTAGTTTATAACATGTTTACAGTATGGGATTATAGATATATGTTTGATCATTAGAATGGATATCATATTCAATTACAGTTTATCCTAACAATTGGTATCAGAACAACCCATATTTTATTCATGTTTGTCTTAGGAAATTACATTTAACAAAATTCAGATTCTGGCTAATTAAGAACCCTAATTGGAGAATAATCTTCAAATTTTATGAACCCTACGTTCAAATTTGGGGTAAAATCCCCAATTTTAAAACCTAAATTCGAATTTGAGGTTGAAAACCTCGGACTGCTTCTACTCCTTTGTCTTCATTGGCCAATTCAGTCGTGGGGCTGCTCGCGACGGAAAGGGGAAACGTTGGAGAGGTTTGAACAGTGGTGGCTTAAGCCTCTGGCTAATTCAGGGTCAAGGATTCTCATCGGTTCTCGGAACTCATCGCCTTATGGGTCCTTGCCAGCAAATTATGCTGCCATAGCTCCCGCACGCGCACCCCAGAGCCAAGATCAATGGATGAAGGAAAATTATCTCCAGCGCTGCTTCTCTTCCATGGGCGATTAGAGGGTTACAGATTTTTTGGATTCTATTAGCATGGAACAACTAAGAAAGTTTCACAGAATTATGTAGGGATATTGATGCCTAACACAGAGCAATCATTCCGCAGTCGCCATTATTGTTGCCGAACATAAAACAAATTGGCAGTTGGTGCTGCGCGTGGTGCATTGGCAATTATGGAAGTAATTCCAGCAAAGTATAGGCACATGATTGGGGGTCCTTCTTTTAAAGTGGATCTGCACACGGGTGTTGTTGCTGTAGTGATTTGTTTGAAGACTTGGTTGCTAGCCACGACAACCGTAGTTTTGGTCATGGTTGGATCTGCCTACACCAGTGGCCAATGTTCATCTGCCTCCGTCCACTCTCTCTCTCTCTCCTGTTCTAGAAGCCTAATTGAAGACGCTTTTCTTGGCAAGAGTTCTTTGCTAAACTAGAAGAGTATATATACATATATTTGATTTTATTATATAAATAAAATTTTAATTTGTTTGGTAGTTTAATATTTTTGTGAGAAAATTGAGTCAAGAAGTTACCAAAGTAACATCTCTTGAATTGGGTAGTTCGTAAAAAATATTAAATGTTAGTGTTTGTGTATATTCATGCGAGTATTAGTCGGCCCAAAGGAAGATTAATATTTGGCCGAATTGCATATACACTTGTAATGATAAACATGTGACAATTATAAAGATTTGCTTTGTCGATGATAAATCAATCCAAAGACTAGTTTGTTGTTGGACGTGCTTTATTGTCAATGTTTGATTATTACAACAAGATACCTCTAGCAGTTAATATTACTGTCCAAAGACTTGATATTGATGGTGCATTGGGTGTCTTGAGATGGGTTAAACCATTATTTGAATATATATTTTATTTATAATTATTTTTTTTTATAATGTGAGCATAATTAATTTATTTCTCATGTTTTTAATTTAGATACAATTGTTTCTGTATCCGCCAATTTAAATTATGTTTCGATCCTCAAAAGTATGTCTCCTATTTTGGTCCGTTCGAATTCAATTTAGCGTCAGTACCTAGTAACACTTGGTGGTTAGACTCAGGTGCAACTACTAACATCAGTGTTTCTATGAAGGGTTGCTTAAGCTACCGGAAGCCAATTGATTCTGAAAGATGAATATATGTTGGAGATGGCAAATTGGTAGAGGTGGAAGGCATAGGGCATTTTAAATTGTTATTGAGTACTGATTTTTATTTGGATTTGAAAGACACTTTTGTTGTGCCGTCATTTAGATGGAATTTGGTTTCAGTTTCTTATCTGGACAAATTAGGTTATTTGTGTTCATTTGGAAACAGTAAGTTCAGTTTGTCTTTTAATTCAGATATTATTGGAACTGGTTCACTTTTGCCTTATGATAATCTGTATTTACTTGATATTGTGGCCACCTATAATGAAACCATTAATACAGAATCATGTGGTACTAAACGTAAAATTGAAAATACTCACTCAAGTGCATTATGGCACAAGTGCTCAGGTCACAATCAAATTGTGACGTTTGGGCTTGTGTTACACTCTTAAAGATATGGTAGAGAGTATGATTTGTCATTCTACCTTACTGGAATCACTTTGGGGAGAGACACTAAATACGACAGCTTATATTCTAAACAGAGTACCAACTAAAGCAGCTACCAAAACACCTTATGAACTTTGGATTGAGTGACAACTTAGTCTGAAGCATTTCCATGTGTGAGATTGTCCAGCTGAGGCAAGACCTTATAAGTCAAATGAAAAGAAATTGGACTCCCGAACAGTAAGTGATTATATTATTGGTTATGCTGAAAGATCCAGGGGATATAAATTTTATGATCCCACATTAAAGACAATTTTTGAGACGGAAACTGCTACGTTCTTTGAGGATATTGAGTTTGGGGGGAAGAATAAGATTAAGAATTTCATCTTGGAGGAAGAATAGGTAACAATTTCAGAACCGATTCAAATAGTTACTTTTGATAAAGTAAGTTCGGAACCTCCACAAGACATTGTTGATGAACCCCTTACTCAAGATGATTTGGTTGTTCATGAAGAAAAAACTCAAGATCCTCAAGAACCTGTGCATTATGAGCTAATAATTTGCAGAGATCCACTAGAGAAAGAAGAAGTGCTATTTCGGATGATTACTTGGTATTTCTTCAGGAACATGAGGAAAATAATTATATAATGGAAGATGATCCAGTTAACTTCCGTCAAGCTATACAAGGTTCTAACTCTCAAAAGTGGATTGAAGCAATAGGATAAGTATAAGTACATGCAAGACAAAAAGGTTATTGGGAACTTGTCCCATTACCAGAAGGTATGAAACTCATTTGGCTTCGAGATGAATATTGTTGATGATTGTGTATATCACAAGTTTAAGGGGAGTAAGTATATTTTCATGATCTTGTATGTTGATGACATTCTACTTGCCACTAATGATATATGCATATTGCACGAAACCAAGAAATTTTTATCAAAGAATTTCGAAATGAAAGATCTTGGTGATGCGTCTTTTGTATTAGGAATTCAGATACACCGAGATCGATGTCGGGGTATTTTAGGATTATCACAAAGGAACTATATCGAAAAAATTCTTAAAAGGTTTGGCATGCATGAATGTAAATCCGGGGATACTCCAGTTGCTAAGGGAGACAAGTTTAGTCTCAATCAGTGCCCAAAGGGAAATTTGGAAATTGAGGAAATGCAAAAGATTCCCTATGCATCAGTTGTAGGGAGTTTGATGTATGCCCAAGTATGTATGCGTCCAGACATAACATACATAGTTGGGGTTCTAGGCAGATATTTAAGCAATCCAGGAATGGACCATTGGAAAGCAGCAAAAAAGGTCATGAGATATTTAAAGAGAACAAAAGATTACATGCTCACATACAGGAGGTCAGACCAGTTGGAGATCGCTGGGTTTTCTGATTCGGACTTTGCAGGATGTCAAGATAGTTTGAAATTCAGGCTACATTTTCATGTTAGCAGGTGGTGCGGTTTCTTGGCGTAGTGTCAAGCAAACCCTTACAGCTTCATCCACTATGGTAGCAGAATTTGTAGCATGCTATGAGGTGTCAAACCATGGAATATGGCTGAGAAATTTTGTTACAGGGCTGCAAATTGTGAAAGGCATTGAAAGACCACTTAAGTTATATTGTGACAACAAATCAGATGTATTGTATTCCAACAACAACAGAAGTTCGACTAAGTCAAAACACATCGACAATAAGTTCCTAGTTGTTAAGGAAAGAGTACAGAGTGGAAAGATTTCCATAGAACATTTAGGGACAAACTCCATGATAACAGATCCTCTAACTAAAGGACTTCCGCCCAAGGTCTTTCATGAGCATGTTGCTCACATGGGTGTTTTACAATTTGAGGAGTTTGTGGTTTAGTGGGAGTTAGTCATTTTCATATATTTTATGTTCTATGTTTAATTTTATATATGTATACATTGAATTTTTGGACATATTTGGTTATCTATAGATATGCGGTTTTTTGTTCATTCATCACACTTTATACATTAAGGTTATTATATCGATCTCGATAAGTTAAAGTTTGGATCAGTTGAAAATAGACGTGTACAGATCACATTCACGTAATTTTTCATGCTACACATTTCATGATGAATCCATGTCATTTGGTTATGTCAGGATGAGTAATCATTATTGGTTTTAGTTGCGATGATGCAATGAAAAGCTGGTTTGGTTCTATATCCTGATATGATTAATGGACAGGACTTTTGGAATATGCTAAAGGAATATAATGACAATTTTGAGCTCATAAAGTCTAACACATTTGTAAGGTTGTAAAGACATATATATTTGTGACCAGTAGGAGATTGTTGGCAATTTTTGGGTCATGTATATATATGATACATATTTAAATGTGTTAGGGTCATTATTTATTAAGCCAAATAATAAAGTGATCTGAATAAATTAAAGTTTTGACTAAAGGAATATGTCATGAAAATATGATTGTGTAGAGACCATAGAGTAATTTCTAATTTGATGAGGGGCCAAATTGAAAATACTAAAACTTAAGTAATTAACCTAATTTTGGTTATTTAAAGGGTCATGGTCCCCTTCTGAGAGCACACAGACAGAACATAGTTACAATCCCGTTCCTTTCTTTCTATCCCCATCAAGAAAGAAAATCAAGAGGGAAATACATGTGCTCTTCAGGTGGAAGACCATAAGATCAAATCAAAAGTGTTCTACAAAGTATATCGTCATTATGGCCAATTGAGGTACGCTTTCGCATTTAGTTTATAACATGTTTACAGTATGAGATTATAGATATATGTTTGATCATTAGAATGGATATCATATTCAATTACAGTTTATCCTAACATCAAACTCCCAATAAAATATGCATAACAAATATTTTCCATATGTTTCCACTTTAGACATTGCATGAGACTAAATTTGTCTCCTTTCTGTATTGAAACGAGAGATGTTGAACATTTATCCATTCTAAATCTCAATAAAACTTTATTAATATAAGATTTCTGAGACAAACCTAATAGACCTTGTGATCTATCATGCAATATTTTTATTCCTATCACATAGTATGTCTCACCCATGTCTTTCATTTCAAAGTTGTTAGAGAGAAATTTCTTAGTATTACTTAATAGATCAAGATCATTAGTCACAAACAAGATATTATCAACATACATAATCATAAACATAAACTTGCTCCCACTGAACTTCATATATATACACTGATCAACAATATTTTCCTTAAATCCAAAGGACAAAATAGTATCATTGAACTTAATATACCATTATTGAGAAGCTTGTTTAAGTTTATATATTGATTTCTTAAGTTTACACCCCATGTATTCCCTTTCTTCTTTATTGAACCCTACTAGTTGGTCCATATAAACATCCTCATCTAAATCCTCATTCAGAAAGGCAGTTTTAACATCCATTTGATGGAACTCAAGATCATAATGAGCTATTAATGTCATGATAATTCTAAAAGAATCTTTCTTAGGAAGAGGCAAAAATATTTCTTTATAGTCAATGTCATCTTTCTAAATAAAACTTTTACCAACAAGTCAGACCTTGTATTGTTCGATATTGTCGTGAGAGTCACTACAAGAAAAATTAGTTTTAGCGATCGAAAAAATCAGTCGCAAATGTCAAAAAATCGGTTGTTAATCAGTTAGCGACCGATTTTCATTTCGGTCGCAAAATAGCGATCGATAAGGTGGTCGCTAAATAATTCGATCACTTATTTCTGAGATACCAAAATAGCGACCGAAATTAATATATTAAATCGATCGCTAAATCGATGACAAATTAAAAAAATAGCGATCGATTTATATGGGTCGCTAATATATTAATTGAATTATTTAAATAATAATTTAATACAAAAATAGAGACCAATAATTTTGGTCGCTAAATCAATGAAAAAAATAGCGACCGATTTATATCGGTCACTAATATATTAATTGAATTATTTAAATAATAATTTCATGAAAAAATAGCAACCCCTCTATTTATCTAGAGGGATCCCTACATTTTATATTATATTTTTATTATTCATTACATTTTTTAGAAATTTAAATCATTATCAGATTTTTGATAATGACAAGATTCAAACATAGTACATTAGAGTTGGAGTCCGATATTCCAACCACTAAACTATTAGGATTTTTCAAGTAATAATTTACGAATAATTTATATTTATATACAAATAAATGTATATCCATATAAATGTATAAATATAAAATCTATAAATATAAATATATTTATATATTTTGATATATTTATATATTTATGTATTTATGTATTTATTAATTTATGTATTGATATATTTATATATTGATATATTTTTATATATTATATATATATATTTAATTTATAAGATGAAAAAAAAATCTTGATAGCATGAAGTAAAGATAAAAGAAAAGAAAAAGACAAGAACCCTAGTATTTTAATAAAAAGTTTATAATATAGATATTAAAATATTAAAGATAATATTATATTTTTCCAAAGATAATAAATGTTTTTAGAAAAAGGTTTAATAAAAACATATATAAATTATATTTGCATATACAAAATATTAAAGATATCCACATTTAAAAAAAATACTAAAAAATATCAAAAAATTATACTTTAAATTGATGAAATATATTTAAAAAAAGTTATATTTATTAAAGTATTAAAAATATTTTGTAATAAATATGTTAAAAAAATTATCATTAAAATTTTTAAAAATTATTAGTTTTGTAATTTATACACAATGAAAATAAATTACAAATATTATAATATATTGGTATATTAGTATAATATAATATATTTATATTCTAATTTTTAATTAAACTAAAATTAGCTAATAATGTATAATAATATATGAGGGGATATCAAATTTATGAAAGCAATGAGGGGAGATTGATGGAAATGTTCCTACATTCCTAAGAGATGATTTTGATGATGATTCAAATCAACTACATTCAAGTCAACACCATTCAATTTGAATTTAAGGACAAGCTTAATTTATGACGTAGGAGATAAAGATGATGATTCAAGCAAGCCCAAGATGATTCCTGATATATAGATAGAGTCTTAGAATACTGGATATGGAGGTACAAGTTGATGAAGTAATATTATGCATAAGCCTCCAAATCACAAGTGTGATAAAATTCATAACATGATATTTTTCACTGTCATAATTAATTAGGATGCACCAGAAATGAAAAATTGATTTTTTCTATCATAATTAATTATACTGGTAATATAATCAATTATGGCAATTCAAATTTGAAAAATATATTTGTTTTAAAGAATAAATGTTTTTGAATACATCCTAATTTTCTCTATGATATTATTAATGTCCAACGACCATTTTCTAATGTTATTTTTCTATTTAATTAAGTTTTGATGAAAGATCAAAATACACAATTACAGAATTCGAAAATACAATTTACATTCAATCAGTTTTGAGAAAAGAATTTTGAACAAGGCAACAGAGATATTTTACACCTTTTGAGAAAACCCTCTTCTCTACTACCTTCTGTGCTCTCATTGTTAATCACACTTGTTCTTGGAGATTGACATTCTACAGGCTTCTACAATTTGTTGTCTCCATTACCCAGGTGTGTCTATTCTTATTTTTATTACCTTCATCCCTAGTGTGATTCTAGGGAGGTGTTCATCCTTAGTGGGTTTCTAAGGAGGTGATTGTCTTTTTAATTAGTTTACTTTTTACTAGTTCTTCTGTTGAGTTGATTGTAATTTGTAAACTGAATTTGAAAGATAGTGAATGGGGAGTCACTCTTGTGTTAAGAGTTGACTGGGAACTGGATGTAGGGTTAACTATACCCGAACCAGTATAAATATCTGTGTGCTCTTCTCTTTCCCTTATCTCTTTCTCTTTTCCTGATTATATTATTACTTCCGCTTTAACAAATTATTAACTCACAAATAAATTTTTAATTTGACATCTATTTTAATTTGTGCATCTATTCACCCCCCTCTAGATGTCATTTGTATAACAATTTAATCCAATTACTTATGTGTATATCACTTTTTAACCTTTTTTTTTCTTTTTAAACTTCTCACATTCTACATTTTTTTAAAAACTCTATCATTTCTACTACATTTTCATACTCATCTCCTCCCATATTCTCTTTTATCTTTACAATAATTAGCCTTCTTTTATAGGATACTTTATTTTCTATTTTTATTATTTATATTCTTATAATTTAAAATAATTAATATTATTTTAACATTTACTTTTATGATTTTTACTATAATAAATCAAATAAAATGGTTCGATAACATCAATTAATTAAAATCATCATATCAAAAACTTAGATAACTACATTAAAATTATTAATTTTAAAAATATAAAATATATTTAAAAAATACTAAAATTATATATTAGAAAGAAAATAGATTAAACAAACACTCTTTACTTTATATTATATTTAAGTGTATGCATAAATGTTGACCTTCCTAACTATCAAAAAACAGTAGAAAAATATAAAGATAGAATTTGAAGAAGTGAATTTTGAAGATAAAAATTATTTTTATATAAATTTATTATAGTATATCAATTACCAATAATATATAAAATTTAAAAACTAAACTAAAAAAAAGTAAGTTTAAATTTATAAAAAAATACATTACTAAAAATATCATATTTTATTAAGATTTTCATTATTTTCGTTAATGATAAATTTAAATGTGTTTAATAAATAAAATTATAAATTTAAATGTATTTCCACTTTTGATCCATAATAAATAAAAATAAATAGTCTCTTGTAAATGTTGTTCTGTTTTAATCCATCATTAAATTTGTTTTATATTATTTGAAACAACTATTTATTTTTTTTATATTTTATTTTTACGTATTTTTAACTTTAAATTTTTTTTTGTTTTCTTATAATTTAAAGTAATTAATATTATTTTTACATTTACTTTGATCATTTTTACTATAATAAATCAAATAAAATTATTTGATAGTATCAATTAATTAAAATCATCACATCAAATATTTAGATTAAAATTATTAATTTTAAAAAATATAAAATTTATTTTAAAATAAAAATAATAAAATTATAGGTTGAGAAAAAAACTAGAATAAACAAATATTCTTTATTTATAATATATTGAAGTGTGTACCAATCTTGACCTTTATAACTATAAAAAATTAGTTAAGAAATGTGAAGATAGAAATTAGAAAAGTGAATTTTGTAAATAATTTTTTTTATCAATTCAAGTACTCATATTGAAAAGAAAAGACATGAAAGAAGAAAAAACGAATTTGATGACTTATCATATTATTAAAAATTTGGATGAAATAATTATGTATAATAATTTTTTAGTATATTATGTTTTTAAATTTGCTAATAGAAAAAAAGTTTCAGAATTCAAAATGTTAAATATTTTTAAATATTAAAATTGACTTTATAAAAAATTAGGAATAAAATAATTAATCCAAAAATATAATAGTGATAAAAATATTATAAAAAAGAATTGAAAAATGTATTATAATATTTTCAGGTTTAGTTTAATTATATATTTAATTCTCAAAGTAGAAAAATATATTGTAATTATTTTAACTTAATAAAATATAATTTAAATTTTTAATACTAAAACTAAGAGATTAAATAATAATAAATTTAATTCTTTAAATTTAGTATTTAGAAACTAAAAGTATAGTCTCTCTATTTTAAAAAAATAAAATAAATATTTAAAAATAAAAATAAAAACTAGTATTATCTTAAATTTATTAAAAGTATAATTAAATCTCTATTTTCTTATCCAATTTTAGAAATTTTTTAATAAAAATCCAATATATAAAAAAGTTGAAATTTTAAAAAGACACAACCTTAATTTATATTAACTTTGTTTTTGAAAAAACTCACAAGAAAAATTAGGCTTTGAAAAAAAAATTAATAATTTTAAAGTTAGTTCAGTGAAGTTTCCAAATGTGATCTATGTATTTATTAAATAAAATTGGAGATGTGATGAATATAAATTTAAATATTATTTTAATTTATTTAAATATGGTTATTTTTAGTATTTATAAAATGGATTAGTTTTAAAATTTTAACTTTTCTAACCGTCTATTTTTAATCTTTGTTATTAATTTTGTTAAAAATGAAAAATATTAATTAATATACTTAAAGTAAAAAATATTTCAACTAAAGATAAATATATTTTTATAAATAATTTAATTAAATAATATATTTATTATCTAATGTATATCAATTATATTTTGATATAAATATCAATTCCATGGTTAATCAATTAATAATAATAAAGCAATAAATTTAAAAACTAGATTAAAACTAAACTATTATAAAATAAAATGTAATAATTTGATTTAAATTGTAATTTTTTAAATTAATTAAGTCAATGAGGAATTAAAATGTGATAATTTGATGTGTTCAATTTTTTAATATAAATTTTTAAAATATAATTTAATTTAAGTTAAAAAATTTAATTAAAAAATATATTAAAGAATATTTGTTATTAAACTTTTTTTAAACAATGTATGTAATAGTTAATATCACTCCCGTCTTAATTTATTACAATTTAAATTTTTAATAAATTTGATTTATTTTTAATAATATTTTTATTTTAGTAATTTAAAATTAAAGTTAATCTTCATTTTGTTAACATTGATACCAAAGTTTATTTTTAAAGTATATTTAAAAATATAAATTACTTTTAAAAATAAAATATAAAAATATACTAAAACAATTAAAGTAAATAAATTTAAATATAATAAAAAAATAATGTTCATTAGCGATCGATTTCAATTCAGATCGCTATTTTCTCATTAGCAACCAATTTCAATTCGAGTTACTATTTTAATTTGTAATTCGGTCGCTAAATCAGTTGCTAAATGTTTTTTTATTTTAGTTTGGAATAGTCACCGATTTAGCGACGAAATTTTGCGACGCAAACTATTAGTCGCTCAATAAAAAAGTGAAACCAAATCATATTTCGGTGGAAAAATCGGTTGTTAAATCGGTTGCTAATTGCGACCAGAAAAATTTGGTCGCTAATTTCGGTCGCTAAAAGTGTTTTTTCTTGTAGTGAGTCACACTTAGTCTTAAAGACCCGTTTACACCTAAAACTCTTGCATCTTTCTAAAAATTCTATAAGATCCCATACATTATTATGTGCCATTGATTTATGCTCATCTTTTATAGTATCTAACCATTTATCAGAATTATCACCTTTAATGGCTTTTGAAAATGAAACTGGGTCATTGTCAATACTTAAGTCTTTTTCTAACTCTTGTAGATAAATAACAAACTTTCTTTCTCTATGATATTTTCTTAATACTATTTCATGTGGTTATTCTACTATCTGTTCATTGTTAACATCGAGATTATTATTTTGTTATTCTTCTTGATTGTCGTGTGGTTCTAAAATATGTGGAACAACAACTCTTGAAGAAGATGTACTAGTTACATGAACTTATACTTTAACTTCCTTAATATCCACATTTCGTGAAGCTTCACTTCCACTGGTTTCACCATTCTCATTTAATCAAACATTTCCAGTTTCAACAATTCTTGCACTATGGGTAGGACAATAAAACATATACCCTTTTGATTTTTCTGGATAACCAATGAAATATCCACTGATTATTCTTGCATCCAATTTATTTTCTTGCGAATTGTAAATTCTTACTTATGGCTGACAATCACAAACATGCAGGTGTCTCAAACTAGGTTTCCTACTTGTCAATAACTCAAAAGGAGTTTTTTGAATAGCTTTACAAGGAACCTTGTTCAATAAATACATGTCAGTCTTCAAAGCATACATCCACATGATACAAGTAAACATGAATTACTTACCATGCTCCTAACCATATTCATTAAGGTTCGATTACGCCTTTCTGACAACCATTTTGTTGCGTCGTGTCTGGCATTATATATTGAGCACAAATACCACATTTCTCTAGGAACTTAGCAAACGGACCAGGGTGTTGTCCGTTTGCATCATATCTTCTATAACACTCACCACCTCTATTTATGCTGACAATTTCACTTTTCTGTCTAATTGTCTCTCCACTTCATTTATATAAACTTCCAAGACATTCACTGCTTGAGATTTCTCATGCAGTAAATAGAAATATTTATAATGCGAGAAATCGTTAATGAAGATAATGAAATACTTCTCTTTATTGAAAAAATTTACATCAAATGGACCATATATATAGTGTGTATGATTTCAAGAAGTTGAATGCTTTTTGTGACTCCTTTCTTTGTGTGTTTTGTTTGTTTTCCTTTAATACAATCCACACATATATTTAGATTAGTAAAATCTAAATTTGGAAGGATTTCCTTCTCTACTAATCTTTACATTCTTTTTTTGAAAATTTGTCCTAAACGCTTATGCCACATGTAAGCAGATCGTTCATTCACTAAACTACGTTTAGTATCAACATTATGATGCAAGGTCATGAGAGTTTCAACATATAAATTATCCAAATAAAATTTATATTAACCATCATAAAGTGTACCACATTCAATCATACAAGTACGCTTAAACAAACTGAAACAATAATTCTCAAACTTAAAAAAGTATCCAACAACATCAACGTTAGACAAAGAAACTAAATTCCTAGTGATACTAGGTACATAAAAAGTATCCATAAGGTCTAAGTGATATCCAGCGTCAAGGATTAAACGATAAGTCCTGACAGCTTCCACTAGAACCTTCACTTTATTCCCTATGAAGACGAACTTCTCATTTGGGTTTACGGTTCGGGTTGAAAGGAATTCTTGGATCACATTAGAAACATGAGTCGTACATCCAGAACTAATCCACCAAGTATTATGGGGAACTTCAATTAAGTTTGGTTCAAAACATATGTAAGCACTATGCTCACCTTTCTTTTTGAACCAAACTTTATGCTTTAAGCAGTCTTTCTGGAAATGTCCAGACTTTTCGTAGAAATGACATTTGTCATTTTCTTCTGAATTTTAGTAAATGACTTGTTAATCTTTAATGGTCTTTTACCCTTTCCATGTTTCTTAACAACTTTCTTTTCAGCTCCTTAATTTTTCACATAATGAACAAAGTGACTTCATAGGTTTTTTGTCTGGTCTCCTCCTAGACTAACATACTATGCAATTTATGCACATTTCATTTGTCTTTCATGGTGTTATAATTCATCTGAAACAGACCATACTCAAACGGTAACGAGTTCAAAATGAACTGCATAAGAATTTTTTTTTCCACTATCATTCCAAAAGACTCGAGTCTTGTTGCAATATTTGTCATCTCGATTACGTGTTCATGCATACTAGGAGAACCATCAAACTTCATGGCGGTCAACATACTCATCAATGTCTCAGTGATGGATTTGTCAACAACTTGGGAGCAATCTTCCATAAATTTCATAAACTTTTTCGCGTCCTCAGTTTTAGGAAGAGCAGACTTAATATTATTTGCTATACTCATTCGGATAAACATAAGGCTAAGTTTGTTTAACCTTTCTCAAACTCTATAATGAGTTTTCTCTTCATTACTACTAGCATCAGTGATAGTAATCGATTTTTCAACTTAGAAAGTCAAATCAAGATCGAGCACACTTAAATGAAATTGAACTTGTTCACTCTAATAAGGGATATTTAACTTATTAAATACTGGAATAGACATGCTAAGCAAATGCAAAGATACATTAACATATACTACAATTAACATATGCCTAACATTAATACTTTGAGTCATAAAAACTACACATAAATACATATTTAAATATAAATAATCATTCTAAGCATACTAATGTTCTCTTTGGGAGATCCACTAATACATAAATATAATGATGTTAACCATTTTATAACATTGATGATAATTAAAATATGTACTCATTAGAATCACCTGACACATTTGTCATAAATAAAATTAGTGACACACAAAAACTTATTTACCATCATGCTCATTAATTATAATAACAACTAATCAATCTTTGGGTGATCCAAACCTTATAATAATGAACTTCAATTAACCCATAAATCAATTATTCATCATTTTAGCATTGAGTAATTGAAATAAAATCATTAATAATTTGAAATCTAATAATCTTAAAGTTTTTGTCACTTTAATGACTAACAAAATTTATAATATTTAATTCAAATAAATAACATCTTTAATTACTATTAACCATTTATAGTATTTTTTATTAATTTTAATAAATATTTTTAATAAATATGTACATATATACCATATCTATAGCAAATAATTATTATATTAATTTTATAATGATTTTAAAAAAATAATCATGCGTGGCCAAACCATTTCATGTAGCAAATTGGATACATGATTTACCTTTTTCAATTTTAATTATTATAACATGCAGCAAAGTGAAACCAGTTCATGTACACTTTCAATTTGATTATTATGACATGCAACAAAGCAAAACCAATTCATGTACACAGGGGACCTTTCAATCACGCACAATGGCGACGAAAATGCACATATGCTTAGGTACTCATTCAATTTGCAATTTAATTATGAGATTTTGAGATTGTTTTAGGTAATTTCAAATATTCATAATTTATAATTTCAATTTGAAATCAATTGTAGCCAAAAACATAAAATTTTTATAACTTATAATTAGAGCAAATTGAGGATAAATTAAGATTCATATTAATTTAAAAAAAAATATTTAAATTCATAATTATGATTTATGTTAATTCGAAGAAAACATAATTTGAAAAAAAAATGATAATAAAAAAATTATAAATCTAATAACATGTGTTAATTTATGAGAGATTTAATAAAAATGTGTTTTTCATTGTTTTTGGTTTCTAATCTTATTTTCTCAATTTATCTCTTTGACTTCTCACATTTTCTTAATAATTTACAATGAAAAAAAATCTGATGACCATAAAATCTTAATCTCTTTTTATTAACCAACATTCATGGTTACAATAAATTTTTATTTTATTTTATTATGATTTCTATAATAATTTATAAGTCTTTATATTTTATTAAATCATATTTAGATTTATCATTATATAAAACTATTTAGATTCATGGTTATATTTTATATAAATCATGTAATAAAATTAATTTATTAATTAATTCTAACATCAAACCCTTATAAAAGAAAATCATATCGTAATTAAACGGTTAGATCAATGATTTATTTGAATACACTATTTCTCATTTTCTGGTTATGTATGATATTGTTTGCCATGCTATATGCATGGAAATTTCTAGATGTGGCAAAATTCCTTTGTTTTTTAAATACGATAATTTTGAGTTTGCATGCACGAGCATCTCACGTGTGCGTAGTAAAAAAATATGAAAATATGCAGTGATAGGAGAACGAGGGTGGAGGGGGTAATCGGAATTTCAAATCAGCGGGCCATTCCAAGAAAATATATGTTTATGATATCGACAGAATCAAGAGCATATCCGAATATGTAAATTTGACATATGCTTCTGCCTAACTCGAAGCCATTGCTTTCCATACTAGCAGGGTCTGTTGGGTATGTTTTTATGGTAATCTGTCAAAATTAAGTTATTGCAATGTGTTTGCTTAAAGAAACATCATCAACTTTAGATCTTTTCAAACCACCTTATATATCTTAACAGATAAAATGTGTCATTGTGGATTAAATGGTTTTTTAGTTGTGTTGGGTGACTCTTCGTGACTTCAACCAGTTGAATGAAATGATTATTTAGTAGTTAAGAGAATATGCAAGATAGGAGTTATTGGTCTTGATGAATATGAGAACAAGAAACACGTGTCAAAGTTTATAAAATGGTAAGACTGGGAAAGTTGTGGACATATTAATAATTTATTAATGTGAAATTATATCAAGATGTAAGATAAATTACTTTATCATTATATTATCTCAATGATTGAGATGTGATAAAATAATTAAATGTTTTTAGATGCAACGACGAATAATTTGAAGGAAACAAATTTGTCCAAACTTTTATTTTTTGTTTTGGTTTGGTGAAATTACTAATTAGTAGGGAATTTGATAGCGACGGAAGCATAATCCAGATGCGAAAGAGAGAGGGGTATGTAAGTAATTATGAGAGTGACTGAAGGAGGGTGGTTACCGATTTGATTCTTGTCTTCCTCGCCACTGTTCCCCTGTCTCCATAACCAACCAACTATACATTAACTCCAACACTCAACCTCACTCACTCGCTTTCTTCAGAATCCGAGATCTGAATCGAAATCGAAGAGAGAAAGACAGTGTGTGTGTGTGAGAGAGAGAGAGAGAAATGAGGGAACCATCGTCGGTGGGATTCGAAGGCAACGGCATCGTTTCTCCGCCGCCGCAGGCTCTCCTAGAGAGACTCAAAGACTACGGTCAAGAAGACGCTTTCGCCCTGTGGTACGAGCTCTCCCCCGACGAGCGCGACCTTCTCGTCAAGGACATTGAGGTAATTTAATTTCCTCCCGCTCCAATTCCCTCTCTTCTCCTCCGCCGCGAAATTAATCTCCGATTCGATTTTCGAGCTTCAGATGCGCGACTTGACTTCGTCTCATTTTTCGTTTCCCGATCGTTTTTGTTTGTTTGTTTATAACGTGTTCCGTGTTGCAGAGTTTAGATCTTTCTCGAATTGACCGGATTATTCGATGCTCGCTGCGATCTCAAGGTTTGGTTGGATGTTAATTAGTGATTGCGTGTTTGTTAATTAATCGAATCGACTACTTCTCTTCACGTGCATGCTTGTTAGTTGGCTATTGTATGTTTGCCGCGTGTGGCTGATTTGTGATTGCTTGCTAGGGCTGCCGGCGGCGGCCATTGAGCCTGTGCCGGAGAGCAGTGTGTCCACGGTGGATGAGAGAAGCCAGGAGGATCGTGAGAGATGGTGGAAAATGGGGTTGAAGGCTATTTCAGATGGCAAATTAGCTGTGTTGCTTTTATCTGGTGGCCAGGTATATTTGAATCTGTTTTGGATGAACATATGCACATGTTTTTTGGTTAATTTTTTTAGTGATTGGAAGATGATGAATGATAATAATGATGTGCCATATCAGCATTGTTTGATTCCAGTTATGTTTATATTTTTTGGTGCTAGTTGCGTATATATTTAGAATCTTTCAATACATGTGTTGGTGTGTTTTTCTTATTTATGCGAACTTAATTACACTGAGTGCATTATTGATATGATGACCATAATACTATAGATAGTCACTAAAATATTGATATTCTCTCCTACCCTATTTATATTTGTAACACTTTTTTCGAAACAATTGTTTATTCCTTTTTGTAATTAAATAAAAAGATTGATTTTTTTTAATAAATCACAATATTTGAAATAAATCGTGAATTCTAATGCCTTTCTTCATTAATTTAGTTATATATATATATATTTATATATATATATATATATATATGTATAAGAATAATTTTAAATAATTATTGATAGATTTGTTACTTTTAACTAATTTAACTGTTTTTTTAAAGAGTGTAAACTCATTAAAAGAATGTTAAAACAGGCAGGGAAAGAACTGCGGCAGCAAGCAGTATCATTTCTCTATATTTCTATCGGCATTATTTTGTTATTATGCCTACCCTTTTTGGGAACCTTCTCCGTTAGAGACAAAGTAGAATTCGGGGTCATTCCTTTTGATTGTCCCTAAAAAGCAACATCATTGGCTGCAAAGTGTGGTTGTGTAAGAGCGGATGCTCTTTTGTTTATTCCTTTTTAACTTTAGTAATCTGCTTTGATGTGCAATGGTATGCTACAAATATGATGCACTTCTTTTTTTCAATTAAAATAATAAGTATTTGATTTCTTAGGGGCATAAAAAGTAGTGGCTTTAACCTGTTTTTTTTGTAATCATTAAGTGCGATAAAGTTGCTTTATGTTATAAGGGGTTGGACTCGTTTCTCTCCTTGGATTCCACCAAAAAGCAAATGAGTACATATGAATAAATAGCATATGGTTGGTTAGCTGCGTCATCGTTAAAACGTGATACTTGACATGATTTTAATTCCGGCTTATTAAAACTCTGTAATGTTTTTTCCTTTCTTAAAAGATAAAATAATTCCTCATAGCTGAACTAGTTAATGGAATTTATAAATGCTTATCTTATTAAAATACAGCCTAACATATTCGTGATATTATTATGTGTTAGTCTTATGACCCTTATAATCGATATTGTTATTATTTATCTATGCATATGTATTAAATTTGATGCCTCATTTTTATTATTATAAAGTGATATCATAGTCTCTTTTCATGAAATCATGTAACTTTCTCTTTATGTGGTAACCTGCCTCTGGAGAATAATTCATATTTTACTAATCTGTTTCATAAAACCTTGTCTCCTATGTCTAATCAAGTCAATATTTTGTTTTCCTTTTTTTTAAATAACAATTAATGTAGTTTTTCTTAATTTCTTTAGTAATTTTTTTTTCAATCAACATTAAATATAACAAAGTATTCGTAAGTTGTCATCATATTATAATTATATTAATGATTTTTAAAATTAAAATACCTAAATATTTATACTGTATATTTTAATTTTAATTTTTATTATAATTAAAATTAATTTATTAATTAAATTATATTTTAAGCATTATCTATTGCAATGTAAAAATATTAAAGGCTATAACAATTTTTACTATACATACTGTTTTTAACCCATTAACTGTTACTCATACAATTTTTATTTCCTTTTTGAAGTAGTGTTTATATTTTAAGTAGTGGTATATTTTCATTAATTGCTCTCATTCTTCTTATTTTACCGAAAAAATAAAAAAGTACATATTGATTGATAACTACAGTTCCTATCTTTCTGTCCATTATTATTTTGGATTTAGGATTTTAATTTAGATTTTGTTTTACCCAAAGTATTCATACAGTGTAAGTAGAATGGTAAATTTGATCTTTAAAGTGTATATTTAATTTTAAACTTTAAATAAATCAAAATAAAATGCTTAAAAATAACTTTAATATTTACTAATATTTTTTATTTTAAGTAAGTATTTAATTGTTATCATTAAAATACAATGTATTATATTAAAATCACCTGGACCAATTTTTATGTAACATTCAGTCTTCATTCTCAACTGTTATGTTTCTAGTTGTCTACCTGTTTGGCTGACTTAGGAATGTCCTAAAACTTTAATGCAGGGGACTCGACTTGGAAGTTCAGATCCAAAAGGATGTTTCAGTGAGTACTCTAACTTGATACTGAAAGCAAATTATTGAAGCTCTTTAGTTGGAGTTGCTGGACCAGCTTTTTAGATTAGAGGCATAATATTTCTGAAATGCTTCTTTATGTATGTAAAAGAGATTCCACACAAACAGTAGATATCTTTTGGATAAAAATAGGGAATGCAAGAAGAAAAAATGATGAGAAAACTCTCAATTTCAATTTCTGGTTCCTTAACAGAGGCTGAAATTTCCCAAAATATATTCTCTCTCATCTTGTTTCTCTTCTCATCCCTCTATAACTAAATGTCCCAACTCATCCCTTCCCATAACAACTCCCCTCCTTCTCATTCCTTTTCTGTTCCTAATGTAACTGGGAAATTTATAAAATTCCACATAAATTTAAAATCATTATTGTTTGTTTAAAACAGTTAACAAGGTACGATAAAGTTACTCTTACTATTTTATTTATCTCAAAATTGAGTTGTACGTTATGGTATTTTGTCATTTGAAGGAACTTTGAGGGTAAATCATGAAATATATATTTTATTTATGTATTATTATGTTATATTTTAGATGTTGGACTTCCATCTGGAAAATCACTTTTTCAACTTCAAGCTGAGAGGATTCTTTGTGTCCAACGACTAGCTGCTCAAGCTACAAATGAGAGTAAGTTCCACTTGTCTTGCTTTAGTTTTTTCTTGCGTTCTTCTGTTACCTTCTCATCGGTTTTGTGTATTGCAGATTCTGCTTCTTCAGTGCAAATACACTGGTACATAATGACTAGTCCATTCACTGATGAGGCAACACGCAAATTCTTTGAAAGTCATAAATTTTTTGGTCTTGAGGCTGAACAAGTAAGATGTCTAAACCTTTTTCTGGTACAACTATATTCATACTTGTTTTGCCATCTTTTACTTACTACGAACCCACCTCTTTGGTATAGGTAACCTTTTTCCAACAAGGTACAATCCCTTGTGTTTCCAAGGATGGCAGGTTTATTATGGAGACTCCATACAGGGTATGCACATATTCTTTTACTGAACTTTAAGTATGTTGTTTTCTTCTCATTTTTTGCTTTATTAATTGATGTTAACTAAAACATAGAGAAAAGGAGGGTAGCAAGAACTTACCATTCAACCTATTACTTCTGATAAATGATTTATTTATTTATTTGATCATGTTATTATGTCATAATTTGGAGCAACTATGTGCATCTCTTTAAGTATTTCAAAATTGGAATTTGGCTGCTGCATATCAGTGTGTGCCAAGTTCAAGATGAAGTGTCCTGTAAAAGAAGAACACACCAGAAAGAGCTTGCGAAAATAGAGAACACGCCTCAAATTATTCTTAACTGAAAAGCTTATGGTTGGTTAGTTAGGTAGGTAATAGTAATAATGAAATTTAGTTGCCGTTTTAGGTATCACCCTGGTTGAGTCTTTACCTTCCCAGCTAGTCCACCAGAAGATGTTTTTAAATACTTTCCAAAGAATTTTCAGGGAATTAATTAACAACAAACAATTGTGTCTAAATTTCTTCTGCTCCTCCTTCAAGTTTGTTTACAATTTAACATTGGGTTAAAATAATATGATATTGATTGCCTTCTTTTCTCACTACTCATGAGAAATAGCAACATATTAATGTGGAAAGAATTGGAGGGAATGTGAGAATTGAGTTTTCATTTTGGGGTGGATTTAGTAAATATTTGGTTTTAAACAACCAGGACTACTTATACTTGCTAGTTTGAAAGAAAGATTTATTCACCAACATCTTGAAATGATTATGGAGTATTCGGGTTCCTTATGAAATGCCATTTTTAAATTTGAGCATGTGGCAATGATCAAGACATCTAAGTAACACAAGTACTAAACTATAAAAAAAACCACGATTTGCTAACTCACCCTTCTTCAATTCTTTTATGGCCTGTGAAATATAAATGTCTCTAATTAGGGACTGAGAATTTGAAGAGATGATTCTTTATTCACAATTTTTTGTTTTGTTTTAGTTTTCGATTTTAGTTATCCAGCTATCTAGTACCTGTTTTGTTGACCCAATTTTGAATTGTCTGGTGGTTAACATTTAAAACTTTTAAAGCCAGGTAGCAAAGGCTCCTGACGGAAATGGTGGAGTGTATTCAGGTACCTTGGGGGTTTATGTACATAAGTTATTTTTTTCATATTCCAGTCTGTAATTCTTTACATGGACTGCATTTTTTTTATATTTCTAATACATATTGGTTGGTAAAAAGTGAATATATTGGATTTTTTTTTTTTCTGTTCAGCTCTTAAATCTACGAAATTATTGGAGGACATGGCTTCAAAAGGAATTAAGTATATTGATTGCTATGGAGTTGATAATGCACTGGTAGTTTACTTTTTTGCTTCCTATTTTTGTCTCTTTCATCAATCGGTATTCCTTGTCAGTTATTACTTCTTTTTTGAAAGACATATATTGATAAGCACTTGTGAAACAGGTTCGAGTTGCTGATCCAACTTTTTTGGGTTACTTCATTGATAAAGGTGTTGCTGCTGCTGCAAAAGTTGTCCGTAAGGTAACACATCTGAATTTGGGAGGTCAAGTTATGTACTGGTTATATTTCATATCTGTGCAAAGAATGAAACCTAGCTGTGTGGATTTTCCTTTTCACTGAAAAAATGAACGTTGTATTTGCGGACTTTATTCTTCAACAAATGTGCAAGATCTAATTCCATTTTTGTCCAGTTGTAGATTAGTTATGATTGTTACCGATTATATGAAGCTATGATAAAATAGTAGGCTGTTGATAATCACTCTTCGTAAGTTGTTTTTTCTAGGATGCTCCCTTCTTTAGTTCCTTTATCCATTGCCGTTGTTACATTCACGGTTTCCATTTCCTACATCTCAAATGGATGGTATTACGATAATGCTTGAGATTATATCTCTACTAGAAATATAATGGGCCTATCTTAAATTCTCAATTCCAAAAGTTAGATCTGGGGGGTGGATTGCCCAAGCCTTGCCAGGACGGGGCTTTGGGCCCTGGCCATTTTTGTAGCTAATGTGGGACATCTTAACATGTATGCTTCATGCTTAGGATTGGACATGTGGAGTGTAAAGTTTGCAGGAACATATGCAAGTATCCCGTATTAAGAATAGATAGACTTTGATACCATCTATTATAGATGAACCAAACCGATTTCAGTCCCTAAAGGTAGATAAGGTGAGAGGATTTCCCGCACCATATAAGGAACTTTTTTTTCCATATTCGTCCTGCCATCATGTCACATCGTATCAACCTTGATTAAAAATTCAATGCTTTAGGTCCTTCAATGAATCTGCAAAAGATGTGACAGTAAGAAGACACAGGAGTATTATTCCCTTTTCTACCAAATAAACCGATAATTATGTTGTCAGTTATTTTCACGGATTATAATTTGAACCCACTTTATTATCCCTATACTGTGAGTATTGAAAACATAACACAGATAAAATAAAATGGCACTCAGGGACCCAAATTATTTAGGCAGGTTGACCATGAATTCCAGGTCTTCCTGACTTAATAGTTTATTATCTTGAATTGAACTTAAAACAAGGTCAGTATCTATTAATTATTTTTTTTTTCTTCTATCTGCATGGTTATGCTGCTGTATAGCCCATGGGGAACAGAAGAAAAAGCTATTATTTAAGACATGCTAGCCTAGGAAAACAACGGCAGCATGCTTTCAATATATATATACCTAGCTGAATTCTAATATGTTTGGAGTTCTGTATCTTGTGATGTTGGTAATATTCGAATCAGTTATTGCTGAAAATTGCATGAGACAGATGATAAGCTTGTTTTTCTTTTTTCATTCAAAATCAGTGATTCAATTAAATTTGTTATATGCATATTTTAAGGTTATTAAATTGTCATTATATACAGGCATATCCACAAGAAAAGGTTGGTGTGTTTGTACGACGAGGTAAAGGTGGTCCTCTTACCGTAGTTGAATACAGTGAATTGGACTCGTCACTAGCTTCTGCAGTCAATCAAGCAACTGGTCGTCTTCGTTTTTGTTGGAGTAATGTCAGTCTATTTTTCCTCTTTATAATCTCATGGTTTCTGCTTTCTGCACTCAATTTGTATTAAGCTTTGAGGATTATTGCCGTTTAATTTTGGCTATGATCTTCTAGAATGGTAAGCTAGGATTGAAGAGTTACACTACATGTTTGGAACCTAGAAGTGGGTTTAGTTTTCAGAAAAAGAGATGAGAAAACAGAGAAAAGAAAGGATGGGGTTAAGAATATTTTCATAATGTTTATTGAGTTACTAAGGGAGAGAATTCTCCGTCCAAACTTTTTCTATTTCAAACAAAGCTAATGCTCAGATCCCAAATGGTAATGTCAGAATGCCCACTCTTCTATACCCTCTTCTGCTGTTTCAGCTAATTCCCTACCTCTACATTTTCAATTGCCTAATACTCCCTGGTTATATCACTACACGTCAAAGGTATCAACTTTTGATATTGAATTGCTGAGATCAAGACAGGAGCTTTTGTGCATTGATATGATCATATATTCTCGATTAGACAATTGGCACACACCGTTAGAGACCATGGAAACGCAAAAACTCCTGTATGGATCTTTTTCTGATGATGAGAATTACCATCTAGTTTTGTTTCTTATTATTTTGTGCCAATGCTTTCGGGTATATTTCTGAAAGATATAAATACTCCTTCGGGTTTTCTTTTCCTATGCATCCATTGCTATCATAGTGTGTAAGGGGCCAAATTGAGAATGAAGAAGGTACGGGTGAGGGACAAATCAGTAAAAGTAAAGAATTGGAGTTAGTTGAAAAAAATGGAACACATGGCACATGATCCAATAGATGTGGGAGTGCGTAGTGGTGAGAGAAGGAGAATTCCCAATAGACAATTGGGTGGTTATGTACTGAAGATATGGTATATACGTGAGCGGGGGAGAGAGAAAGGGGTGTGTGTTGTTTGATTTCTTTTTCTGAATGTTTCCTGACATTCTTCTCTTCTGGCTCTACTATGTCATGGATGGCATGAGCTCCTAACCTTCAATCCTTGTATGCAATTCACCAGTAAATAATACCAGTGCAGTGTTTTCTCGTCATTTAAAGTTTCTGCTGTTTCAATACGCCTTTTATAGTGTCTTGTTAATATGATTCATTATCAATTTCCTTTATCAACTAAAACATGTGAAATTCATAACGATTACATGACAGTGACGCATCGGTGTCAATTCATCTATTTTGCTAACTCCAGTAGAGGGATATGAGTATTCATCTAGTCAAGTATAGATCATGAAAATATTCGTACTTAAGAATTTGATTGTTATTTTTACTGGCTGTTTTTTAAATCTTCAAGGTTTCTGATCAATCTTGTGATTTCAGGTCTGCTTACACATGTTCACTCTGGATTTTCTGAACCAAGTAGCAAATGGCCTTGAAAAAGATAGCATGTACGTGTGTTGCCCTCTTCATTCCAACTTCCCTGCCCCCACATTATTTGCCCTCCTTCTCACTGTTTTCTGAATCCAAATGTGAGACAATTATTTATTGCAAGGCATGCAACCTTGTAATCTCAAGGCCATATAACCATATTTGTGAGTTAAAAAAACTATTTCGCTACTTTAATCAGATGGCATAGATTACCCAGGAAGATTAATCACGTTATTCTTCTGATCCCTGATTTATCTGTAGTTGATACTCAATGAAGTTTAAATTTGGATGAAATAAAAAAATGGTGGAGATACCCCCTTTTGATTTGTTTGTGTCATATAATCCGCCATCTTTTAGGAGTTTTATATTGATCCATGGATTGATTCTATGCGCAGTTATCATCTTGCAGAGAAGAAAATACCTTCCATACATGGATATACAATGGGATTAAAACTTGAACAGTTTATATTTGATGCGTTTCCATATGCTCCTACGACTGCACTTTTTGAGGTGACTATAATTTTAATTTTTACTTATTGTGTAATTTCTTTCCTGACGTGATTTTTGTTAGGATGGTACTCTTATTATTGCATATTTTATGCATCCCTGCTCAGGTATTACGGGACGAAGAATTTGCACCGGTGAAAAATGCAAATGGATCCAATGTTGACACTCCAGACAGTGCAAAACTGCTTGTTCTTCGACTCCATACTCGATGGGTAGTTGCTGCAGGTGGCTTCTTAACGCATTCAGTGCCCTTATATGCAACAGGTAAGTTATTACCCCATATATACTAGGAGAGAACAAAAATAATATTGTGGCTTCACTCTTGTCCGGACACAGAATTTTTGACAGAAAGAGATGGAAAGATAATATTTTTTGTTAAAAAAGATTAATGTTTTACTCAACTCTTCCTTTTACATCATGAAATGTAATTGCCCCTCATTCAGGTGTCGAAGTGTCACCACTGTGTTCGTACGCTGGTGAAAACCTAGAACCTATATGTCGAGGAAGAACATTTCATGCACCTTGTGAGATCACATTCTAGTTCCACCGTTTTACATTACAATGAGGAAGTTCTCAATCCCATACATGTTGCAAGGTTAATTTGTGTATGCCACTCATCATTCAGTCGTATCAATGTATATTATCTTCTCCAATCTGTTTCGGATTGGCTTCTACTTTTTTTGGTTTTTTTCCTTTTTTGCCACTGATCTGTTTTAATACTGCTGAGGAATGTACATGTATCATAATCTTACTGAGCATTTATTTGCCCGTGCAGACTCAAATATATATTGCCCCATTTTCCTTACCTATTTACCAAATTAATTCATGCCATGTCCATACTTTTTATTGCACTGTTGTAATATCACCCGTTATATGTGGTAACTTGGGGAATAGAAGTGCAAGGAAAGAGTGAGCAAATGGCACAAAAAGATGTAAATCACTGCCCATTCAGCAAGCAAACTCACTATCCGTGGATGGATGTTTAGAGTTCCGTGCGTAGCATTTTGTGGGAAAAATTAAAATTTTCATATTTCATTAACTCGATTATTTTGGTGTTAGTCATATTCCGGACATCCACATATTGTAAAATTATTTTCATCATCACCTGGGTTGCAACAATAATATGAGAATATACAGAATTTCATATACTTTTATGTGAATCACCAACCACCATCTGTTTTTGTTGATTCAAAGATGTATTTTTATGTGTGACATACCATTTTGTTCCCTTGAAGATTTGAGGTTTGGTTTCATTCATTCTTTTCTTTAAGAGAGAACATTCATCCTTGAAATATGCAAATTAATTGTCTTTAAAAGATGTGCACCGGAGCTCAAATTTCATAATTACATCATCAAATATTCCTTGATTTTACTTAATGTTTGTAGGCTAAAGAATTTTTTTTTTTTTTAATCTTAATCACGTGGGCCTGATAGTTATTTATTTTCTTCATGTTAACTGTCGGTCATGCCCTCTGAGACTTAGAGAACAACGTCTTCTTTATTTTTCTGCACAGGATAAAGAACAATGACAACGGAGGACGTGCACACGAAGACGTCTTGTATCATTCATGTAGGTCCAATTCTACAATTATCAAGTCTTTTGTGTGTTCACATAGGATTCAATTTTCGTTGAGTAATATTTGCATTATAGGTAGTGTTTTTTATATTATTATTATTTAATTTTCTATCGTTTTTTTTTTATATTCAGTTTGGTGACTTAAGTTTTAAGAAATTCAGTTTAAAAACAATTCAGTTTGATATTTTTGTCATCTCTCCTTACTTTTAACATCTTTAAAAAATTAATATTACTATTTTTTGGCTATTTAAAATCAGCTATAATTATTTATGTTTTAACAAAAATAAATATATTTTTGACAGTTTAAAGTTGTCAACAAAATTATAATAAACAATAATATTTTAGTTCTTTTTAATTTTTTTTATGCTCCTTTTCTATTTTCTTGTTTTCATAAACGTCTATTTATTTTTAATATAATTAGAACGGTCAAAACGAATCTCTCAACTCAATTCATCCGGTCTCACATTCCAAGTTAAAAAATTTGATGATCCAGTTTAACCTTGTTGAATATAGAAGAAATAGAGTTTGAGATTAATCTCCCTTGTGTATAAATCACACATAGGTAGTCTATTTATAGTAGAGAGATACAACTAAAGAGTAAGCTGAAAGTAGCAGAATAAGCGAGAAGATATTGTTTGATATTATGGTTAATATCTAACAATATCTTAATAATATTAAATAATATCTAAACAATATCCAATACTCCCCCTCAAGTTGGAGCATACAAATCGTATGTGCCAAGCTTGTTACAAATATAATCAATTCTAGAACCCCGTAAAGATTTAGTAAAAATATTTGCTAACTGATCACTTGAGTTAACAAACTCAGTCTTGATGTCTCCAGACATAATCTTTTCTCGAATGAAATGACAATCAACCTCAATGTGTTTGGTCCTCTCATGAAAGACAGGATTAGAACTAATATGAAGAGCAGCCTAATTGTCACACACAAGTGACATTTGAGTGACATCTCCAAATTGTAACTCTCTAAGCAATTGCTTGAGCCAAACAAGTTCACAAGCAGCTGAGGCCATAGCTCTATATTCTGCTTCTGCACTAGATCTTGCCACAACACTTTGTTTCTTACTTTTCCATGAGACCAAGTTACCACCAATGGAGACACAATATCCAGATGTAGATCTTCTATCCGAAGGAGATCCTGCCCAATCAGCATCTGAGTAACAAACAACTCTTGTATGGTTATTAGAATCATATAACAATCCTTTTCCAGGAGATCCTTTAATACACTTTAAGATACGAATGACTGCATTCCAATGATCTTCACATGGGGAATTAAGAAATTGGTTTACCACACTGACTGCAAAAGAAATGTCAGGACGAGTAACTGTAAGATAATTCAATTTTCCAACCAATCTTCTATACTTGCTCGGGATCGGTATAAGCTCCCCCTGATTTGGTAAAAGTTTAGTATTGGGATCCATGGGCGTATCAACGAGACTTTGAATTCATCAACTCAGTTTCCTCTAAAATATCCATGGCATACTTCCTCCGAGATATAACAATACCATCATTGGATCGTGCCACCTCAATACCCAAAAATATCTAAGTTTGCCAAGATCTTTGTTCGAAAATGGTGACGAGAGATGTTGTTTCAAGCGAGAGATGTCATGGTTGTCATTACCTGTAAGAACGATGTCATCGACATATACTTATCAAGTAAACACATTCGACACTTAAGTGTTGATAAAAGGCGAGTGATCTGCTTCACACCGAGTCATACCAAATTGTTGAACAACCTTGCTAAACTTTCCAAACCAGGTCCTAGGAGAGCTGTTTTAGGCCATATAGGGATTTGCGAAGACGACATACCATCCCAGAAGACTCCCCCTGAGCAACAAACCCAGGAGGTTGCTCCATATAGATTTCTTCTTGCAAATCACCATTGAGGAAAGCATTTTTAACATCTAGTTGATAAAGAGACCATTGTTGAAGAGTGGCCATGGCGATAAATAAACGAACGAAGTCATCTTTGCCACGGGGAAAAGGTATCTCCATAATCCAACCCAAAAATTTGAGTATAACCTTTGGCCACAAGGCGAGCTTTGAGGTGATCAATAGTACCATCAGGTCCAACTTTGATAGCAAACACCCACCTGCAACCAACAACAGATTTCCCAGACGGTAACGAGACCAATTCTCAAGTTCCACTATTATGAAGAGCACTTAGTTCATCTAACATGACTTGACGCCAACCAGGATGGGCTAAAGCTTCACGGACAGTTTTTAAAATGGTCACAGAAGAAAGAGAGGAAAGACATGTATAAAAAGGTAATGACAGTCGATGATAATTCAAACCAATATAATGAGGAGAGGGATTACGTGTAGAACGGATACCTTTTCGGAGGGCAATGGGAAGGTCAGACTCAGGTGTCACATCCGGAGGAGACAGAGTAGTTGACACTTGAGTAGAGTCACATGGTGGTGGTTGTGATTGGTTTCGGCAACTATAAACCTGAAGAGGCAGTGAAGAAGAAGGCTGACTGCGGAGTAGAATCTAATGGTGAAGAAGACACAGTAGAGGGTCACAAACAACAGGAACATTAAATGTACTAGGAGTGTTGACAAGATTGGATGGAGACAGAGGTGAAGATTGACTTTTAAAATAAAAAGAGAACTCATCAAAGGTGACATCTGCAGACACAAAATAACGGTTAAGAGAAGGAGAAAAATATTTGTATCCTTGTGTGATCTTGTAAACCCTAAGAAAACACATTTATGTGATCTAGGAGAAAGTTTGTCAAGACTAGACTAAAATTATGAACAAAACATGTAGACCCAAAAACTTTTAGAGGTAAGGGATGAAGTGGTTCATGAGGGAATAAGATGGAATGATGTATTTTATTATCTAGAACCGAAGATGGCATGCGATTAACAAGATAACATGAAGTAAGAAGAGCATCACCCCAAAAATGCTGAGGAACCTCTCCATGAATTAAAAGAGTGCGAGTTGTTTCAATAAGATGTCTATTTTTACGTTCAGCTACACCATTTTGTTGAGGTGTATAAGCACAAGAAGTTTGATGCAAAATACCATGAGAAGCCATGAATTGTTTAAAAGAATGAGAAAGATATTCACGACCATTATCACTGCGCAAAACTCTAATAAAAACACCGAACTGAGTTTGAATTTCATTGAAAAAAGCTTCAAAGATATGAAATAATTTAGAACGATTTTTCATCAAAAATAACCAAGTGCATCTGGGAATAATCATCAATGAAAGTAACAAAGTATTGAAAACCTAAAGTAGACTTAACGCGGCTAGGTCCCTAAATGTCAGAGTGAACCACGACAAAAGGGGATGAAGCACCACATGTGACCCTACGAGGAAAGGAAGTACGACTATGCTTGCCTAATTGACACGACTCACATGCCAAACTAGACAATTTAGATAAGGCAGGGACAAGTTGTTGTAACTTGACAAGACTTGGATGACCTAACTGAGCATGGAGAAGAGAGGAGACTTTATAAGCTGCACCAACATGTGTAAAGGGACGAAGATGATAAAGACCATGAGACTCACATCCTGTGCCAATCACCATTTCGAACTCCGGTCCTGTAAATACACAAAATTGTTGGTAAAAGAAACAACACAATCAAGAGAACGAGTTAGACGACCGATGGATAACGAGGTTAAAAGGAGACACAGGGACATAAAGAACATTATCAATGGTTAAAGAAGGGAAAAGTTTAACGGTTCCAATACCATGAGATGATACTCTAGAGTCATCGGCTAGTGTAACAAAAGGTAAAGGATCGAGGAGATGATAAAAAGGAGAACAAAGATTTGTTACCGGTAATATGATCGGTGGCTCTGAATCAAAAACCCACGGACCGAGAAGAAGATTGGGTCGGACCAACAAAAGATGTACTGTGTGTGCGACGGACACGGTGGAACTAGAAGATTGTTGATCCTTATACCATTTGAGAAATTTGTTAAACATAGCGGGTGTGTCCGATGAAATAGAAGAAGGAGGATCCTTAGCGAGATAAAGGTGGGGAAATATCGGTCCGAGCAAGCTGCGGTAGATCGAGTAGGACGACCATGTAATGCATAACACTTGTCAATCTTGTGACCTAGTTTGCCACAATGTTCACACTCATGTAATGCATAACACTGGTCAATCTTGTGACCTAACTTGCCACAATGTTCACACTTAGGACGCATTTTTCCCTGTTTGCGAGGGCGAGTACGATCATCACGGTGAGATACCAATGCAGAAGAATCATTAACAGAAATAGGTGTGTCAGGGTTGGGTTTTGCTGGTATACGCAAAAGAGTGGAGCAGGTCGATGTCAAGGTGGGGACAACTGGAGAACCCAAAATCTGATCACGAATATGTGAATATTGATCAGCAAGTCCGTGTAATGCCCCTAGCATGAAGAATTTTGATCGTTGTCCTATCTCGGTGGCAGGGTCGGGGGAAGGAGGCAATAACTCATTGAACTCATGAAAAAGAGCATGAATTTTGCCCATATAATGAGTCATAGAATCTTGATGTTTAGAGGCAATAACATCTACAAATTTAGAACAGACATCATAGAGTTGGTGTATAATAACTTGACATGTTCCCAGATTTTGGCACATGTTTCGTAGGAACGAAAAATTTGTTTTAACGAAGGATCAAGAGTACCCTTGAGAACCACGCATAATTGAGCATCAATGGTGTCCCAACGGTCTTCCTCACCAGGAGTGAGAGTAGGTGCTTTCGGGGCAAGATGATCAAGATACTTCTGACTCTTAAGTCATAATCTGACGTCTGATGACCATGTGACATAATTAGGGTCAGTTAACTTGTCAATGGATAAATGCACATTAACATAGTTAGTGTAGATGGAAGGATCAGACGTTGTACTGACAGAATTGGAAGTACTGAAAGGAGCGGAAGAACTCATAAAGGGCGAAGGCGATAGTGACAGCGGCGTGAACCAGTATACCAGGTAATTTTGCAGGAAAGAGAGGTTGGTCACTAATGGACACGCTTAAATACCAAGTCTTTCATTGTCAGAACTTTCCTAGACATGCATTTTCACACTACCAAATAACCGACAACGATAGCGGCGGTGGTGGCGACTTCAATAGTGGTCAAAGGCGAAAAAAAAATTCAAAATAACCTTAAGCTCTAGATACCATGTTGAATATAGAAGAAATAAAGTTTGTGATTAATCTCCCTTGTGTATAAATCACACATAGGATAGTCTATTTATAGTAGAGAGATACAACTAAAAGAGTAACTGAAAGTAACAGAATAAACAGAAGATATTGTTTGATATTATGGTTAATATCTAACAATATCTTAACAATATTAAATAATATCTAGACAATATCTAACAAACCTATATTTTAAAATGGGTTAAAAATTTTAGCCTAATCTATTCTTATGTTAGGCCAAGGGACTAATAAACTAATTTTGACCTTGTTAGAATTAAAAATATATATATTAACAAGTCTATATAAAATAAATCAATTCAAAAATATTTAAATAAAAATAAAAAATATAAATATATTTTAAAATTTGAAATTTTACTGATAAAATTGATTTTTATTTAAGATATAATAATTTAATATATATAAATTATATGATAATACATCAATTTAATTTTAAAATAAAAATAAAAATTTAGTTTTTATTATCATTATTTTGTTTAGAAGTATATTTTATTGAACAATAGTAGATCTAAATATGATAATAAGCCTCGGTTGTTGTAATTTTTGATAAATTGCCAACTTTAATTGTTATAAATAAATAAATTTCTTATGCTGATTTGTGTATATGAATAATTTAATAGAATTTATGTGTGGATTGATTTGTTTAATTTAGAGTATAGGGTAAGTTCAACAATGAAATTATATGATAAAGAATATGTACGACTAAAATATGAAAGTAAATATGAAAGTTAGAATGAAATTAAAATTAGGTAGTAACATATAATTTGTTTTTAGTGGTTGGTGGATTTGTTTAAGTTTTTGGTTATATGATTTTACAAATGAATTTAGGAATGTAAGTAATATAATTTGTTTTTGGTAAAAATTAGAAATGAGTTGTGTGTGGCGTTGGACTTGCTTAGATATTGTGTAAAGTTTAATATTTGCATAATTTTCGGTTAAAGAAGAGTTAATTAGGTGAACAATGAAACTTTTAGGATAGAGAAGGTAGTCATATGATCATTTTCAGTTATGAAATTTTCTCTCAAGCAAAAATGTCCTAATAGAATATGATTTGACTTTATTAGTCGATTTAGTGGGGAAGTATATCGTTCAAGGAATATTATATTTATTTAAGAAAAAATGTTCTAGAATAAAGTAGAGGAATATGAAGGGGATCTTGCACAAGTGAAAATAATTTGTTCAAATAAGAATTCTTGATGATATGTTTGAGACCTTGGATTTAATTTTTATATGTTGAATATGAAATTTAACTTTTATTTTGAATGTATAATAAATATTGTGTGTATAGATACTTTTTGTGATGGTGAGAATCATGAAGGATTATGCATATAAAATGGTATTTTATGATAAATTAACCTCAATTGAAGATATATGTGTATCATGAATTTTATATCACTTAAAAATAAAAATTAATAATAGTTTATATATATATATATATATATATATATATATATATATATATTATCTTTTCTCAATACATAAATATGTATTTTAAAAGACAAACTGCAATGAATTAAAATTTTAAAGCAATTTCTGAATAAAACATAATATAAATAGAATAATTAACTTAGGATATATGTTTTATGATTGTGTTATTTTGAATACCATGTATTTATACAAAATAGATGATATAATATTAATCTTTAATATAATTAGACTTAAAATTATTAAAATGAAATTTTCAATTATTTGTTTAATATGATATATATATATATATATATATATATATATATATATATATATTATGAGAAGAATATTTCATTTATAAAAATATGGTGTATGTTTTGTAAATATTTTGAAAGATATTACACAACATATAATTTATTACATTATCTTAATGTCACTAATCACCTTATTATTATTATTTTTAGAATTTAATATCAAAAGTAGACAAAAAATTACAAAGATACCGTATTGATAAATATAATTTTATAATTTAATGGTGAGTATTTTATAAATGATATGCATTTATTTATTATTATTATTATTTTTTTTAGAATTTAATTATCAAAAGTAGATAAAAAATACATAGATACCGATAAATATAATTTTATAATTTAATGGTGAGTATTTTATAAATGATATGCATTTATTTTTTTTATTATTATTAAAACTACGTAGATGTCTTATTAAAAGTAAGAATAAATTATGGTAAGCTTCATTACAAAATTATATTATATTATATATATATATATATATATATATATATTATGTAAAAAAGAGATAATATAATATTTTTAAAATAAATAAAATATTTATATAAAAAATTTAAAAATAGAGTATTAGTGTAATTTAAGAAAATCTTATATAATATTAATGTAATTTACTTTAAAATTAAACCAACCATGGAAATTAAGCTACGTGTCATGAGGAGATGACAATCAAACTTGAGACAATAATCGTTACTAGTCAGCTATTTTTGAATGTTTTTGTATGCGGCTAACTTTTATGTGGGGGTGTTGGAGTGGACATTTCTCAAACACCTTACGTTCAAATTATATTTTCTTTTGTTTATTACTTTAACAATTTAACAAACTGTTTTAAAAACCTATTGCTGCAATGTTTTTTAATGATTTATTTTCATAATAAATAAGATATGATGCGATGTATAGATTCTGATTCAACAAAATCACATAATTAACTTCATAATTTATTTAACAAAAAATCATTTTAAATATTAAAATAATGATATCTAGAAATCAAAGTCTTCTTTTTAAAGGAAGTTATCCAAGTTAAAGAAACTGAAAAACCGATAAATATCTAAAATATGAACTTCAGACACATGAGGGACGAATCAAACGTTAGGAAAACGCCACGTACGACTTTCCTGAACCGTAGCTACTCCTTCTAAAACCACACAACTTCCTCCATCACCTTCCTCTGCATCATCAATAAAGTCCAGACCTTCTATTTCTCTACTCTCACTTCTCATCCCTCATCCTCTCTATCACATTTTACTTCTCAGGTATGTGCTTCTTTCTTTTGCTTTTTTTTTTTGGGCATTTTTTTAGTGTTTCACTTGTCTGTTATCTTAAAACCTACGTGGCTGTTCATCTCTGTAATTTTGTCAAATCCTTTATTACTTTTATAGTAATTTGATTGCTGAAGGCGTTATTGTTGGGCCCTTTAATCTAAAAGGCTCATTTTTAAAATTTTATATCTTTCCATCAATTCAATTGAGACTTCCTGATTCTTTCCAATGTCACAAATTGTTGGTTTGTTGCTTTTCGCTGTAGAAATTTCTGAACGTTTAGAGTGTGTTTTGTTTGTTGGTTCATGTAATAAGAAATAAGGAATTGCCTTACAAACAACAATAGTCTTTAAGAGCCCTTGTTTTGGATTGGATGCTATTGTTGGTACAGATGGCAGCATCATCTGCATGCCTTGTTGGGAATGGTTTATCTACTCGGGGTAATAGAATAACTCTTAACAAGGACTTCAATGGAAGATATTTCTACTCATCTTGGAGACTTTCATCTTGGAATAAGAAGGCATCAAAAGCATTTTCCATGAAGGCATCTTTGGAGGAAAGGCAACAAGAAGGGAGAAGGGGGTTTCTGAAATTATTGCTCGGAAATACGGGAGTTGGTTTCCCTGCATTATTGGGAACTGGCAAAGCTTATGCTGATGAACAAGGGGCTTCCTCCTCCAGAATGTCTTATTCTAGGTTCCTAGAGTATTTGGACAAGGACAGAGTACAAAAAGTGGATCTGTATGACAATGGAACCATTGCTATTGTTGAGGCTGTTTCTCCTGAATTGGGGAACAGGGTGCAGCGTGTTAAAGTTCAGCTCCCTGGACTCAACCAGGAGCTCCTTCAGAAATTCAGGGAAAAGAATATTGACTTTGCAGCTCATAGTGCCCAAGAAGAGTCAGGTTCTCTTTTAGCTAACCTGATTGGGAATCTGGCCTTTCCTTTGATCTTGATTGGAGGATTGTTCCTTCTCTCTAGACGATCTGGAGGGATGGGAGGTCCTGGTGGGCCTGGATTTCCTCTTGCTTTTGGTCAATCTAAGGCCAAGTTTCAAATGGAGCCAAACACTGGAGTGACATTTGATGATGTTGCTGGGGTGGATGAAGCCAAGCAGGACTTCATGGAGGTGGTAGAGTTTCTAAAGAAGCCTGAGAGGTTCACTGCTGTGGGGGCTCGCATACCTAAAGGAGTTCTTCTTGTTGGTCCTCCAGGAACTGGAAAGACCCTGTTAGCCAAGGCTATTGCTGGTGAAGCTGGTGTTCCATTTTTCTCAATATCTGGTTCTGAGTTTGTTGAGATGTTTGTTGGTGTTGGTGCTTCTCGAGTTCGTGATTTGTTCAAGAAGGCCAAAGAAAATGCCCCTTGCATTGTCTTTGTTGATGAAATTGATGCTGTTGGAAGACAAAGAGGGACTGGAATTGGTGGAGGGAATGACGAAAGAGAGCAGACCCTCAACCAACTTTTGACAGAAATGGATGGTTTTGAGGGTAATACTGGTATCATTGTCATTGCAGCAACTAACAGGGCAGACATTCTTGACTCTGCCTTATTGAGACCAGGACGGTTTGATAGACAGGTATGATTATATTATGAAATGCCTAATGCTTTTGTTAATGAGTAAATTACTGATCATCAATGCTTCTGCAGGTAACAGTTGACGTTCCAGATATAAGGGGAAGGACTGAAATCCTAAAGGTTCATGGTAGCAACAAAAAGTTTGATGGTGATGTTTCACTTGATGTCATTGCCATGAGAACGCCTGGTTTCAGTGGAGCTGATCTTGCAAATCTCTTGAACGAGGCTGCCATACTAGCTGGTCGACGTGGAAAGTCAGCAATTTCCTCTAAAGAGATTGATGATTCAATTGATAGGATTGTGGCTGGAATGGAAGGAACGGTGATGACAGATGGTAAAAGCAAAAGTTTAGTGGCATATCATGAAGTTGGTCATGCTGTTTGTGGGTAAGAAAGCTTTTGTCTTTTAAGTAAATGTTTCAAGATTGCAATCAAAGCAACGTGTTTTGTCTTCATGACTTTCTATGTAACACTAAATATATAAGCTTAAGCAAGCAAAACTACCACTGTTAAGTGTTAAGTGGTAACATTTAAAAGCCGTTTCAGTAAACAATTCCCCATATGTTTTTTCTTAAACATTTTTATACTTGTTTACAGAACTTTAACTCCTGGTCATGATGCTGTGCAAAAGGTAACACTAGTTCCTCGTGGTCAAGCTCGGGGTCTCACATGGTTCATTCCTTCCGACGACCCAACTCTGATCTCCAGACAACAACTCTTCGCAAGAATTGTTGGAGGACTTGGTGGTAGGGCTGCAGAAGAAGTTATTTTTGGTGAGCCTGAGGTTACAACTGGAGCAGCTGGTGATTTGCAGCAAATCACCAGTTTGGCAAAACAGGTACTTGAGCAGTCATATGCTTTTGTGTCGCACTACACCGTTTTTCTCTTTTAAATGTTATGGGCGAAGATGCTAATATTCTTGAACCATATAAAGGAATCAAACAAGGGTACTTGGATAATTACAACAATTCATACACCGCTCATCTAATTGAACTATACCTCCTTGGTTTATTTGAATCTGAATTCATTTTGGCAGTATTTTGCCAGATCAGAACAATAGGAGTTATGTTTTTAACTACAATTAATTGGTGAAGCCTGCCATAAGATCCTGCACATGATTTCTTGAATGCTTGGAACTAGGAAACTTTGGCTTTAATTGAAAGAATGGTGATGTTAACACTGAAGGATGAACTTATTTCTTTCCTTGAAGAAATGTCTTCTCATTTCCTTCATTAGCCTCCTATGCTACCTTAATTGAATCTTAAATGATACTCTTGCAGATGGTAACTACATTTGGGATGTCTGATATTGGTCCTTGGTCACTGATGGAACCATCAGCACAAAGTGGGGATATTATCATGAGAATGATGGCAAGGAACTCAATGTCAGAGAGGCTTGCAGAAGACATTGATTCTGCCATCAAGAGGATCTCAGATGAAGCATATGAAATTGCTTTAGACCATATAAGGAACAACCGTGAGGCAATTGACAAGATTGTGGAAGTCCTTCTGGAAAAGGAGACACTGAGTGGAGATGAATTCCGTGCTCTACTGTCTGAATTTGTTGAAATTCCAGCTGAAAACCGGGTCCCTCCTTCAACCCCAGTACCAGCCACTGTTTAAATAGCTTATATGCAACATCGTTCATATGTATTATATTTTAGAATCTGTGAATGATTAAAGATTCTGCCTTTTTCATTTTTGTAGTGTTGATAAATGATATCAGAGTATATATATATATATATATATATATATATATATATATATATATATATATATATATATATATATATATATATATATATATATATATATATATATATATTACAGAAAATGTTCCAAGTGATGTTATTTATTTAAAAAATAATAACTATTAATGTTATAAATATATGAATATGCATATTTTATATCAATACATGAGTCAGTCACTTGATAGATAAAGGTGTAACAATGTTGGTCTGTCACTATTTTCTACTGTCATCAGCATTGTGTAATATTAATTTAAAGATCATAACCTATGATTGTGTAATATTAATTTAACGATCATAACCTATGATGCATAAATGCTTATATGCATAGATACGATATAATTATTGGATATTCGTCTTATATTAAAATTGAATAAAAATATATATGTATATTGTAATCATTTATAATATTTATTTAATAAAAATATAAATTTATTAAAAAATAATAAGTGTATTAGTATTTATATAAAAATTTAAATTTATATTAATTATTTCAATTATTAATAAAAAATTATTTAATTAAAAAACCAAACTATAAATAATTATTAAATAAAATTAACCTAAAAACATAATATATATTATTAATAATATATTATATATTTTGAAATCCAAATATATTAACTAAAATTTATAAATAATATACTACTTAGCATAAATATAAGGAACACGTAGTCTTACATGGAAAACCTAAAACTATTGCACACACCAAATACACCTAGAATACTTTAGAAGACATTAGAGCTATTACACACACTAAAAAAAAAGGAAAACAATCTCACACTAGAACACGCAAAAAAAATATAAAGAGAGGAAAGTCTTACGCTAGATGATGTGACTGATTTTTAGCACATCTTAAGTAGCTTATAATGTTATATTATTATTTATAATATGTTAATAAAGCTTAATTAACTATAATTTGTATTACTAGGCCTTTAGAAGCCGTAATATAAAATTTTGCATAAAAACAATAAATTGGCTGTATTTTATTGTATACGGGTACTGATATTAGTTTACTGTTTTATTTATTATTTTTTTTGAGAAATCCTAAAATCATGATTCTTGAAGCATTGAAAGCTAGACAAATTCATCTTTCCAGCGGATCAAGAAACACTCAATTCGGAGCTAAATTGAATTTTATATAAATTAGTTAAGGGAGGTTACGCGCACAGAGTCGGTCCACCGGGCATGCCTCAGTAAAATAATTATCATAAATTCGATAGACCGCCAAAATTAGTCAAAACGGTGGCGTTTGAAAGATATCTTAACAAGCTTTCTAATGAGACCATAATCGTTCCATTTGAAGAATAATTGAGAAAACTGCAAGCTTCGAATCGCGCGGTACTGCACTGAAACGAAGGCAGTGCGACTCTTCAACATCTTATTGGATTAGGTCCGGTTATGGGCCTTGTAAGTTGTAATTGTACATTAGTTGAAGTATATAGTAAATTAACTTAATGTAATAACAGATAGTCGAAGTTTTCAAGTTCAGATTCAATCAAATCGATCGAATTCTCTCAGCTTGTTCTCTCCACTTGCACCATGGCTCTTTCTCCTTGCTTGCATCTCAATCTTCCATGTATGTGTTCATTCTTCTTCATTGTTCTTCACTAATTGGATCTGGATTTCCTTCTTCTATCATCTTTAATTGTTTTTCTTTACTGAATTCATGAATTAGATTAGGTTTTTACCGAACAAAATCTGCTTGAACCGAATTGCATGTGACAACTTGTTTAAGACTTGTGTTCTTGACTTGCTTTAGCTTGTGGATGTCTCTCGGTTGAGGATTGAAGCTTGCAATCACTTTGTTGAACTGTATGGTGAATGCTTGATTGATTAATTAGGTTTTCACAATGTCAAAAACGCAGTAGTTTTGCAATTTTGCTTACACCGAATCTGCTCCACGCTTCTTGTTCTTGCTTTCTTTAATTTTCTCGCATTTTACTGCTTTTACTTTACTCGTTTTGATGTTTTAATTGCTTTACAGATCACGGTAGCTAGGTTTTATTGCTTTGTTTACTTGCTTTAATCTCTTTAGAAGCTTATTTTTAGGTTTAGATAGATTTTACTGCATTGTTTTAGGTTCCGTCATAGATTAGCATAAGATTAGAATAGTTTAAGTGTAGCTAAGTTCCCATTTTAATTTTCTGCACTACAAATTCCCCTTGAATACTGAAAAACTCATAAATATACATTACTTCACTCATTCCATCATTCACATCACACATTTACCACTGTTTTGAACATTTTGACCGAAGTGACCACTCGTCACTCGGTCAGGTTTTCAACCACACGCACCAAAACACTCTCACACGGTCATCTCACATTTTTAAAACTCAAAATACAAAAATATTTGCATTTACATCGGTCAAACGTACATTTTATACACTTCATTTGATTCTTGACCGAGGCATTTCTTCATATATTCATTTTGACCGAGACCTTTTATTTTGTTGATTTTCTGACCACTTTTCTGACCACCAGTACTGTTCACTATGGTCATTTTCCATTTTAAAAACTCAAAACTCCAACATAATTACATTTCACTCGGTCATTAATATATTTTACACCTTGAATTTGATTCTTGACTGAGAAATTGTTTTTAGATTTCATTCTGACCGAGAGTTCACATTTCTGACTATGGTTTCTGACCGTGGTTACTATTCATTGTGGTCAGATTTATGAATTTCGTTTAACTTCATTCATCTGCATTTGTTTTCATTTCTGTTTACATTCTTATAGGTCAATCATATATTTTGTTCACTAATTTCCATTTTTGACCGAGACAAATCATTAGTTTTTGTATGTTGACCGAGAGCACAAAATTCTGACCGTGATTCCTGACTGTTATTACTGTTCACGTCGGTCGATTTACGATACTTGACCGTGGTTACTGTTCATCACGGTCGATTTGTGATTTTGGGTCGATTTGTGATTTTCCATATTTTTAGCCATTTTTGCATTCTGCAGAATTTTCATTCACTGCATATTAGGATTTTACCTCATTTTAATTTAGTCTAAGATTGTAAATTTCATTTTTAGTTTAGTTCCCCATTGAATCATTCATAACTCAATCATATACTCTTATTACTTCCACGGATTGATATTCTGGTTCCCATTGTACTGCATTATTACTGTTTTAGGGGAACTCATTTGAAAGTGTTGAAACTGCGACATATCAATTTAACATCTTTCACTAGAATAGAGAAGAAACAAACTAGTGATGAAGGGAGCGAGAGAAAACCAAGTAGAAACAAACGTTAGTGACAGATGGAGCAAGAGAAAACCAAGGAGAAACAAGTGGTGGTGCACCAACAACATGAAACTATCAATTCTCAAAAGAATAAAATGTTGAAAAAGGATATATATTTAAATAATTTGAATATGTTTTGATTAATTTAACAGTAACAATAACATAAAAATATTTATTATTCTGTTTTTATTTTTGTTTGAGTTTTTTTACTTTGATATAAATTTTGTAAGTATCGAGGTGAATCAGTGTTAGATACGTTGGTCTCATCAAGATATTGGTGTGTCATAGATCATAACTATTCCTTAAAACACATCAAATAATATAATCGATTTTTCATCTTCCAATCTAACGAGAAAACAAAGGTTTATCAAGAATAAGTTAAGTTGGTGAAGAAAGATCACAAAAATAATTGTTTCTTATTATTAGAAAACCTACTAATAAGTTGGCACATTTTCTCAATAATCTTACATAATGTACTTCATTTGGTATTTCATTATATTAAAGTAATACTATGAAGCATGCTTATGGTCCTTAACTAACATTCAAAGAGACAATCCCAAACAAGATTGATATGGATGCCTACGTGGAAGGTGTGTTGTGCATAGAGACAAATCTCAAACTAGTTATAAAGGAAGATAGGTGGTTACCAATTTACAAATCATGGAGCCAAGGAAGAGTAACAAAGAAAGAATATCAAATATCATATTACGGTATTTTGTCACTTAGGCAATTTGTGGTAATCCTCTACCTTTTGAGTTCTTTCTCTTCCTCTTTATTTTTCAAACCTCTCTGAGTATTTCTTCTTAGGTGTAATGGTAGGATTGAAATTCCAACCATGACTTCATACTAGGATCCCTCAATTTATTAGATTCAACATTTATATTTGATTTTTACATATTATATCTTTTATTATTGAATAAATGGAGAATAGTATTGTATGAAGCTTGTTCCCAATATTAGTACACTTCCATAAATTTTTCTTCTAGTATTTTCTGAGATTTAATAAGTAAGCACTATCATTTGGTGCTTTCATTTATCATGGTTGAAAACTAAAGGATGAAGACAATGAAGATAGAGATAAAAAAAAAAAAAACTTTACCATCTTATGGAAGGAAATGCAGAGGCCCACCAAGTTGAAATTTCTCGAATCAGTGAAGCTACCCAGTGTCGATTAGAAGAAATTCAACAATCTTTAAACAAGATTTTGCAGAATCATACCTCCACCCACATTCTTCCTCTCAGCATGAGCACAAGCATGGTGCAAACTCACACAATGCCCTACACACTCAACATCATCCATTGTTCCCAAGTCGAAGAATGAACTTCAATCTCCCTCAATTTGATGGTTTTGATGCTCTAGGTTGGATATTTAGTGTTGATCATTATTTCACATTATATCATATTCCATATGAAGAACAAATTGCTATTGTTGAAAAGTACATGTCAGGCTCAACCATTCTGTGGTTTTAAATGACCCAACATGTGATGTCATTTATATCCTGAACATAGCTGAAACGCTCATTAGGTTAGAGTTCGAGCCTTGATTATTTGAATTGCCTCAAGAGTCACTCTTCAAACTCTAACAATAGAATACAGTCTCAAAATACTATTATGAATTCATAACATTTGCAAATCACAAGCAGATTGAACCTCATGAGGCATTGAGAGATTATTTCATTAGTGGGCTAAATATGGTTATTAGAAGAGAAGTGAAGCCTTAATGCCCTCCCTTGTTTATGTGTATAATAAGTTTAGCAAAAATTTATGAAGATAAAGTATCTTCAGTCTTTCTGACATATAATAAAGTAAGGTGCAAAATTTTAATAAGATAAGGTGCAGAATTTTAAGCAACAAAGTAAGTAGACCTAAGAAAAATTTTCAGTTGACAGTAAGATAGTTGCCTATCTAGATGTAAAGGTTTATTTCTAAGAATTGTGGAGGAAGGAGGAGATGAAATGAAACTAGAAAAGAATGATGACAAGGGTTGGAAAAATGGACCAGCCTCTTAGATACATAAATGGAGTGAAGAAAAAAAATGATAAAGAGAAGAGAAGTATGGTGGTAATAAAGTGTTAGCATGTCATTAGGGGATGAGCCACCTTAGATAAGTGGTGATTGTCACCACTTGAACCAAGGTTCAAGATAAGACACTCAAAGAGATGGAACACTCTAAGAAACCTCACAAAAATTGTCATAAAATGTTCAACCTAATTACATGAGGAGAAGTCTTCTATTTATAAGCTTTTAGGGGAGGGATCTAGATCGAATTACAAAAGGAGACATAAACTTAACCTAAACTTAAAGGCTAAGAGTCTCCATAGCCCAAATATGTTAAATTTGTCATAACTCACCAAAAATGTTTTTAAGGGTGTGGAGAACATGAAAAAATAAAGATGTGCTTCCTTTTGGGTTGTCCCAAGCCCACAAATCTCACATCCCAAGTTTCTTCCTCTCTAAAAAGGGTGTAGGACATGAAAAAAGAGTGTTCAACACCTTTAGGAAACCCATGCAACCATCCTATATGTCCAAGCCTTCTTTTCCACAAAAATGAGATGGTGGTCTTCAAAAAGAAGGTGCATAAAGTGGTCATACAAAAAAGTGCGAAAATGTGTCTAAATTTAAGAAAAAAAAAATGTTAAGAAAATTCAAAGTGGAAGGTGAGGAGGAAATCTCCCTTTTAGTCATTCTTCTAGTGATCCTCTTAGGGATGACCTCTTTTGTCTTTGGGACTACTAGGGACTCATCATCCTCCCTGCCTTGGAGAGAATTCGTCCACGAATTTTCCAAATCTTTTTAATCCCTTTGTCTTTCTTTTCTTTCTTCTCTCTCTTTTTTTTCACTTTTTGGTTGTTTTCCTTTCATCTCCTTCTTTAATTCTATTTGATTATGACCGCTCTTCAAATCAATCTTGGAAAATATGGTAGCACCTTGTATCTTACCAAGCAAGTCATTAAGTCTAAGGATGTGTTACCTATACTTTACGTTATTGATAGACCTACAATTTTGCACCCACCATTTTTCTATCAATCCATTTACTTGCCTTTGAATCTCTTTGGATTCCTCCGGGTTTGTTCTTTAAGTCGGATGGTTAGGTATGGATGAATTAGGTATAAAGTTAATTTGATGTTTAATCCTGCTTAGAGGTGGAAGCCTTTTAGGAGGTTCTTGGAGAACATCCTAAAATTCATCCAAAATAACTCTAGACTTTTAGAAAAAAATTGGAAGGTTGCTCATGAAATGCAAAAGATGACCCTAGAGGAGGGTAAGCTAAGAATAAGGGTTTATGTGCTATTAATATCTTCTTAATTCGCTTATGGGAGATCATGATACCTTTTGACCTTTTATCTTTTTCTTTTTCTTCTTTTCTCTTTTTTTTTTTGCATTTTTTGTTGGTCCTCACTAACCTCTTGTGGGGATAGAGGTTTCAGTATAATCTTATGTCGTTGGAAGTTAAAAGAAAATGTGTCGGTATAGCCATCACATATTTGTTAAAGAAAATGTGTAGCTCCACTCACATATTTGTTAAAGAAAAAGGATTTTCATTGGTCCTGGACGGCTAAAAAAACTTTCTTGAAATTGAAACAAGCTATTACTTCAAAACTTGGGTTAGTCTTACCAAATTTTTAATTGCCTTTTGAAATTAAAATAAATGCTTCTAGTATTGGAATTGGTGTTATCCTTATGCAGGGAAAACATCCTATTGACTACTTTTCTAAGAAAATGTCCCCTAATATGCAGTGACAATTAGCTTAGACACAAGAATTTTTTATTGTAATAGAAGTTATTGCCAAATTTAGACATTATTTACTAGGGAAGAGGTTTATCATTCGAACATACTAGCAAAGCCTTAAATCGCTCCTAGATCAGAATTTGTCCACTCTGGAACAACACAAGTGGGTGCACAAGTTTTTGGGATACGATTTTGAGATAAAGTACAAGCCAAGGTGCAAAACATTGTAATTGATGCTCTTCCTTGAGGTTTCTTTGTAGCTTGGTCAACTCCTCAATTAGATTGGTTGTAAACATTAAAAGATGACTTGCTTAAAGATGAAAAATTGTAACAAATCATCTAACAATGTGCTATCACAAGCCAAGTTGATAATAATTACAATTGTCGAAATGGGTTATTATTGTGGAGGAATAGGATGTTAATTCTCCAAAACAATAGTTTAATTCATCTAATTCTCAAGGACTACCATGATGCTACAATGGGAGGGCACTTAGGGATAGCTAAGATAGTGCAAAGGATATGTTCTTAATTTTACTGGCCAAACATCTAAAAACAAATAAGAGAATATGTGTCAAATTGTCTAATTTGCCAAGAAGTTAAAACTGAAACTAAGTTGTGTACTGGATTGCTACAACCTCTTCCAACTCCATCACAAATTTGGAAAGAAATCTATTTGAATTTTATCACTACCTTGTCTCCAGCACAGGGTTATTCACTTATAATGGTTGTGATTGATAGACTCTCAAAGTTTGCGTACTTTATTCCACTAAAACATAATATCTAGTTAACAAATTGTTGAATTTTTTGTGCGCATACTATCAAGCATCATGGTCCTAAATCAATTATCTTTGATAGGGACAAAATCGTCATAACCAAATTCTAGCAATCTTTTTAAGCTTCAAGGAATAACTCGTGCTATGAGTTCAACTTATCATCTTCAAATGGAAGGGCAATGTGAAGTCTTGAACAAGACTTTGGAAATGTATCTCAGGTATTTTAACAACCCAAAGAATTGGGTGAAAATGTTGTGGTGGGCCCAATGCTTATATAACACATCATATCATACCAACATCAAAATGATACCTTATAAGGCTTTCCATGGTAGAGACCCTCCATCATTCATCAGGTATGAAATCTCTTATAAGGATGAATTATCACTGCAAGAAACATTGGTTGAAAGAGATAGATTGATAGATCAATTACAGGCTAATATGACTAAGTCTCAGCAATTCAAAAAATATTATGTTGATAAACATATAAGAAGTGCATACTTTTAGGAAGGAGAATTAATGCTAGTTAAGTTACAACCCTATAGACAACATTTAATGGCACTTTGAAAACATCAAAAAATTGGTTTGAGGTACTTCGGCCCCTTCAAGATTAATCAGAAACTTAGTCCTATAGTTTATAAATTTGAATTACCACAAGAGGCAAAAATTCATAATGTTTTTCCTATCTTCATACTTAAGAAGTTTAGAGGAGATAAAAAACAACATTACTTGTCATTACCACTACAAATTACTAAATGTGAACCAATATTATCTCATGCTATAGTGCTTGATAGAAGAGTAATTATGTTAGGAGGAAAGAAACTAAAACAATTAGAAGTATAATGAGGGAAGAACCAAATTCTTTTGTCACTTGGGAAGAAGTTGTAATATCCTGAATGACATACCCAAAATTCAACCTTGAGGACAAGATTATTTCGGATGGTGAAGGTAATGTAAGGTAAAAAAACAAGATTGATATGGATACCCACGTGGAAGGTTTGTTGTACAAAGAGACAAATCCCAAATTAGTTATAAAGGGAGGATATTTGGCCACCAATTTGCAAATCATGGAGCCAAAGAAGAGTAACAAAAAAAGAATATCAAATATCATGCTACGATATTTTGTCAGTTAGGTAATTTGTGGTAATTCTCTCCCTCTTAAGTTCTCTCTCTTCCTCCTCATTTTTTTGAATATCTCTGTATATTCTATTTCTTCTCAAGTGTAATGGCAGGATTGAAATTTTGATCGTGACTCCATGCTAGCATCCTCAATTTATTAGATTCAATATTTATGTTTGATTTTACATACTATATATGTTGTTAGTGAATAAATAGAGAATAGTATTGTAAGAAGCTTGTTCTCAATATTACTTGAGATTTAATATCACTATCATATTATTTTTTTCTCTTTTTATATTTTTTATCAAACAATCTATAAATCAAATTTATTTTTTATTCTTATATTTTATTCTCGTAAAAGACCGTGTTAAATAAGATCAAACAAAAAACTATTATGTGTTCCTGTAAGGAATAAGTTTCATGTCAAAAATAAGAAATTACTTAGAATATACTCTTCCACCAAGTAGCAATTAAGGATGACAAAACATATCAACCCGTCCTATTTTAGTCTCGCTTCGTTTTTAACACATAAAAATGGGACGGACATGTTGGTCCGTCGTAGTCAAAACAGACTACAAATTTTAGTCCGTCAATATTTTTATTTTTATATAAATTTGTTTATTTGTATATTTTTTAAATATATCTTTAATTATATAAATATTTTTTTAAAGTTTTATTTATTAATTAATATTTTTATTAGATAAATTAAAAAATATTATATTTATATATAAAGCAACTAATTATATTTAATAATTTAAATTTAATTAATTAATTTTATAATTTAAATTATAATATTATAATATATTTATATATTTTAATAATATAATAAAAAATATAATATTTTTAATTACAATTTTTTTATTTTAATATATAAATATTTTTTAAAATGGACAGAGAGATTATCCCACCTTAATCTCCATTAACTAAAACTGAAAAAATTAAATAATTTAAAATTAAAAAAATCTATAATCATACCTTAATATTTTATATTAAATATTACGTTATATTTTTTTTTACATAATTGACGCATATATTATTTATAATTCATATACCACACAACATATGCCATTTATTCTATTGACTCATAAATCAATTTAATTTTCTTCTATTAATCTCCTCGTAAATATTTAATAAAAACATATTTACAAACAAATATCACATGTCTGTTTTCAAAAATTCTACTAATTTAGATGAAATTGAGCAATTCTATTTTATAGTTTTCTTCTATTACCTAATCTCTTCACAGATGCGAGAAAAAAAAATTAAAACCATTTGTGTCTAATTAAAAATTAAATATTTAAAAAATTAGAAAAGCCTCAAAATATAATATGTAATTGATTTTATAATTTTTATACCATTTATACATCCATTTACAATTTGTAATTAACTCTATCAAATTCTATGCAAGTTTTTATTCTTGTTATAAATTAGGTAGAGGGGGACATCAACTAAACAGGGACAGTGAGTATAAATAATATATATATATATATATATATATATATATATATATATATATATATATATTTAACTTTTTTTTAATTAAACATCAATTTAACCATCTATTTTAATATTATAATAAAAAATTAAAATTTGTTGTTATATTAAATAAATAAATTATATAAAAAAAAGTGATTATATAAGTTTAGTACTCATCCATTAAACATAAACTTCCTTTATGCCGTGCGTTTCATGCATGGGCAGGTTTGGTCTTTCCTGTATCCGCCTATCTTGTGTGTGTGTGCCCACCGTTTTCCAAATTACAATCACTCGCTTTTCCACAATTTCCTTCAAAACCCATTTACAAAATTATCACTTTGATGGCAAAGAACAATTTGCTACCTTGTGTTCAAAAGGGCACATAAGAGAAGCGTTTGAAAGGTTTGTATCAGAGATATGGGCAGAACCCCATTTGTTCTCAAACCTCATCCAAGCATGCATTCCGTTAAAGTCTGTTTCTTTGGGCAAACAGCTTCACTCTTTGATATTAACTTCTGGCTGTTCTTCAGACAAGTTCATTTCCAACCACCTTCTCAACCTCTACTCAAAATTTGGGGAACCTAGAGCCGCTGTTGCTTTGTTTGATCGAATGCCGAGGAGGAACATCATGTCATGTAACATCATGATAAAGTCCTATCTTGAAACGGGCAACTTCGAGAGTGCCAAGAATCTGTTTGATGAAATGCCTGAGAGAAATGTTGCCACGTGGAATGCGATGGTCACGGGTTTGATCAAGTTTGAAATGAACCAAGAGTCTTTACTCTTGTTTTCGAGAATGAATGAGTTGGGGTTCATGCCAGACGAGTACTCGTTAGGTAGCGTGCTCAGGGGATGTGCGCATTTAGGAGCTTTGTTTGCAGGCCAACAGGTTCATGCCTACGTCATGAAATGTGGGTTTGAGTTTAATATGGTTGTTGGATGCTCTTTAGCTCATATGTATATGAAAGCTGGAAGCATGCACGATGGGGAGAGAGTTATCAATTGGATGCCAGATTGTAATTTGGTTGCTTGGAATACACTTATGGCTGGAAAAGCTCAAAAACGGTGCTTTGAGGGAGTACTGGATCAATACTGTATGATGAAATTGGCAGGTTTTAAACCAGACAAGATTACTTTTGTCAGTGTGATCAGCTCATGTTCGGAGTTAGCAATCCTTGGTCAAGGGAAGCAAATTCATGCCGAAGCAATCAAAGCAGGAGCTAGTTGTGAACTTTCTGTAGTTAGTTCATTGGTTAGTATGTACTCTAGATGTGGATGTTTGCAAGATTCTTTTAAATCTTTTTTGGAATGCAAAGAGCGAGATGTTGTGTTATGGAGTTCAATGATTACTGCTTATGGGTTTCATGGTCAAGGAGAAGAAGCCATCAAGCTTTTCAATCAGATGGAACAAGAAAATCTGCGGGCAAATGAGGTCACATTCTTGAGCTTGCTATATGTTTGTAGTCATTGTGGATTGAAGGATAAAGGACTTGATTTCTTTTATATGATGGTGAAAAAGTATGGACTCAAGGCTAGACTAGAACATTATACTTGTGTGGTTGACCTTCTAGGCAGGACTGGTTGTTTGGAGGAGGCAGAGGCTATGATACGATCCTTGCCAGTAAAAGCAGATGCAATTATATGGAAGACATTATTATCTGCATGTAAACTCCACAAGAATGCTGAAATTGCAAGGAGAGTTGCTGCAGAAGTTCTTAGAATTGATCCTCAAGATTCGGCTTCATATGTTCTACTTGCCAATATTTATTCTTCAGCTAATAGATGGCAAAATGTTTCTGAGGTAAGGCGAGCCATGAAAGATAATATGGTGAAGAAAGAACCAGCCGTAAGTTGGGTTGAAGTGAAGAATCAGGTTCACCAGTTTCATATGGGTGGTGAATGCCACCCGAAACATGTGGAGATTAATAAGTATCTGGAAGAATTAACTTCAGAAATGAAGAAGCGGGGCTATGTACCTGATACTAACTCTGTTTTGCATGACATGGACAATGAGGAAAAAGAACACAACTTGAGGCACCATAGTGAGAAATTGGCAATTGCTTTTGCTTTAATGACCACCCCAGAGGGAGTGCCAATAAGGGTGATGAAAAACCTGCGGGTTTGCAGTGATTGTCATGTTGCCATCAAGTACATATCAGAGATAAAAAATTTAGAAATTATTGTTCGAGATTCAAGCAGGTTTCACCATTTTAAAAATGGCACATGCTCTTGTGGAGATTATTGGTAATAGTTACGCCTTGTTTTCAATTTCAGATTGTATTTCATGATGATGCACAGGTTACAGGTAAGAGGGTCTAAGTTATTTGTAGTTGCTACAGCACCGGTCTATCTATTTTATATACATTTATCACATCACGACCTTACTGCATTAATAGTTAGGATTCATATCATAATTTCCACTTTCACAAGTGAAGCTTCAAATTAAAAAGGGATTCTTTATGCACAAATCTCAATAAAGGATATTAATAAGCGGTGGCTTCTAACCACTGATCTCAGTTATTGTTGGTCATCAAGTGCAATTACCTGAACTGCATTGATGGCTAAATGATTCCTTTTAGCCAACTAATCGTACTATTGTTATTTCATTTTAGTCATTACTCCCTCAATATGGCATGTGCGAGTGGTCAAAAGCAGAGGGAATCAAGAGTTCCGTTCACATGGCTTTAAAAATAGCAAATTGATATAAGTGAGTCTCTATCACTGTTTTGCACTGCAACTAAGATCACGAGGGAAGGAAAATCAACCGGATTAAGAGCCAGGTTGTGTTTATTTAGGTCATGGCTCGTTAATCCACACCCAACTCTTTTCAGTCATTGACTATAAAACCTTTAACATAATCAATGATAATAAAAGGTTAGTATATTCATGCATCTTAATTAGAGGATGCATGTTAACCAAATTCACCACCCATTTTCCACCAACTTCAGTTTCAATCATAACATAAATCTGGTCAAACAATATAACAATCCGCCACTATCTTATGACTTTGGTAATAATCAGTTTCCATATTAAGGTAAAGTTGAAAAGTTTTAGCAGAACTCTAATGAAAAATATAACATAATGAAAACATTAAAAAAAAAAAAAAGCTTGTCTATATGCAGTTTAAAATATTTTATATATAATAATTTTTAATTAGTATCTTCATAGTACTTGTGTCTAATTAAACGTTATCTTAGAAAATATGATAATAATCCATTGGGATATTTTATTTCTTCAGCGAGGAAGGATTTCTCATGAAAATAAGTTGATATTTTATTCACGCCTTCAAATTCTCTAGACTAGTATATTATATTAGACTTCTTTTCTTGTTATTAAATCTTAATCATTGATGTTTTTTTAATAGTTGGGCTATGAAAAGCGCGAATACTAATAAAATAAGTAGAGTTGTAAAAAAATAAAATAAAATAAAATTGAGGATTTCCATCATATCAATGTCAAAAGAATTAAAATATTTGTTAATGTATGTTATTAAAGAAGATAACAATGTTGAGAATTTCCTAATAAATAGAATAAAAACTTAACATGATATTTAAGTTTTGAAACTTTCTCACTTTGTTTTAGAATAGAAACTTTCGTAATTAAATAAACTTGTCTTTTGCATTATAATATTCTTCACTTATATTTGTAATCATTCTTTCACATGATTAAATAGTAATAAGATGACATGCTTATTTAATTTTCCCTTGAGAGGTGAGGAAAGATAAAAATGAAAGTGAGTGATAATTTCTTCCAAATTGGGTGAATGTAAGATGCAACTTTAATTGCAACAGCATATGCGTGGGGATTATTTGAATAAAGCCCACGGAGCATATTCACCCTATCCTCACATTATTCTTGCCTGCTCATTTATTTCATTCATTTTCTGGTGCTTCTCAGTGCCCTCTTTTTTTCTTTTTCTTTTTCTTTTCCTGTATTTACTGGAAATCCAAGTAGGTTACCTTTGAAAGACCGTTTGGCATGTGCAATAGGATACCCATATATCCATTTATTTCGTCTCATTTTTTTATGAATTAAAATTAAAATAAATTAAAATAAGACGGATCGATCTATATTTTATTCTTAAATTTAAATATAAGTTGAAATTTTATATTAAATAAAAATAAAAATTAAATAACTCAATAAATAAAATAAAAACATCATCTATTATCTTAAAATTTTGATTTTAAATTAAAAATATACATCATACATATTCTTATATGATAGATTCATATTTTATTATTAAGAATCATTTCCTTAATTCATAATAATATTCTTCCTCTATATTTTAGCACCTTAAAAATACCCACTTAAAATAAAATTGGAATATTTCCTTTCCTTTCATTCAAGTCTTAAAATGTGTACACTGCATACAAAATTAATTAATTGTTGGTAAAAAGAAGTCGCGTGGACAACATTTTGACTTTTTTTTCTCCTTTATTTTATTTTAATCTTTTTATATTATACTATTATTACATGTCGGCCGTTTCTTTCATTTATTTTTTTATTATCTCTCAAGATATATAATATATACCTAACTTTTCACATCTTTATTTTTTTCTTTAAAAAGTTTTAACCTCTTTCATAATGTGATCAGTGTGTTGGAGTAAAAATGGAACAGTAAAATTCGAATATTCTAACATGATAATCTTATCTATATCGAACACTTGATACTATTATTCTATAAATATTACGTATATATTCTTTTGAAAAATATAGAATATGATTGAGATTCAACTTAATGATAAGGATACCACTTTGATATTGCTTGATATATTTTTATTCTTTTAAAATTTAATATTTTTAATTTAAAAAAATTAAATTAATAAAAACTAAAAATAGTAATAAATATTTTATTGTATACAGATAGTTTATTGTCCTTTTTTTATATATATTACCTACTTACTTAGTCCGATATAAATTTGTATATTTTATATTGATAAATAATGTTTATATTTTTTATTAATACTATTATTAACAAATGAAAAGGATAAATCTAAAAAAATGGAAAGTCTCAAAAAAGATAATAATAATAATAAAGAATAAAATTGAAATTATTAAGAGTTAAACGTCAAGATTAAAAGAGTCACTTAAGAGTAGGAAGAATAATTTAAAGTAATGAATTTGAATGTGTGGATCGAAGGTACAAGTTAAATACTTATGATCAAGACATTTTTAAAAAATGTGTAGTATGAAAACGAGATATTGAGTTGAATAAATGAGGAGTCAGTCAAATGTATGATGTAGTCCATAAAATGTTTAGAATAGAAGAATTAAGAAGTATAAAGTTTAGCAGGACTACAATTTGAGAGAAACATGACATTGAGAAGAAATTATGTAATCAAGAAATATGTGAAAATGGTTATGGTTTCATTATGTGATATGTGTGCTTATAGATATTATATATGTGTCAACAAAGTAGCTTAAGAAGAAAGGAGAATGATGATAGGAAAGTAACCGTATATGAATTTTATTTTTTTATTTGTTGTATTTTATTTAACTTCACCTTAATTTTATTTTAATTTTTTTAGTGTCTTAGGTTACACAAAGAAAATATAAATAGAGTGAAATAAATATAAAAAAGTAAAAATACAAAGATGTTTGTTTTAAATAGTACAAATTATCATTTGTGGAAAGACAAGATGAAAGATTTTTTGTTTGTGAAGAAATTGCATCTTCTTGTGTTTACTACACAAAAGTCAGATTCTATGTCCGATGAAGAATGAAACTTTGAAGACTAATAGGTGTACGGTTTTATTCGGCAATATGTAGAAACTTGTTGTGAGATCGTCGGATTGGTGATCACTCCACATAGTTGTGAAGGGAGAGATGTGTTAGGTTAGACTCCCAACTATGTGTTTAAAAAGGTCTAAATTAGTCAAGCCAATTTTATCCCACCATAAGTAGAGAAAGATCTGTTAGGTCAGAACAGAGAGAGCATTTCGCAGCCTTTGGAAGAGAAAAAGAAAAGAAAATAGTTTCGCTCATTTATCAAGTTGTCTCGCTAAAATTACGATTGCTACTTAGTTCACCGTGGATCAAGCTAGAATTTTGATAGCAGGTTCGTGGTTTAAGAATCTTCATTTTGACCGTTGCGATCATTAATTGGAGGCCTATGGTTGGAGATATCAGTCTTGCACTGTGACTGGTTTTAAAGTTTCTTTTCTTCTTCGTATTTGAGAGCATTGTTGCTTTGATATATTGGATGTTTTGTAGGCACTTATTTGTATATTTTGATTCGTCTCTCTTGTACTCATACTTTAATCTTAGTGGAGCTTGTTTGATTGGCTTGTGTCTGTGAGTTTTTACTTCTCATATTGAGGAGGTTTTCTCATGCTAAAAATATTGGTGTTCTCATTGTGATTATTTATATCATTATCGTTGTTGTTGTTCCTCTCAAATTCTTGCAAGTTTAGAAAAAATATTTCCGCTACATACTTTGGTATTTTAGGTTGTTGTATTATTTTTCCCTATCACATTTTTATTATTCTCGCAATTTACTTTAAATGTTACATATTATATTAAAAATACAAATTATATATAGACAATCATTAATTGAATTCTACCTTATTTTGATTATCGAATGAATGAATGGTATTGGTTTCATATAAATCCTCTAAAATTGAAAAGCACATCAAAATTAAAAAAAATCCATTTACTATCCTATTATTATTTCATATACATAATGGGTGGAAACATATTTATTAATGAATTGGTATATGTTGTTGATAAATATCACGTTGATTAGAAATTCGATAACATTATACTATATAGGTGAATATAATCGTCACCTGAATCAATTTTGTAAAGTTGAGTTAGGTATCTCACAGATCACTAAGATTTGTACGGGTAGAAGGTAAAAAGTAATAGTTTTGGTCCTTCAATTACAATTGGTACATTTTTATCCAAGGAAAATATTTAAAATGACAATCTAAGTCTCTAAATGTAACAAATTTTGTAACTATATTTATATTTCATTTGATGTTAGAAAATATAGTTCAAATGATTGTAGTAAAAAGCATGAGGTAACTTCGAATGTTCATCTATTTAATTTACATCACAATTTTATTACATATAAGGGAAGCAAGATAAGGAGCAAGAACAAATATCATATAAATACACATCAATATGAAAATTTATTTACAATTCACTTGCTTCTCCATAAAGGGATTTAATTTTTTTTTTGGATAATTAATCGAGATGAATGAATTTTATCATGATTTTAAAATTAATACAATAATATTTATTTAATTATTTAAATTTCCAAGATTAAACATTCAATTACAATTTAGTTTAAAACTTTATTTTTCTTGCATTATTATATTAGAAATTCTTAATAACATAAGATATTGAATAAGGTGGGGTCGTGGACAACCCCACCAAACAATTACAATTACAAAATAAACAAGTAAATAAGTATAATATATTTCAAAAAGATAAATGTCTCTTTCCTTTACTTAATATTTAATATTTAGAGTGTCAACAAAAGTTTGAAAACTTAATAGTTTCACTCAAACTTTACTATTTTTTTCTTAGAGTGGTATGTTATGTCTATTTATAAACAAATTTATCATATCATTAATTTTGGTAGGTTTTTAACTTAGTTTGGGACGGGCTTCCCTTTGTTAATGATAAGTACATGAAAGAGATAAAACCATGGAATAGATGTCTAAGCTTATTCATAGTGATTCTAATTTGGCTACAACCAGAACAAAAATGTTGCCAGGTCAGAAATTGACTCCAACCTATATCAATGAAAGACGAGCTAAGAACTTATGTTACTTTTGTGATGAGAAATATTCACCTGAGCACAACCTAACTCACAAGAAGGCTCAGTTTCATTTTATTGAGGTAGATGAAGAAGATTCAGAGGGGGATGAAAATGCTTATCAGGAGCAAAACGCAGTGTATAACAATACTCCACAAATCTCAGTGAATGCCCTAACTGGTGTAGCATAAGAACAATGAGAGTTACTGGGAGGTATATGAAGAAGCCATTGCACATCCTAATTGACAGTGGTAGTACTCATAACTTTGTGGATATTCAAGTAGCTAAAAAGCTGGGCTGCAAGATAGAAAAGGTTGACCCATTGTTGGTAACAGCTGTTGATGGTAGCAAACTACAGATTAACTCCATAATTAGGAATTTTGCATGGTCATTGCAGCACAACAGTTTTTCTTCTGACATGTTATTACTGTTGTTGGGTTGTTGTGATATGGTGTTAGGAATAGAATGGTTGATTACACTCAGTGATATTACTTGGAATTTTGACAAGCTAACAATGGAGTTTATGGTCAAAGGAAAGCGACATGTTATAAGAGGATTACATACTATGGGAGCCAAAACTGTCAGAAATCAACATATAGAGAAAGCACTGTTGAATGGTGTACATATTTCCATGATTCAAACTTGTCAACATGAGGGAGTTCTACTTCAAAACCTGACTACTCATGCTGACCAAGCATCCATTAATACAGAAATCTTTCAACTTTTAGATACTTTTACTGATATCTTTGAAGAACCTAAATAACTACCACCTATGAGAGAAGGTCATAATCATCAAATTCCATTGTTACAAGGGGTTGTTCCTGTCAATAAACGACCCTATAGATATGCTGGAAATCATAAAGATATAATTGACAAGTTAGTTCAAGAAATGATGGACGCTGGTTTGATACAAAACAGTAGTATTCCTTTTTCCAGTCCTGTAGTGCTGGTTGGGAAAAAAGATGGAACTTGGAGGCTATGTGTTGATTATAGGGAATTAAATAAATGAACAGCAAAAGATAGGTTTCCAATTCCCTTAGTTGAAGACTTAATGGATGAGTTTGTTAAGTGGTAAATAGTTGATATAATTATGCCTTGAATTGTTATGAAACCACTTAACTTATGTTAATTATAATATATTTTTCTCCCAATATAGGATGAATTTGAGAATACCTTGATACAAGAGTAAGGAGCATAATTGTCAGCATAATTGGAGTAAAATTGCAAGAAAGAAGAGCGTTTAAGTGAATGAATGATGCAAGGCCCGACCCAAATTCTCTTATAAAAAGATAAGTTGTGTTTTGAAAAAAACAGTTTTGGAGGAGAGGAGGCACGACTACTGTTAGGGTTTTGTCTAATACTCATCAATTCTTCACTTCTTCATCAATTGGAGCATTGTAATGGCCAACATGAGTGACTAACTTCATTCTCTTAGGATTCGGTGCACTTCCTTTGAATTATTTTGTATCATGGTGATATTTTGAGATATTAATCTATACTTTGATGTTGTTATTCTTATTCTTTATGCTTTGGAATGATTTATTCTTGATTGTTTGAGGTATGATTGGAAAATATATCTTGAACCCTAGATCACGGTAAGAATATTTGTTACGTTAATTGCCAGGAATGGAATGAATGTATCAATTGCTTAAACACCCTAATCCTAATGCTCGAAAATCTGTTAATTGTGTGAGGAATCAACATTTATTAGGTTTTCTTATGAATTTTATGTGTGAGGAATCAACATGGATGATTTGAGTAGGTGACATCAACATTGTTAGGTTAATTGACGTTCTTAATTGACATAGTCATTACAAAAGAGGGATAAGGAAGAAAGTCAATCATAAGTACCTTTAATTGATATTTTCTCAATAATTTATAGTTCTTTGTCATTTAATTTCAATTCAACTCTTATTTGTAAAACTCAATCTGTTTTAATCTACTTAGTAAGTATAATTGAGAATTTTCATTGAAACTGTTCCTCATGGGATCGACTTTTATTTTATCAAAATACTATACTGCGATTGATAATTTTGGTACGCTTGCCAATAATTCAACAAGTATTTTTGGCGCCGTTGTCGGGGAACGGTGTTCTTTGAGAATTCTTTGTTTAGCTTATTGACTATTTTATTTTTATTTTTGTTATTATTATTATTATTATTATCATTATCATTATTATCATTATTGTTATCATTATTATTATTATCATTATCATTATTATTATTATCATTATTATCATTATTATCATTATTATTATTATTATCATTATCATTATCATTATCATTATCATTATCATTATTATTATTATTATCATTATTATTATCATTATTTTCATTATTATTATTATTATTATTATTATTATCACTATCATTATTATTATTATTATTATTATTTAGTTTTTAGTTTGTGTTAATATTTGCTTGAGTTAGTCTTTTGATTTATGCGTTTAAGAGGACAGGTATCTTTAGAAGAAGGGAAACACAAGAACAAGCTACAAAAGAATCTGCTAATTCTTCTTTCACACTTGATTTACCAAACCCAATTATAGAAGATATGGCGGAAGAAGGAGCAAATCTGAATCCAAATCCAAATACAAATCCAAATCAAAACCCAAATGCAAATCCACCTAGAAGAACTCTTAGAAATTGTGCTATGCAGCAAGGTAGGGCAAAGGAATGGCTGAAAGCACATCCTAATCAGAGTATGACTAATTGGAGTAGTGTAGAAGAGAAGTTTTTGAATAGATTTTTCCCACCATCCCGTTACATCAAAGCAAAATCTGACATCACTTCTTTCAGACAAGGAGCAGATGAGCAATTTTGTGAAGCATGGGAGAAATTTAAATCACTATTGAGAAGTTGCCCAAATCATGGATTTGATGACGTTTCTCAGTTGAATATTTTTTATACTGGCTTGCGACATGATGCAAAGATATTATTAGAGGCTGCAGCAAGAGGATCTATGTTAGATGTAGAAATTGATCATGCCACCAGAATTATTGATGCACTAGCCTTTACAGACCAACATGCCCAACATGATAGACATTTAATTCAAAGGAAGGGAATACTTGAACTTAATAGCTCAGATGCTATCTTAGCCCAGAACAAACTTATAACGCAACAAATTGAAGCATTGAACCAGAAGATAGAGAAATTACCTCAATAAATGTACACAGTACAATCTATTCTTAATCAACAGATGAGTTGTGATGTGTGTGGAGGTGATCATGCAAATGAACAATGTTCTTATCAAGGCAACATTCAGCAAGAAGAAGCTAATTATATGGGGGTCCAAGGTAGTAGTCAAGGCAGACAAGGCAATTTTCCTAATCCCAATAATTATCATAATAATTTTGCACAAGGATGGAGAGGGAATCAAAATCAGAATCAGAATTTTGGGTGGAACCAAGGTGTTAGCTCATATACTAGACAACCTGCATTTCAACAACAGTCATATCAACAACCTCCATATCAACAGCAACAACAACATTATCCTTCATTACCTGACAGAATAAGTAAATTGGAGGATACTTTAGAAAAGTTCATGCAAGGTACTATAGCTAATCAGAAAAATACTGAGGCTTCATTCAGAAATATAGAGATCCAGATAGGCCAACTAGCCAAGCAATTATCTGAGCAGCAACAAGGAGAATAGTTTTCAGCTAATACACAAACCAACCCCAGGGAGCAATGCAATTCAATAACTACAATGAGTGGTAAGGTTATAGGAGAAGGTATTGGTGACAATCTGGCTGTAGAGAAGGAAATCCTACAAGAAAAAGAAGATGAGTGTGAAAGAGAAAAGGAGGAAAATAAAAGAGAGAATATAGAAAAAGAAAAAAATACTGAAAAAGAAAAGAAAAATAAAAAGAGTGAGAAAAAGAGGGAGAAATATGAGAGTCAAATACCACAATGGAAGGATTTACCATATCCTCGTCATCCTTCCCAGATAGATAAAGAAAGACAATTCACAAGATTCATGGATATTTTCAAACATTTACAGGTTAATATTCCATTTATGGAAGCTATGGAACAGATGCCGACTTATGCAAAATTCATGAAAGAGTTGTTAACTAAGAAAAGGAGATTTACTGCAGAAACAGTGGAGCTAGAAGTAGGATGCAGCGCTATAATTCAGAAATCATTACCTCAAAAGTCCAAGGATCCTGGCAATTTCACTATACCAATCACAATTGGGACGTTACAAGTAGGTAAGTCATTACTTGATTTGGGTGCTAGTATAAATCTAATGTTTTTGTCTATGCTTAAAAGAATAGGAGACTTGGAAGTAAAGTCTACAAGAATGACATTATAGCTAGCTGACAGATCTGTAAAGATTCCTTATGGAGTAGTAGAAGATGTTTTAGTTAGAGTGGATAACTTCATATTTTCTGTTGATTTTGTGATTATGGACATGGAGGAAAATGAGGAAGTCCCATTGATCCTGGGAAGACTATTTATGAAGACTGTCAAAGTAATTATAGATGTTGACATGGGCAAGTTGAAAATTAGAAGTGGAGATGATTAAGTTAATTTTAATCTGTTTGAAGTTGTACAACAACCGGAAGACAAGAAAGATTGCCTCAGAATAGATACTTTGGAGGAATTACCCATCTCAACTGAAAAACAAGATTACAAGCCTGTTGCACAACCCCAAAGACATCTTAGTCTGACTATGAAGGAAGTTGTTCAAAGAAAGGTACTAAAACCTCCTGAAGCATGTATGATTTATCCAATCTCTGACAGTTGTAAGGTTATTCGCAATGAAAAGAATAAAATCTTTCCCACAAGGACAGTTAAGGGATGGAGAATGCGTATATATCACCTTGATCACTCACCTGCATGAGCCCTAAAGCAAATAGGCGTCAAGCTGAAGACGTTAAACAAGCGCTCTTGGGAGGCAACCCAATGTTTTGAATTTGTTTTTTTTCTTTTTGCAGTTTAAGTTTTTTGTGCATTTTTCTTCCTTAGGTTCTTTCTTTGCAAGATTGCTCCAGCTACACAGTGCACTTCTTCTCAAGACTTTGAAGACTTACTTCAATGGTCTGGGGACATTCCAACTTTTCTGGAGGGGGTGAGAAAGTCTGCAGCTGAGGCTGAAGCACAAGATAAGGATTACATGACAAGTGAAGAAAATGAGGGAGGAAACTTACTTTATTTTTAATGTTTTTAATTCCTTTGTTTTTAATTGCTTTATTTTAAATTTTGAATTCTCTTGCTGTCCCATAATTTGTTTTAGATCCATATATGAGATTATTGCTTATTGTCTAATTCAAATCTAGAACGTGAAAAATAATTTTGATTGTTTCCAATAACAAGTGATTTTGGGATATTGAGTATGATAGTGAAAATGAATTGATGAGTAAAATTAGGAATTAACTGAATTGGAGAAGCTAGCCAAAACCCAAGTGAGCAGAGTACCACAAACAGATAAATTGAGCGTCAACACTTTGTGATGATAACTGATATTGGTTGATTTTTTGATGTGATGGCATGTTGGCAATACTTGAAAATGATAAAGACATTTTTTTTCTTTGTAGTAGATATAACCCAGAGCCAAATAGACAACCCTGCATTAATTATAGGACATCCATTTGAACCCCTTCTGAGCCAAAAATAATATTATTTCTTAAACAGAACCCTTAGGCCTAAACACTATTTATCTACCTTCCTATATTTGAGAAAGGAAATGAGTATGAATGTCACTATTTTTCTTATTGTTGGGTATTGCTATTGTTGTCCTACAGGTATTGTTGGGGTGTTATTGTTAAAAAAAAAAAAAGTCAAATGGGGGGTAATAACTTGTGAGATTATTAACTCATTGTCATTGTGTTAGGGACAAAAGCATAAAGTTTGCAACCTGACTTGAGGAATTGTTAATCAAGAATCATTCATATGAGTTGAATTTCTCAAATATTTTTGTATATCCCAGAAAAACCAATAATTCTTTCTTAGCCCAGCCCCATTACAAGCCTCAAAAGACCTTTTGATTTAAGTCTTGTTTAACAATTGTTGATTTCTTGAAGATGATTATCAATATTGGATTGTCTAAATGAAGTGATTGAATGAGATAAACATTTACCTGTGAGAATTAGAGATGAGTATATATAACTCTATTTGAGAGATCATGCTTCTCTGAAGATAGTTGAGGACTAATTATTCTTTGTTGGTTTCTATAACTTGAATGCTCATGTGTTCTATTTTCATTTGGAGTTGTGAACATCACCCCTGAAAATTTTTATGTTGTGGTTCTGGAAGAGAAAGAGATAATAGGTGATGATTTTGTTTTGGAAAAATTACTTTGCTTGGGACAAGCAAGATTCTAGGTTGGGGGGAGTTGTTAAGTGGTAAAAAGTTGATATAATTATGCCTTGAATTGTTATGAAACCACTTAACTTATGTTAATTATAATATATTTTTCTCCCAATATAGGATGAATTCGAGAATACCTTGATACAAGAGTAAGGAGCATAATTGTCAGTATAATTGGAGTAAAATTGCAAGAAAGAAGAGTGTTTAAGCGAATGAATGATGCATGGCCTGACCCAAATTCTCTTATAAAAAGATAAGTTGTGTTTTGAAAAAAGCAATCTTGGAGGAGAGGAGGCACGACTACTGTTAGAGTTTTGTCTAATCTTCATCAATTCTTCACTTCTTCATCAATTGGAGCATTGTAATGGCCAACATGAGTGGCTAACTTCATTATCTTAGGATTCGATACACTTCCTTTGAACTCTTTTGTATCATGGTGATATTTTGAGATATTAATCTATGCTTTGATGTTGTTATTCTTATCCTTTATGCTTTGGAATGATTTATTCTTGATTGTTTGAGGTATGATTGGAAAATATATCTTGAACCCTAGATCACGGTAAGAATATTTGTTACGTTAATTGCCAGGAATGGAATGAATGTATCAATTGCTTAAACACCCTAACCCTAATACTGGAAAATCTGTTAATTGTGTGAGGAATCAACATTTATTAGGTTTTCTTATGAATTTCATGTGTGAGGAATCAACATGGATGATTTGAGTAGGTGGCATCAACATTGTTAGGTTAATTGACATTCTTAATTAACATAGCCATTACAAAAGAGGGATAAGGAAGAAAGTCAATCCTAAGTACCTTTAATTGATATTTTCTCAACAATTTATAATTCTTTGTCATTTAATTTCAATTCAACTCTTATTTGCAAAATCCAATCTGTTTTAATCTACTTAGTAAGTATAATTGAGAATTTTCATTGAAACTGTTCCTCGTGGGATCGACTTTTATTTTATCGAAATACTATACTGCGATTGATAATTTTGGTACGCTTGCCAATAATTCAACAGAGTTGCATGGTCCAACAATTTTTTCTAAGATTATCTTAGAGATGAATATCATCAAGTCAGAATGGATCCAAAGGACATTCATAAAACTGCTTTCAAGACTCATAATGGACATTTTGAATATATTATTATGCCCTTTGGCCTTACCAATGCACCAGCCACTTTTCAAGGTCTTATGAATTTTGTATTCAAGAGTTTTATTAGAAAGTTCCTATTGGTTTTCTTTGATGACATCTTGATATATAGCAAAAGTTTGGCTGACCATATTCAACATCTCACGGAATTTTTTCTGATTATGAGGCAGAATAAATTGTATGCTAAGAGATCTAAATGCTACTTTGGGGTGGATAGAGTAGAATATTTGGGGCATTTTATCTCAAGCCAAGGAGTTTCAACTGATCCATTGAAAATTAAATCAATTACTGATTGGCCACTTCCGCAAAATGTCAAGCAACTGAGGGGTTTCCTAAGGCTCACTGGCTACTATAGAAGATTTGTGAAGAATTATGGTAACATAGCCAAACCATTAACTGAATTACTTAAAAAGGACAATTTCAGTTGGACATGCCAAGTTAAGGATGTTTTTCAATTACTGAAAAATGCTATGACTGAATCTCTAGTATTAGCATTACCAAGTTTTGATAAAAACCTTTGTAGTGGAGGTTGATGCTTCTGGTTATGGTATAGGTGTTGTTCTTATGCAAGATCATCATCCACTTGCTTTTATAAGCAGAAACTTGAACCAACAACAACAATCCCTATCCACCTATGAGAAAGAATTAATGGTTATGGTGTTTGTAGTACAGAAATGGAGACATTATTTACTCAACAGGCATTTCATCATCAAGACTGATCATAGAAGTCTGAAATATATTCTAGATCAGAGGTTATCTACTGCATTCCAGTAGAAATGGCTAGTGAAATTGATGGAATTTGATTTTTCCATTGAATATATAGAAGGCAAAGATAATGTAATTGTCGATGCCCTCTCAAGGCTAGAACATGGAGACTGTTATACTCTAGTCACAAATACTATGGAATCTGATCTAATTAATAGGATCAGAAATTCTTGCACTCAAGACACAGAAGTACAGAAATTAATACAGCAATGGCAGGAGAATAAGAATTCACATAGACATCATCAATGGAATGATACTGATCTCAGGAGGAAAGGAAAGCTAGTGGTGGGCAAAGACTTACAACTGAGAAATGACCTCATTCAATGGATGCACAACTCTGCAATGGGAGGTCATTATGGCAGAAATGCTACACTAAAAAGAATTAAGTTAGTAGTGTATTGGAGAGGAATGAATAAAGATGTGCAAGAGTTCGTCAAGCATTGTGTTGTATGTCAGAAATGCAAGTATGAAACCACACCATACCCTGGATTGTTGCAACCTCTTCCAATTCCAGGTCAAGTATGACAGCACATCTCAATGAATTTTATTGATGGTCTACCAATTTCGAAAGGGAAGCAGGCCATCTTAGTGGTTGTTGACCGATTGAGTAAGCCAACACATTTTATGACATTATCTCATCCCTATACAGCTCAATCAGTTTCTCAAACTTTTATAGATCAGGTGTTTGTGAGCAAATTTTGGCAGGAACTCATGACTTTACAAGGAGTCCATATACAATTATCTATTACCTATCACCCTAAAACTGATGGGCAAACTGAAGTTGTTAATAGATGTCTTGAAACTTACTTGAGATGTATGTGTAGTGACACTCCTTCTCATTGGGTTCAGTGGCTGCCTCTTGCTGAATGGTGGTATAACACCACATTTCACACAGCCATCAATGCTACTCCCTATGAAATAGTATGTGGACAACCACCTCCTACTTATCTTCCTTACCTTCCTAGTGAATAAAAAAATTGACTTAGTAGACAGAAGTCTTACTAAGAGGGAAGAGATGTTCAAACTGCTGAAGTTCCATTTAAGAAGGGCACAAGAAAGAATGAAGCAAATTGTAGATAAACACAAAACTAATAGACAGTTTGAAATTGGAGATTTAGTCTATCTAAAGTTGCATTCTTACAAGAAAGTCTCAGTGGCAGAAAAGGGAAATGAAAAACTAGCTCCAAAGTATTTTGGTCCATTCCCGGTGGTAGACAAAATAGGAGCAGTTGCTTATAAACTAAAGTTACCCACAAGTTCAAAAATACATGATGTTTTTCATGTATCTCAATTGAAGAAACATGTTGGACCAGTAATTACTTCATCTATTCTACCTACTACTTCAAATAATTTTTTTGGTGTTAAAGAACCTGAAGCCATTTTGGACCGCACTTTTGTCAAGAGGAAAGGACAAGCAGCCACAAAAGTCTTAGTTAAGTGGAGAGATCAAGCAGTAGAATACTCGACATGGAAATTTTATTATGACTTGCTGAAGAAATATACAGACTTCCATCCTTGAGGACAAGGATTTTTTGAAGGAGAGGGAAATGTTATAGTATATCTGTTGTAATTGTTGTAATTAGTATATTTGTTGTAATTGTTATAATTGACAGTTGGCATTGATAAGTAGTTAAGGCAGTTAGTAACTACATTTTCTGCTTAATGTTTGGTTGTAGCTATAAAAGATAGTTGGTTGCAACCAATGCGAGGATCTTTTTTAAAAAGAAAATCATTCTTACTTCTCTCTATATTGTATCAAACATTTCTTGATAATAAATCCTCAGAACCCTTTCTTTCCTAGAGTTCTCTGAATTTCCAAGAATTCTTCGAGTTTCTTAGTGAGATTCCTAGTTTTCTAATTGGTTCTATTAAGAACCATATCATATTATCTCCTAAAATCTTCTTAATCTCAAGTATATATTCATTTTGATGCTTATAGGAGACAAACCCTTTCTTGAACTAAGGATCTTCATTTTCTTATTTGAAAGCTTCATTTGAGGTAAGGAGAGTCTTCTTGCCATCAACCCTAAGCTAAACCACCATTTATCTCACTTCTACATGAATTGAAACCAAACTAGAATATTTTATAAAAATTTTGTATAGTTGTTCTAGTATATTTGGATACTCTACAATGCTCCTTTCATATTTTAGAGTTTAAAAATGGATTCCTTGGATGCCAAAACCTAGAGTTAGCCACAAAAATCACTTAAATTGGATTTTTCTAGAGGAAGATGATGAAAAAATTATGTTGAGAAATGTTGCTGGAAAAATCTGCATGTGAATAGAATCTTTAAGAAATTATATAAAAATATTTACTTAGTATTTAATTCTAAAATTTTTGGTTATATGTTCCTTCATATGTCTAGTTCGTGTGTGATTTATTTTAAAATTTTCTGACAAGTAAGTTTTCCATGAAAAATCTTGGAAGTGAATAGGTTTTGAGTTGGGTGACACAAAGTTGTTATGTCCGCCCAGAAACTTTGAAAAATCATATAAAATCTAAATTGAAGTGTTTTGAGATTAAAATTTTATCATAATTGTGATTGTAGGTATATGTTAAGTATATTTATTTTCATAATTTTATGACCATTATTTTATTTTATAAAAATATATCTTTAAGTATTGCCCTGATAGTGAAATCTTCAAAACGTGTGAAAAGGGAGGAAAATTTTGAATGACTTAGAAATCTTTAAATTTTGAGTTATAATTTTTATTATAATCCTAGAATATATGTATTTTTTACTGGAAAATTTTATAGAATTTGGAGTTAGTTTAGATGGGAAAGAATTTCTCTAAAGTTACATTTTTCTAAGGCTTATAATAGATTTTTCTTTCAAGAGAAGTGTAAACAAAACTTTAGTTCTTGACCTATTATTTATTTTATGAGTATGTATGATGTGAGAATGATAGTGTAATGAGATATTTTGGGACACAAGATTATATGAACAAGAGTTTAAAAAATTTGATGGATCGCAATGTGTGCTGAGTCCGAGAGTATCCGACCCTCGACAAATTTATATTGTTCTTGTTTGATGTAGGAAAATGTGTTGTATGAGTTTGATTTGAGTGTATTTATAAATTGGGAAATGTTCAAATTACAAAGGAGACTCTGTTAAATTTTTCAAATGGATGAAAAATAAATAAAGCTTAATAAGAATGGTATAAAGAAAAATTATAAATAGGTAATGCATTCATAATCATGATAGTTAGTGGAAATCATGTCTATAGGATGTTGGTGTTATGTGTTGAGTCTAAGTCAGAGATGTTGGTCATATAAAAGTAGGGTATTATGTTTATAGTGAGATAGTTTGTATGTTGGAGAGTTTGTTTCCACCAAACAAATTGTTGTTAAAGAGTTGGTGGTGTCACTCAGTGACGAGATATGTGTGTGGATGGTACGGAGATACACCGGGGACTTAAGAAATAAGAGAAGATCAGAGTGATGTTGGGGAAATATATAATGCATTGTTTGACCACGCTCTATAATCCTGACTTGCCTCTTTGACTTTGTCTTTTTGTCAAGGGATCGTATGCGTAAGTATTGTATCTGTGATGCGCAGATCAATCGGCAGCCATCTATACTTCTGTGAGTTATTTATGCTCGTGTGTAAGCTTATTATACTTGTGGGAGTTATCTAGGCTCGTGTGGGCTATTGGTGCTCGTGTGTAAGTTTGTTATACTTGTGAGAGTTCTCTGTACTTATGTGTGATCCTTTCATGGATTAAGAGATGGGATTGATAGTGTATCCTAGGTGCATGAACATTTCAAATGTACAAAAAAATGAACGAATTAAAACACAAGCATGTATGTGTGTTTTTAGTTTGAGTAATGTGATTTGTGGAGATTGTTTGAAATTGCTTTGTGTAATACTTTATTGTAAGAATAAAATGTTTGACTATAAATGTTACATATGGTTTTAGAACGTGAAAGTTGAAAAAAATTTCGATTTAGTGTTCTAAAGTGATGAAAAAAAGAAATTCATCCTTACTATTGTATCTTAGGTGATGATGGAACAATTGTGGTAGAGGAACCACAATTTGGTTGAATATATATATATATATATATATATATATATATATATATATATATATATATATGGAGGAATGTTGCCCTCTAGGAGTGGCATGGTCGTGTATATGAGAGAAATTTAAGAATTTTGAGTACTTGTTCTGATTAGGATTTGATTTATTTTGAGATGTATAAATTTAAATTAAGTTCTAATCGTTTAAAGATACACAATTTATGTAATTACAATACGATCTTTGTTGGATTAGTTATCTTAAAAAATAATGTATTAAGATTATGAATGTATATGTATGAACATTCGAAGACAATAATGTGTGAGATGCATATTTCTAAACTTCAAATTTAACTAATGTGTTTACCAAAAATCATGCAGCTTCTTAATGTTTTTGAGAATATGCCAATAAGGTGGTAAATATAGTGTTTAGGGGAAGTGACATGTGAATGTAGTGTATGTGGGAAGTGACATGTGGTGGAGCTAGTGAGCTGAGTGTAAATACTTTATTTTTTTAGTTGTGACTTGGTTGAAAGTTACGAACATGTGGCTAATACTAGTTTTTGGTTGAAAGTATTTGGTTGATGACATAATTGAGAAATGAAAGTTTACTCAATGTATTTTGTAGGTTGTTTTTATAATTATGATGATGATATATTTATATAGAAGAAAATAATCTTGCAGATAATGAACCTTTGTAGGGACAAACTGAGTGATAATACTTAATGAATTATTTTGAAATCGTGAAATTGTTATAATAGTTTTATTTAAATATTTTCTTATGAAAAATCTACTATGATTATATTATATTATATATATATATATATATAATTATTTTAAATTCAAAATAAAAAAATTAGTGCAACCTATATATATATATATATATATATATATATATATATATATATATATATTTTGATTGATAGTATGTTTTTTTTTAATTTTTCTATTGATTTATTGGATAAGTGTAACTTCTTTATTGATTTTTTATTATTCAATTTTTTTTTCAAACTTCAAAATTTCTTCATATTTTTTACCTTATTTTTGAAGACATTTTTATCATTTGTTCGCTACCTTTTTTAAATATTTCCTTATTAATCTAATTAATGTATTATCTTTTTTCCTAATATCTCCCCTTTATCAACCTTTTAATGATTTTTGATAATATATTTTATTTCATAATTACTCTCAAATTTATATATATATATATATATATATATATATATATATATCTTAAAATACTCTTTTATCAATATTTTATATTTTTTAAATATTCGTTTAACTCATAATTTTTTTTTTAATCTCTTTCACTATAACAATAATATCATATTATAGAATTATTGTAGATATTAATATATTATGTAGCAACAAGATTTTTATATATGAAATCACATTTTTATATTATATAAGTATAATTAAAAAGTTAAACATAATATACTAAACCTAAAGTCAATTGTTCTCACACTACCAAATTAAACTAATACGACATAAAGCTTTAAAACATTAATGCATCATATTAATGAAAATATATATTACATAAATTTCATTCATATCCATTAATAGTGATAAATTTGATTTTTTTTTTTGTTGACTATAAAATTATCATCTATACTCAACCAAAATTGTTTTTCTTCTACCCACTATATCTCTTATTTGTGTATATTTTAATTCAACAATTAGTTCATTTAATACCTTTTTCCTTTTTAATCATATACAGCTTTTTTTATTATTTAAAGATATACAAATCTTTATTATTTATCTTTTGTAACATTATAATACTATTTGTGTCTTTAACATAGATAAACTTTCTTTAATTTCTTATTTAATTATATCAATCTAAGAAGGTTAAAAGAATGTCAGAAATAATAGGTGAAAATTCATAAAAATATTAATAAATTTTACCAAAGTCATGTGTACCAGAATAACATAAAATTAATGCTTTTATTTTTGTTTACTAATAAATTCTTTACCATAACAGCTCATAAAGTATTTTCATCGATCTTTTTTTCACAAAAACATTAATTTTCTTTTAAATTTTACGAAAATAAAAGTGAACTAAAACTAGTGATGCAAAACAATTTGAATAAATTTTTATTTTATTTTACAATAAATGACAAGTAGTTGACGCCGTCAACAACCCATAAATTTTGTGGAAGAGAGAAACTTCTTTTTAAAATAATTACTTCAAAACTTAGTATCAGGAGATGATCATTTACTCCAAAAATAAATAAATTTATTCAAATCTTTATTATAACCTTTTATTAATTTAATGATATAAATAATGATGCATTTTAACTATTAAATTATAAAAAGATAAATGATAAAAAATTATATAAAAAAATGGCACTATATGTCCAAAATTTTAGAAATTTAAAAAATTATTACCGGTTTTAATTTAAGTAATATGAATTTAATTCCTATTTCAATATATTAAGAAGCTTCACATCGTGTAGAGTTAAGATCCAAATAATTTATATATTTTAACTCATAACCGATTAGAATTGTAAAATTAAAAATACTTTAAATTTAATGATAATTATAATAATATTCATAAATAGAATTATTTTCATAAAATACAGTTGTGATTTTGAAGAAAGCCAGAAGAAAAATATGACGAAAGCATGTTTTATCTTAAAACAGATTTCTGTCGACCAAACCATCATTCAAAAGCCCACCTACCAAAATTAAAACATACAATCTTAATTTGAGAGTTGAAAAAACCACATAAATATGACTTAGAATAATTATGTTTAAGACTAGATAACTACGAAGATGCGCAATTCAAAATGAATACTTTCAACTATTTGTAATTTATAAATTCGTTTGACTTTAAAAAACATTTTAAAAAAATTAATTATAAATAAAATGTGGATACACAATCACTTTAACAGTTGTGTTTCTATTATATATGTGAATTAAATAAAGTATTTTTTTAGTATACAAATTTTAAAAAATTAATGAACAATTAAAATTTTATTATGTTCTCAAACAATACTTGTTAAAAGCAGCACCTTAATGTAGTGTACTTGATTGCAACTCTTAAATAATTACTCAAAGTCTTGACCAATTATAAGTTAGCCACCCAAAAAGATTACGATAAACTACAGAAACCTTTTGATCCAACTTGGCCAATTCTAGAACCTTTTTCTTTTATTATCGTTTTCAATGTGCACCAGAATTCTGATTCGGAATTTAGTTTTAAATAACAGCATTTGGAGGACCCCAGAAAACAGCATCATGGTAAAAAGTGAAAAACTAAAGTAAAAGAAGAAGAACACAAACACAACAAATGAAAAAATAAAATAAAAAAGTTAATTTGGGGTCCCACGTTCACGTCTCTCTGTCATCTCTCATTTCTACTTGCATTCTCTCTCTAGATTATAATTTAGTTCTTCTGGGTTTGTCCCTCTCTCTCTCTCTCTCTCTCACTCTGAGATTTTTTGTCTGCTAGCTTTCAAGAAAAAATAGTGCTGACTTACCGGAAAAAGCTAATACAAGCTCAGAAGAAGGGCACTCTGTTTCTGTTGCTGTTCTGTTACAATCTTCGTTTCCCGTGAAAAGCCTTGCATGTCTTTGTTCATCTCTAATTTTTCAAGACTCGGCCTGGATAAGTGAAAATTGAGATGGGTTCTTAGTTTGCAAGACCTGGAAGGAACAAAAAAATTCACTTTGGAAATTTCAGTGGCAATTAGCTGATTATGCTACAGCAGGTGAGGCTTGGTTCAGATAAAATCCTGCAAACATGAATTTTTCCTGTTTTTCATTAAAGGGTATGGTTGCATGGACAAATTTGCGTTTCTCGGTTTCAAATTTTAGTGTTTTTGTTAGGGTATTTGGCTGCTCAAGATAACTTTCAATCTTAATGTATATACTACCATGCATATGTATGTAGGCCTGGCAAAGTTTGATTCTTTTTATCCTATTTTCTCTGGTGAAGTTTTTGGTAGTCTGAGCCTAGATCAATTTAAGGGTACAGATATTTGTTACTGGGTTGTCCTTTTTCTTCTTGTCTTCTATGCATAGATCATGTACCTCAGTGAAGTAATCAATTTTGCTATATTTTTCAGATTTTTTTGGGTGGTTTGGATCCGTGGTTGCTGTAGGCATGGATTTCGAGTGACTTCAAATTTAAGGCCTGAAGGTTTATTATTGAAAGCTTTTCTGTGTATTTTTCTTAAGGGGTGGAGGGATTCTTGAAAAGGAAGAATATAAGGCAGCATAGCTGTTACTGGTTGGAAACCAAGTTGTTTAACTGAGCTCAAAATGAGTTCAAGAGTAGATACTGATGACGAAAGTGATAACAGAGGTAGTATGTGGGACTTGGATCAGAAGCTCGACCAGCCTATGGATGAAGAGGCAGGAAGGCTTAGAAATATGTACAGAGAAAAAGTATGATGCCTCATTGCAACTTGGTTTTACATTCTTTCTCTTACTGAATTTGTTGTCATTACTGTTAACTATTGGGGAAAAATGCAATTCATTACTTATAAATATGGTTCTTAACTTGTACAAAAATTAATAATTGCGATGAATTGTCAATCCAACATTAAAAATTTAATTAATATAGATATCCTCCGCGAAGCACCCCTGGCACAATGGTGAAGTTATGCCTTGGTGACCGGTTGGTCATGATTTGAATTAGAAAACATCCTCTTTGCAGTATACAGCGACCTTCCCCCATACCTTCGCAAAGCGAGGAGCCTTCTGGCACTGGGGTATGTTGGTTAATGTAGGTATCGTCAAATGTCACTAACTATTTGGATTCTTGGACTTTATGTTATGGAATCTATAATTTTGTTTGTCCGTTCTTATTATTAATTTCAATCCACTTATTTGTATTCTTAGTTGCTCTAGTCAAGAACTTCATTAGAACACAAATTAAACAAAAACTAGGGCTTTTGTTAGAATCAAGAAAGATTCTCTACTTTAAAATGCACTGCGGAGCATAGATTTGAAATAGCTCAGATCTTGAAAACCAGTCTGCAACTAAAAGTTTGGTTGCAAAGTCAAGGGTTTTGGACTCTCCGCAACTGCATTTGGGGCTGCATCAGCTGCATTTGTCTACAATTTTCTACAACATCAAGAATTGCGATGAAACTGAAACTGCAGCAACAACTGCAGCTGCAATTTGAAACCTTATTAGTCTTGTTCAAAAGACAAATACTTAAAGTAACTGCTGTTGGGGCTGCATCAACAGTTTTTGTCTGCAATTTTCTGAAACATCAAGGAATGGTTGGATTGCAACTGTAGCCATAACTGCAACAACAATTTGAAACCTTATTAGTCTCACTTAAATGACAAATATAGTTAAGACAACTTGAGTACATAATGTCAATTTGGTGGAGAAATCCAACTATTCTGGTGTTGTGCAGATTACAGAATGCAGATGCTTCAATAAGCTATTATGTAAGCTTTGAGATTTGGTATGTAATTCCTTGTTAACATAGTTTTATTTGCTCAGAAATTTTCAGCATTGCTGCTCCTGCGGCTTTCATTTCAGAGTCTTGGTGTGGTTTATGGAGACTTGGGAACTTCCCCCCTGTATGTTTTCTACAATACATTTCCCAATGGAGTGAAAGATCAGGAGGATGTAATTGGAGCTCTTTCCTTGATTATCTACTCTCTTACCTTGGTGCCACTCCTCAAGTATGTTTTTGTTGTATTAAGAGCAAATGACAATGGCCAAGGTACATTGTTCACTGTTGGTGTATATGTTTAAGATAATACTTGGTACTAAATTACAACTTTTCTAAGTGAACAAATTAGCTTCATGAATCTGGTTTTAATAATATTTTATGTAAAGAAAATTCCTACAACATACACTATCTGTAGTAAATATTTCCATCCCATATGATAGCTTGAGTCAGAAATCTGAAATGAGATGGATATCTTAATACATGAAAAATTTTCCCCTTGCTTTATGCCTTTCATTGGATATCTGCAGTGTTTTATTATTCATAGTAAAAATTCATAATAACTATATCAAATACCCAGTTTCCTTTCATAATTTTAATTAAAATTCAAAATTTATTTTTGTATAGGTTGCATTAGATAAATATGCTTACTTCAGACTGCTGAACTGTAATGAGGTTTTGTCAAACTAACATTTGTGGAACAGGTGGAACATTTGCACTTTATTCCTTGCTTTGCCGACATGCAAAGATAAAAACCATTCCCAACCAACATCGAACTGATGAAGAGCTAACAACATATAGTCGGTCTACCTTCCATGAAAGGTCTTTTGCTTCAAAAACCAAAAGATGGTTAGAGGAACAAGAATCTGCAAGGAGTGTCATTCTTATTCTTGTTCTTGTTGGCACCTGCATGGTTATTGGAGATGGGATTCTTACCCCAGCTATATCTGGTATGACTTCTTTCTGAAGCTAATCTTGTTCCCATTTATTAAAAATATTTCTATAAATTTCAACTTGCTTGCTGTATACAAAGATATGCGTGTGTAGATATAAATTATTGGTAAAATGACCTTATGCTACTTGTACTAATAGAGTCTGCAGCAAATATGTACCTAAAACTGAAGCTTCAGAGGCAAGGAATTCTTGATCTCAGTACACTACTTAGAAAACATGTTGTTAGATATGATTAGATATTAGTTGATATTGTTTGATATTGTTGAGATATTGTTAGATATTGTTAATCACAATATCAAATAATATCTTTTTATTTACTCTATTTGTATTCTGTTACTCTTTTTAGGAGTACCTTTCTTTATTATAAATACACTGTCCTATGTGTGGTAAATACATAAGGGAAATTAACCCTATACAGTTTTTCCCTGTATTCAACATGGTATCAAGAGCTTAAGGTCTCTTGGGATTTTTTTCGGCTCTGCCACTGAACCTGCAGCTGTCGCCGCCTCCATCGCCGCCGCCGTCGCCACCGCCGTCCGCCGTCGCCGCCACCGTCACCAGAGTAGTAGTTCGGACCGCCGAGCACAGGGTTTTGCTCGCCTCCTCCGTGCGACCTCCACTGTGGAAGTTTCGCGGTCATCGGAACAGCCACGCTCCCTCACGCGCCTCCCGAAGCCGCGCCACCTTCTCCCGTTCTGCCGCGTGTGGCGGCGCGTCTCGCCGTCGTTCAGGCCGCCGATCTTTGCGCCGGCGTCGCCTCCTTCTCCTCTCTCTGGATCTGTCCTCGCTGCTCCAATCGGACCTCTTTGGTGTTTTAGGGTTTTTCTCTCTCTTCTTCCATGGCATCTTCCGCTGCCACTTCCAATTCTGAAGTTACCTCTGTCAGCTCCGGTGGGTCTGAGCAATCTGTTTTTACTAATTATGTCAATGTGAATTTACCCATTGATAAATTAGATGGTACGAATTATGCAACTTGGGCATCCGATATTAGACTTTGGCTTGAGAGTCGGTGGTATGTTGATCATCTTACTACCAAGGTAGATGATGTTCCTTCCAATGATCGTGTCCGTTGGAAGAAAGTTGATGCTCATATATGTATGGTTCTCAAGAATACCATCCAATCTTCTTTAAAACAAATTTTTCGATCGTATGACACATGTTATGACGTTTGGGAACAAGCCAAATTATTATACACCAATGACACTCAACGTCTTTATGGTGTTTGTTACAATCTTCTTGATGTTATTGCTCCTCGCGATAAGGATCCTGTGGCGGATTATGTGGGTAAGATCCATGCTCTTCTCCATGAATTTAATGAGTTATTACCCCCGCCTCGACTCCTGCCCAAGAATTAGAGCAACGATCAAAGTTTTTCATGGTTTTGATGTTACACGGACTTGCTCGATAAATATGCCCCTGTTCGTGACCGGATTTTGGGTTCCCCTGTTACACCCAGCTTTACCGCTACCAGCTTCCTCCCTTTTGTGGGTGCCATGTAAACCTCTCAATATTCCCCCTGTAGTTTCTAATGATTCATCTCGCCTTGGCCTCTCACCGTGATGATCGTAATCGCTCTCATAAGCCGGGCAAAGGGCGTGTCAAGTGTGACCATTGTGGCAAACTAGGCCACAAAATTGACAAATGTTATGCTTTACATGGTTATCCTCGCCGATCTGCTGCAGCTTGCTCGGACCGATTCTTCCGCACAATCCTCTCGCTGTGGATCCTCCTTCGTCTGTACCTTCGCACAAATCTGCTATCTTCAATGATTTTCTTCAATGGTATGAGGATCGAAAGCCCTCCAGCTTCCACTACTTCGTTGCCCACACAGTACATCTTTTGCTCGGTCCGACTCACTCTTCTTCTATTGGCCCTTGGGTTCTTGACTCGAGCGCCACCGATCACATCACCGGTAACAAATCCTTATTTTCCTCTTTCACTTCTTCTCATAATTTACCCTCTCGTTACAATGGCTAATGGGTCTACAACTTTAGCTCATGGTGTTGGAACTAGTTACTCTTTTTCCCTCGTTGTCCATTGATAATGTTTTGTATGTACCGGGTCCCCCTTTAACTTATTATCCATTAGCCATCTAACTCGATCTCTTGATTGTGTTATCTCTTTTACCAAAACTTCGTTTCCCTACGTAACCGGAGCTCGCAAAGAGTGATTGGCACCGGATGTGAGTCACATGGACTTTATTATCTTCAACCTTCTCCACATGTTGGCACAGCTTATGGAGTCTCCTTCTCTCCTTCATGCTCGCCTTGGTCACCCCAGTCTGCGCAAATTACAACAACTTGTTCCCAGCTTATCCCAGCTTGTCCAATTTGGTGTGTGAGTCCTGTCGCTTAGGCAAACACAGTCGTACTTCCTTTTCTCGTAGTGTTTCCCAGACGTGCTTCATCCCCCTTTGCCTTAGTTCACTCGACATTTGGGGACCCAATCGTGTTAAGTCTAATTTAGGTTTTCAATATTTTGTTACTTTTATTGATGATTTCTCTCGTTGTACTTGGTTATTTTTAATGAAAAATCGTTCGAGTTGTTTTCTATATTCCAAAACTTTTATCATGAAATTAAAAATCAATTTGGTGTCTCTATTCAAACTTTTCGAAGTGATAATGGCCGTGAATATCTTTCAAACTCGTTTAAACAATTTATGGCTTCTCATGGCATTCTTCATCAAACTTCCTGTGCTTATACCCCTCAACAAAATGGGGTGGCTGAGCGCAAGAATAGACACATTATTGAAACAACCCGTACTCTTTTAATTCATGGTGAGGTTCCTCAACATTTTTGGGATGATGTCGTTCTTACTGCTCTGTTATCTTATTAATCGTATGCCCTCTTCGGCTTTAGATAACAAAATTCCCCATTCTATTTTATTTCCTCATGACACTCTCCATCCTTTACCTCCGAAGGTTTTTGGGTCTACCTGTTTTGTCCACAATTTTGATCCTGGTCATGATAAGTTATCTCCTCGATCACACAAATGTGTTTTCTTAGGATTTACTCGATCCCAAAAAGGATACAAGTGTTTTTCTCCTTCTCTTAATCGCTATTTTGTGTCTCGCCGATGTCACCTTCAATGAGTTTTCCTTTTACTTTAAGGACCCTTCCCTACCTGCTGAGTCTCCATCTCGCTACAGTTCCCATTCCTATTCTCATTGATCCTTATGTTGAGGACCATCCACCATTAGCCCCTCCTCCTCCACCACCCCTTCAGGTTTATAGTCGCAGACCTCGCCCACAACAGACGCCACATGACTCACTCCCAGTGCCAAATACTCTGCCTCCTCCGGCTCCGTCCACGTAGTCCGACCTTCCTATTGCCCTTCGTAAAGGTACGCGTTCTACTCGTAATCCTTCTCCACATTATACTCGCTTTAAGTTATCATCGAATTTCTTCACCATTTTATACCTGTCTCTCGTCTATTTCTTTTGTGTCTATTCCTAAATTTGTCTCTCGAAGCCTTAGCCCACCCTGGTTGGCGTCAGGCCATGCTAGATGAACTCTGTGCTCTTCGGACTAGTGGAACCTGGACGCTTGTCCCATTACCATCCGGAAAATCTGTTGTTGGTTGCAGGTGGGTCTTCGCTATCAAGGTTGGTCCTGATGGTACTATTGATCGCCTCAAAGCTCGCCTTGTAGCCAAAGGCTATACCCAAATTTTTGGGTTGGATTATGGTGATACTTTCTCTCCAAGTGGCAAAGATGGCTTCGTTCGTTTATTCATTGCCATGGCCGCTATTCAACAATGGCCTCTTTATCAACTCGGATGTCAAAAATGCTTTCTTGAATGACGATTTGCAAGAAGAGATTTATATGGAGCAACCTCCCGGATTTGTTGCTCGGGGGAGTCTTCTGGATTGGTATGTCGTCTTCGCAAATCTTTATATGGCCTAAAACAGCTCTCCTAGGGCCTGGTTTGGAAAATTTAGCAACGTTGTTCAACAATTTGGCATGACTAGAAGTGAGGCGAGACCACTCAGCCTTTTACCGTCACTCGAATGCTCGGATGTATCTATTTGATAGTGTATGTCGATGACATTGTTCTTACAGGTAGTGACCATCATGGCATCTCTCGGATGAAACAACACCTTTGCCACCATTTTCAAACCAAAGATCTTGGCAAACTCGGATATTTCTTGGGTATTGAGGTAGCACAATCTACCAATGGCATTGTTATATCTCAAAGAAAGTATGCATTGGATATTTTGGAGGAAACTGGGTTGATGAATTCAAAGCCCGTTGACACACCCATGGATCCTAATACCAAACTCTTGCCAAATCGGGGGAGCCAATGTCAGATCCCGAACAATATAGAAGATTAGTTGGAAAATTAAATTATCTTACAGTTACTCGCCCCGACATTTCCTTTGCAGTCAGTGTGGTGAGTCAATTCCTCAATTCTCCTTGTCAAGATCATTGGAATGCGAGTCATCCGTATATTGAAGTACATCAAAAAGTCTCCTGGAAAAGGTTTGGTGTATGACTCTCATAATCATACAAGAGTTGTCTCGCTATTCGGATGCTCGATTGGGCGGATCTCCCTCCGATAGAAGATCTACATCCGGGTACCGTGTTTCCATTGGTGGTAACTTGATCTCATGGAAAAGTAAGAAACAAAGTGTTGTGGCAAGATCCAAGTGCGAAGCGAGTATAGAGCTATGGCCTCAGCTACCCGTGAACTTATTTGGCTCAAGCAATTGCTTAAAGAGCTACAATTTGGAGATGTCACTCAAATGACACTAGTGTGTGACAATCAGCCGCTCTCCATATAAGCTCTAATCCCGTCTTTCATGAGAGGACTAAACACATTGAGATTGACTGCCATTTTATTCGGGAAAAGATTATGTCTGGAGACATCAAGACCGAGTTCGTTAACTCATGTGATCAATTAGCAGATATTTTCACTAAGTCTTTACTGGGGACCTAGGATGGATTATCTTTGTACCAAGCTAGGCACATACGATTTGTATGCTCCAGCTTGAGGGGGAGTGTTAGATATGATTAGATATTAGTTGATATTGTTTGATATTGTTGAGATATTGTTAGATATTGTTAATCACAATATCAAATAATATCTTTTTATTTACTCTATTTGTATTCTGTTACTCTTTTTAGGAGTACCTTTCTTTATTATAAATACATTGCCCTATGTGTGGTAAATACATAAGGGAAATTAACCCTATACAGTTTTTCCCTATATTCAACACATGTGTTTTTTGTTACTTGGTTCATTACTTCTTAGGAGCATGACTTTCTTTTCATAAGATGTATTGTTGATTGGCATGTGCCTAGTTCAGTTTTCATGTAAATTATGTCTTTTCTAATATTTCCCTGAATATTGATATGTGCAAAATACTCTTTTCTTTTCATCACTTTGGACAACAATTTGTCATCTGTTATCTGATTCTTGCACCAAATATGTACTTCAGAAAGATTCTGATTTAAAACTATGCTGTAATGATACAATTCAATTGAAACATGTAAGGATGTGGCATTTATTTTTTCTTTTGAAATACTATGCTGCAGCAGATTAGTCCCCTACTGTTGATATTCCTGTTTTGGTAAATTTTAGGCTGGATTTGGTGGTGGGATTTTCAAAGCTTAAGTATCTTTATACGTTTTAAATTTTTATCTGGCATATCTTTGTTTGATATGTTCGTATGAGCTTGTTTTCATTTTAGTCTGAGGATGATCAAATGACTAAGAAATTACACAAAAGGAAGAAAGTGAAGCAAGGTGTTAACATAACAAATCTTTAAAAATAAGGAACATAATGAAAATTAAAAGAATATTTGTAACTAGTAATGATATAGGTTCTGAAACCAAACAAGCCTCTAAGTATTTCTTAAAGAAAAAAATTCCATTTATGTTTGATGTATGTGGTATTGCAAAAAGGTTACATACTAAGTGTAATTATTGCTATTGGGTATTTTTCTTTCCTGAGTATCATCTTTAACACATCTCCAGTTATTTCAAGAAGAGATTTGTAACCACATCTTCTATTGTAGTTTTGTCAGCTGTTGGTGGCATCAAGGTAAATCAACCTAAGATGAGTAGTGGTATGCTCCTACACCTATAATAAGACATTTGTTTTAATTGCTACTTCTATGTATGGAAGTATTTATTTCTTTTAATTCATTTTAAGCTCACAGGTCTTGAAAAGCTTCTTTCTGTCTGAGATACAGGTGTAGTAGTGCTGGTTGCTGTGGTAATATTAGTTGGGTTCTTCAGCATGCAACATTATGGGACGGATAGGGTTAGTTGGCTATTTGCACCAATTGTCCTTCTTTGGTTTCTCCTAATTGGAGGTATAGGTATATTTAACATCTGGAAGTATGGAAGCAGTGTTCTAAAAGCTTTTTCTCCAGTGTATATATATCGCTATTTTAGAAGAGGAGGAAAAGAAGGCTGGACTTCCCTTGGTGGGATCATGCTCAGCATAACAGGTATGGTTTAATTTTTATTGTTGTTGATTTCCTTCTTGTATTTCAAAATTATTAACAATTGAAGTGAGTATTTGTTATTTTGTGCTGTACAAATTGTCTTGTGATGACTTATATCAGGGACAGAAGCTCTTTTTGCTGATCTAGCCCATTTTCCAGTCTCAGCCGTGCAGCTAGCATTTACTCTAGTTGTGTTTCCTTGCCTTCTTTTAGCCTATTCTGGTCAAGCTGCATATCTTATGAATAACTTGAGTCATTCTCAAGATGCCTTTTACCGTTCAATTCCAGGTTAGTCATATTTTTCACTCTATTCTGAAATTTTTGTTTATGAATTGTGATTTACCTGTAGTATTTTGGAATTGTTGAAAAATCCCAGAATCACGGGATTAAATTTATTCCAAAATTATGTGGATGTTATTTTTAAATATGTAATTACTAGAATATTTGTATTTTAGGTAGTTCTGTTTACAGGCCAAAGTTTAGGAGTTTATTCGCTTCTTAGTTTCTATTTTCTAGCTTGACAGCTAGCTCTTCTGTCTGTATATATATTCTGATAACCAACAATACTACATTTGGTATTGAAAACTTAATGGATGCTTCTCCTCTTTTTTCCCCTCCTTTTTTCAAATTTATGTTAACTAATTTATTATACTTTTGTTTCTATGTTATGCAATGCAATCATCCTTGCAATTTGCTAGACTGCATAATATAATTAACTATTACTAACCATCTCAAATGAATTGAAGCTGATAATACACATCCGTTAATGACGAGGTCAAACCATAGTTATTAGACTGAGTATAATTGAGAGTCATAAATGATGTTTTGTGCCTTTTGTTCAAGTTAGGCTTTGGGATATAGAGGCTAGTACTGTTTGTGCATGTGTTTGTGTGCGCGTGTGGTCAGGCTAGTACTCTGTGTGTTAGTACTGTTTGTGCGTGTGTCCAGGCTAGTACTGTTTGTGCATGTGTGTGTACGCGCGGAAAGAGAGAATTACTGAAGCCTAACTTGTGTTGGTTTTTCCTTTTAATATCTTCTCATTTTCTATATTAGATAACTAGAATGCCTTAGCTCTCAGCATGCCCTCATTTTCTCAATGCAGATTAGCTTATCACATTTATCATTTTATGTAATGGTTACAGTAAATTGTTGGATTTTCACTGCCAAGCTTTTCTTGTGCCTTTTCTCATCGCTTGCTTATATATTTTCCTAAACTGCCATGGTATCGTTTCCTTATGCTTAAAGCTTGCATCTATTCAAATACTCTCATTTCAACTTGTTTTCCTTACTGATTAATTTATACATTTTATAAACCTATTACAACAATTGTGTACTTTTTTTTTGTTTGATGATGCAGATATGTTCTTCATGTATTAGTTGTTTATATATTAGATTTTGATTATCCATAGTATTGCAGATAGAATATACTGGCCAGTGTTTATTGTTGCAACATTGGCAGCCATAGTTGCAAGCCAGGCCACAATAACTGCAACATTTTCAATTATTAAGCAAGCCCTTGCTCTTGGATGTTTCCCTAGAGTGAAAGTGGTATATACATCAAAGAAATTCCTTGGCCAGATTTATGTTCCAGATATTAATTGGATCCTTATGATTCTTTGCATTGCTGTTACTGCTGGGTTCGAAAATCAAAACCAGATCGGAAATGCATATGGTAAGTTTTCCCCTTGTTGAATGTTAAGATGAATATGTTGTTCCTTTTAATATTAGTAGCATATAATTTTTTGTCTAATTTTAGGCTTGATAAGAAGAAAATTGAGAATCAAAATGATCTTAATACTTAAAACAGAGAAGGAAAGAAAAAGAAAAAATTAATAATCTTCTACATAAGTTAAAGATTATTTATTCTTAAGTTAAAAATTAGCTTTTTGGAGAAGCTAATATGAAAAAGTTAATACAAAACTAACTTAGGCCCTGTTTGAAAAAAATTCTCCATAACGACGTCTAGGTAAGAAAAATGAGAAGAAAACAATGGAATGAACTTCTCCATAGGTTAAAATTAACTTATACACAAGTTAAGAAAATAAAAAATTAGAGAAGTCATATTAGAGAGTTTCTACAAATTAGTTTATGCACAAGTTTTAACATATGGAGGAGCTTACCTCACTTTTTCTCCTTATCTTTCTCTCGTAAAAGTCCTCATTTAGTAGCCTGCATCAACTTATGAGCACTACACCTTAACCTTAACATTATATTGTACAACCTTTATCAGCCTGTACATCCCATTTAGACATTGATCTTGTCCAACAAGTTTATGTATATTATTCATACACAAATGCTAGCACACTGCTTATGCTGCTTGCATCCCATTTGAATATGTTGATATTTTTGGTCCTATATGACTCCCATTTAAATATGCAAGATGGATAATGAGGGTGAGCCTTGGAGCAACAGAAAGGTTGCTGCATTGTGACCTGCAGGTCACAGGTTCAAGTCCCGGAAACAATCCTTCTTCTATGTGAGGGGTTCAGGCTACATAGATTTTCCCTCCCCATACTAGGTGAGAGCCTTGCGCACTGGACCACCCTTTATATTTGTTTGCAAATGTTATAAAATGCACAACAAACATTATGTTTGAGAAAAAAATGAGATTGACTAGGATGTTTATAAGTGTAGTACATAAACTGACAAACCTAGCCTATAGTAAGAGAAGGTCAAAGATAGTTATCATATATATATAAACTCCTTTGTAGCAGGATCTTTTAGCACCTTTCTTAAGACAATTTCCACTTCCTAGGGCCAAAACCAGCACAGAAATAAGCTTGATGTGTGCTCCCTATTCACACTACTAAGCATGATCTGGGTCATACGCCATACCAATCGCTATCAAGAAATAGAGTGAATTGATATGAACGGGAATTGAGCCAAACCAGCACAGAAATGGTTAATCTATTCAAATTTGTTTTACGGTAAACGGATTTACCAAAGTACAAATCCAGGCGTTGCATTTGGTGTTAGATAAAGATCTCATACCATGTTGTCCGTGTGTATGTTTGTATTGTAAATGCATGGATTAGGATACATAGTAACACACCAAGACATGCCAGTCATTTTTTTTGGTTAAATAGTAAAAGAAAATCTAGACCAGAGGGAGAATACATGTAAAAGGGGATAAGAAGCCCTCTAAAATTATGTCAGCAAAATACAGCAGATAAAAAGAAAAAAAATGTAGCATAATTGCTCAATCTCCAGGATCACAATAATTACACACACAGAGGGGCAAGAGGTATATGAATGTGGGAACATAATCTTTACGATTAGATATAACCATGAATATGTAAGATTTAAATTAAAATAATCATTAATATTTTAAAATGGTCATGTGACTATCAAATAACTTTTAATCTTAACCATTTACCCCTCAGGTATTTTAGAATTATGTTAGCAAGGCATAACTTAGGTTTTCTTGAAATATATCCTAAAAAACAAGAAGTGTATGATAGCACCCATCATCTCCAGCATACATCTACATGTTTTGTAGGAGCATATTAAAAAGTTATATTTTTTTTATTTTCCTAGATACTCTTCAAACGAATAACTTATTAACAAAAGATGGATAGTAATCTTGAAACTTCTATAAGCAAAGGGGTTTATTTGGATGGTGGTAACCTTATTTCAATGTTAAGAGAATATAAGCAACCAAATATTTTCCTATAAACCAATAGGAGCTCTTCTCAGATCATGATGTTTGAATAATTTCTTCAAAATAGCCCTATAATATTCTTTCCCTACCTTCTACATTTATATGTTTAAGCAGGACTTCATTTTGCATTTTGTGTTCCAAAACAATACAGTTTAGGTAACTTTTTAGTGCTTGTGGACATGTTTAATACTTACCTTACAATGTCATTTCAGCATTCTTTAAGCATGCTAGTTAAACTTTGTAATGCTAGGAACTCAATTATTTATTTCATAACAGGTACTGCAGTTGTGATAGTCATGCTTGTTACAACATTCCTTATGATTTTAATCATGATACTAGTGTGGCGCTGCCATTGGATTCTTGTCCTCGTCTTCACTGGTTTATCATTGATTGTGGAATGCACATACTTCTCCTCAGTCCTCTTCAAAGTTGATCAAGGTGGGTGGGTTCCACTTGTAATCGCTGGAGCATTTCTGATTATTATGTCTGTTTGGCATTATGGCACTGTGAAACGCTATGAGTTTGAAATGCATAGTAAGGTCTCAATGGCATGGATTCTGGGTCTTGGCCCAAGTTTAGGACTTGTTCGTGTCCCTGGAATTGGACTAGTCTACACAGAACTTGCAAGTGGAGTGCCCCACATTTTTTCTCATTTCATTACCAACCTACCAGCCATTCATTCTGTGGTTCTTTTTGTATGTGTGAAGTACCTTCCTGTCTACACAGTCCCAGAAGAAGAGCGATTCCTTGTCAAGAGAATTGGACCTAAGAGTTTTCACATTTTTCGATGTGTGGCAAGGTATGGCTATAAAGACCTGCACAAGAAAGATGATGATTTTGAGAAAAAACTCTTTGAAAGCCTGTTCACATTCGTTCGGCTCGAGTCTATGATGGAAGGATGTTCAGATTCAGATGAATACAGTTTATATGGACAGCAAATAGAGCATACAAGAGATGGCCTTTTTCATAACAGTGGAAGCACAGTTTCTTCCAATATCAATATGGATTTAACAATGTCCTCAGTAGATTCAATAGTACCTGTTAGATCACCACATCACATGAATATTACTGTCAGGTCTTCCGGTCAAACAAGCAACCAGACCGAAGTCGATGAACTTGAATTTTTGAATAGCTGCAGGGATGCTGGGGTGGTTCACATACTAGGAAACACAGTTGTAAGGGCAAGGAGGGAATCAAGGTTCTACAAGAAAATAGCAGTTGATTATATATATGCATTTCTTAGGAAGATATGCAGGGAAAATAGTGTGATCTTCAATGTTCCTCATGAGAGTCTTTTAAACGTTGGTCAAATTTTCTATGTATAGTATAAACCTCCGAATCCTTCTGTGATTGCCATTTTTTTGCAAAGTTGAGCTAAGTGTAGCATATCAACAACACTAAGCTTATGGTAATCAGTGTTTCAATTCAAAGGAATCGGCTTAGAAGAATGGTTTTCTGCCAATTATTTCTTAAAAATTGACACTATTGCTCCATCCTAACTAAACTGATTTCAACTCATTTTTCTTCTAAAACTAGGTCTTCCATGTAACTCTTCTTCCATTTCATACTGCCTAAATACTTTAGATAGGAAACATTAATATTTACATAAATTACATGTAACCAACCAATATTATTTGAGATTTGTTTAGTGATACCCTGTGGATTTAGTAAGCAGATCTCAAATCAGAGGTTCAGCAAGGTGAACAAACTCCAAATTATGGGAGAGTTTGGTAGAGTTTGTAAAACTTTTCCAAAACACATGGGGTGTACATTGGTTATGTTTTTTAAAGTAGAGGGGGCACAAGGAGAACAAACTCAATGGTAGGTGAGTTAGGTGCAACTCAGCTTTATATTTTTATTGTGTGGAATCTAAAGTTGCTTCATGTGATGGGATCGTGCAGTGTATTCTCTTCCTTCTGTTTTCTTTTTTAGTTATTTTCCATACATATGATCACATAATACCAAGGCCAAACATTATTTTAATATCGTGAAATGTAATATTGGGAGAATCATTTCTTGGCCAAACATATTACGGTTCTAAGGCATAACACAATCATTTGATTCATCCATTATAGTTTTATTAATTTATCATCTAAGTAGTTGGATTAAATTCAATCTACATAGGTTTGAATTGCCTATGTTTTTGTTTTGTTTTTTTATTAGTAGCTGGTTTTTTATTTATTGTGGAAACATTAAATAAATAATATGATATATAATTAAAAATATTAGATATCTCATCTATAAGTTATTATATGCTTCTTTGCTCATTATACTTCTAACACTTAAAATATTGGCTATTAAAAATATATTTACACCACTTAGGTAATTACATTATATATCCTACTTCAAATAATCACTAAATAATTAAAAAAAAATGAAATAAATCATATTCAAAAAGAAATATCTACATTATGCTAATTGAATTTTTTTATTTTTATTTTTATAAAATCTTCTTTATGCAGTTTAAAGTTTCACATTTTGTTAATTAAGAGTTAGAGATTAGGTGAGATTTTCTTAGGTTGGACATTTTATCTCCTTGCATATAAATTATGTTTTTCAAGAATAAGTTTGGTCTATCTCTTTTTATTTGTCATCATGAGTTTGGTGTGATCCCTTAGTTAGAATATCATTGTCTACTTGTGGTGCTAAATATGTTATTTTAAAAAAATAAATAATCCATATTAATAGAAAAAAATGTTATTTCAATATTTGTGATCTTTTTATCGATTTTTTTTTTAATTCAACAATTTGAATTTTTTTAGAAAACTTTCATATTCATTGATCCAATTTACGAATGAAACATAAAAAATAATTATATATATATATATATATATATATTGGATTATTTTATCCAAAACATTAAAAAAAATACATGTTTTAAATTTATCAATTCATAATTTTTCTATCCACTAATCTTAGATAGTCCAAGATATTTTTCCAATTACCAATTTTATGAAACACCCAAAGTTAATATTAATAATAATATTGTCATTTGTACTAAAACTATTGAAAGAAATATCTTATTTAAAAATGCATTAAATACAATTTAAATTTAATTATGTTTTTATTTTTACATTATTAGTTTTAAAAATATATATAGTCATCTTATTTTCAGAAATTTGATCTCATTATTATAACTGTGCAATTATTTTTCAATTATTAATTTGATATCAAATATTTTAAAAATATGTTAATATGAATAGTAAAAATCAATTAAGTATACATGCTAACGTAACAATGTAATAAAAAATCATGATAAGGTTTGTTGTTAACCAATAAATTACGCATAAATCAAAATTATACAAGAAAAAAAATGAATGAAATTCGTAAATGGATTATAATTGGATTGAATGTCAGTTAAGTAATTTAAAAAAAATATAGTTTTTAAAAACATTTCAAATTTATTTTTAATATTTTTTATTAATTACAAAATAACACCATATTATTTATATTTATAAAAATATATAAATTTTATAATTGTTTTTTAGAAAAAATATATAATCTATATCCATATTATATTTTATTTCATTTCTTCTCTACTCCCTCTTCGCTTTCTCTTTAATATTTATCTCTAATATCTATCTCGTCTCATTTTTATTTATTTTCAATTCATAATTTTAAAATTAATATATAAAATCAATTATCATGTTTATTTTTATTTTAAAACTCTCAATTTATTTTTTAAAAACATCACGGTAAATTAAAAAAAAGATATATAAATTATTATTTATCTTAGTTTTAATAACGTGAGACTTATAAATTTAATATAACAATATTAAGTTTTAATAAATTAAAAAATATATATAATAAAAATTATTAAATAATTATATTTTATATTATATATTTATCATGTAATTGGATTAAATAAAATTCAACTTGATTTAATCCAAATCACAAAAATATAATTTAGATTTGATTAGAGTGATATTCACATTATATAACTTATTTACACCCTCTTTCCAAAAAGGTTAACCCAAAAAAAAAATCAAATAAAAAATTATCATTAAAAAAATATTCTTAGTAAAGTAGAAAAGAATTTGGATAGAAAAATAAACTTCTTCGACTTTGAAGAGAGATTGAGTTGCAGATTTTATCTCATGATAAATATTTGAAGAATAATCAAGTTTGAGACACACTTAAGGACTATTTTGTAATTTCATATAGGAGGGTGTGAAACGAAATATATGTCGTAGAAAAAGAAAAGACCCAAATTTCGAAACAGATTGTCGGTGGAGTGAGGGCCCACAAGTTGACATGATCCGAAACCCAAAATAGCCCATTACTTGTGGAGAGGTTTCAAAAGCACATATCCTAGTTTCTTCTCTTTTCTAAAATCCCAGTCTTTTTTTCTAGGATTAAAGGATGACAAATAAAATAAAAAAAATTATACGAAAATGAGGTAGTTTAAATTAGAAATCACATATGAATGGATATTTATTTATTTATTTTTGTAAATTTTAAAAATGATTTAAAATATAATCAAAATTTTGAAAAAAAAAATTAAGTAATCCACATATTTTATTAAAAATTGCTTGAAAAATAAATATCCAAGATAAATAATTTAATTTCAAATTTAATATATATATATATTAAAATTATATAAATAAATCGAGTGTTTTCAATATGAAAAAAGAAAAAATATATAACATTTAAATTCAATTATTTTTAAAAGACAACAACATGTATAATTGATTATGTCATGTTGAGTATAATGGATTATATAAACTAACATAATATATTTTTTCCATTATTTTCATATTTCATAGAAGTGTCTATGGAAGTGAGCTTGTTAGATTTAGATGCATGCATAACAAGTAGTGGATAATAGTTTGAGTAAATTGAAGTTGGTGATATCCTATTCTATGATTATTATTTTGATTATAAAGTTTTGCTAAACTTATACTATCACTTTTCAAGGTATATTTGGAATGAAGTTGTATATTCAAACCAAAATATAATCAAAATCTTTATAATAATAAAAAAGATAAAGAGAGGTATTTTGAAGATTCACACTAAACAACATAACTTAAATTCAAATAATACATTATTAACCAAAGAAAAAAAATACATATATTTAAGATATGATTGTGTGTAAAAAGACAATGGGTGGGTTCTGATTCAAAGTTTAGCTCACTTTTTATTAAATTTTATTGGATTTGGATAAAGATAGAGATAATATGTTATATTACTTTTCATGATTTTAATTTACATATATTTTAAATAAATAATATACTTAAGTCAAATATTATATGAAAATAGTTAATTAGAAAAAAAATTAAAAGTATAAATCAAGAATTATGCAATAGTTTTAGTTAAATGTGTAGTTTTGAATTTAATTATTTTATAATTTAAATGATTTAAATATTAAAACAATTCATTTACATTTGTTGAAGTTGTGAAAATTAAAATAAAACAATAAAATATGGACGAATCTGGATGAGTATTGTTTGTCATTCATAATGTTGTGATCAGGTGAATGAATGGAAGACTAAAGTTAAAGAAAACATATAGTAAAACCTTAGATTAGATTACGTTAGTCTATTATTTTATTTAAAAATTATAAAAGTATAAAATATTTATAAAAAAACTGTGTCCTTTATAAAAAAAATTATTTTCCAACTCTATATACTATACAATCGTTTTTTCTTAGAAAGTCTTTTAATTAGAACTACAAGCTTGATTATATATATATATATATATATATCAATTTAAATTAAATTATATAAGAAAGAGAAGATTAAGTAAATTATTCAACATCTGAGAAGAAATTGAAAAGTTAGAATTTAAAAAATAAAAAAGAACAAGTAATGAAAATTGAGAGAAATGAAAGTGAGAAGAGAACTTTCAAAATTAAGAGTTTGCATTTTAACAGGTTTTGTGAAGATATACATAATTGGATTACTCAACTCAAAATATTCGAAAAATAAGTTTGTAATCTAAATTAAATAAAATTTATTTTATCCATATATATATATATATATATATATATATATATATATATATATATATATATATATATATAAATTTATATAATTGTAAACTTATAGATAATATGGTTTATAGAATAATAATTATTTTTTAAATAAAAATAATATTATTTTATTATATATATATATATATATATATATATTAAATTAATTTGATAAAAAATTTATTGATTTAATAGATAAATATTGAACTAAGTTTTTAATAATAATATTAATTACTATTTTAAACTAATAAATTATAAAATAAAAATAATAATTTTATTCTTTAATAATTTATATATTAAATCATTATATTTTAAATAAATATAATTTAAATTTTTAAAGTTTATTTTTTAATTTTTTTATTTAAATATTTTAATTAATTATTTGACATAAATATATTAATAATTTTTTAATTTTCAATCAAATAAATTTGATTTGTTAGTTCGTTAATCTAATATAAAACTAGATTAAATTATAAATTATGTCCTATTTTAAGTGTTACTTAACCCGTAAAACGATATTTAACTAAACCGGCCTTTTTGATAATTTAAGTATGATGAAATGATTAGCATCATATACCTTTTGGGGTGCACATGCGAGAATGATGTGGTGATCATAAAAGAGTGGTGTTGTCAAAGCTTGACCCTCCTATTAGCAAAATAAAGTACCTGATATTGTAAATCAATTGATTAATGTTACCTTAGATTGAAAGCCACTGCTATAAAAAAAGTATGGTGAAAGTTAGGAGTGGGACCCACCTAATAGTTTTGCATTAACGAGGCAGTGCAGTTAAAGTATTTATGTTGGGACTCCACATGCATTCCCATGCAATTTGCATTTCTTTATCCCACGTACTTCCACTCTTTTTAAAATCTGTTTCACCATTTTTCTAATCAAATTTTGAGTTCACGACCGATCATTAGGTTATTGATTGAGATTACTATATAAAAGAAACAAAATTAATTTATAAAATATTAAAATTTATGATTTTTATATAAATTAGAGATATTAACATTGATCCGTAAAATATTTGTGAAAAAATTAATCAAAATATATTTTTTAGTCCTATTCTTTATTTTAAAAAGAATTTGATGGTAGAGACAAAACTCTTGATTTTTTAATATAGCAAACTTTAATCAAGTTGGTCAACATTAATTTCAGGAGATAACTCTTTATAGTAAGTTGAATAACTCCTCATATTATCTACTAAATTGGTTACCATTAATTTTAAAACATCTCATATCATAAGTCACATATGTTTAACACCTTTAAAATACTTGTCGTTCTTAGAAAAGAAGACAATTAAGAAACTATCATAATAAATTTTTAATGATTTGACAATGTTGTCAACTACTCTAAATTCTTCAATTAAATTCTACAACTAATTAGTGAGAATTGTGGTCTCAAAGCATGTCACATATTCAACTTCCAAAGTAGATGTAACAATGACACACTACTTCACATTCTTTTCATGAAATTGCTCCTTCAATTAAAAGATATACAACTTTCTTGAATTCATACCGCCAGTAAAGTCTAGATTTGTATATCCAATCACCTCTAGGTGATTAGATTTTCTGTAAGTAAGCATATGATTCTTTGCAGTTTTCCAATTATCCAGTCTGGGATTACTCTAGTTTCTTACTAACATACCAAGTGTAAAGTTAATATTTGATATCGTACATATTTGAACGTATATCAAACTCTCAACAACCAATGCATAAAGGATATTTTTCATTTGATTCCGTTTAAATCATTCTTTGCACATTGCATGAGACTAAATTTGTCTCCTTCTATATTGAAATGAGAGATATTGAACATTTATCCATTATGAATCTCTCTAAAACATTATTAATATATATTTTCTCGAGACAAATCTAACAATTCTTATGATCTATCATAAAATATTTATAATATCATCATATAATATGTTTCACCCATATCTTTCATTTAAAATTTGTTAGACAGAAACTTCTTAGTTGTACTTAATAGACCAAGATCATTGGTTGCAAGTAAGATATCATCAACATATAGAATCAGAAACATGAATTTGATCATACTAACCTTTATATATATATATATATATATATATATATATATATATATATATATATATATATATATATATATTATTTTACTCTTTATTTTTTTATCTTAAGTATTTTCTAAACTAATTATTTTCTTCATAAATAATGTATTTAACATATTTTTATTAAAAGCATAGTCAAATAACCTACTCTTAACTCAATTATCTTTTGAATCCACTTTGAGTCTTAACCATTTCTTGAATTTAAATCCAAGAAATCCAAGAATTAAAGTCTTTCCAACCCGGAAACTATCCATACCTAGATTTTCAGAAAAACAAGAAGTTTGGAATCGTTACAAAAATTTAGTTCAAGAAAAAATCAATAATGTAAGAAAAGGAGAAGTGCCAGAGTTACAAAAAAAAAAAAAAAATATCAGGCACTACAAGAAAATAAACGAGTTCAAAAAATACATTAATATATGTTTTTTATTCTTCCTAAAATTTCAGTACATTTATCTATTTTAACCTATCCTTACCTTAGTCATATTACAAATAAAGAAAAAATCTTATTGATATGTTATGGTACGAGTTCTAATAACAAGAATTAAAGATTTATAAAAAGTCTTATTGATATGTTATGGTACGACTTCTAATAACAGGAATTAGAGATTTATAAAGTCTATGATAAAAAAAGATATCATGATAATGAGTGAAATTTTAAATCTAAACACCTGAAAGAAAATGATAAATAGCTGAAGACGAGAGAATGTTTTCTTAAATTGATTCAATCCACGACCAGGATGATTTTTTTTTTTGGGAATTATGATGATGTTTTGAATTAATAACATTTTACTGTAAAATTAGTTAATATGTTGTAAATCCAAAAAGTAAATATATTGTATATTTACTTAGAGAGAGGTGCAAAGAAAACTGGAATAAAACAAAAGAAAAGCAAGGATCCATGACATACTCCTCCACCTGTTTTTGCTCTGCCATCGCTCCATCTCCTGACCTCATATTATTCGTCATCAAATCAATTGTAATCATTTTTCATTTACAAAATCAAAGGCTACATTTTCATGTATGCATAATTAAATCTATTCTAATTATAGTCATCACGTGGCTGATGTAGATTGCAGTCAAGCCAACTTATATATATTGCTTTTATTGTTATTGCCTTTATTACTTTTCTTTATTTTAGTTCACATCTATTCAAACATTTGCATTAACATATTATATATACAGTACATTGTTTATGTAATTCTACTTTTTATGCCTCTTTCTACCACATTAATTATATATCTTTTCCACACTTTTCCTCTCTACCCTATTATAAAACTTCTCTACGTAAATAAAGCTTACCTAGTTACCTCTTGCCCTACCCATTATTATATATGGGTCATGTGATAACACTGCATGTTCAGCAAAAAATATATGTACAAGTTCTTCAAACAGTCAAACAATGCTTCTATAAGAGAATAATATCCCTCCACTTGTGTGATTCACAATCCACATTCAAACCTCTCACTCACTCTATCATCATCATCAACAACAACAATAACATTGAACATTCATATATTCCTTTGCCACAGGTTACAAACATATATGACACAAATAATGTGGCCTCTGAGCTCTCAAAAGATCAGCACCACCACCATGAAGATGCAAAATGATGAATCTGCAGCCTCCACCAGCACCAGTACCACTACCGTGGCAACCAAATCCATGGTGTCAACATGCCACTGTTGTTGTTTGGTGACAAAACTGATGAGGAAACTCAAGAGACGTGGCCGCACACTGCGACCAAAAAGTGCGAGTCGACAAGGTTCGTTCCAATGCCGCTATGACCCGTTGAGCTATTCCTTGAACTTTGACTCCACTGGATGTGGCAGCTTAATTGATGAAGATTACTATAAGTTCTACGCTTTTTCTTCGAGGTTTGTGGCAAATCCAAGAACCTCATGCCCCGTTCTTCAACTACCATCTGGGAACTCCCATTAACCACTGCAATAAATCTCTCTTTTTCTTTTTTTCTTTATCAAATACTAGTTTCTCATTTCCCATTTTTTCACAAAAATATTTGTGGGTTTACCTTCTTTCCAGTGATAAAGAAGGGTATTAGGGTATCATCTGCAAAATTTTCGTAGTGAAGGGATCCAATGTCTATGAGCTTGGTGTGTAACATATACCGATCGAATGATATCAGTAATCGTTGATTTCTTTTAGTTCTATGTACAATGTAACTTAGCTTGCGTAACTTTCTCCTCAGAAGTCTTGTTAATTTTCATAGTTTTGAATCGCTTTGTCGTCAAGATTGCCATGTTACTACAAATTAATTTATATCTCATACCACAAGTTAATGAATCTTTCATTTATTTTATTTTTCTCTGTTTGGAACAACATGGTCAAAGAGAAGGAAGGAAAAAAAAGATATACAGATTAATTAAAGAACAAAGCCTAGAAGCTTGCGGATTTATTAATAGCATATGTGGATTTATTCTCTGGAATAAAGTCAAACGATGTTAACAATTATTGTGAGTAAATCTCGGATATATTTTCAATTTGCATGCATATAGAGTTCGTAATTAATTGACATAATATGCTGGCTTGAGCTTTTTGATGATCGAATATGGTGTTGAAAGTCGATAGTGGAGGTTAAAATTGACTTGTAGTAAAATGTATTATGCAGAATGGAAATGGGTCAAAAAGGAAGTCATGATGGTCCAGCACAAGGATGTTGTACTGACTAGGTTGAATGTGTGCACTGTAATGAATGTTACTGTAGATCACATGCATTGCAAATGAGTATTTTAAAGGGAGTGTGAGAGAGTGCAATGAAGAGAGAGAGAGAGAGAGAGAGAGAGAGAGAGAGAGAGAGAGAGAGAGATGCTGTTTCTTGAAATATGGGAAGCCATGTGCAGGTGAGCTACTTTCTCCAAGCAAGCATAGGTTATTAGGGAAGTTATGGGACAAAATTCCGCAAGTAATGGTCAACAAAATTAGCACCAACACCCATGCATGGTCTAGGTTTAGCCAGAACACAGTTGTTAACTTTCATTCTTTTCTTTTCTTTTTCTTCTATGTAGTAATAAAAATGAATAATTAACTGTATATGTTTCATACTTTTTCAATTTTTCTTTGGATATTTTTTCTATTTTTTATTATTAACCTTCTTTATTTATTTAGAAAATAGTTTTCCAACACTTTCATATATATTCTTATAAAAGAGTTGTCAAAAAAAGATAACAAGTTAAATGCCATGTTACAATCTCAAGCAACTTGAGAAGCGTTAGAATATTCAATTTAGTAGAATATTACAACACAATAAAAGTTTGTAACACATTTTATAATAAAAGAAAGGATAGTTTTTATTATTATTATTGTTATTATTATTAGGAAAAAGGATAGGTTTAGAAAAGAATAATACAAGATAAAACAAATTACATGTTGAAAAGTGATAAATAGAACTTATTCATGCCAGAAAATAGAACAATAAATAAGAGCACAGACATAACAATATGTGTGGTTTCTCCCTTCAGATCTATAAGGCCGATAGATGTTGAAAAAATAAGAGATCTATTTCTAAAGACAAAATGATGTTCAAGTTATTATAAGAAGAAAAGAATAAAGACAATAGAAAAAAAGTGTTTTTTTAATAATAAATTATACATATTTTAATATCATTTAATATTTTGATAATGAGAATTTATTTTTTATAATTGAATAACTAGATATATTTATTTTATATATATATATATATATATATATATATATCAGAAAATTAAATGTAGGAATATATTCGTTATATATCATGTAAATAAACATTAATATTATAAAATTATTTTTGTAAATATAGCATTATTCTTTCCTTTATATATCACGGATGTTTTATATATTATAAGAGTAACGTCAACAAATTGAGCATCAACACCAATATTCTAAACAATATTCATTAATTATGCAAGTTTTTATGTCTATTCAGTTTCTGATATATCTTAATGATTCCATGCACAGAGACAAAGGTGACAGCAAAATCCATAAGCTTCCACACAATTACTTTAAAGCTATTATGAAGCTAAGTATTGAAGTTTACTCACTCATGCCAAGAAGTTATTTTTGTCTATCAGTTTCTGAAATGATGAAAGAGTTTCATAGTGCAAGTTAATAAGTTCGTTACTTAATCCCATGTTAGTGTTTTATGGAAGAGTACTGATATTTTGACAACCGGTTTTAAACATCCATTCGACAACTGAATAAAAAATATTAAATACACAGTGTTATCGAATAAAAAAATATTAAAGGCGAAGAGTTGTGGCAGGTAGCGTCGCTCGAGCGATGTAAATTTCGCTTGAGCGACGACACTTTAGATAGCGGTTAATAACAACCGCTTTTAAAAAGACATATACTATAGCGGTTTGTGAGTGAACCGCTCACTAAAGTATGTTGTGTTAGCGGTTCAGAAGTAACCGCTATCTAATGTGATACTTTTAAAGAGCGGTTAGGAGTGAACCGCTATCTAAAGTCATATTCTTTTTCATTCTTCCCTCCTACTTTCTTCAACCTCGCGCTCTTTCTGACTGGGTTTTTTTGCCGCTCTCTACGCTCTCATTCTCGCTCTCTGCGCTCTCATTCTCGCTCTCTACGCTCTCATTCTCGCTGTCCGCGTCTTCTATTAAGCTTAAGGTACGTTCTTTGTATTTTCAATCTTTCTGATTCTCTTGCTCACATTGAAGCATATTACATTGTAATATATTTGTGTGTCGCGAAGTTCGCGTTCCAGTCTCCATTCGCCATTGTTGTTGTAGGCGCGCTTATTGAGAGTTAGTGCATTATATATTTTTAGGGTTTATAGTTTGTCTACATTGTGATCTAAAATTGTGTTTTTTGGGTAGATAAACGATTGAACATTTACATTGACTATTTTCGTGTCCAAGTTCCGAACTTATATAACTTGCTATTATATTGTTGGCAATGGTAGGAATTGTATCCTTCATCGTTTATCTAGCATGGGAGATATAAATGAAAACAGAGATGTAGTCGTCAATGAAGGCATTTTGGCCGTGTATGATGACATAGGTAGTGATGCGGATGTACAACAATGTGATGGTCCTCTCAAAGGTGTAGACCAAGAAATGATAGGTGTACATGATAAAATACCCGAGTAATGCGGATGCCACAAGTTTACATGAAGAAGAAGTGTTGGTTGGCCATGATGAAGGATCTCCTGACGCAGATGTGAGGACTACAACAGTATCACGACTGCTCTGTTCCATGTGTAGGAATGTCTTTTGAAACTGCAGATGCAGTTAAATCATTTTATCGACAATATGCCATACAAAAAGGATTTGGCATCAAAACAAGGAGTTCAAAGAAGGGGCCCGATAACCAATTGCGGTACTTCATGTTGGTGTGTGCAAGGGCTGGGAAGTATGTTTCGCTACACCTACTCGAAATTAGGACCCAACCCACCAAAACAAATTCATGTCCTGCACGGATAACAGCTTGGATTAAAGGAAGGACTATGGTATATTATGTCGATAAATGATGAACATTCACATTCTCTTAGCCCAAAGAAATCCAGAATGTTTCGAAGCAATAGGAACATTAGTTTGCATGTGAAGAGGACTCTAGACATAAATGATGATGCAGGCGTGAGGATCAATAAAAGCTTTCGGTCAGTTGTTAGTAGTGCAGGAGGTTATGAAAACCTCCAATTTGTGGAACGAGATGTACGCAACTATGTCAATAAACAAAGACGTGCACTAGGAAAAGAAGGTGACGGGAAAGCTCTATTGAATTATTTTTCACAAATGAGGGACTTAAACAAGGATTTCTATTTTGATATAGACTTGGATGATGATAATCGGGTCAAAAATGTTTTCTGGGCTGACGCTAGAAGTAGGGCGGCTTGTGAATACTTTGGCGATGTTGTTTCATTTGATACAACATACTTGACCAATAAATATGACATGCCGTTTGCGCCATTTGTGGGTGTAAATCATCATGGACACTCCATATTGTTAGGGTGTGGGTTGTTATCAAGTGAAGACACCACTTCTTTTATTTGGTTATTTGAATCATGGTTACGTTGCATGTCATTGAAGGCTCCTACGGGTATTATCACTGACCAGTGCAAGGCAATGCAAAATGCCATTCAGATAGTTTTTCCTGAAGCCCGTCATAGGTGGTGTCTATGGCATATAATGAAAAAAATTCCAGAAAAGTTGAAAGGTTATACAGAATATAAAAATATGAAGTATGCTATGAAGGAGGTTGTTTATGAGTCTTCCACCATATCTGAATTCACATACAAATGGGCTAATTTCATATCAGATTTTGGCTTACAAGACAATGAGTGGTTGAATAGCCTTTTCCAAGAGAAACAGAGATGGGTTCCATGCTTTTTGAAAAACCAATTTTTGGCTGGGATGTCAACTACACAACGAAGTGAAAGTATGAATGCATTTTTTGATGGATATATCAACTCGATGACATCCCTCCAACAATTTGTCAAGCAGTATGAAAATGCCTTACAAGACAAGGCTGAGAAGGAATATGAAGCTGATTTTGCATCCATGCATACAATTATTAATTGTGGATCACAGTCTTTGATAGAGAGGCAATTTCAGTCGGAGTACACACATGCAAAATTTGCAGAGGTTCAAGCAGAATTTAGAGGAAAAATTAACTGCAGTGTTGTGCATGTGTCTTGCCTTGGATCTGCTTGGTTTTATGACGTTATGGAAGAACGTATTTGCGGTGAAGATTCTAAAGAACACCTGTACAGGGTAAGTTTCAACCGTGATGACCAAAATGTCAGTTGCACGTGCTTGCTATTTGAATTCAAAGGTATTCTTTGCCGACATTGTTTGGTCATCCTTCCTCAACAAAGGGTTAAAAAGATTCCCTGCAAATACATTTTAAGTAGATGGAGTAAAAATGTGAGAAGGAAGCATACTTATATGAAAACCACCTACAATGTCAAGGAGAGGCAACCGCAGATTGTACGATACGATGACTTGTGCAAAAGATTTTATGAGATTGCTGAAGTTGCATCAGAGTCAATTGAGCAGACGGACATGTTGCATGAAATGATGAGTAAATTTGCTCCAACACATACTGCTGAACGTTCTCAAACTGAAATAGATACCAATATCTGCGAAAGTAATACTCCTACAGATTCACAAAGCTTATATGTTGACAACGTTGCCATTGACATTCGTAGCCCGTTGCATGTTAAAAGGAAAGGAAGACCACGTTCACTCCGAAAGGTGTCAACAAGTGAAAAAATGGCAACGCGAAGGTTACAAAATAAAGGCCAGCACACGTGCACCACAAATATTGTAAGTATTATATCCACAACTGTCATGTTATTTTGTATTGGATGATTTCATAAGTTTATTAATATCTTATCTTCGTCATTACAGGGGAACACTGAAGGAACTTCGCCCGAGTTATTAAACTCAACCCTTCACATAGAAACTCATGTTGATTATCGGTCATCTGGATTGGTGTGTGTCAAAAATGAAATTTATTTCATGTTATAGTGATTGTTGAATTGAATTTGCTTTATTTAAAGTGTGATATGCAATTCATTTGAATTTATTTGTGGGCTTGATATACTGTTTATGCAGTATATGTTATGTAAAATGGCAGTAAAGTCATATGTCAAAACTCATGTAATTGTTGCCCTTTGCAGCCATCAACATTGGGTACCTCTGGTTTTGTGTCGTTGTTGACATCACTTGACAGTAATGTTGACGGCACACAATTGTCTTCCTCAACTAAATGGTTTGGAAACATTGTTTTTTTAATAAAATACTTAGTCAACAATGAATATTACATTAGTTTAGAATTGCATTACGTTTTGGCTAACTGCGTTTAACGTTTCGTTTTGGCTAGCTGTGTTGGACGCTTTCTTTACAACTATTAAGCATGAATCTTGTCACTTGTACAATTCCTTTACAACGTAAACCTATACATCTTTCCTACAATAAATCTTGTCACTTGTACAATTTCTATATGCTAGTTTATACTGTTCTCTTCCCTTGTTATTTTAATCTGAATTTCTTCTTTTATATTACATATCAACATCTTGCCATCAGAAATTCAAATGGAAATTAATGACCATTTTGTGGGTGATGGCCATGCTCCATATATCATCCAAGCATGTGGTATGAGGATAGTTCTACCCTTATCAGCCAATCCAACATGCCCTTTAACAGTTAATACTATAGAGGAGCATCCTCATTTCATATGTTTGTAACATATAAATCTGGCAGTAATTACATGTACTTTGTAGACAATATTTATAATGTCATAATATTTAACATTTAAATGATCCATAACCAACTTAACAGTTATATTACATATGATTAAACTGTACAACATTCATCAATGAAGATGAACAAAGAATCAAATACAATATCTAAATTTCTACTCCTACATGAGGATGTTAACTCCTGATTCAGTAACCATGACTTGTCGATGGAGATTTTCAGGATGAAGTACCCATCTGCATACATATTCTTCTCGAAATTTCTGAACTTGCTCCTGTACAATATGAAGAATGTCATAATAAATTGTATTCATAGTAATAAAAAAACAAAACAATAATACAATGACTTTAATGTTTACCGATGTGTAATGAGGCATGCTTCTCCCATTCACTTTGCTCCGATGAATTTATATCAGCTATATACTCTGTCTCAATCTTGTGTCTTAATCTTATCTGCAAATATAACATGTATAACATATATAACATACATAACATATAACAAATTGAATATTTAGTAAATCACTTTTCATAAAAAAACTATAATTAACATGCACATACCTTTTTCTCGTCAAGACGGTCTCTTTTTGCAGACATTTTTTCCCAAACTAATCCTGTTACAAATTATTAAAATTGTAACTTACAATCACAAAATAGTACAAACAAAAAAATTAAGTCCAACCATGTTACACATACTTTTGGTCAAATTGTGAATTATGCAAACGTGGGTGTAAATCTTGTGCATATTATACAAAATGTTTGTCATGCAAATACAATTCTTCATTGTAGCATTTCATCAAACACTTGTTGGACATTAATATAGCATCACAACTCAATTAACCCTAAACCCTACAGAATACTTTCATTACAAACCCAATCAAAGATAAACAGAAAACAAAGCAACAATGCGCAAATACAATTCTTCATTATAGCATTTCATCAAACACTTGTTCGACATTAATATAGCATCACAACTCAATAAACCCTAAACCGTGAAAAACACCTTCATTACAAACCCAATCAAAGATAAACAGAAAAGAAAACAACAATGGAAACCCAATCAAAAATACACACAAAATCAAGCAAATGTTGTTAAACGAACACTCACCACCGCAGGGTCGCTCAAGCAACACACAGTGATGTTCAGCTCCAACGACACGGACGAAGCCAAGCGACAGGAAGTCGAGCGCCGTCAAGAGCGAGATGGAGAAATTTTACCCTAAGTCGAGGGAGAAGAAGTCGAGCGAGGAAGAGCGCGAATGTGAAAAGCGAAAATCAATGTAATAAAGAACCAGACCCTTTTTCTAACATTTAGATAGCGGTTATTTGGCCAACCGCTATCTAAACTATACATTATGATCGATTATTATGCAATTATAATCGATCATAATCTATGACTTTAGATAGCGGTTACTTGGCCAACCGCTATCTGAACTATGCATTATGATCGATTATTACCCAATTATAATCGATCAGTTTTATATATATGACTTTAGATAGCGGTTAATTGGCCAACCGCTATCTGAACTATACATTATGACTTTAGATAGCGGTTATTTGCCCAACCGCTATCTGAACTACATTTATTATAGCGATTATTTTGCCAACCGCTATCTAAGGTCGCCTTGCGCTCGAGCGACTATGTAATCGCTTGAGCGACAGTGACAGTTGAACCTTTGCCAAACGAAAGTAAACTCCTGCAAATCCTGGAAGGAGAAAGGTGTACCCTTGAGTTACTTTTTCTCATATGAGCTCGTACAAAGGCGCCAAGAGCTTTCTTATTCACTCTTGGCGGGGACTACTACTGGGAAAGCAAACCAAAGATGCGAAAACTTTTTATGCTGTTGGCTGCTTGGGCGCTTACTCTGCTCTCGTCTATGCCCTTGGAGTGATGCAGGTGGGTTTTTCTAACATTTAGATAGCGGTTATTTGGCCAACCGCTATCTAAACTATACATTATGATCGATTATTATGTAATTATAATCGATCATAATCTATGACTTTAGATAGCGGTTATTTGGCCAACCGCTATTTGAACTATGCATTATGATCGATTATTACCCAATTATAATCGATCAGTTTTATATATATGACTTTAGATAGCGGTTAATTGGCCAACCGCTATCTGAACTATACATTATGACTTTAGATAGCGGTTATTTGCCCAACCGCTATCTGAACTATATTTATTATAGCGATTATTTTGCCAACCGCTATCTAAGGTCGCCTCGCGCTCGAGCGACTATGTAATCGCTTGAGCGACAGTGACAGTTGAACCTTTACCAAACGAAAGTAAACTCCTGCAAATCCTGGAAGGAGAAAGGTGTACCCTTGAGTTACTTTTTCTCATATGAGCTCGTACAAAGGCGCCAAGAGCTTTCTTATTCACTCTTGGCGGGGACTACTACTGGGAAAGCAAACCAAAGATGCGAAAACTTTTTATGCTATTGGCTGCTTGGGCGCTTACTCTGCTCTCGTCTATGCCCTTGGAGTGACGCAGGTGGGTTTTTCTAACATTTAGATAGCGGTTATTTGGTCAACCGTTATCTAAACTATACATTATGATCGATTATTATGTAATTATAATCGATCATAATCTATGACTTTAGATAGCGGTTATTTGGCCAACCGCTATCTGAACTATGCATTATGATCGATTATTACCCAATTATAATCGATCAGTTTTATATATATGACTTTAGATAGCGGTTAATTGGCCAACCGCTATCTGAACTATACATTATGACTTTAGATAGCGGTTATTTGCCCAACCGCTATCTGAACTACATTTATTATAGTGATTATTTTGCCAACCGCTATCTAAGGTCGCCTCGCGCTCGAGCAACTATGTAATCGCTTGAGCGACAGTGACAGTTGAACCTTTACCAAACGAAAGTAAACTCCTGCAAATCCTGGAAGGAGAAAGGTGTACCCTTGAGTTACTTTTTCTCATATGAGCTCGTACAAAGGCGCCAAGAGCTTTCTTATTCACTCTTGGCGGGGACTACTACTGGGAAAGCAAACCAAAGATGCGAAAACTTTTTATGCTGTTGGCTGCTTGGGCGCTTACTCTGCTCTCGTCTATGCCCTTGGAGTGACGCAGGTGGGTTTTTCTAACATTTAGATAGCGGTTATTTGGCCAACCGCTATCTAAACTATACATTATGATCGATTATTATGTAATTATAATCGATCATAATCTATGACTTTAGATAGCGGTTATTTGGCCAACCGCTATCTGAACTATGCATTATGATCGATTATTATCCAATTATAATCGATCAGTTTTATATATATGACTTTAGATAGCGGTTAATTGACCAACCGCTATCTGAACTATACATTATGACTTTAGATAGCGGTTATTTGCCCAACCGCTATCTGAACTACATTTATTATAGCGGTTATTTTGCCAACCGCTATCTAAGGTCGCCTCGCGCTCGAGCGACTATGTAATCGCTTGAGCGATAGTGACAGTGAACCTTTACCAAACGAAAGTAAACTCCTGCAAATCCTGGAAGGAGAAAGGTGTACCCTTGAGTTACTTTTTCTCATATGAGCTCGTACAAAGGCGCCAAGAGCTTTCTTATTCACTCTTGGCGGGGACTACTACTGGGAAAGCAAACCAAAGATGCGAAAACTTTTTATGCTGTTGGCTGCTTGGGCGCTTACTCTGCTCTCGTCTATGCCCTTGGTGTGACGCAGCTGGGTATCGATTTGACTTTCGGATCTTTAGGTGGCACTCACTTGCCCCGTCTTTGCTCTACAAACTCATGGAAAGGCAGGAGCCTGGAAGCCAGGAAGAACGACCCCTTCAATTCTTCTATAACATCCCCCATTTTTACAATATTACATATCTGAACCCATACAATTTTACTAATCAAACCCTTATTTTTAATTAATTTCTTTTTAGCCCCGGTTGTCTAACAGTTGTTTGTTTTCGGTTGTCAAAGAATCGTTTTCCTTTATTATATCTTTAAAGTAAAGATGGTTTGGCACAATGTATTGTTAGTGATGTCTGAAACTACAATAATAAATTTCTGACAACGAGCTCTTCTCCACATTATCTCTTCAGGTGCTCAAAACTCAAATCATGTTCACATGTTTGCTTTACATTGAGTTTGATACAGTAAATTGTCTTTATTTGTAAAAGTTAAATCTATTGTTTTTTTAAAAAGGAGAGTCAGTGGATATATGTTATATTATACAATGCAATATGTCAAGGACCAAATGACTCATTTTAATGATAAGATTAGGTAATATTCATTTTTATCTTATTTTGTTGATTGAGTGTGTTTTCCTTAGCTTATGTTTCTTTTTTAAAGGTTACGGTTTATCTTTTACGTCAAACTATGTTTAATGTAAAAAATTTTTGAGTTCGATATAAAAGTTTTTTCTCATATTTACAAAATTGTTATCACATTTTTTAAGTTGAATATTTTTACATTCCATTAAAATAAGTGACGTAAAAAGAACATTTTCCTGATGGTAACTCGCTTAGACTTATCAAATGGGTTGAAACCTGTTCCTAAGACCCAGAAAAACATGTTATAGTGGCAACATCCATATCTAAGGTGCTCGAAAGTGTTGTTGAAAAGTCAATCAATCGGTCAAGGGTATCAGAAGGAGTGAGGCACTTACCTTATAACTTCCCCTTTTCATGTTGATATGTTGGACACAATTGGTCCATATGGTCTCTTGAGTCGTTGAAGTCATGACAGCACAGATCATGGTTATACTACACCATTGAAAAGGTGTTGTGCTGGAAGGCATAATAAAGATATGGTTGAGTTAAAGAACTTGAAAAAACTATGGTCAAGATAATGAAGGCAAAAGGCTATATACTTCAAGGCCAATTATTTGATCACACCAATGTTGTAGCTACAAAGGCTAAAGAGAACACTGAACTCACTCATCACCTTTAAAACCTAAAATCGAAGCATTGATTAATGCACAATTGGAAAATTGATTGAAAAATTAATTAATGAAGGATTGACGAAAGTACATTTTAAAATGGATAAATCAATCAATGATAAATGGACAAAAGAATGATCTAAAAGTTGATTTAAAAAATCAATTAATGAGAGTTGACAGAGATTATCATGTGTTTTTGAAATGAATTTATTAACTGAAGACTTGCATAATTCCAGGTTTAATTTGACCTCCATCTTGAGATTGTCCATAGGTTTATCCTTATAAAAATCAAATTAATATGATTATGATATTCTTAATTTAAAAAAACAAATACAAAATTTAAATGTTTCATGTCATATAAGACTTCAACTTTCATACAGGTTTAAAACATTATATTATCAACCAATTTAAAACCAATTTATATATAAATTTAAAAATAATTATTCAAAAGTAATAATTTAGATATGATGGAATGATAATGTCAAGTATTTTAATTAAATTATTGAATAAAAAATTAAACTATATAATTTAAGTCAAAACCTTTTACCACTTATCATCGTCATCGTTATCGTTATTATTATTATTATTATTATTATTATTATTATTATTATTATTATTATTATTATTATTATTATTATTATTATTATTATTATTATTATTATTATTATTATTATTATTATTATTATTATTATTTTCAAAAGGCTACGTAATTTTACCCATGTGAGGCTACATCTTTAATACTGAAAATGTTTCACTAAGTCATTAAAATGCCTATTAATATATAAATTAATTACTTATTACGTCTGCCAAATATTATAAATAATTTCAAGTTTTATTATTTTTACTTTTTAAAAGTGAAAGTTTTAAAATAAATTACAAAAATAAAATGTAGAAATGAAATGTAGCATGAAGTCAACCAATTGGCTGATGCACTTGCTAGGCATCATAGATCCATTAATGAAAAATTTACAATCTTTCATTTTGCGCAAAATTTGTTATCTTTATATTTATTGGGCTGGGCTGAGCTGTTTCAACAGAAAATAACTGAGCCCAATAAGTTAAAAATGATATATCAACACTATTTCTTAGTATTTTAGGATTCTAGGGATTTATAAATAAATAAACTCCAAATTTATAAATATGATATATATATTTTTTATTTAATTTTTTTATTAAGTAATTTGGATTATATAAAAAAAAATTTAAGTTTTGAATTGGTGAATCCAAAAACATTTTAGACTGGTGAATACGAAAGTATTTTAAAAAAACTTCTAGATGGTAGAAATTTGAAAAAAAAATGTATAGTTCAATCAATATAAAATAAAATAAATTAATAATAATAATAATAATAATATAAATAAGAATATAAAATATATAATTACATATAACTGAAGAAGCAATTATAGTTCAAGCATTGAAACGTATGGAAATTTACCGAATTGGTGAATCTAAGAATTCTTTTGTAAAAAATAATAATAAAAATAATTTAAAAATCTGAAAGTTTGTTTTTTTTTTATAAGCTTTTGAATTCACTAGTTCGAAAAATTTCAGATTCCACAGGAATTTAGAAAATCTGTGTTTTATATTCTGAGGACTTAACCTGAGACTAAAAAGAAATATTATAGATTATAGTTTATTAATCTAGAGCTTTCTATCAGGAGACTCCAATTTTTTTTTATCAAATTATCATTTTCATAAAATACAAAAGAATAATATTATATTTTAAAGTAATCATGAGGATGAAAAAAAAATTAGTTATATTTTAAACATATTGCTTACAAAATTATGTTAACAATTTCAATAACTGACATTTTCTTCTTCCCTAAAAATAACAATATTTCAACACAACCAAACGGAATTAACTTTATTATCAACTGAATAAAAAAATCAAACAAAATTATCTACAATAATTGCATAAGTACTTTTTATATTAAAAATTCTAAAATTAAACTTCAATTAAAATCATTTTTTAATTAGTTTAAAAACTCTGTATTAAAATTTTATCCGAACCTAAATATGCAATGAATCACCCCAGATAGATAATTATTTCAAAAAACAAATTTTACAGTTATGTGCTATGTATGAGTTCAAAGAGTTTCAAATTTAATCCAACTCCACAAGTCTTTCCAGCATCTCCTTAGAATTGCTTATAGGTTAATCAATAAAAATGTCATTTTAATATAAATATCATTTCTTCAAACTAGAAAGGAGTGTTATTCTTGACATATGTAAAGCAGATAACAAAACAATATAAAGAATTCTCATAAAACATGTCACCATTCAAAACATTTGCAATGCATGTCTTGGAGATAACATTCAGAATGTTTCTTAGTGACCCATTCAATTCAATTAGATTGTCGCAAATAACAAATTATAAATAATTCTACATCATTAGTTTTCAAAGAGCAAATCTATATCATTAAATAGACCGAACATTAATGGAACTGAGTTCTTGGTCAAAAGCAAATTTTTGTTGATGAACACAGGAACATTTACCATGTCGTTACTGCAGTAGTATACTAATGTTGCTTCCATGATGCTTCATAGTGTCCATTCTAGACAAAAGTACTATGCATTGTAATAATGAGTTATTAAATTTATATATGGTTCCAATTTAAAAAAAAAATGGCATGCTGAACAAAGGGCAAGAAACAATATCCAGCAAGCAACACTATATTTCATTTCACTTGGAGAAAAAACTTTACATGTTCTCAACAATCCTATATTTGCTAGTTCACTCACTGTCATACCTACAAAAATTCTAGCGCATTGGTGAAAAGGCTTCAGCAGCAAGAAAGAATTGGTTTCAATTTTTATCCAAAACACTACAGTTATGTTTCCTGGTCTCTCACAGCATGGTCTGAGACAGTTCCCTCAGATGACACCTCCACTTCATCGGGCCGTTCAACCCGAGAGGGATCCGACTGAGTCTTGCTGGAATCTCCACTATCAAGATGATGTACTTCTTGCTCTAGAGGTGGACACCAAATTTTTGGTGAAACCTGCCTAGTATTCTTATTTTTGAAGGCACCTTCTGAGTCTTTAAATTTGGCTCTGCCAACAGGCCTTGGCATTGGAAGCTTGTTGTCAAGAATGTTTGAAGCACCGGTGGTGATCGATGGAAGATGGGAGCCAGAACAGGATGCAACCAACTGGAGCACTTCGGGAGATGGAGACATCCCTGAAATTGCTTTTTTGGAAGAGTGTGACGAGTTTGCCCCTTTCAAATTTAGAGGCAAGTTAAGGTCAGACTCAATCTGCTGAGATCCAAGAGGTCCTGTCTGAGAAAGTAGAGGCAATGGTGGGCCCATTGAGCTTGAGGCACCATTATCAACATGGTGGCTTCTGTGCAAGTCCCTGATGTTGCCAGCAAAATCTGGAAGACCTCGATTGAACTTATGTGATCTTCTCTTCTTTTTCTTCTTGACACTACACCTGGGGTCCTTTGGTAGGGAAGGAGGTGGTCCAGGAATCACAAATGGAGGAATTGTAGGCTTATCTTCCCCATATAACAGGCGAACTGATTGAGCAATGGCTGATACTGTGGGTGGCAGTTCAGGCCCGGGAAGTCTGGCTGGGGAGCTCACAGCTTCTCGTAACCAGTGGGGAAGCTTGTCTTTTGAAGTACTGCTACCACCCACTTCCTCTCCTTTTGAGTGTAAAAGATCAGATCTTATGGGGTTAGATAACAATCCAGAGCTAGTAGACTCACCATTTCCTACATTAACTTGATTATCACGCATATCAATAGGTGGTTCGTCTAGAAGTATGGGTAACTTTCCACGCTTGGTGTTTCCTTGGTCATCCTCCTTCTGCTGTGCATCAATGTTGCCTGAGCAATTCAAACCTAAAGAGCCCAAGGTACTGGTTCCAAAAGAATTGAGCAGAAATGGTCGTTCAGTCAGTACACTGGAAGAAGTACCTGGTCTATCAGATGTTTCAGCAGAAGCACCTTCAGGAAATTTAGATCTATTTTTATCATAACTCCAAGATGGAAGAGGTACAAAATGATCATTTTGCAAACTTGGTCGGTCCAATGCACTAAAATGTGACAGACCAGATGCAGAATCACCTATCCCTAATTTCATGTCAGTCAGATGGTTATGAAATTTTGGTGGCAAAAGAAATTTGCTCCCATGCAAGGCCCTTTCCATCATACCATCAGAGATTGGAAAATGTGCTGATTTGGCAGACTTTGTTGTCTTGGAGGATCTTTGTGAGGGAAAAGCTGGCCCCTGAAAGACCTTTACCTGTTCCTCTTCCCACCTCACTGATAAATCTTCAGATGTTTTATACTTTGAAAACTTTAACTTGGGATCTCTAAGCATAACATCCCAATTACCCCTTCCGTGCCTACGAACACCAATCCAGAGGGAGTCAAGTTCATCTTCAGACCACCCATCTGATTTTGACTTCTTTTTCAATAAGTTACTTGATCCAGATCCTGCTCTCATCATTATGTTTTCAAGCACCTTCCTATGGTTTTCTGGGAAAGATGAGAATGGGGTTGACCTTTGTCCCAAACCCAAAATAGGGGGTACATCCCTGTCTTGCTGATTATATCTGAATAAATCTTCAGGGGGTATTTTGAAATTAGGCAATGCTGGCATTGTTGGAAGATCTCCATTCAAAGATTCAAGTCTTCCTCCTATGGACAAATTAGGCAAAAGGTCCAAATGTGAATTTGGTATGCTCTTGGTTGTGAGTGGAAACCTGGCCAGCAACCTTTCGTCGAATGGCAGGTTGGACAAGGCCATCTTCTCCTGAAAATGAGAGAATCTAGCACCAGAATTTTCAAATGCATCGGATTCCTTTCCTTGCACAGAGGGTGGAAACTGCATAATAAAAACAAAAACAAGGGATACAAATCATAAGTACACAAGCATAAAGCCAACTACAATTGACAATGAAATCAACACATGTATTAAGAGAGCATACTGGAACAAATGGAAGACTGTTATCAGGGATACTATTTTTGAAACTTGGTTGTAAATTTTCTGTTGATGCATCTGCTAGCTTGGTATTTGTTACCACTTCCTTATTTCTGACCTCAGCATCCATGGATGTCCCAGAGCAAGGGGCAAGACTGAAAGGAAACTCTTGTCTGGATCCATGTCTATGTTGCCTCCAATTTAACTTTGAAGTATTACTTTCCAATGACTCTATATGTTTTGTATTGGGAGCACAAAGCCCTAGTACGGGCAACAAATTGTTGGTGGACATATTATTTGTCATGCTCAGCCCCCCCTTAGGGTGACTTGGAAGAAAAATATCAGGGAGAGAACGGCCTAGATTACTGACAGAAGCATCAAAATGACTGCTCATTTTATGTTTGGAAAGTTTGTCAATCCTTGATAAGGAGTCAGTGTTGCTATTCTGAGCTTCTGAAAGTTGTGTGTACTTGCTGTCCTCTAAGTTTATAGAAGGCACCTCTTGAACTGAGTGCATCGGTCCAGCCCCTAGATCTCCACCCTTGGCAATAGCTGGCGAATGCGTGAGTTCATTATTTGGAAGTCCCTCAGCAGGATTTGCTTCTTTCATCATCTTCCGTAGGGCAAGTAGCTCCTTTTGCCGTGCTCGGAGTTTGACACTGTCAAGCAATAGCACGTGAAAATATTCAGTGAGAGAACCCATTTAATCATAAAGGCATACTATCGGTACACAGAATCTACCACTGCCACAGGACATAATATCTTGGTCCACAAGTTTGAAAAATAGTAATTAAAATATATGAACCACAATTAAATAATCACATCAGTACGGATAGTTTTGAAGAGGGAACACCACAATATACTATAACTTGTTTAGAGGAAATTAAAGCATGGATGTTCAAACTACCATAAACAATCTAATAACAGCATGTAGGACTTGCTAAGAGCTCTAGGAAAATACTTTCCAGGAGTTAAAATTTAGGTATTGGAGGTTTAGATATGCATTAAACAACTACTTTATAGAAAAAAGAAGGAAAACAAGTGACGAGGAACTCCTTGACAATTTATCAGAACTCAAATAGAAAAACATCTTAATAGAATAATGCATTCTAATCCCCATGACAGATTGGCCCATTTCAAAAGTGTAGAAAGAGATGGGTAAGAGGAATGATGACAAAAGATTGGAAGATGAATATGCATACATTTCCCATAACTGTATTTAATAAATGAAGTAATTCAAAAAGTTAGAAAAATAAGCCATACTATTTTGTCTTATGGGCCCGTCCTGCTGGTGTATATTCACGCTCAGGCTCTGGTTCTGGCTCTTTTTCTTCTTCACCACCACTCTGGTCGAACAAGCACACCAATAGAAATCATTAAGAAATGGAGACCAACAGAGTTTGTAGAAGAGTTAAAGCAAACCTACAGGAGCTAAAGGTAAACTGATGAACAGGTACGAAAATTTCAACAGTTAAATGATAAGAAGTGGCCCTAAATTGTGCATAGGAGCCTATTTACAGCCTTGCACTCAAACCAAAATTAAACTAATAGTGAGCTGAAAATAAACTGGGATAAGCCCCAAGCAAATAAAGTGAGACCCAATTTACAAGAATAAAATCTCCCTGTTAAATACAGCACAAACATTCAATAATAATTCTAAGGAGTCACATGATTACACCAAAGAAAACAACTCCACCCTAGCTTAGCCAAACACTCAAAGAACCAAAAATGCTCGAGAAAGTTATGACACAAATGGAGCATTTTAAATTGGAAGGCATAAATATAGAAAAATGTAATAGGTCCACAGCTAATCTGATTAAAAAATTGTACAGAGACCATAATAACTTTTCCAAAGACATTTGGTAGATCTATCACAACCAGGGTACTGCAGAATGACAAAAAGAATAAAAAACCAGAGAGTTGTCACCATAGTTCAAGGGAAAACAGGGCAAAACCCTAAAAGAAGTCTTGAATCTAGATAAAGACAATTATCCTTTATCCTAACATGTAAAATAATTTTTTTTCCCTCTTCCTCATTATGTTATTCAGAAAGAAAAACGCCTTTTTATCTCCATTTAATATTTTTCAAAACGCAACTTTTACTTTCTAAAATTTTTTATCTTATTATCCTTTATTAATGAACTTTGGGGAACAAAGCTGAAAGTCCAAAAAACCCAACTTAACCAACATTTAACTTTTATAATATATCTGATAAATCACATGGGAGGACATTTTAAGATAGAATGAGAAACAAAATTTTGCCATCATCTCGCTGCCAGCTATATTCAGAACCAAATACATAATTAAAAAATATTTATCATATAAACTTGTATGTTTTGCTGGTGAGCAGAAAAAGAGCAAATTACCTCACTCATTGCTTCACTTGGATGTGGAGCATATACTTCCCTATAAGAAACAGCTTTCCTCTGCCTCTTCCCTCGACCAAGAGCTGCTTCCTCTTCATTTTGATATTTCTCCCATCTACAAACCAAGTTAAAACAAAAATTTAAGGTAAGACATGTTAGTCACACCACTTGATAAACTATGCTGTCAAATGCATGACAAAATGAATTAAATCATCACTTGTAGAGATAAAAATTAAATTATTTGAATTAAAAAAAAATATGGTTAATAATAGCTCCTTTACTATCGTACTCAAAAGAGGTCATTGCTAGCTGCTTTAGTTCTTATAAATAATAATTATGTTAACCATGGGTGTCTAAATCTTTTAGTTAGGATGAACACTGATTTGCAACTTTTGTATCCGTGAGTGCTGTGCCACTTCACATAATCATGACCTGAGTATAGCCACTTCATGAGACTAAGTACCTGTTTGTCAGAGCTTTTAAAATAAGAATTCTACGAACATATAGAGAAGTGCCTTTTTATAAAAAAGAGGAAGCTATTTTTTGTTTGGTTACAATTCTAAGCTGTGTCTGGCCCATCTCTATCTTGTGCGCACAATAAGTAAATCATAGCTATCTAATTGTTATTGTCTCTTGGCTTCAATCTTCTATTTTCTTGAGAAAGTTACCTCGAGTCATTGGGATGCAAGAGTGCATGATGTCTATGGGAGAAAACTCATGCACATTTTCACTCTCACAAATGCTCATTCATGTTACCTTCCAAGTGAGCTTTGTAGTATGATGCTTGACTATCAATCAATTTCAGAGTATATTCTTCAGATTCAGTATCTTGCTAATGTGATTACAACCATTGGTGAACACCTATCTACAAAAGATAATTATTCTTGAAGGTCTACTTAAAGATTTGAGTCAACAATTGCTCTTATCAGCAGTCACTTAGATCCTCTCTCAATTGGTGAAGTTTAAACACTTCTAACTCATGAATCGCGATTGGAAAAATTTAGGAAAAAACCCTTCTATGAATTTGACCGAAGTTTTTGCCATTTGTTTCTACTTTTTTACCTTAACCTCATGTCAGTACTATTCAGAATTATGTGTGTATATATATAGTGATTCTCTAGCTGACTTCAATCAGACAAATGATTATTCCACTTTTTATGGTGGTTTTGGTGGCCATACCAAAACCAACTGAAAAATGGAATAATCTACTCTCCCCACAAGTGCTTCTAGTGGCCTTCTCTGTACATGTCCAAACCATCTTAACTGATTTTCAGTTATGTTTTACCTTATAATCAGTGACACCTAAATGAGTCTCATCCAGCTGTCAGTCATCTCATGACAGTTTAGTTTGGGGTTAGTTAAAAAGTTGTTTAGTGTAACAATAGTAACTCTGCTGTCAGACTGTGTAAGAAAGCTAGTTAATCTCAGATTTACAAATACCTACCTTCAAACCAAAACTATTCAGATCAATAATATCAAAATCACTTTATGCTCTCAAAACTCTCTAACATATTCCCTTTACGTCCTTGCATTTTCTATGTTTCTATCTAGTTCCATTGCTGGCTTTCACTCCTATTAGATAATTTTTCTGGGAGCATTCTGCTCAATCCATTCAATCTCTGATCCACCAGCACAAGGTAAATCCTCATCCTCTCCAATAACATTCACAAACATAACCTGTTAGACTGGACATTAGCAATCAGTTATTGCAGAAACAGCAAGTAGAAACAGTGATCAAAGCTTGTCTTATTAATAGATTCATTGGAAGTCTGGAGATTCCATTAGACAAGTCAGCAAAGCATGCATGCAATGGAAACTGCAAGACCATATGCTGTGTTAATAGTTCTCATTCTCTATTTAAAAATCAATGCATACTTGAGGGGATGGCTGAGTTTGTTCGTGGAAGGTATGGCAAGAAATCCATGCCTACATTTCAATTCTCACATTTGCATCAAAGTGCATCAACTAGAAGCAGATTTTCACAACACAGAAGGGTATCCTATGTAGAGAGTATTTATCTCCTTCAAATCAAACCTTATTGACTCACTAGTGTAAATCAGTGGTCTGGTGACACTGCATGTTCACATTCTAAAATGATTTAGAGCCTGTTGGAATAGATTAGAAAATATATGTAATCATTATACCTAAGGTAGGGGGTTGAGTGTTAGATAATCTTTGCACCTAGTTCTGAGGAGTAGTCTAGGACTGTGCATTTAATGTAATCTCCCTATTGTATCAGTTTTTATCTATATAAATAGAGAACCATGAGAGGGGTTCTTCAAGCCCTCTAAACACTTTTTCTCTGTTTTGAATATCAAGTTGATATCAGAATCAAAGTCTAACATCTTTCCGGTTATTACCTTGGGCCAAGAGTTGCCCTTTCGTTGTGGCTCAAAAGTACCTTTTGCCTGGTCCGGCAGGCTTCATTAGAGGGGGCGTGTTGAAAGTCTCACATCGCCTACCTCATGTCATTTGGTATGGTTTAAATACATGTTAGGTAACTCCACATATTGCCAATTGGTTTTATGTTGGAACCTTATGTCATCTTAACTACATGTTTTCTTATTAAGAGGATGTCATCTTCCTCTCTCAGTAATAAAGTCCCTTTCTTCATTCTATTTCCAAATAATCCCCTCTTTCACACCTCTCCTCGAATTTTTGGTCGTGTATGTTTTGTTCAAGACATGTCTCTAGGGTTAGAAAAGCTTTCTGCTCGTGCTAGCAAATGTGTCTTTTTGGGCTATTCCCGCCTTCAGAAAGGGTATCGGTGTTACTCTCCTGAAACCAAGAAGTATTACACGTCTGCGAATGTTACATTTTTTGAACATACTTCTTACTTTTCTCCTTCTGTTTAAGATGTTCATGTCATATAGAAAGTCCTTCCCATTCCAGTGGTTGAGTCTAATATTTCCAATGTCTCTATGATCTCAGTCGTGATCCAAGTTTTCCTGAACCATCATTCCCTCACATTGATATTGTCAATCATAGGACCCCGATGGCTAGCCCTGTTCTCCAAGAAGAGGGTGAATCCCCCACTTTAGATTCTTCTCCAACATCGCTTCCTACCATGACTCCTGGTGAAGGTGATTCAGGATGACTCATTGCTCTTAGAAAAGGTACTCGTTCCACTCGAAACCCACATCCTATTTATAATTTTCTTAGCTATCACAGACTGGCACCTTCCTATTGTTCCCTTTTATCCTCAGTATCTTCTATTTCTATTCCAAAAAATGTGGAAGAAGCACTTGATCACCCTGGATGGCGACAAGCCATGATTGCAGAAATGCAGGCTCTTGACCATAATGCTACTTGGGAGCTCGTGCCCCTTCCACTGGGCAAAAAGACAGTTGGTTGCCACTAGGTGTATGCTGTTAAAGTCGGCCCTGATGGTGAAGTTGATCGGCTCAAAGCTCGATTAGTTGCAAAAGGGTACACTCAGGTTTATAGCCTTGATTATTGTGACACTTTCGTTTGTTCTTCGCAATGGCTATCATTCGTCACTGGCCACTTCATCAATTAAATATCAAAAATGTCTTCCTACATGGTGATTTTGAGGACAAAGTTTACATGGAGCAACCTCCTGGGTTTGTTGCTCAGGGGGAGTCTGGACTGGTATGCAAATTGCATCGCTCTCTATATGGCCTCAAACAATCACCACGTGCTTGATTTGGAAAACTTAGCTCCACTGTTCAAGAATTTGGGCTAAGACGCAATGAAGCAGATCATTCAGTCTTTTACTGTCATACATCTTTGGGTAAATGTGTTTACTTAATAGTATATGTTGATGATATAGTCATTACAGGAAATGATACTGCTGGAATATCTCAACTGAAGGAGTACTTGTGCAGACATTTTTAAACCAAGGATTTTGAAAGCCTAAAATACTTCTTGGGCATTGAAGTAGCTCAATCAAAAGAAGGAGTTGTAATCTCTCAGAGAAAATATGTTCTTGATATATTACAAGAAACAGGTATGATTGACTATAAACCTATAGATAGTCCTAGAAACCCAAATCAGAAATTAACAACAGAAGAAGATGAAGTATTCTCTGATCTAGAGAGATATAGGAGGCTGGTCGGAAAACTTATTTATCTCACTATTACAAGGCCAAATCTATCTTTTGCAGTTGGAGTGGTTAGTCAGTTCATGCAAGCTCCATGTATTGGTTATTGGAATGCTATCATTCACATTCTAAGGTACCTCAAAAAGGCTCCCGAGCAAGGATTGTTATATGAAGATAGAGGAAGCATTCAGGTCACTGAGTACTGTGATGCAGATTGGGCAGGTTCCCTTGTTGACAGACGGTCTACTATTGGATATTGTGTCTTCCTTGGAAGAAACATTATTTCATGGAAAAGTAAGAAACAAAATATAGTGGCTCGATCGACAGTTGAAGTTGAATATAGGGCAATGGCGTCACTAACTTGTGAACTTATATGGGTGAAGCAGTTCATTCAAGAGTTTAACTTCTGTGATATCCACACTATGAAGATGTATTGCGATAATCAAGTTGTTCTCCACATTACATCAAATCCTGTGTTTCACGAGAGAACTAAACATATAGAAATTGATTGTCACTTTGTTCATGAAAAGTTGTTGACAAAAGAAATATGTACCGAGTTTGTTGGATCAAATGACCAACTCACATATGTGTTTACCAAGTCCTTAAGGGGACCTCGGATTGAGTTCATTTGTTCCAATCTTGGTATATACAATTTGTATGCTCCAACTTGAGGGGGAGTGTTGGAATAGATTAGAAAATATATGTAATCATTATACCTAAGGTAGGGGGTTGAGTGTTAGATAATCTCTGCACCTAGTTCTGAGGAGTAGTCTAGGACTGTGCATTTAATGTAATCTCCCTATTGTATCAGTTTTTATCTAGATAAATAGAGAACTATGAGAGGGGTTCTTCAAGCCCTCTAAAAATACTTTTTCTCTGTTTTGAATATCAAGTGAACCTATCCTAGATCCATTGAAAAGGTTACCCACCATATGATCCACTTACCAGGTCTAATAAAGCTAGACATGAGTGAGTATATTGTAAAAAACACAAGTCGCAGATCGATTAAATATAGTGTATAAGTAAGGGACAATTCTCACCTTACAAGCTAATTTGTAACTGAGTTAGGTCCAAATCAAACCAACATTCTAAGAACCATTATGGTCCAAAGTTCTTAATGTTTCTCAAAATGGTACTTATATTCTTATCAAATAAGTTCTTTATATAGCCAATATTCAGTAATTCACGAGCATTAAAGTAATATATGACCAAAACAAACAAGACAATGAAGCTACTTACCTCACACGCAGTAGTTTGTCCCATTCATTTTCTTCATGTACATTCACTGGGTTATCCTCTTTCTTATCAGAATTTTGTGGACACATATCATCAGTCCCAGGAGGAGGAGATTCACCCACTACATGCTCTTCAGTTGGTTCATCATTCCACTCAAGGGCCTATATAAGAGATTTTAAGTCATAATAAGGGGCAGAGCAAACTATGACTAACCAATAAGAGCACAATGATAAAATTTCAGAAAAAAATAAATGGGACAACTTAATCATTCAATTAACATGATAGAATCTGTGTTTATGGGAAAGAAACTTATAGAAAAAGGGCAACACAAGGCTCCAAATAGTGGAGTTTGGGGAGGGTAGGTGCCACAGCCTTACCGCACAAGCGGGAGACTGTTTACAGGATTTAAACAGAAGGCAGCAAACTTTCCGTTTCTCCAAGGCTCCTCCTTAGAGAAAGAAACTTGAATCATATTAAAAATAAATGGAATGGATCTACATAGAAGCATCAAAAATTTCTTAGTTTAGATTGTTTACATCATAGAGAGACAACTTCAAAAACTACATATAGATCCAAGTATATCCATTAATGATGGAATAGGAAAACTTAAATCATCACATATGCACACAAATCAAAAAGATACCTTTACAAAGCAAAGGTACCTAACCTAAGAAAGGGAAAAGAATAAAACCCATAAATGAAAAAAAAACATGGGACAATAGGGTATGTCATTGTGTAAACACAAACAAGACAAACAAGATTCATGGTTGTCACAAAAATACACGACTAAGTTTATTGCCCTATTGGTAATATTCTAGATTCTAGCAAAAGTTCAAAGAAACAATACTGTATCAACAAGAGTTAGTCGATTATCTCACCTTCACTGAGCCCAGCATATCATTCTCAGAATCCCCTTCAGCATTATCAGTTGAACCATCTTGAAGGATTGAACGATCAAGCAATTTTAAAATAGCATTTTCATCCCACAGAATTTTGCTGCTGCTATCAGTACACTTATCCTTGTATACATCTCCCAGACCACCAGTCCTCTTCCTATGCTTATGTTCTACATCGGCTACTGCCTCATCTTTACTATTATTGTTATTTTCACTCATGTCTTTCCCATTCAATCCAGGAGAATCATTGAAGAGTTCCTCAGTTCCCCACTTTAAAATGTCTTCTACTTCTTTTTGAGATCCAGACTTATTTACAAATAGCTGATCAAGCATCAATTTCTTTTTAGCAAGCTGCAAGATGCGCTCTTCAACACTAGCACGAACCACAAGCCGGTATACCAAAAGTCTATTTGATTGTCCAATTCTGTGCGCTCGATTCATTGCTTGGATATCTGCATGGGGGTTGAAATCAGAATCATAGATGATGACAGTGTCAGCAGTTGCCAAATTTATTCCAAGTCCACAAGAGCGAGTTGATAACAAGAAAACAAATCGACTTTTGTCTTGGTTAAAGCGTGCAATTGCTGTCTGGCGATCAGCTACAGAAACAGATCCATCTACTCTCTCATATGTTTTAGGCCCAAATTCTATAGTCAAATAGTCCTCCAGAATGTCAAGAAGCTTGGTCATTTGTGAGAAAATAAGAACTCTGTGACCTTCCCTATGTAAAATCTTTAGCATAGAATGCAGAAGGGTTAACTTAGCTGAAGCCTTTATTCTCATTTCATGAAGAAATTCGACAGAACCAGATTCAGGCTCAGTTCCTGGTATGAGGTATGGATGATTACAGACCTTCCTCAATTGCATTACAATGTTCAGCATAGACTGTTGGGCAACCCCTTTCCCAATATTCCGCAATATTTGATAATTCTTTGTAAGCATTGCACGATAATATTCAGCTTGAATGGATGACAACTCAACAGGAACCATTCTTTCTGTCTTGGGAGGAATATTTTGCATGGCATCCTTTTTAAGTCTACGAAGCATGTGAGGAGCAACAAGTTTTTTCAATTCATCAACTTTCTCTGCAGTCGTAAGATCATTAAATTTCTCCTCAAATGAAGATAGAGAAGGAAATGAAGCTGGCTGCAAGAAGTTAAGTAAGTTGTACATCTCACCAAGGTTGTTCTGGAGAGGGGTACCTGTCAACAGTACCCGATGTTGAAAGGAGAATGTATTTAGCAAACTGAAAAGCTTACTTCCAGAATTCTTAAGTCGATGGCCTTCATCGACAACAAGAACTTCCCAAGGAACTCCACGCAAATGGGAATAATCAGCAAGAACCATTTCATATGTAGTTAAAAGCACATTAAATTTATAGGATTCTGTTTTCTTATTCAATCCACTTGGATCATTTGCATGCCATTCATACTGGCGAATTATGGCTCTTGCTTTAGCACAGCCATGATATTCAACAACATTCACATCTGGAGCCCATAGTGCAAATTCAGCAAGCCAATTAGGCATTGTAGAAAGCGGTACCAAGACCAGGCAAGGAAGTGAGACTTTGAATTCAAAATACAATGATGAAATAAAAGCACAAGCAGATACTGTTTTCCCAAGTCCCATCTCATCAGCAAGTATCACATTCTTGGATTTATACCAGCACTTACGCAACCAGTTCAGAGCCTCAAGCTGATGAGGAAACAAAGAACCACCTTTCAAATCCTTAGGTTGCTCTATAAGATTGAAAATATCATTTTGATGATCATTGTTTCTCCTAGTTGAATTTTCCTTTGATGAATCCCTTTCCAACGTGAGAGTTTCAAGCTTATTAAAAAGTGTAATCAGATGAGAATTATTTTGAAGCACTGGTTCATCTAAACTTTCCCAAGTGCATTCATCATAAGGCAGTCCGCTCCATTTTACAAATGCTTCAGATGTTCCATGTTTTGAAGTTTGAAGGGCAAGCACCCGCTGAGGCTGCTTCCAACGCTCCTCGGAAATATTAATAATCGTCATCCCATACTTTGCCTTGTAATTTTCTAGTTTTCTCTTTGCAAGAACTTTTAACTGGGATTCAGAAATCCAACTATCATGAATATGAGACTTTCCTACCCATTTAACTAGAAATTCATAGAGAACATCCTCTCCATTTGGACCAGCACATTCAACTACATTAGCATTCTGAGCCTTATCATCAATACTGCCACCCATCCCCTTCTCTGCGTTCATTTCCTTTTGTTTTGCTTCAAGAGTGAGATGTCTTTCACAATTTTTTGGAAGCTCACTATTATCCTCACTTCGTAAAGCAACATCAATGCTCTCCTCTGTCTCCAGCTTGTCATTTGGTTTGTTCAACTGGTCAGCAGAATCATCCTGACCTTTACCATCCCTGGCACAGGAACCTAAATCATCAGTGGATTTACTCAATGAATCTACAGGATTTCCTTTCTTACTTTCTTTCATTATTGATCTTCTGTATACATGAATTTTTTCCACTCTATTAGTGTTTGTCAAATTTCCTTCTTCATCAGAACCCTTGACGACATTTTGATCATCAATATGATTTTCAGTTGATTCATCATCCAAATCATTAGGACAAGCAGAATTGTCCTCTAGTAGCCTGGTCTGATTTTCTGATACTACCAGAGCACCGGAAGGTGAGCCACCCTCAACATTCAAGGACAAGTTATGAAATGAATTTGTATTCTCACTATGAATTCGACACCCTAGAACCCGATCAACCTGTGAGATGCATATCCAAGTCAAGTAAGTCATGATAATCACATAAAAGATGCCAAGGCAGGTATTTTGTTAAACAAAGAAATGCAAATCATCTGAAAGAAGATACTTCTAGATGGCTACCTGCAGAGACTCAACAACAGCACTATCTTCGTGCATCAAAGTTTCGTCTACAGGATTTCCTGCTTTATCCAGTTCATTTGATGTGTCCTTCATTACACGAGAGAACTTCTGCATTCAGAAGAAAACAAATCATGATTACAATGTGATAAAAATGCAATAGAATCTCAACAATAATACTAAATATATTTTAGATAGTATATTTAATGTAAATCGAGGATATAATAGTAGGATTAATACATTCAAATAGCAGACTAAATATACTTTACCACATCATACTGCTCTGGTACCTAAAAAACATACAGCTACTGACATTCCTAAATCTAGCTCAACCTAGCAAACCTTGGATACTTTGAAAAACACTTATGCCTCATTTTTCTTCCTTTTTTGCAGCATGTATACACCTAAAATTTCTCTCACAGAACAAGTGTCTAAATGTGAATATATTCAAAATTTCACTCCTAATAAAGGAGAATGTATTTACAGAAATCATCTAATTCACTAGTTCTTTCCCATATCGTAGTATACTAGTATTTGGCCAACAGCTACATCACTGTCAGCCTGCACCATTATTCATTAATTTTTTTTACTTTTTCTAACCGAAAGCTTACAGAGGCCTAGGAGATTTGGACAATACATATGAAATGTAGGTTAGAATTAGCAAAGGAAAATAAATTTGAGATTGAAGATGAGTTATGCCTTTTAAGGACATTCCAGTGGCAAAATGCCACACATAAAAATCCTCTACTATAGCCCACTGAGTCACAATAATTTAAGGTTACAATAATTAAACACTTTATCATTTAGACATTGTAATTATAAATGTATCTGTAACGAATTTCCAAGAGATGTATAAACTATAGAGTGCCACTAAACCACTATGATAATTAAAAATCGTCATTCTTTAAAAAAAGCAATATTTGATACAGTATTCCATGGTCCAGAATTGATGCCAACAGAAACAAAAATACAATGCTGAAACTTAACATTTTGAGTTTAAGCGGAAATTTGAAATTTTAATATAAATCAGATCAAATATGTTAATTCGGTAATAAATATTCAAACATTTTTTACTCCATAAATAAAAATGTCAATATTATTATGACAGGATTCAGCCTGGTAAATATAAATAAAATGATTCCACATTTAAAATAACCCAGTAAAAGAAGTATCTATTAGAGAATGCAATAACTACTTAGCCAGAAGTAACAGATTAAGGATAAAATGTTATGGTGGTTATTAAAAGTAAAAAAATCCAACAAGATATGAGAGGAAGAACAAGTACCTCATCTTTCTGTTGGGCTTGAGAATTCTTGTTTCCAACATCATCTTTTGGTAAAGATGCAGAAATGTTATGGGTTATAGACTTCTGCTTCTTGTGTGCTTTATTATTCCCAGACTTGGACTTTATAGGAGAAGGATTAGCAATTTTTTTGCCCTTTTCAGTTTTTTGCTTTTTCTGACTAGCACTGTCAGTAACAACTTTATTCTTCCTTTTCCTCACTTCTTCACCATTAGCAGCAATAGCAAGAACAAGTGTTTTTCTTAAAGGAGTCTTATTGTAAGATGAATCAGTCTTCCCCTCCAGATGTTCATCATTTGCTTCTAACTCAGTAACTTTAGAGAGAAATAAAACTTCCTTGCCTGGTGAAGTTGATTTCCTGTCTACAGGGGAGTCTGTTGGGGACAAGCTTGATTTCTTTTCATCAGCATCCACACATGACGAAGTTCCTTCCATAGGACTCCCAAGAGATGGGTCAATAGGTTTGTCACCACAAGTTTCATCAACTGAGGAAGACAACAATTTCTTTCCAAAGAATTTGACTCCCATAGTTGAAATAGATTTCCCTTTACTTGAGGACCTTTTCTTTGAAATAAGTTTACTTCCAAAAAGTCCAGAAACTTTTTCAAGGTTAAGTGAGTTAACTTGACCTTTTGATTTTGCAGGGACAATCTTTGTCCTTGCTCGTTTTGAAATTGAATCCAACTGGTTTATGGGCTTTAGTTGATCATTCCCTTCAAAGCAACTTGGACATTGCCACTTCCCATTAGGGATGCGCTTCAAGAGAGTAGATCACAAATGGTTGAAAGAAAATCAGATTAAAAGCACCCAAGAACCGAGACTTTGTAGTTGATAGAAAGCACAGCATCAGCATGAAACCAGATTTGAACATACCTTAAGAGGTGGATCAAGACATTGTAAATGATAAGTGCGAGGACAGCTATCACAGCACAGTAAGTTGCCACCAACATCGCAGATCACACATTCATAGTAATACTGGATCATAAGTTTCATCATGTCAAGTTAGAGCATCTAAGTGGAAAAAAAAAAATCCTAGACTGGAAGCATCCCAAAATATTCTTTATATAATAAATAAAATATTATTAATGAAGAAAAGAAGTACGAAAATTGGAGACACAGAAAAACAATGCAACTAGAAAATAAAATAAAAGAATATTATTGAGATGACAATGACATCCAAATCCAATCCCATTGCATATATTCCAAAGATATTTTACTAGAAGAGATTGTGAGTATAACAGTACAAAGACAGAAAGGACAATACATCCTCTAAAAGGTAACAAGAAAGACTAGACAAATAAAATAACATCGGAAAAGCAAGCTGTGGGAAATCAAATAGTATTTTATGAAAGAATAAATGAGAAAATTTGTAATATGTACAGATTTGAACAATTAGGAACAATCCCATAAATCAAGGGATTCTAGAATAAAATAGAATTATTATGTTTCTTAAAATAGTTTATGTCTCCTGTATATATCTTGTATGATCTCTTTGTATTAAAATAATAAAATAAGATTTCATTTAATCTAATTTTCCATATGGTATCGAAGTCAAAGCCTAACATTTTTCCGGTTATTGTCATGAGCCAAAAGTTACCCTTTTGTTGGGTCAAAAATACCCTTTGTCTGGTCCGGCAGGCTTTGTTGGAGGGAGCGTGTTGAAAGTCTCACATCGTTTATCTCATGTCATTTGGTATGATTTAAATACATGTTAGGCTACTCCACATATAGCCAATTGGTTTTATGTTGGAACCTTAACAAGGTATCATACAATGGGCCTATTTGGGTAAACTTCTCTATAAGTTCTTTTAGGGAAAGGAAAAAATGAAATAAACTTCTCCATAAACTTAAACAATTTTTCCTTCTTATTTTCTTCTCCTACAAGTGGTTATAGAGAAATTCATTGAAATAGCCCCTACATATAATTAGACAAAGAGACCTTTATTGAACCCATATGTTCAACTCCAAAAACCAAGCACAATTTTTCCCAGATAAGAGGCAGCAGACTATACTTCTTCAAATATTTTTTTCATGTCATTCCTAATCAATATGAAACAAATGCATACATTTAACACATACATCTTAACTAAATCTGCCAAGCCACCAGACATCGGCTAAGTGTATCAGGACATTTGAGCAACATGATACATTCCAATACAAATTAGAGAATATGTTGAATTCTGCATATCTAGGTAGCAAATTGATCACATTTAAAAATTTTATTACAATCAATTAAGAAGCAATCTATATCTATATCTACACACATGCAAATACCTAGAACAGCAAATCTAACATTCCTTTTCAAGCTAGAGCACGTATAATGTATCTGCTAAGCTTGTTATGAGTAAAATCAATCCAAAGCCCTCTGTGTGACTAGGTAAATAAGTCTGGTAGTTGATTTCAGGTGGTGGCAAATGTAGGTTCCAGATCTTTATTTCTCTGATGTGAAACTAGAAAATTGTCGGAAGTAGCTCCATTTGGTCTCATTAAAGCCAATAAAAAATAAAATAAAAATACTAATCTCAAACGGAGAAAGAAAATAAAGTTGCAGACGTATACTTGGGCATTAGTTTTGGTCTTGAAAGGTGCTTCATCCAATGAAGGGGTAACTCAAGTTCTGTGTAAAGGCTATAAATAATTTTGGCACATTTCTATACAAAAATTGTGAAACTGCTTCCATGGCTAACTTCAGGGAGTAAACTCAGCAGCGAGAAAATGGTAGTTGCCACACTTAAAGCTACGGTTGCTGATACCGGAGAGAAGGTACTTTGCACACCCACTTCAGAAGAGGCTTACATGGCAATGCAAAACAAATTGCACGATTCTTAAAAGTTTTAGAAGTCTGAACTCTGAAGATAAATTCTGAATTCAGTATTCCAGGTCTTAAAAGCATCTTTGATGCCTCCAGAATCATTGTCAGAGGGGGCAGCAGTTTGAATGTGCTTCTAGTTGTACTTGATCCCAAGACCTAAATGATGGAGCTGCTGTTATCATTCAGCAAAGGAATCACACTATTACCACTTGGAATCCCACTGCCTCCTGCACCTCAAAGTAAATAGAAGACATTGAGTATGCTGAACTTAAGTACATGAGTAGAGGACTATCTAGAACAATGATTTTGGGCTAGTCAATGGAAGAACCAGCTGCAGAATACGCCTCGCACTCCCTTGTGCACCATTGAGGCATGATTGGTCAGATTTCAGTAACTCACATGTGGTGACACATCACATGACCATTAGCAGCAGTCTTCCAATAGTTGAGTAATTTGAGGAAAGCAAACAAAATAGTTGAATCATTCAGAGTGAAAAAAACACTCATTATGTGAAGGTACAGTAATAGCCAAACACTCATGAAATGATTGAAAAAAACAAGCTTAACCACTAATTAACTGAGGAAACGGAAACTTCAAACAGCTGCACCTAGGGTTCAAAGTAAGGTTCCCGGGGCTAGAATTAGTTCACAGTTAAGGGAAAGTAAGAACGTCAAAACAACACTGTGAAAGAGTTTGATAGTTTTCGGAGTGGAATAGAGTAAGTGTATGTCACAGAGAAAAATATTGCTTTCATACCATGAGAAAATTTAGAGTATGCTAAATAATGTGTATCTAGGTTGAACTCTGATCTCTTGATTAACATAATAGCAATCAAAAGATGAGCTGAATTATTAGCTGATTTGCAATCAATTAGTAACATATTTACATCAATCATCGAAGTTTTAGTTTTAGACAAGCTAAATCTAACACTTCTTGTTATTTTTAATTACAAGCAGCAATAATCACATCGCTTATCCCCTTTCAGACATCAGATAGCCCCTCAAAGGTGAAGTTGACACAGCAAACATGAGAACAAAGGAATGTAGCAACAATTGTCTAGACTCAAACAAGATAGAAAACGAAGACAGGAAATGATATATACTACGAAATATTCAAATTATCAAAATTAACACTCTAATTGGGCCGAGGATTACAACCACTATTTATTATAATAAAACATTTGCTACCAAAAGGAAAGAACAAATAAAAGGCTAACATAATCCTATGACATTATAAATTTTAAATTTCAAAATTATAATAAAATCTAGATTCCAAAGGGGCAGCATAATACTATAATATCCTAAATTAAAATAAATAGGCTAAAATGTGTTGGAATATACCCTACATTAAGCATTATACATTTTGAGAACCCACAATCAATTTCCTTCAAATATCTATATCTCCAGATTATTCTCGGTCAGAAATCATTTTAATTTAAACTGAATTGGTAACACAATATTGGTTTCAAGTCAGTGGTACACACAAAACTATCTATCCCAATATCTTAATTCTGTGGTCCTCTAATTGGGAGATGTGCAGCCATTCATTCTCCCATCATCCAGCTGCTAGATATTTGCAGTATAGACTCTTCGATATTGTTGATAATGGTGTATATGCATTGTCCATAAGCCAGAACTTTTGAGAACTTCCTCACATGTCATTTCAGTGATTTTGGGAGAAGTAAAAATGGAAAGGCACCTACGAATGTGTTGTTTTTGTCATTATTAGGTACTATAAGATGGAGTCAAATGCCACAAATTCTAGGGACAACCATATTCACCCAGTCCTTTTCAAATGGTATTACTTTTGGGAATAACTGCGCCCAGTGTTATTAAAACCAGACCAGTATCAACCCGGTCAAGTCATTGGGTCAGTGGTTTGAACCAGTGTGTGACTTCTCAACTCAAGCAGTCTGAGACAGACATAGGCCAGGATGCCCAGCTTGCAGTTAAAGTGCCAGAACACATAGGGTAATGGGCAGAAGTGCAGAGCGACAAAAATATTGTTTCCAACTGAACGAGACAAGGCCAAGTCACCAGTTTTATCCTAATTCATAACCAAGTTAATAACGTCATCCTGAGTCACATGCATTCCAAATCTTATATAATGACCGGGCCAGATAAAACTACGGTTTCCAGTTAAACCAGTCAGACCAGCCAGTCCAGTCCGAGTTTAATAACATTGACTACATTAATGTCTGGTATTTCTTACATCTATTGTTCTATATTTTATCCATCTGTTTTACTTTTCAAGGATGTGTCCTGACTGCTGCAATAATCCATTCTCATCAATAAAATTTCTATTCTAACAAATTATTTCACACAAATTATCATAGGTTAGATGCCACAAGCAATGATGTACTTAATTCTGACTCTTCATAAGCTGGGCTTCCAACATCCACTCTTTATATTAAAGAGATTAGGTAAGTTTTCTAAATGTAAAATTGGGCTCATAAAAGGTAACTCACCCCATCATTTCCTTTCTTCTTAGATGAAATTTGATCTGTAGCTACTTCAGTCTTTAGCGCACGTTTAGCTGAAGCATTTCTAGAAGATTCAGATGTTAGTGAATTTTCTTCTTTACTGTTGGATTGCTCTTTAGCAGAGGACTGATCGGGCCCAAAAGGAAGCTTTCTTCGCTTACGCTTTAAAACCCAGTTCCTGTTAAGCATTTTAGGCACTGCTGATTTGTTTTCCTTCATTGATCATATATGCATCCTGCATAAGCAATCAACACTTCAACCATGAGAAAAATGAAAATCCAGAGCCTTATAGCTTATAAAACAGCATTAAACATACACACAGAACAATTACAGGAAAGTACTACAAGCAAATAACGTGGAAATAAGACAAAAAATAGTATTGAGCAATAACTAAATATTAAAGAAGGCCTGGTGATCAACAGTTTTTCTCATAATAACTGTAAGCAAAGTTCAACCATCAGCAAAAAAAATATTTTAGGAATGTGCCAACTAGAGAAACATTTTTTTAATATATTCAAAGCTGTGCTCTTTTAGATAAATAAAGAATTTATTAAAAAATAACGAAGAGATACAAATGCAAGTAGATAAGAAATCCTCAAAAAACTGAAAACTACACACAGAGAAAGAAAAAAAAAAAAAAAAACATTAGACTAATAACATTCAATATGTAGCACACACAATATGCCAATCTCTCTAATGTTCTTTCAAAGATATTCCCTTAAAAAGACCTTTGGCATAACACGCAAATAAGCTAACATGCATTCAATTTTTTAAAAAAGATATGTAATCCTCATTCTCTATTCACCATACCATCGACATTATTCCTGATCACCTAATATCGCTCAACATGGGAAGCATGCAGATAAGATTCAAGAGAGAATAGGATACCACATTTCGTAATCACCCTCAGCAGGATTCAAAATATCAAGGTTTCATTTCAATCTATTCTTCTTTCCCTAAATGCAATCACCATAAACTGCCTCTTATTTAAGTATCCATCAGCAGGATGGACAAAGTTCGCCTCCTCTTTGAAAACCAAACTAGCATAAAAAGAATTGTCTCAAAAGGAAAGGATTGATGGTAGCTACAGGGGAATCAGTCTAATAAGTTAGCCTTGGGTTGAAGCTTCAAAATTCATGTTCAACACATAGTTAAAATAGATGGGCTTTGATTATAGTCCTGCAATCTTATCATAGGTTCACCGACATCACAATAAATTATATGCATAATTTGTTGATTTGAGGTTTTAACTCCCTATCAGACTTATTCCAAGATCTAACAAACTTGGAAAAACTAGCCTACCTAAATCTTGAGATAGGCCTTAGGTAAAACTGAAACCCAGGCAGGCAGTTGAAGTGAATAACATGATTGCTGCTGATAGAAAAGTAATTTCTAACCTGCCACTTGCTAAGGCAATTAGCCCAGTGAATGCAAAATCAATTGCCTCAGCAAAATTGTGTGTGTGTGGCTCGAAATCATGTTAACATCAGGTAGCAAGGTTTATCAAAGAATGTAGCAATTAAAAAAGCAAGCAATAGTTCATGATGTACAACTTCACAACAACTATCAAGCCTTTTACACTTAAGAATTATAATTTCAGGACCAAACAAATAAACTCTACCCCCATCCCCGAGAAAAATATAAAACAAAAGCCATAAAACGTATTCAAGGATAGATTACCATGAATAACAGCATTATCTTCTACTATGGAAAGTTAGAAACATCTAATCAATATCATACCAATCCTGACCTAAATGTTAGCATTCGTTAGTCCCCAATACGCAACCACATTCATAACAAGCGAAAAAGGCATCCAAGAATAAGACATGCCATTTCCCCCAAAAATTAATACAAGGCCACACAATGATAAATTTCCTCAGATTCTGTAGATTCCGAACTTAATTGATATATACATTCATTCCTCAATCTAAACAAGATCAGATTATTCAATCAGCATAGACAGACTACTACCACGTAAAAATTATTAACCATACTGAATCTGAAGAATCATACACAATCTCCATCAAAGGTAAGAAAGCAGCAGCATACACAATCAACAGCAAGTCAGAGTATGTCACAGCACCCACAAACAATAAATACAACCAAAGCCACCAATCTACAGCCAACATCTGGTGAAGCATTCCGCACATTCAACTCACACAAAAACCCTCAAGTCCCTTGGAGGAACAAGTGGAGTCAGAAAGCAGAACAAATTCCAAGTAACAATCCTGCTCATTGAACCAACAAAATCTGCAAGGTGGAACCACAATCACATGCCAAGTAGCTTGAGAATCAAGGGACTCAACTCACACATAAACAAAAGACCCAACTGAAATTAAACATGAACAAGAGGCAAACACAAAACCCCAGAAGCCAAATTCGAGCAAAAAGGACAAAGGAAGAGCAAAGAAGGGAAATTGAGAAGCATACCAGGCTGGGCTACGGATCAAATAGTAGCACGGTGAAGGATTGCATGAGAGGGAAAAGGGGAAAGTGGAGAAAAGGGAGAGAAGGTATTAGGGCATGGATGCAAGGAGATGAGAGATACGAGGAGAGAGAGAGAAAGAGGGCAGACAAATGAATAAATAGAGAGAGAAAAAGAGATAGCTGTTGTTGTTGTTTGTTGATGTTGTCATGTAGAGAGAGAAAGAGTGGTAGAGAGAGAAAGACACACAAATACGGATTCGCCGGGGTCATAGGACGGGGTTACTCTCTGACATGGCAGGAGAGAGAGAGTTGTTGTGCTCTCTCTTCCTCTTTGTTGAAACCCCCAAACCACTCTTCCACTCTAACCATGCCACGTGGCACCGCCACCAGCCTTTGCCTTTCTTCTTGCATTCTCCTTCTCCCCCTCAAAACTCATTCTCTTTCTGCTTCATTCTCTCCATCACCCATCTCAGGGTGTTTCCATACAAAAATTTTGACTCCACATTCCAACTTTCTCACTTTTCTTATTCACAAACCATAAACTTCAAAATCAAACCTTACTCGCCTATCTTAACCAAGTCCCACATCAATTATTATCAAATTTTCAAATTTGAAGATACTTTAAAAAGAAAATATATCAGCAAAATAATCTTATCTTGTATATTACAAGAGATAAACTAAATTATCTCTAATTTAAGATATCCCTCAAGATTATTATAGATAGTAAATCTCTCTCAACTTAATATCCAAAACTTAAATTAGAAACCACTAAGTCAGTTTATTCAAAGTAAATGTTTTTCATTGTTTACTTATGTGTCTTTGAATCATAATGTTGTTGTTAATTAATTTTTTAATTAGGAAAATCTATTTTAAACCGTCAATTAATCCCTGAGTTAAACGATATTCAACTGAGTTAAGGCTCAGAAACCAACAACGATTTGTGTTTGTGTGGTAGTCTCAGAAACCAACAACGACCAGTGTTTGTGTGTTAAGTCTCAGGAACCAACAACGATCCGTGTTTGTGTTTTTTCAAAATGATTTTATCCCTTTCAGTGTAACTGCTTATCCAGATAAATGTAAACGCGTTGCAACTCACTTTATTGCAAGACTTTCATTAATTATTATATTTTCAAAATATAATAATCTAATTACAGTGTATTTAACGTTCAATTTAATTACAAGTTATGATTATTAAACTTTTATTAATAAAACTATATTTGTCTCTCTACCAAGGAATTATAGGTAAAATAATATAACCATTTTCATTGTTTGTATTGAAATGCTTCATAAAATCATTTAAAATATGTCAATTTTTAACTAAATATAGGGTTTAATCTATTGGAAGTATGTTAAATACTACATAGTCATAATAAGTATATATTTTTTTAAAAGATAAATTTAATAATTGTTAAACATAATTATAACATTGAATAATAAATGATCATGAAAAAAATATTAAGTAGTCAAAATTAAATTCTTGTCATTGTTTCCTTTCTAAATTATTTAAAATATCATTAAATGAATTATAAGTAATGAAATTAACGCTTAATTAAGTTTTTCTTTTAATTTTCTTACAATATCATTAAACCAATTATAAGTAATGAAATTAATGCTTAATTAATTTTTTCATTTAAATTGTTTTTTATTTAAGGGATTATTTATGATAAGACAAAACTTAAAAAATATAATAGAATAAAATAAAATCCTGTGAACACAGTATATGGGATGCAAACAAAATAGAAATATATTTTAGATCCTTCCAAGAGATATATTTCTCTACTAAAAGATTTATAAAATAATTATCAAAATATTTTTAAAGAAAAATAATAATGAAATTTAAAATATTCAAAATATGAAATTCTTGTCGTGTCTTATTTCACTTGTTTTAAAATATGCTAAATCTTTTAAAAACTTTCACTTTTACTTTATTTACTTCTCAAATAATAAAGATTTTTAGACATTAAATAACACTTTAATTATTTGTTTGGTTTCTATAACATCAGTATTAATGACTAATATTGTAAACCTTAATATTAATTTTCGTACACTAATTAATTGTATTTCTATGTTATATTTTTTTCTTCCTTTAGTGTTTTTTTTCTTTCAAAGGGAAGTCTATATGACATAAATCAAACTTCTATTAAGAAAATAATTAAATCAAATAAATAGTGTAATTAAATGCTTTAAATGGTCTATAAAAAATATAAAAAATATTGTGTTAATTTTATAAATAGTATAATTAAATGTTTTAACAGGTTTTTAGAAAATAATAATATAAAAATGATTGTGCTTTTTTATACGTTATAATTTTAATTATTTTAGTTCCCTCCACATCTATTTTGAAGCTTTAGAGATTTTTTTCTAGAGTTCTTAGAAATTGAAATGCATTATTCTAAAATTGCTTAAAATAAGTTAGAATTATTTAAAACGGATTAAAATTGTATAAAATAGGATATAGTTTAAGTAACTCTTACATTAAAATAATATATTTTATTAATAAAAACTCTTATAAAAACATTTTATTACATACAAATTATTATTATTATTATTATTATTATTATTATTATTATTACTGTTATCATTAATATTATTACTATCTTTATTACAACTGTTTTTTTTTTTCTCAACTTTGTAGACATGACTCACTTCACTTGCTCCTTATGTCCATTCATTATGCATATCACACTTTTTGTCTTTCATTTTGATACTACTTTTAAATATATAAATAACTATAATTTCATATTATTTATATATATATATATATATATATATATATATATTATTTTTGATAAAAAATAACATTACATTATAAAAAATAAAAAACAAAAGTATATTTTATATATAAGAAAGATTATTATATCATCTTATAATATATTATGGCTGTTTTTTTTAATATGTTTTTTCTAGTTAAATAATTAATGTTTAATTAATAAATAAATAATATATAAAATAACTTTATTTTTTCATAATTGTCTTTTATTTTAAATATGTCGCTTTATACTATCATTGGATGTAATATATTCCTTACATATATAAATTAAATAATATTTGATCATAACATAAAAGAGACCAAAATGTATTTGACTCTTTACATGAGTTTTGTTTTAAATAAAAATATCTTTGAGATTTCAAGTTACCTTTTAGAATCTAATTTTAATTGATTTAAATTTTAGAACTAAATTAAAATCTCCATATATACTTTAGAGGACCTTCTTCCTATTTTTATTATACATTTATAATGTTTAAAAATTAATTCATTTAATAATTTTCAAAATTATTTATTGAATGAGGAATAACAATAAAAAAATTGAAACTAATATAAATATTAAATTCTTAATTATTTCGTTACTGAGTTAGAATATTATTAAATAAAGAATAAGTAATGAAACTAATAGTTATTTATATTATCAATGCAAAAGACTTACAGAAGAAAAAAAATATAAAACAGTAATAGAATTATACCATTTACTTCTACAGTCAAATATAGAATGAATATCATAAATATTCTATTTAAAAAAATATATACTTAAATGAAATATTTATTAATTTATTTAATAAATTAGATCTGCATTTAATAATTCTTCTTCCTATTCGCTTATTTATTTATTTATTTATTTTTATTTTTTATTCACTCCTTATTTTATTAATTTTTATGGTTTATTTTTTCTTCTTTCTTTCTTCCTATTTATTCTTTCAATTAAAAAAATTAGATTTTAAATTTAATAAAAATATATTAATTTTTTTAATTTGCATTGAAATTAAAAAAGATATAAATTAATTATTTAAACGATAGTAAATTTTATTTATGATAATAATAAGTATTTAATTTAAAATTATTTTATCATAATAAGTTAATTACTCATTTAATTAAAAAATATTAAATATTTATAAATTAATTTTATTTTTTATTTAATAATTTAATATAGTTATAATTAGATTATATTATTATGATTAGTCGAATTAAATATTTTTAAAAAAAATATATTTAATAAAAATACTTTAAAATAAATATCTTATTATTTTTAATATTTATTTTTATAAAATAATATTTTAATATGTTTTTATCAATTTTTAATATAGTAATTTTAAGGTAAAAAAAGTGAAAAAAAAGAGAAATAAAGAAAAGAGAAAAAAAGGCCATGAACGAAGAAAAAGAAAGAATAACTGTTTTCTTACAGAAAATTTGATCCTCGCAATTATATGTATGAATATTACAAAAATATAATTAGATAAATAAATTAATAACAATTTTATTTGAATAATATTTTTTAAAAATATATTATTTATGGCAGATCAATTATAACCAGAATAAATTTTACAATTTAATATACTCCAACGAGCAATTAAAACAACTTGTAACAATATCTAACACAAACGAAATTTTTAAATTCGATTTATCTAACCTCTCTCTATACATATTAAAAAAATAATATTAAGTATTTTCTTTTTCTATTTACACATGAAAAAAACGTAAAGTAATAAATATAAAATAATAAACGATTACGAGAGAAATTGAATAAATAAGCTAATAAAATAAAAACATTAATCATTATTATTTTCACTTTTATATAGAAAAATAAAAAATAAATATGTAATTTTTTATTTTATTTTAAAATGGTTTTTTTCCTTTTCATCTTGTATTTATTATATTGTTTACTATTTTTTCTATATGCTCTATAGATTTATAAGAAGAAAATAATAACAATGTGATTGTACTCCAAAATAATCTATAATTTAATTTTACTTTTCTAAATTTTTTTATTAGAAAGTGCTAATATTTTTTTTCATTAATAATGATACAAATGAATAAAGTTTTTACATTTTTTTAATTATTATTATTATTATTATATTTTCTAATTTGGTTTTTATTTTTAAATTAGGTGAAATATCTTTTAAAAGAAAAATATCTGTTAATTTGTTTTTTCTAGTAGAGTTATTTAGTTTTTCTTCTTTTCTTATAATTTTTTTTTCTCTTACCTTATTTACTCCATATTTTATTTTATTTTAAATATATTACTTTTATTTATCTATTTTCACTTATTCTCTTATTTAAACTACTATATTAAAATTTAATAAAATATGTTAAAATAAATATTTTAAAATCAATAATAAAACTAAAAAAAGTTATTAATTAATTATTTAAAATTATGATTATATTAAATAATTTTATTTATTTTGATAAAATAATTTTATTTATGATAACATAAATAATTTTTTTTAACTATTTTATCATAATAAATAATTACTTATTTAATTAAAATATATAAAATATTTACGAGTTAAATGTATTTTTACTTAATAATTTAATCTAGTTATAATTACCTTGAGTTATAGTAATTAATTAGATTAGGTAATTTAAAAAAATATATATTAAAAATTTACTTTCAAATAAATATTTATTTTTTTTAATAATTATAACAAAATAATAATCATTATAACATCTCAAAATATAATATATTAAATTATATTATTTATAAATCATTTGAATATTTTTTTAATAATAATAAAAATTTTACTTTATCAGAATTTAATTTATTATTTTTAATTAAAAACCAAGAAAAAAATAAAAAAAGAAAAAAAAACACTAAGTAAAGAAAACAATAATAATAAAAAGTAAATGAAAAAAAAAAATAAAGAAAAAGAAAAAAATTTGTATTATCTCAGACAAATTTATTCGTCTTTATTAAATTTTATGTATAAATAATAAACCAGTTTAGATAAATAAATTTAAAGAGATTTTATGTTAAGTAATTTTTTAAAAATATATTATTTATAATATTAATTCAAAAATTACAGGAAAGTGAAAATAAATAAGAAGAAAGTGTTAATAATGAAGAGAAAAGTTTGAATAAATAAACTAAATTAATTAATGCTCTTATCTTGTCTTTAAGTCATGTTCGTCAACAATTTTAAATTATAAGAATTTAATAAAAACATGTTTTAAAATATTTACACAACCACTTTTTATCATATTTAATTATATATATCAGTTAAGAATTATACGAAATAAATGAAGAAGAAGACCTTCTTTAAACCCTAAATCAAACACAAACACTAATATACGTATGGAAATCATTAATATATCAATGATTTTATATAATAAATGTGTCAATTCATGTTTATAGATGCATTACATAACTTAATTCAAACTAACTTGTAATTTGGTTGTGTTGAACCCATTTTTGCAGAGTCGGAAATTCTAAACTAACCCTTCACAGGTTGGGTTAATCTATTAATCTTCTTAAAAAAAAAATTAAAATATATATATATATATATATATATATATATATATATATATATTATAAACAAATGTTTTCAAGTTTTATAATAAATATAGTTAAAATGGTTAAAAAACTTTATCAAACTTGTAAAGAAATGAAATAATTAACATATTATCATAAAATATAAGTATTGAATGTAATTTAAAGAAAAAAGTGGCAGCCTCAAAGTCAAATTAAAATAACCTAAGTTTGGTAGGTTGAAATATGCAACCCAATCTTAATTAAATGAACTAAATTACAAAAAAAAATACTAAATGGGAGGGAGGTTGAATAGTCTATTAGTGTAAAAATGAAAACCTCAACGGATTTTGAAATTATTTGAAAAAAATATAAGTTGACTTTATATTGCATCCAAGGTTTTCTAAAAATGTTGTAGGAAAAATGTAGATAAGAATAACTTGTGCAGACCATAAGGATTTGAGTTACCTTTAATAAGAGTTATCCAAATGGAACATTCGATCCAATTTAATTTAACCATAAAGTCAAAAAAATTATGAATTAACATAATTTATATTTTAAACTAATTATAATTTGTTGTTTGACTTTTATAAAATAATAACATATCTAAATAAAAAATAATTTAAAAAATATAAAAATTATTTTAAAATAAAAATTAAAAAATATACTAAAAATTTAAGTTATATTAATGAAAGTAAATTTTATTTTAAATATAAAAATTTAATATAAAAATTATAAAAAAAATATTCATTCGCTATTTAAACAAGAGTTAAAAATTTGTTTTTTATTATCATTATTAATTTTCTAATACTCTAATGATATAAAATATATTTATATAATTATATCTTATATTAAATGGGTATGAAAGATTTATTATTATAGTTACTTTTTATAATAACTATATATTTTATCATATTAATTTAATATATATATATATATATATATATATAATTTTTAATAAAATAATATTATTTGATTTTTATATAAAAATAAATATTATTTTATAAACGGATCTGATTGACTAATTTAAGAACTACATGTAATATTAAGATGAATTAATATAATTTTTTTTATTTGTTTCAGAAAAGATTTTTAAATTCACCTAAGATACAACTCAACCACTTGTTGAGTGTGTTTTTCTTATTCTACAAAATATAAGTATGTATTATAATGCTAGAAAATCACTGTGTAAAGAGATTTGTTTGTTCATAATAGGACAATACTTTTTTTAGTTTAGATTCTTTGAGATAAATTGTGTTGTTTCCTCTTTCATGTTGTTTGTATAATATGTTATAAATTCCTCATGTTATCATGTTATACCATCTAATTAATGGGTGTTCAATTAGCATATCCTCTAATGAGTACTTAACTATTAAATTGGGTAATAAGTATAATTGTGTTAACAAAATTTTGATTTAGTTTAGATTATTTGAGAGAGCAAAGGACAACCTATTTAATATTTTGTATTATGTCAAACTTAAGTGTTTCATTTTTTAAATATTTTTTATGAGATTTTTTATTAATTTATATATTTGAAGTATTATTTATTTTGTAGTTGTCTTTATTATAATTTTAAAACGTCTTATTAAAAATAATATAAATTATAATTGATTTTGACTCTAAATAATATAATATTTTATGAATATGTTGAAACATGATATATTATTTTTATTTATTATTGGGTTTGAATTAAGTAAATTGACATATTTTTTTATATTTCTTTGAAAATGAAAAAAAGGGTAATAAGTGGATGGATATTTATATTAATCTTTTTATCCAAATTAATAATCTATACCTTTTATATAAATTTATTTTTCTGTAATATTTTTTCATCTTTCAATCAACATAACTTAATAGAAAAAACATAAAAATAGAGATTGAGATAATAAATTCATATTAAAAGATTAATACTGTTCAAACGTTTTCTAAAAAAATATATAACTGTTAAAAATATAAATAACTTAATTTTTAATTTTATTTCGTTGTTATTTTGAAAATTTTGGTCCACTTTGAAAAAGTGACTCAACTTCAATTAAACTCTTCATTGGTAAAATAGAAAAAGTGAAAAAGAAATATATAAAATTGCAGAGTAAAAAAAAGGAATATATATTATGAGAAAAATAGTTGTAATTATTTAGGTTAAAACAGATACGTAGATCAGTAGATCTGAATTGTCCAAAACTCGGTACAGTCATCACTCAGTTTCAAAATTCTTCTTCTTTGTTTGGGTCATGGCAATTTGTCCCTCACCATCGTCCTCTTCTTCTTCGTCGTCTTTTGGTTCTTCAACCAGCGCAAAGGCGTGGATTGTTCATGGAATTGTGGCGGGAGTTGCAATTGCAGCTGCGTTGGGTGCACGCGCTTACATGACCCGACTCAACAAGTTTCGGAGCCGGGTCCTGGGCATCATACCCGCTCGATTCGCCTCTTCTCGATTTCAGGGAAAGCCTCTTGCTCAAATCCTTGGCAAGCCCATGATCCAGGTCCACTCCTCGACTCTCTCTTCTTGATTTTTTATTTATTTTTTAATTTAACTTATGTAATTATATGCATACGTAAAAAAGAAAAAGAAAATTACAGTTAAAAATATAGTTGTTTGTGATGAATTTTACTTAAAAAAGATTTTAAATTGACAATACATACGCTGTTTACTCTTGCATCAATTAATGAAATCTGAAAAGTGCAGAGGGTCAGTTTTATCTGATAATGATAATTTTCTAAACTGTAAGTCAAAAGTACAGGCTCTGGATCCTCAACCATATACTGAGTCTCACATTGATAAACTACTTGGCTTGGTATTTAAGTCTTGAATTTCTCCTACTTGTCTTTTTTGTTGGGCACTCGTTTAAGTTCTGACAACTGGTGTTTTCATCGAGTGGACTATGAAAAGGACTTTCAACAAGCTGGATTAAGATGGATAGAATGAAAGTCCTTATAGACATAGACCCTTAATATGGTGGCAATGTTAGGAGTTCCTTGTTGAGTAAGATAAGCTACTTACTTGATGTGGTACTTAAGCTTGAGTTTCTTCCACCCAATGGACTAGTTTTTCGGATTGAACTCTCCTCTTGGCCTTTAAGTGTTAACATTCTCAGTGATAGCTTTTATAGGTGAATTGAAGGTGAAGATTAAGTTAAATGAATGGCAACATTGGACACATGCATACAACTCACTGTATTTAAACTCTTGTCTGATGCTTTCTGAGCGTGATTCAAGTCCATAATTTGAAGAGAAAACAAGAGAAATGATTAAAAGAAAAGCTTGAATCAATACTCAGCACGTAGGATTAACTCTTTTCTGGTTACTAATTAAGATAAGTACGTTAAGTGTAAACCCACGTAAGAGTCATTATTATAGTCTACTGGCCTCGTTTTGTTAATGTGCGAGTATGATTTTCTTTTACGTCTCTCAACCATTGTACTTGCACCACTTGAATATTTCTCTCACAACTAAGTAAATACTTTGTATAATATAGTAGCCTGTTGGGACGAGTTTCCTCATAAAGATTTTTAGGATAGAAAAGTATGAAGTAAAAAAAATCATTGGCATCTCCAAATTTTTATTTTTAATGTGTGCATAAGCTAATTTTAGCTTATGGAAAAGTCAATTTCGTTTTTTTCTTCATATTTTTCTCTTCTAGAAGACTTTATGGAGAAGCTCTTCCAAATAGTCCCATAATTTATTAGAAAATTTCACTTGACTTCTTGGCAATATATTCCCAGCGCCTATTTCTCTCCATTGGTCAAATTATGATATATTTTACCTTATTTGGGGTTTACAGAGAACATGGGAAAGGGCAAAGCTGGCAGCTACATTGGATCATGTTGGTAGGTCTATATGTGTGTCTAATATGTGTTGCTTTTGAAAGGGTGTTTCACAGACACAACAACTTACGCACAAACACATCCTAGGAATGGACAAGTAAATGATATTACATTTCATTCCACTTTTTACTGTTTCTGCATGTGTTCATGCATGTAAAACCTCTTGTTGGTCTTTTGAAGGTAACATTTTAAATGTTTCCAAGATCTACTCACGTTGTATTGCTTTCCTTCATGAACTTCTAGACAAATTAACCAAAGAACATCATGATTTAGTCTGGGTTGTAATATAGGCAGATTTTGTGCACTCCTTATGCACTTTGTCTGGTGTTTTCATATTAAGAAAATGAAGTAGTAGACAGTTTTACAATTTGGTAGATGCATACATGCATTTGCACATCTATCTAGCTAGCTTCTGTGATATCTGATGGTAATTTTGTCTGGTTCTAGTTGTAGCAACTGATGATGAAAGGATAGCTCACTGCTGTCAACAATTTGGAGCTGATGTTATTATGACATCAGAATCTTGCAGAAATGGTAAGGAATTGGTTTCTTTTGTATTGTAGCCATTCAAAGCTTTTTTATTCACAATATTTCATACTCTTTATTTTGCTCGATAGGTACTGAGCGCTGCAATGAAGCCCTACAAAAGCTTGGGAAAAAATATGATATTGTTGTCAACATTCAGGGTGATGAACCACTTATTGAACCTGAAATAATAGATGGTGTTGTGAAAGCTTTGCAGGTAAGTTCTTTTGATCTTAAATTTATTATTTTCATACCATTGAACATGTAAGTAATGTTCCATTGCCGAAAATTTTAATGATAGCCTGCTTTAGCTGTGATCATTATGTTAGGAACTAGGAATTGAAAAGAGATAGAAAAGAACACGAAATAGGAGAACACTCTATCCTCCAAGGGTTTCCTCTTCACAAATTTTCCTTTCACAAAGAGCTAATGTTAATCTACAAAAATAAACCTCCCCCCTCTTTCCCCATACAAACCTCCCTTAACTCATTAACCCCCTAACTAACTAATCAATATCCTATCAGTATCAACTAATTCTCCTTTCTGGTAGTCCTAACAAGATCAACCCTCCTTAAAAACAACCTTGTCCTCTAGGCTGAAACAACCATTGACAACAGACAAATTTCAAGTTATTGTTTCCCCAAAATCTACTCATGCAGTACCCATTCTGCATCTTTTGAGCAAACTTCCAGTGGAATTTTCAGTCAACTAAATCACATTGCAGCCCCTCATTGGTTTTCCATTGTTTGCAATATTTGTTAGGCCAAGTGTTCTCTTGAATTGGATGACTGCAATTTGACCGTAACTTGAGTTCAGTGAGTGTTGTATGAGACCAGTTGTTTGAGTTAGAAACAAAGATTCAATTCGAGCCAATGGGAGGTCTCCAAATTGAAACATTGGATGGTCTTTGATGGTGAACTCTTAAAGAACCAACTTTGCATCTCTATTGTTATTGTATTGAAGGAATAGAGATTCCAAATTTGAGGCCATGCAGGTATCCTCATATTAAAAAAAATGAAATAGAAAAATTGGTGGTAAATATGTTACTTTTGGGTATTATAAGGCCAAGTATAAGTCCCTACTCTAATCCAATTATCATTGTGAGAAAGAAGGATGGAGGTTTTTGTAGACTGCAGAGCATTAAACAAAATCACAGTTTCAGATAAGTTTCCAATTCTAATAATTGATGGGTTGTTGGATGAAGTATGGGGAGCCATTATATTCTCCAAATTGAACCTTAAATCCGGATACCGTAAAATAAGTATTGTAACTATATGGCCAATAGGAAATATTACTATATATCTTTGATTGTTGGATTTATAATTATGTTTTATTCCTTTGTATTATCTGTCCTGAATCCTGATCCTTGAAGGCAGCTCCAGATGCAGTGTTCAGCACTGCAGTCACATCTTTAAAGCCTGACGATGCTCATGATCCAAATAGAGTGAAATGTGTGGTAGATAATCGTGGTTATGCCATCTATTTTTCACGAGGATTAATCCCATTCAACAAGTAATTTACAAATAATTAACGTTCAGATTTCTCATCTTAATTGTTCCTTCTTTCACAAAACATATTGTGAAATTGTTATGCATATTTTTGTAAAACTGGATAAATGCTTGCATACGTACTGTAGGTCAGGGAAGGTCAATCAACAGTTCCCGTATTTGCTTCATCTTGGGATTCAGGTATATCGGTAAATTCTTTCTATTTTTCTGTAATAACAATCGTTGCTTGTTGTTCATTTGTCTGTTATACGGTTACTATTATCTGCTTCATCGTGAGTTAATAGTTTTTCTGTCTATGCATCTGCCAGAGCTATGATGCAAAGTTTCTAGAGATATACCCTGATCTTCAACCTACTCCTTTGCAACTAGAGGAGGATTTGGAGCAGCTTAAAGTCCTTGAGAATGGCTACAAGATGAAGGTACCTAAGTTATTTATATAGGCCGTCATTTATCATTATTCCACTTAGGTGCAAGTTTTTTACTTTATTATTCTACTCCTAATGATATCCAAATAGCCTTCCAAATCCAAGTATAAGGTCTGGTTGCCAACTTGCCATCAGATGTGAGTAGTCTAACCATCGTAATTTGAGAAACCTGATCCCTCCCACTAACAACTTGACCAATCTGATACCTTTCTCTATTCTCCCGTCTATCTTTACTTTACTCTAACTACCATATTAGACTTTCTGTTATAATTTTGCGATGTCCCAGGTTCTGATCCCTGCTACTCCTCGATTTCTCCTTAAAATAAATCCTCTTGCAAACACAAGCTTATTGTTTATAAAATGTCATTCTAAATTTAAGTGAAGTTAAGATTATTGTATACTCAGCTCGTAGTTGATGACTGGGGCAAAATATGATCTGAGATGGTATAAATTATTATATATATCATTGTTGTTCACTTTATAAAAATGTTAATTTATTTTCTGCCATAGGTGATAAAGGTTAATCATGAGGCCCATGGTGTTGACTCTCCTGAAGATGTTGAAAAGATAGAATCTCTAATGCGTGAGAGGAACATGTCTTGAACTCTCAATATGGTTCAGAAACTACATGATTAATCATCAGCACATCACAGGTAGAAAAGGGCTTTATTATTATTATTATTATTATTATTATTATTTGTTTATTTCAGCATAAATCTGCTTGTTGTTTTTAACGTGTGGTATACGTGATATTATTTATGTTGTATGTTATTTTTTATCATTAGATAATGGACCATTACGTGATAATATTTAATAACAATATAAAATAATACCATGTAAAAGATATAGTAAAATTTTAGATTATTTGTTAATTTCGTTCAATGAATTTATTAATATCTTTTTAGTCCACAGTCAAATAATATAGTCGTCATGTTAAAGATATAGAAATCTTTTTTCACGTCTTCAAATGTGTAATGTTGATATAAAAAAATTATATTTAAATGAATAAAATACAATATATACACATAAAGTTAAGAATAATAAATTTAATTGTATTCAATATTAATATAATAGTGTAATTAATTTTGATAAAACTAGTAGACCTTTTCACTGTATAGAAAAATGGAACGTACCATTAAAATATATTTAGTAAATAAAACTAATATTTTAAATAAAATATGGAAGAAATACCACCATAGATGTGATTGGTTAAAAGTTAATTGATATTTGCCATCATTTCAAATTTTTGTTTTTTCAAAAAATTAAAATCGTAAATTGATATCTATTTCCCTTTCCTACTCATAAATTAAGATTGTAAACAATTTATACAACTTGTAAAATTTGAAAATTAGTTCTCCATAAAATGTTGAAATTAATATTTTCTCTTTATCCATGATTTATTTATGCCTTTTGATTTTTTCTTTTAAATTAAAATTACTGTGTACTAATATTTGATTTTATTTTTCTTTTAAATTTGAAACCAATCCAAATAATAATATTTAATGTTTCTTAATTTTTAAAACTAATCACTTTTCCTTTCTATTTTTTTATTTTGGATAAAATATTTTTTTATAAAATAATATATAAGTTATAGCGAAATATTATAATGGTAAAATTGACATTCAATCTTCTCCTAACAATTTCAATTAGACTTTTTTACGTTAATAGTTAGATGCATAATTGGTTTCAAAATACTATTAAGAGGCAAAGATGGACGAACATTCAAGTGATATTTGATTAAACATCAAATATGAGATAATTAAAATATATTTAATTTATTATATCTTGTTATTATCTCGTTATAATTATAAAAATAATATTTCAATTTTATTTTTATTCTTCTATTATTATAAATACAAGTAGATATAAATGTGTAGATGCACTTGGGTGTTCATTTTCCTTTTAATTTAATTTATTAATATATATATATATATATATATATAATTTTTAAAATATAAATATTTATTTGAGACTATGAATTATTAAACGTGGGGAGTTTTAAGAAGAGAAATAAACTGAAATAAAAATTAAGAGTAAGGAAAAAATAACATTTTTTATATTTATTGATTACAATATATTTATTTAATAAAAAAGATTGAGAAAAACGTGAGATTGAAGTGAGTAAATATATATATAAAAAATATATAATAATATATAAATTGTATTTTTTTCTCGGTCGAGGATGACATCAAAGGACAGATAAATAATTTCTTTTTATATGTTGTCATAGATATAATCATTTTTCGGATCCATTACCTACTATATTGAAAAGTTATAAAAACAAAAACAAAAAGAATTCTGTGAGCCAAAAAAAATAAAAGCATAGAATGAAATAATTTTTTTTACAAAGAAGACGTGTGATGTACTAACTTTTAACCGTTACATTAAGAAGACAAGGGTGATTTGCCAACTGTTAACTATTTTCTTGTTTCCAAAGACTGTACAAGGACCTTCAACTGCTATCGAAATTTTTATAATACTTGCATTGCATTGCATGCAAATCCCTTTGTCTTTGTACATCTTAACAGCACAAGTACATCATTTTTCTGAAAAAAACACCTCGATCCTGTCCTTTTGTCATGAAATCAAATTAAGAAACCTTTATTTAAAAAGGCTATTGTAACCAAGTAATGAGGTATACTAAGTAAGCCTACTAACTCATTGTAGCGATTCGACCTTGCCACCGTAGGATATATGCATTAAAAAAAAAATTGTTCTGAGGTGGAAAAGCCATAAATTTTTAAAAATGATAGATCTATTACCGCAGTAATATTTTCGTGAATATTTTTTTTTTCTCATTTCTTCTAATTTTTTTCATTTTCGTCAAACATTTTAGCTTCATCATTACATTTATCTATTTCCACTATGTTTTTTATTTGCATCATATTTGAACTTCACCTTTATCATATCTCCCCGTACCAATCTATCATATCTCCCCTGTACCAATCAAGAAAAACCATGCAAAATTTACCTAGTCAAAATTAAAATATATTTAGCAAACACGAACTACTACCATGGATAGGGCATTTTATCAAATGTGATAATCAGACTGGACCAAAAAAAAACATAGGTGGTAAGCAAATCACACTTCATAGTAAGAATATATAATCTTTCATAGACAGTAGCCACGATAACTGATAAAACCATTCGGTCACATGACGTCTAAACCATAAAGAAAAATCTCAAAAGTTTACAAGATAACAAAATTATCGAAAGATGAAACAAAAATCCTTCTGCCTACAAAGAAGTTGTGAATTCTACTGAGCGACTTCTCACCTGTATCTGCAAAAAAATTCCATGCACAATCAGGGCAAAATAAAGTACACAAAAACATACAGGTAAGTAGAACTAATAAAGTCAAGTTCAGACCAAATAATCCTGAAACCATACATCCAAACATCTGACCATATGGATAACTTGCAGAGGATTCATCTCCATTTTTCATAATCAATTAATGAATTATAACATCCGAAAATTAATAACAGCATAAACCAGGCACCCATCTTCAATTACAGAAATATCATTATAAATCAAAGAATAGAGGACTTCTACACAGTTATGTAAATAAAATAACTCATAATCTTTTGATTGCATTCCAAATAGCATGTTTCCCATATGTCCTTATCAATTCTTCCACCAAAAAACGTGGAGATCTTGTATTGCAATATAGGTTATTCTCTTTGCTAGAGTTTAAGTGCAATATTGTTCTATAACCTACTTAATAATACTAGCAACTTATAAGAGAATTAAAGAGTGAAGAAGTCAAGCATTGATGTAGTTCATTCACTTACATAGGTCATGAAATATAACAGGAATGTATGCTATTATGGAGTAAAAAGATAAATGACAAACTAATCACCTCATATGTTACTTGGATACATGAACACTCTTACACGTGCTCCCTGGAATTCATCAAAACTCATTAAAATCAAATAACATTAAGAAAAGCGACATTTTAAAAAAGTGCTGTCAAATAATTACCATTGATCTGGGAGGAAGGTTTGACTTGAACTTTGCACGAACAACACCACTGTTGCCATGAGGCCTTGTAACCTTGCCCCATATGCAGCGGTAATGGCTTCCATTCTTCTTCACCTTAGCCTTGTAAATATAGGCCATTCGCTTGCCAGCATACCATCCTACTTCTTCTTTGGTGTTCACTCCCTCAATTTGGATCAGGGATGTATTGGGATATTGGTTTGACTTGGACCTGATAAAAGACATTTACGGTGTAAGGCAACTAAAAAGTCAACTGGGTAAGCAAAAAATAAAAAAATTAACAAGGCAAAGTATTTACCTTTTGTATCCAAGGATCGTACCCCTAACATAGAGTCTGCAGCAAAAACCAAAAAGGAGTGTTATGCTAATTTCAACTAAAAGTCACACAGTCATCAACGAAGGGATAATTCACAAAATCAATATATAAAGTAGCAAACAAAATCTGAAATGCTACAACTACGAAAACCAGTATTCATACAATTTATTCTTGCTCCCTGTAGAAAAATATCCAACTGGTCACTAAATTAAATTATCCATTTCATAGATATTTCACTGTGATTATTTCCAAAATCAGTGCCAGTTGTAACAGTGACTACATTCCAATTCTAACAATCATCAATAAACCAAACCCTTCAATTTTCAACATCACTCAAGGGTATAATAACAAATCAACATTGCATGATAATGAAGGAAAACAGGTGAACCCGTTATTAAAACAGAGTAAACCAATCCGATCTAAGGAATAAATTTGAGCAACAGGCGAAAGCTAGAGCTTGTTGAAATGGAAGAAGGACTACCTGATGCGCTCTCCTTGGCGTCCCTTCACCATCTTCCTTGCTAGCTGCAGCTGACACGCGCGACAACACGACAGAAACAGCGAAGCTGCGGCGTAACCCTAAAAATTCTGAATTGGGTTTTTAGGGTTTTTATAAGGATATCTCTGAAGAAACTCTACATTGTTGGTATTGAATGGTAAACCCGGCCCACCTTGTGTGTTAGGCCCAGTATGTTGAGGACCGTTTGTGTAGCCATAATGAAAATATATTCATGGAGTGAGAAAATTTATAGTATGAACTATTATAAATTACATGAAAAATCGAATTTTGTGGGCGATAGATTTCAAAGAGGTTATCCAAGAAGAAAGTCAAGTCAAGCGCTTCTTTGTGATTATTATGATTGTAAGTGTATCACAAAATCAACAATAAAATGGTTTTTAACTTGAAAATGAACTCGAGCGAAGAAGAATCCAACAGAGCAGTGACACATATTGAGTGATTTGACTAATGATTTTAGATGTCAAATAAAATATCATTAATAAATAATTTTAGATTATTAATAATTAATAAAAGAATATAAAAAATAGAAAAATATAAAAATAGAAAAATATAACAATATAAAATAACTTTTTTATTTTATATATTAATTAATTATTTTTAAATTTATGAAAATAATAAAATTAAGTAATCATAATTATAAATATAAATAAATATATTAAAAGATCATTATATAAAAAATCAAAATTATAATTATAAGTTTAAAAATGATAATTAAGTTGTTAAAATAAATATTTTTATCTAATTTAATATAATTTTATCGGTAACTTAAAAAATTTGATGACCTAATTTAATTAATATTTTTAAATAAATCATAAATTTTGAAATAATCAGACTCTATTTAAATCAACCGAGTCAATTTTTTTAATTGAAAAATAAGAAAAAGATAGTAAATATTTATATCAAATAATTAATTACTTTTTTTAAATAAAAATAAAAAGATGTATTTTTAAATTTTAAATTTTATCAATAAAATTAATATTTATTTTATATAAAATTATTTAATATATAAATTATAAGAAAACAAAATGAAACACCATATTACAAAACACATCTTAAAAACCTTATAACATACATGTTAATTTTACAAAATGAAAATGTATATTAGAAAGAGATAAGAGTAAAAGTTCATTCTGATTTTAATTCTCTCTAGATCTCGCCATTTATAACACCTTTTTAAGAAACAAAATAATAAAAAAATAACAACAAAATGTTAAAAAAAATAAAAGAAAGGAATGAAAATTAACATAAATTCACAGAAACCCAACAATTTTACCCAAATTTGTGAAAACCAAAAGCAAAAAGGGGAGAATATGAATCTAGATTGAAATTTTAAAATGAATGTAACTTCATAAAAACCTATCACTTTTGTTCCAAAATTTTAAGAACTCAAAGAGAAGTTAAAAGTATAAAATTGGAATAAAATAATAATTTTAAAAAATGAACATGTCTCTTTCCATGTGCTCCCCTTCTTCACATTAAGACGGGGGAGAAAATTAGGTTAATTATTATTTTTTATTTATGTATGGTCTTTATACACCATGTTAGTTATAAGTGAAAACTAAAGTGTTAAATAGGCTTAATACGAGTCGTTTAGAAAAGTCTAATAAATAGGTTTGGTTAAAAAACAAATACTTAAATTGAATTAGATTAATCTGGTTAGATTTAGTCATAACCTAAGTTTATAACTTATGTGTTGTCACTTTTATAGTAAAATAATTTTTGTAAAATGAAAATGAAAATGAAAATAACATTATTTTATTAAAAACATATATGTATTATGAATTAATTTATTATAAAAACAAATATAAGAATAAGTTTCTCTCTTCTACTAGAACTAAAGAATGTTCTTATAAATTATGATAAATACTAGATATATAAGCAATAATTTCAAATTCAGAAGTTAAGCGATAACTTTACGTAAGACAGAATTTGATTTTTTGGATGTAATAGTGGAAAAGTTAATAAATAAGTCACCCTCACTGATCGATCGGATAAGAATATTTGATCATCTGTAATGAAAATTATATTAGTAGGAATAAAAGTTGATATTTACTTATTTTAACATTTAATGGTTAAACTAAATTATAAATTTAAATTAATAAATTATTAAAAATTGAATGATGATGATAATAAATAATAAAATTTTTATTTTGAGATTTAATACATTTTTTTTAATTTTATATTAAATCATTATATCTAAAATTAAAATTAATTTGATTAATATAATTAAATTAAAAAATGTTTTTTAATTTTTATTTAAATATTTTTTAATTAATTATTTTGATAGAAGCATATTAATATATTTGTTTGTTAATCCATTAATCTAATATAAAATCAAACTAGATCAAAATTTATGACTTATTTTAAAATATAAGTCAAATTATACTATCAATTTTAACCCGTATAACATATCAAATTATGTTAAATCACATAACAATCTTAATTAAAAATATACATTCATCTAATAAAACTATGTGATTTTTTGTAAACTTCAATAACTTTTAGATATTTTTTTATACAAAATGAAACTTTTTATATTGTTATAATGAGTAAACAATTAATTTCATTATATAATTTAATATGATTAGTTATTGTTAATAATAACTTACAACATGGAGGAATAAGATAATATTATCTTATCTAAAGTTAAAAGTATATTTTATGATACGTATTTTTAAAATAAAAAAAATGGTTAAAATTAATCTACAGTCACAAAAATGTTTTTTCACAATACATTTAGTTACTTACTTCCATGTTTATTGGTCAAAACTTCTCGCTTAGTGTTTTTCGTTTCTAACTTGTCTGCTCCAAGCTTCTCTTTTAAAGTTGGTACCCATCTCCGGAGACTCATAGTTTAGAATCCTAGAGATGCTTGTGTTCAAGATTTGTGAGATTAATAAATGTAACATTTTTATTTTAATTAATTTGGGGTCTAGGATTTTAATTGTTATATTATATCTATGAGTCACTTTTATAGTTTTTATATTGTTTCTACGATACATTAATTAGAGAAAGTAATTGTCCCTTGTTATTGTGTTTTGAATCTTTTGAGTGATTTGAGGATGATTTTGAAGATTGTTGGGCAATGTTTGCTTCCCTCTTCCATCTTCTGTTAGAACTTTTAACCTTTTATCATTTTGCTTTTTAGCTATGTTTTTTAATTTCTTGAACACTTCAAGTACTTTAGTTTTCCTCTTAATTGAGTATGTCCAAGTCTTCCTAATCCAATCATCAATGAACAACACAAAATACTTGCTTCCACCAGGTGTCTCAGTTTGCATTGGGCCACATACATATGAGTATATTACTTCTAACTTTTCTGCTGTCTTTTGAGGTAGAACATGTTGAAAACTGTCTCTGGTTTGCTTACACTGAATACACTCTTTACAGAACATTAATATGTGGTAAACCATTAATCATTGTACGTTGACTTAACCTGGATAAGTCTCTGAAATTTAAGTGCCCAATGCACAAATGCCACAGCCACTCTATCTCACTTTCTGACATTGCAAAACATCGGTGGTTTACAACATTCATCACAACATGAAAAGTACTGTTCTAAGATAATTTTGCTTTTTATGATCAGTTTCTTATTCTGATCAAAAATATTATAAGACAATTGTTTTCCATTTTCATCACAAAATCTTTTTGCAAAAGCTGACCAAGACTTAGTAGATTTGTTTTTAATTTAGACATGTATAATACCTCTTCAATCACTACTTCTTTTCCATCATTTCTTCGAAGCATCACTCTGCCAGACCCTTGTGCAATTAAACTTCTATCAACAGCAAATCGGATTTTCCCATGAGCTACCTCTTGCATTTTTACAAGCCACTCCTTTCTTCCATTCATATGAGTTGAACATCCAGAGTCTAGGTACCACGATGCATCTTCTGGCTCATCTGCATTCGTTCTTGCTATCAACATCACAATTTCAGAATCTGATGTATCATCTTGTGCTAAGTGTGCTTGATTTTTCGGCCTGTTCTTTGGACCGTCTCCTTTCCAACATTCTTTGACAAAATGACCAAATTTCTGAGAGTTGTAACACCTTACCTTCTTCTTGTCAAACTTCCATTCCTTTTCTCCATCAGAATTGGCGCAAGATTTGTAGTTCTTGCGTTCAAAAGTCTCATCAGAATCTTCATCTTTTTGTTCTTGTGATTCTTTCTACTTGGTGTTACTCCTGTTATTAGTTTTGAATCATTTTCCCTTCACTTTGTACTGGGATCGTGCCTGAAGTGTCTGTTCTTGATAGTGCATGCACTCAATCATATGATACTCATGTGCCTCCAATGAATGTTGCAATTCCTCAACCTCCATAGTTTCCAGATTTTTAGTTTCTTCAATGGTTATCACCATATGGTCAAATTTTTGAGGAAGGGATCTCAATATTTTGTTTACCACATGCTGATCTGGAATTTTATCATTACATGATTTCATAACAGTTACTAACTCCTGAACTTTATCAAAATACTCTGCAATGGTTTCATTTTCCTCCATTACAAGAAATTCAAACATTCTTCTTAGTGCTTGCAGCTTGACTTTCTTGTATTTGTCTCCATCACCATACGTTTTTGTCAAAATTGTCCATGCTTCCTTTGCAGTCTGAGTTTTGGAGATCTTTTTAAAGATCTTTGAATCAACGCACTAGTACAACAAAAATCTGGCTTTGTTGTCCAGTTTATGATGCACCATATAATTCTTCTTCCTTTCATCTGTTGTTTTGTTATCTGGTTTCGTAAGACCACTCTCTATCACCTCTGCAACCTCCTGGAAACTAAAAACAGCCAACATCTTGATCTTCCAATCGTCAAACATCTTGCCATCAAATATTGGCAAACCTCCTTGTATTATACTTCCCATTCCAGCCATATTTACCACAAATTTTCTTGACACCAATACCCACTGTGAGGTCCTTCTAACACCTTTCTTGATAAAACAAGAAACCACTCTCTTGGAACAACATTCAAGAAATCACTTTAACTCTCTTAGGTTCTATAGCAACCTAGCTCTTAATACCATAAAGGATTTTAGAAAAAAGAATGGGAAGAAAAAGATAATACATCTTCATTAACCTTTTAATGATGTATATATGCACCACACAACTATAATAGAAACAGTTTTATTTTTATGTTTTGGTTTAACTACCCATACTAAAACTTGACCAATCTGATACCTTTCTCTATTCTCCCATCTATCTTTACTTTACTCTAACTACCATATTAGACTTTCTGTTATAATTTTGCGATGTCCCAGGTTCTGATCCTTGCTACTCCTCGATTTCTCCTTAAAATAAATCCTCTTGCAAACACAAGCTTCTTGTTTATAAAATGTCATTCTAAATTTAAGTAAAGTTAAGATTATTGTATACTCATGCTCGTAGTTGATGACTGGGGCAAAATATGATCTGAGATGGTATAAATTATTATATATATCATTGTTGTTCACTTTATAAAAATGTTAATTTATTTTCTGCCATAGGTGATAAAGGTTAATCATGAGACCCATGGTGTTGACTCTCCCGAAGATGTTGAAAAGATAGAATCTCTAATGCGTGAGAGGAACATGTCTTGAACTCTCAATATGGTTCAGAAACTACATGATTAATCATCAGCACATCACAGGTAGAAAAGGGCTTTATTATTATTATTATTATTATTATTATTATTTGTTTATTTCAGACATAAATCGCTTGTTGTTTTTAATGTGTGGTATATGTGATATTATTTATGTTGTATGTTATTTTTAAAGGGAGTAAGTATATCACAATTTTAAGGGGAGTAAGTATATATTTCTGATCTTATATGTTAATGACATTTTACTTGTCACTAATGATATATGCATATTGCATGAAACCAAGAAATTTTTGTCAAAGAATTTCGAAATGAAAGATCTTGGTGATGCGTCTTTTGTATTAGGAATTCAGATACACCGAGATCGATGTCGGGGTATTTTAGAATTATCACAAAGGAGCTATATCGAAAAAAATTCTTAAAAGGTTTGACATGCATTAATGTAAATTCGGGGATACTCCAGTTGCTAAGGGAGACAAATTTAGTCTCAATCAGTGCCCAAAGGGAAATTTGGAAATTGAGGAAATGCAAAAGATTCCCTATGCATCAGCTGTAGGGAGTTTGATGTATGCTTAAGTATGTACGCGTTCAGACATAGCATACATAGTTGGAGTTTTAGGCAGATATTTAAGCAATCCAAGAATGGACCATTGGAAAGCAGCAAAAAGGGTCATGAGATATTTAAAGAGAACAAAAGATTACATGCTCACATACAAGAGGTCAGACCAGTTGGAGATCGCTGGGTTTTCTGACTCGGACTTTGCAGGATGTCAAGATAGTTTAAAATCCACTTCAGGTTACATTTTTATGTTAGCAGGTGGTGCGGTTTCTTGGCGCAGTGTCAAACAAACCCTTACAACTTCATCTACTATGGCAACAGAATTTGTAGCATGCTATGAGACATCGAATCATGGAATATGACTGAGAAATTTTGTCACAGGGCTGCAAATTGTGAAAGACATTGAAATACCACTTAAGTTATATTGTGACAACAAATCAGCTGTATTGTATTCCAACAACAACAAAAGTTCGACTAAGTCAAAGCACATCGACATTAAGTTCCTAGTTGTTAAGGAAAGAGTACAGAGTGGACAGATTTCCATAGAACATTTAGGGACAAACTCCATGATAGTAGATCCTCTAACTAAAGGACTTCCGCCCAAGGTCTTTCATGAGCATGTTGCTCACATGGGTGTTTTACAGTTTGAGGAATTTGTGGTTTAGTGGGAGTTAGTCACTTTCATATATTTTATGTTCTATGTTTAATTTCATATATGTATACATTTAATTTTTGGACATATTTGGTTATCTATAGATATGCGGTTTTTTCGTTCATTTATTACACTTTGTACATTAAAGATATTATATCGATCTCGATAAGTTAAAGTTTGGACCAGTTGAAAATAGATGTGTACAGATCACCTTCACGTAATTTTTCATGCTACACATTTCATGATGAATCCATGTCATTTGATTATGTTAGGATGAATAATCATTGTTGGTTTTAGTTGCGATGATGCAATGAAAAACTATTTTGGTTCTATATCCTGATATGATTAATGGACAAGACTTTTAGAGTATGTTAAAGGAATATAATGACAATTTTGAGCTCATAAAGTCTAACACATTTGTAAGGTTGTAAGGGCATATATATTTGTGACCAATGGGAGATTGTTGGCAAAATTTGGGTCATGTATATATATGATACATAATTTAAATGTGTTAGGGTCATTATTTATTAAGCCAAATAATAAAGTGATCTGACTAAATTAAAGTTTTGGCTAAAAACATATGTCATGAAAATAAAATTGTGTAGAGACCAAGAGTAATTTCTAATTTGATGAGGGGTCAAATTGGAAATACTAAAACTTAACTAATTAACCTAATTCTAGTTATTTTAAGGGGTCATTGTCCCCTTCTGGGAGTACACACACATAATATAAGTATCAGTCCCGTTCTTTTCTTTCTATCCCCCATCAAGAGAGAAAATCCAGAGGAAATACAGGTGCTCTCCAGAAGGAAGACCATAAGATCAATAGTAATCTAAAAGGGACATTATCATTATGATTAATTCAGGTACGCTTTCACATTTAGTTTATAACATGTTTACAGTATGAGATTAATCGTTAGATTGAAAATCATATTTAATTATTAGTTTACCTATCATACGTGATATTATTTATGTTGTATGTTATTTTTTATCATTAGATAATGGACCATTAATATTTAATAACAATATCAAATAATACCATGTAAAAGATATAGTAAAATTTTAGATTATTTGTTAATTTCGTTCAATGAATTTATTAATATCTTTTTAGTCCACAGTCATATAATGTAGTCGTCATGTTAAAGATATAGTAATTTCTTTTCACGTCTTCAAATGTGTAATGTTGATATAAAAAAATTATATTTAAATGAATAAAATACAATGTATACACATAAAGTTAAGAATAATAAATTTAATTGTATTCAATATTAATATAATAGTGTAATTAATTTTGATGAAACTAGTACACCTTTTCACTGTATAGAAAAATGGAACGTACCATTAAAATATATTTAGGAAATAAAACTAATATTTTAAATAAAATATGGAAGAAATACCACCATATTCATAAAAGCATAAAACAATGTTTGACATTTTAATTTATTTTAATATGAATTCACAAAATTATAATCCAATTAATTTTATGTAAAAAAATTAAGTTAATTTAATTTGAATCATCAATTTGAAAAACATAGATGTGATAGGTTAAAGGTTAATTGATATTTGCCTTCATTTCACAATTTTTGTTTTTTCAAAAACTTGAAATCGTAAATTGATATATATTTCCTTTTCCTACTCACAAATTAAGATATAAAAATTCAAATAATACAACTTGTAAAATTTGAAAATTATTTCTCCATAAAAGGTTGAAATTAATATTTTCTCTTTATCCATGATTTATTTTATGCCTTTTGATTTTTTTTTCTTTTAAATTAAAATTACTTTGTGGACTAACATTTGATTTTATTTTTATTTTAAATTTGAAACGAATCCAAATAATAAATAAAGAATATTTAATGTTTCTTAATTTTTAAAATTAATCACTTTTCCTTTCTAGTTTTTTATTTTGGATAAAATATTTTTTTATAAAATAATATATAAGTTATAACAAAATATTGTAATTGTAGATTGACATTCAATCTTCTTCTTATTCATATAAATACTTATGTAAAAATTTTAAATTTTTTATTTCATTTTTTATCGGGAGTTATTTCACAAGTAATAACAATTTCAATTAGACTTTTTTACGTTAATAGTTAGATACATAATTGGTTTCAAAATACTATTAAGAGAGAAATAAGGACGAGCATTCAAGTGGTATTTGATAAAACATCAAATATGAGATAATTAAAATATGTTTAATTTATTATATCTTGTTATTATCTCGTTATAATTATAAACATAATTGTATTTCAATTTTATTTTTATTCTTATATTATTATAAATACAAGTAGAAATAAATGTGTAGATGCACTTGGGTGTTCATTTTCCTTTTATTTTAATTTATTAAATTTAATATATATGTATATACTAATTTAAAACATATAAATATTTATTTTTGAGACTATGAATTATTAAACGTGAGGAGTTTTAAGAAGAGAAATAAACTGAAAAAAAAATTAAGAGTAAATATAAAAGATTGAGAAAAACGTGAGATTGAAGTGAGTAAAAAAAAAAAAAATAATAAAAAAAAAAAAAAAATATATATATATATATATATATATATATATATATATATATATATATAACAATATATAAATTGTATTTTTTTTTCTCGGTCGAGGATGACATCAAAGGACAGATAAAATAATTTCTTTTTATATGTTGTCATAGATATAATCATTTTTCGGATCCATTACCTACTATATTAAAAAGTTATAAAAACAAAAAGAATTCTGTGAGCCAAAAAAAAAAAAAAAAGCATAAAATGAAATAAAATTTCTTTTACAAAGAAGACATGTGTGATTCACTGTTACATTAAGAAGACAAGTGTGATTTGCTAACTGTTAACCATTACATTAATATGATCTCTACCTTTAGAATCCTGCATCTTCCACAACATACTATTTTCTTGTTTCCAAAGACTAACTGCTATCGAAATTTTAATAATACTTGCATTGCATGCAAATCCCTTTATCTTTGTACATTTTAAATGCACAAGTCATCATTTTTCTGGAAAAAACACCTCGATCCTGTCATTTTGTCATGAAATCAAAGGAAGAAACCTTTATTTAAAAAGGCTATTGTAACCAAGTAATGAGGTATACTAAGTAAGCCTACTAACACATTGTTCCATAATGCTCATAGCGATTCCACCTTACCAGAGGAGGATATATGCATATAAAATATTTTGTTCAGATGGAAAAGCCATAAATTTTTAAAAGTGATAGATCTATTAACGCACTAATATTTTCGTGAATTTTTTTTTTCTCATTTCTTCTATATTTTTTCATTTTCGTCAAACATTTTAGCTTCATCATTACATTTATCTATTTCCATTTATATTTTTCATTTGCATCATATTTGAACTTCACTTATCTATTTTATCATATCTCCCCTGTACCAATCAAGAAAAACCATGCAAAATTTACCTAGTCAAATTAAAATATATTTAGCAAACACGCACTATTACCATAATGTGATAATCAGACTGAACAAATAAAAGACACATAGGTGGTAAGCAAATCACACACTTCATAGTAAGAATATATAATCTTTCATAGACAGTAGCCACGGTAACTGATAAAACCATTCGGTCACATGACGTCTAAACCATAAAGAAAAATCTCGAAAAGTTTACAAGATAACAAAATTATCGAAAGATGAAACAAAAATCCTTCTGCCTACAAATGAGCTGTGAATTCTACTGAGCGACTTCTCACCTGTATCTGCAAAAAAAATTCCATGCACAATCAGGGCAAAATAAAGTACACAAAAACCATGCAGGTAGGTAGAACTAATAAAATCAAGTTCAGACCAAATAATCCTGAAACCATACATCCAAACATCTGACCACATGGATAACTTGCAGAGGATTCATCTCCATTTTTCATAATCAATCAATGAATTATAACATCCGAAAATTAATAACAGCATAAACCAGGCACCCATCTTCAATTACAGAAATATCATTATAAATCAAAGAATAGAGGACTTCTACACAGTTATGTAAATAAAGTAACTCATAATCTTTTGATTGCATTCCTAATAGCATGTTTCCCATAAGTCCTTATCAATTCTTCCACCAAAAAATGTGGAGATTTTGTATTGCAATATAGGTTATTCTCTTTGCTAGCATTGAAGTGCAATATTGTTCTATAACCTACTTAATAATACTAGCAACTTATAAGAGAATTAACATAAAAGATAAACGAGTGAAGAAGTCAAGCATTGATGTACAACAGATCAATAATTAGCATGGATGTCAAAATCTACATCTGGCGATCCAAAGATGTAGTTCATTCACTTACATAGGTCAGAAATATAACAGGAATATGTCCTATTATGGAGTAAAAAGATAAATGACAAACTAATTACCTCATATGTTACTTGGATACATGAACACTCTTACACGTGCTCCCTGGAATTCATCAAAACTCATTAAAATCAAATACCATTAAGAAAAGCAACATTTTAAAAACAGTGCTGTCAAATAATTACCATTGATCTGGGAGGAAGGTTTGATTTGAACTTTGCACGAACAACACCACTGTTGCCATGAGGCCTTGTAACCTTGCCCCATATGCAGCGGTAATGGCTTCCATTCTTCTTCACCTTAGCCTTGTAAATATAGGCCATTCGCTTGCCAGCATACCATCCTACTTCTTCTTTGGTGTTCACTCCCTCAATTTGGATCAGGGATGTATTGGGATATTGGTTTGACTTGGACCTGATAAAAGACATTTACGGTGTAAGGCAACTAAAAAGTCAACTGGGGAAGCAAAAAATAAAAAAATTAACAAGGCAAAGTATTTACCTTTTGTATCCAAGGATCGTACCCCTAACATAGAGTCTGCAGCAAAAAGCAAAAAGGAGTGTTATGCTAATTTCAACTAAAAGTCACACAGTCATTAACGAAGGGATAAATCACAAAATCAATATATAAAGTAGCAAACAAAATCTGAAATGCTACAACTACGAAAACCAGTATTCATACAATTTAATCTTGCTCCCTATAGAAAAATATCCAACTGGTCACTAAATTAATTTATCCATTTCATAGATATTTCACTGTGATTATTTCCAAAATCAGTGCCAGTTGTAACAGTGACTACATTCCAATTCTAACAATCATCAATAAACCAAACCCTTCAATTTTCAACATCACTCAAGGGTATAATAACAAATCACCATTGCATGATAATGAAGGAAAACAGGTGAGTCCGTTATTAAAACAGAGTATACGAATCCGTTCTAAGGAATAGTGAAACGTGAGTAAGCAAAACTATGAACGGAAAGAAGAAATGTAAGGTTAAGTGTTAAGGCGTAAATTTGAGCAACAGGCGAAAGCTAGAGCTTGTTGAAATGGAAGAAGGACTACCTGATGCGCTCTCCTTGGCGTCCCTTCACCATCTTTCTTGCTAGCTTCAGCTGATACGCGCGACAACACGACAGAAACAGCGAAGATGCCGGCGTAACCCTAAAGAAGGACTAATGATTTTAGACTTCAAATAAAATATCATTAATAAATAATTTTAGATTATTAATAATTAATAAAAGAATATAAAAAAAGAAAAATATAGAAATATGACAATATAAAATACCTTTTTATTTTATAAATTAATTATTTTTAAATTTATGAAAATAGTAAAATTAAGTAATCATAATTATAAATATAAATAAATATATTGAATGATGATTATATAAAAAATCAAAATTATAATTATATGTTTGAAAATCATAATTAAGTTTTTAAAATAAATATTTTTATCTAATTTAATATAATTTTATCGGTAACTTAAAAAAATTTGATGACCTAATTTAATTAATATTTTTAAATAAATCATAAATTTTGAAATAATCAGACTCTGTTTAAATCAACCGACTTAATTTTTTTAATTGAAAAATAAAAAAAATAGTAAATATTTATATCAAAATAATTAATTAATTTTTTAAATAAAAATAAAAGATATATTTTTAAATTTTATCAATAAAATTAATATTTATTTTATATAAAATTATTTAATATATAAATTATAAGAAAACAAAATGAAACACCATATTACAAAACACATCTTAAAAACCTTATAACATACATGTTAATTTTACAAAATGAAAATGTATATTAGAAAGAGATAAGAGTAAAAATTCATTCTGATTTCAATTCTCTCTAGATCTCGCCATTTATAACACCTTTTTAAAAAACAAAATAATAAAAAAATAACAACAAAATGTTAAAAAAAATAAAAGAAAGGAATGAAAATTAACATAAATTCACAGAAACCCAACAATTTTACCCAATTTTGTGAAAACCAAAAGCAAAAAGGGGAGAATATGAATCTAGATTGAAATTTTAAAATGAATGTAACTTCATAAAAACCTATCACTTTTTTTCCAAAATTTTAAGAACACAAAGAGAAGTTAAAAGTATAAAATTGGAATAAAATAATAATTTTAAAAAATGAACATGTCTCTTTTCATGTGCTCCCCTTCTTCACATTAAGACGGGGAGAAAAGTTGTTACTAAAAATGAAAAAGACAATCACGTCCAACTTTTTTATCTTAACGTAAGAAATAGTAAAAAAAATATGATAAAATTTATGTTTTTTTTTTAAAGGGCCACATGATGAAATTAAAATTAAATTATAATTTTTAATATATTTACAAAACTGAAATCAACATTGACCATGTGCTCCAACATGCTAAGGTAATAAAAAAAATTAGAGTTCTTAATCACTAACACAAAAAAAAATCTTTATTTTAAGGTATAGAAAATAATTATCAATCAAATAATAACTTCTCACACAAGAGTTTAATAAAGTTTAGTCTAAACCAGTTAAAAAATATTTAATACTGCATTATTTAAAATTTCTAAAAAAATTAATATAAATATTTGTCATTTTTTTATAAATATATGCTTATTATTAATAATAAATATTAATAAGTGTTATTGAATTTTCAATTTAAATATGATTATATATTTGAATTTTATATGTATTTTAAATGTTATAATTCTATAAGTTGATGTTTTATTTAAACTTTAACATAATTGTAATATTTATTTTTAATTCTTTTATATATTAATTAATAATTATCTGTCTAAGTTAAACTTTTAAAACAGTGTTATGAATGATTTAATCATCTATCTAATTTTAAAAATATTAGTAATAAAAAAAGAAAGAATAAATACTTAGTAAAAAAATAAAGAAAGAATAAATACCTTGCTTGAACGAGAGATAAACTTGAAATTTAAGGAAATGATTACAAATGAACAACACAGAGTTGAAGGAGGAATTTTAATAACCCTCTTTTTAATATAACTTTTAAAATCAATAATTTTTTCTTATTTCTCTTTTTCCACGTTGATTTTTAGAATATGATGACAGAAAGATGGGAGAAGAAGGGAAAGAATTGCGTGTTGTCAAAAGTAATTATAAGTTTTTTTTAAATAAAATTGAATAACTATTTAAAATATATATATATATATATTTTTTTTTTTATTAATTTATGGACATAGTTTAATATTTCAATGATTTGTTTTTAATCAATCTGATTCAGTTTATAAATAAATAAAATTGTAGTAAAGATTATTTAACTATAAATTTAGACACTATATGATCAATTTGTTGATTAAAATATTTTAATAAAAGTAACATATTTTATTAATTAAGAGTTATTAAAAATATGAAATTGCGTGTTTTTTTCTATATATTTTTAATGTTTATTACTTATAATAAAATTTAATTATAGTAGAATAATGTATTAAAAACTGTGTTAAAGTGTAGTGAGATTGTGCAAAGCAAACCCTACAGAGGTTTATTGTTGAGAAGTTTGCGAAGTGAGAAAGCAAAGCACAGGGACCCGTGAAGGGAAGCAGAGACAGGATGGCGAGAAACTGGTTGTTTCGATCTCTGACCCTTCGACATGCGATAAAGAATAGGGTTCGCCCAATCCTCTTCCACGCTCACCACCGCTTTCTCTCACTCCCATCCAAACCCTCTCTCTTCGCCACCGCCATCGCCTCCTCTCAGCTCTCTTTCCTCCCATCCTTCCACCACTCCCGTTCCCTCTCCTCCGCCGCAGGTATATCACTCTCTCAATCTCCCTCTCTCACACACACAAGCACACTCTACATTGCTTGATTTTCATATGCGAAACGAAAGGAATCGTGTTAATTTACTTGTTTCTCTATCTACATTGTTCACCACTTCATTAAATTCTGTTCCTGGATTCGCTTCCTCCTGATACTATTGCCACTTTATGAAAACGATTTTATATGTAGCTAATTGTTTCAACTTTATTTCACTGCATCGTAAAACTAAGTCTATTGCCGAATTATTTCCAGGTCCTTCCGACGTTGTCCTTGTTAATTCAGAGGAAGAGTTCAACAAAATCCTTACCAAAGTCAGAGGTATGTCTATGTGTTCGTACTATTTTCATATAAAATTTTGTTAGTCCATAATTTGCAAAAGACTTTGGTACAGGTTCGTATATATACTCTATTGTTCTTTTGTTCTGTTATTTTTTATTTGTGAAAAAATCTATACAGAGAGCTGAATTCTTCTTTCTGGTGAAATTATGTTCAATAGATGACTCGTCGCACGCTATCTTCTATTTCACTGCGGTTTGGTGTGGACCTTGTAAGTTGCTGTGGCTTTTTTTTTTGGTATATGTTGAATTAGATATTTGCAATGAATTGTAATTATTTTACTGTGTTGCTTATTCACGGTGATGCATGTGCGTGACCATTGCAAAAGAGCAATGAGTATCACGTAATTTGATTTGGAGGACTGTTTGGCGTATGATACCACCAAACAGTAAATTATGCTTCACCATTCATGCGGGATCTTCAACTGTCTGTGAAACTCTGAAAAGGCATGCTCTGTGATGTACTTCAAATTTACAAACCAATTTTGTGCCCTTGTATGGGTTGTAATTCATCTTTTGTTATAACTGCCCTGCCCGTTATGCTAGTGTAAAAGTTATGTGGATGACCTTTTGGCTGATAGAAAAAATAATTTGGATGTTACATGTTATACTCATAGTTTACTGCTTAGAGGTGGTGTTTATGCTTTTGATGCTTGTATATTTATTTCTTGATGTTTCTATTCTTTCGAAAAATTCTCAGTTTTTGTGGTGTATATTTCTGTTTAGGCAGGTTTATCACTCCTATAGTTGGGGAGCTCAGTAAGAAGTATCCTCATGTGACAACATACAAGATTGACATTGATCAGGTATATTGGTGTTATCTGTGGTTTCAAATCATGAGCCAAAATACAATATATGTACTAGATTTTGGAATGGCACTATATTTTTTTTTTAATCTTAAATTGGATTTTCAATAAAATGTATTGCATGATTCAAACTAGCTTAAAATTTATATTCTGCATGAGTCTATTCTAATTATATTTTGAGCATTATAAAATATAAATGTAGGGCACATAAGTAGACATATTTAATATAGTCACTAACTCGTTATCTATTTGTTTTAAATATATAAAAAAAATGTAAGTCACAAGTTCAAGTCATGTTTACTAACATACATAGTTAATGATATGATCTCTTACGACCTTAAATGCCTGGACATCACATAATCAAATTTAGAATAATAAGCATGCTTTGCATTTTTCTTTTTGTTGCTACTTTGTCAAATTTAGTCTGTCACACTAATTTCATTAGCAACCATTAGGCTATTTCCTTTTGGGGATCTGGTGGTTTCTCCCTTTTGTTTTTTCATTACTTTTTTGCATGTTAAACTTGAAAGTATGCTTTTGCACTGACTTGAAAATTTGATTGATTTATGGCATCTAGAAGTAACCATGTTTCAAGGTGGCTTAAACATTTACTTTTACTTTCACCTTTCCCAGGAAGCAATTCAAGGCACGTTGGGCAAATTGCAGATTACATCTGTGGTAATTTATTTGACAATTTGTTTTAGGTTTTTGTGTTCCGATACTGCTTGTGATGCTAAAATCTTTTCACATATGTATACAATATAATCTGATCGTGGCATGTGAATCATGTTAGGCATTCATCAGGAATTGGAAACTTCTCCAGCTATTTAGTTGTTGTTTTTTTTCAATTATTGCATGCCTCTTTTTGTTTGTTTCCCTCTTTCTAGTATTGCGTTAATAATTTTGAATGTACCTACTTCCTCCTAAAAAAGTTATAACTTACAATAATGTTTTTTCCTTCTACAGCCTACACTTCATTTCTTTCAGAATGGGAAAAAAGTGGATGAGCTTATAGGTGCTGATGTCACGCGATTGAACAATATCACAGAGAAACTGTTCAAGTAATCCTTCAGAGTTTGACTCATGTTATGCTTTGTAAATATAAATATGCACCGTGAGGCTGTTACTTCCCTCCTTCTACTAGGTTTTTAAGTAACATTGGCGGCTTTTCAAGTTGTAATGTTCTGTTCTGGATGTGATTACTGATCTGTTGTACAATGCTTGCTTATATTCGTTTTCCATTGTTAACATTTAGGTATGGACAAATCATACCCATATTCAAACCTACTAATTTAGAATTACATATATGCATGTGTAAAACATTCTTGCTCCTGTAATTTCATTCACTTAACATTGCCAGGGTCGTGCCCAAGCCTCCAAAAGAAAAACATTCTGGTTGGATCAATTGAGATGCTTCTGTTTATTCACTGGATTTTTTGGGCATCATAAGATTTGATTGTCACATTTTGAATTTTGGCTAACTCAGTTTTCTGTGTTTCAGGAAGGCCTGACTTTGATTTCGAGGTTGGAATGTTGATCACCGCTGAATGGACGATGAAGTGCAGAATGATTGAATTGCAGCTGCTTAGTGACACTATCTAGGCGTCCCTCCTTATGGTTTACTTACTGTCGTCATTTGATTGTATTTTAAAAATTTCCATAATAGAAGATAGATTAAGCATGTTTGTGCAGGTCTGTAGGACATGGGATATTTATTATACGTAATGCTTATATGGAAAGAATATTGACAAATTGGAAATTCTTTAAACTTAGCATCGTAATTTTGATCGATCCTGACAACTTTTGTCAAACTATTATTAAGCGTTGAAAAATCCACGGCACCATGATATTCAGCTTGTATGCTCCTCTAAGGCTTTTTGACACGAACCTCAAAAGGTTTTATCGGGATCATTTGGCACTTTTTCTTATTTTTTTGTACTTAGAGAGAACCTTGGTAAACATATAAACTAAGGGTCAGCATTTTGGTCTTCAATTTCCTTTTCTTTCATGTCAGTCCAAGCTTAGAGACAACCTTGAGATCTTGTGCAACTATCACATTTGGTAATGGGCTAGTATGATCGTTGTGTACGTCCAATGTGTCCATAACAGAATCCTCGGCAAGAATGCGGTATGCACCAGCTTGGTTATTACCAGAGTTGCCATCAACAAGAATCCGGATAACCAGTGAGTTTTTGGAAGATATCCTCTAGATCTTGATCTACCACAGGGGAATCAACATTAGTAGAAAAGGGGTCCGGGGAAGGAGTAACTTAACCAGCTGCATGAACAGGGGATAGGCCTTTGCCACTAAGAGGTTGAACAACGTGATTATCAGGAGAAGCACCAACCTTTTGATCAACATTTTCTTCTATTACAACTATCCCTACTCTGTCCTGACAGATGATGTTTTTTGGGATAACATTGACATCCTTTCCTTCATTCAGGCCATCGTTGTCTGCAGGCAAAATAGAAGGCTTGACAAAGCCTTGAGTTGAGAAGATGGCTTAGCTGAGCAATGACCTACTTGAGAAGGGGGTCCTCTAGCCAATATGCTCTCTTATGGTTGCACCTTATTCCTGTTCAAGAGAAGTGGGTCAACCCTGCGCTTCGTTCGATAATTAAAGATAGTGGTCAATCATTTTGCAAGAGGCAGAAAAATCAAATACCTACTAAGATCCTGGCATAAACCCCGCGCAATCTCTTTTATAGTAGAGTTATAGATCTCGTGCTGCTCATACTCCGAAACGTAGTTGTAATATGTAGATACACGCTCAATTAGCTAACATGCTATGTTTTCATTATTAAACGACTTGTATGTGTCTTATAAGTTTAAGCTGCATAGATTTATGTGTTGTTGAACAAGTGTTCTACAGTGCATTAATTTTAACGTCAACTTGTAATTGAATTATGGAGTCACGAAGATTGTAATTTCAGATCATAAATTTCTGCAAGACTTATGGTAACATGAAAGAATTTCCTGACTTGAACTATTTTATCTCTTACCTTTGCTATGGAGAAATCTCATGGTATATCAAGGGTGATTGATTATGACTTGTTTCTTTGTAACTAATGACATGGACTGGTTGAAAGTCAGTGGACTACAAGAATATTCTTTATAATGTCCTGCCCGTACAAGCTTATATTTACATTTTTCTTTACTTCAATATTCCTCTTCTAAAGGTTATAAAAATGGTTTTACCCTGCGGCCAACACTTTTTACGGGAAGAAGGCTGATGAGGAAATGAATATCACAGGTGAACTCTTCCAAGGTAAACTCTTCCAACAATCTTTCAGAGCTTAACATCTTATGCTTTGTATATATTATAATACATACACCGTAAGGCAGTTATTTCCCTTCTTCCTTGTTAGGTTTGTTCTTCATGTGATTATTGCTCAGTTGTAAACTGTTTTGTTACATTGTTTTCCTTTTGCAATTATATATTTAGGAATGGATAGGTTAGGCACGTTGTGAAACCTACAAATTAACAATTACATGCATGGGTAAAATAAATATTCTTGTTTTGTAATTTTTCCAAGACTCCACCATTGTTGATTCAGTTTCTATATTCTAACATATTAATTGAATTTGTAAATACATTTTTAATTACAATTAAACTTATCTCACGGTCTTCTAATTTTGTGAAATTGTACAAAATCACATAATTTTCAAAATATAACAATGGCAAAATCGGAATCAAAATGTAGATTCATCAGCGCTAATCAGAGAATTTCCAATTGAACGGGCATATTTCTCCGAATTCCTTACTATCAAAAACGAAATGGTTGCATTCACTTTCATCACAAATTACTTAAAAAAGGCCAATATATTAATATAAAAAGTCGCAACGAATGTAAAAAAACATTAAAAGACTAGTTCATAAGATCTGCGAATACATTACGGAAGGCAAGATTTGCTTAAGAAAAATTGGAGAGGGAATCAGAATCTGAGTTTAGTGAAGAACCACCTATTCTTGCCAGTCTTGAACCTATCCTCGAGGCGCTTTTTGGTCTCCTTGAGAGCGGTGACCTTTTTGTCCTTGGAGACAAGAACGTCGGGGGTGACGGCGTCCTTGAGATCCACGTCGAGCGTGTAGCGCGTGGGCATGAGGTGCTGATAGTTCACGAGCTTCACGAAGGCCTTCACCCTCGATTTCTTCGCCGTCTTCTTCGCGGAGTCCTTCTTGATGACCTTGCTAGGGTACTTCTTGATTCCGGCGACCAGACAGTGGCCGTAGGGGCGCTCCCTGGTTCCCTCGTCGAAGGTCCTGATAATCACGGCCTTCCGACCTGCGTAACGGCCTTGCAGGACGATCACCGCCTTGTTCGGCTTCAAGAACTTCACCATCTTCCTCCGCTCTACGGTTTGGCTTTCTTCTCCTCTGCCGCGATTCCTCTTCACAGGTGCACACCTAAACCCTAACTTCAACTTTTATATCTAAATGCCAAAATTCCTTTCCGTCTTCTGGGTCTAGGCCCATTTTGATTTGGGCCGCGTCCGCATGCTTCGTTAAAATGGACATTTTTAATACAAAAAAAAAAAATTGATGCTCATTGGACTAAAATCAACTTTAGATTTAGGCATTTGCTCTAAGTTTGAGTTTTTATCAAAAAGTTATCCAAAGATTTTGATTTTAAATGATATTTTGTAATTCAATTTAGATTAATTTTTTTAATTTAATTGTTATAAAATGTTTAAATAGGTACATTATGATTTTTTTATATATATTTACAGTTTCAATTTTTTATTTATAAATAAATTATATAATCTTTAAGTATAAATTACAATATAAATTTAAATTTGTTATCATTTTTTTATTATTTGTAAATATACAATAAGTATAAACTTTAAAACTAATTTAAAAAATTACACATGTAGTTAAAAAACAAAAATATTAGGTATTTTATTTCATGAGTAGAAAATCTGATTACAGAAAATGATAGTGGGAATTCACTTCTACCCATTACTAACCACCACTATAACATGTTCAGTGAAAGAATTGGGCATGTTTCTGTTTATTTATTTTGAAGCACATACACACTAAAATGATTAGCAAGTGCACTCCACATGTCTCATAGTTATGCCAATAATTTATTTTTTTTATTTAAATCCTCCAGCCACCACAATAATTCAACATTTTAGAGTTGAGAAATTAGTAGAATTCACGTCCACATGATTTTAGTCTTTAAAAATAATTACTATAATTAATTTTAAAAATAATAAGGAGAATAAGTTGGAATTTTTTTTACAACTCTAATTTGAAAATAATAATGATTTTGGGCTTTTGTTTAATAAATTAAAAGTGACTTCATCCCAGTAACAAAAACTAATAAAGTTTACTAATAAATTTTTTATATTTTAAATTTATTAATATAAGTTATAATTTAGGGCTTTTGTTTGATAATAGACATCTTCACTCTTGCCTCATGCTTTTCTGTATTTTTATATTTACTGCATCTTTGTTTTATTGTTCTTCTAATTTCATTGAAAAATGTTTTCACTCCATAAGGTTACAAATATGTTAGATTATTTATGTTTTCAACCTTATTACACGATACTCGTCCTAATCTCTATGGAAATTGAAACTATACATAGGGAGATCTAGATTATTAAATCTGAAACACATATTCGAAACACCTTATGCGGACTATAAAGATATGAAAAAAAAATTGACACGTGGACATAAAAGCTTAAGGGCATTAGAAAAATATTAAAGTTCTAATTAAAGAATTTATTAACCAATAACTAGAAAAAGAATTAAAAAGACTAAAAAACATTAAATAATCAAAGGTAAACCCCAACCATAAAAGGTCGAAGACATTAAAGAGGCTAAACAAATTATATATATATGGGGATTGAAGAGTGAAAATAAAAGTACATTATTTTTTTTTAGAGTTTAGAATTAAGTCCATAGGTTTATAAATTGTTTAGTTTACCATGTTTCTACTTTATTTTATTTAATAAAAAAAGTCAAACTCTAAGAAAATATTAAATTTATATTTATGATTGTTGAATTCAAAAAAAAAAACTAACAAATGTTTTCTGTCAAAGTAAAAATATTTTCCTATTAAATTTTTTATTGCATATTCGGTCTTATAAAAAATTTACAAATTCGTGTATTAATCTTACTTAGATTTATCAAATTTTGTTGGTGGTGTTTTCATTAATTAGGCTACTCTACTTTATTTCTTATTCCCAATTTTGTTGTTTGTTTTATTCAATTCTAAAATCTAAATATTAATTTTCCATTATTATTTTCCTTGGAAACATATCATTTGCAATCAAAGCTAGATTTTATTGCGTACATCTTCTGTTGATTTTGTTCAATGTTATTATTCATGTCACTATTTCATACCACTCATGCATTATTCCCATTTTATTTACTATGCAGAATATTGTTGAATATAAAATTTAAAAAAAAAGTGATGGTTTTCCAATTCTGATTTTAAATTTCAATTATATATATATATATATATATATATATATATATATATATATATATAAAGAGAGAAAAAGTTTAAACAAAGAGAAAAAAGTTTAAAAGATGAAAAAAAATATAGTTATTAATCTTTATATTCAATGCACATCAATTATTTGTTAAAATTTTTGTTTCAAGTGTCTTCTTTAATTTTGTATTATCTTGCTTATTTGTTAGTAGCAAAATTTCAAGATTTATTTTTACTATCGGAACATGATACTACACAAATTAGAAAACAATAAATAAGGTTTTTCGTTCAATATTTCTAACACTTAGTTTGTAAGTTATGTTTGTATTATATTATGTAGTTTAACATTTAGGTAGCTTAATTTTTGTACTAATTTAATCTTTGTATTAGTTTAACTTTTAAGAAGTTTAGTCTTTATACAAATTTAACTTTTAGTTTATATTATATTATATTGTTGTATTTTTGAATTATTGTCTATTAAAAATATGTAATCTAGACTATTTGTGATTAAAATATATTTACAGATTTTGATTGTAAAACAAAACAAACCTAATCTTAAAAAAAATGAAATTTATATCAGATGTATTAATATCTTATGTAAATTTATGTCGGATTAGGACATAGCTGACATAAATTTATGTGATACGCCTTGTGTAAATTTATGTTAAGTATTAACACATTCGACATAAATTTTAGTATTTTTTTAATTTTTGAAACTATTTACCTGTTTTGTGCTTTTTTCAATATAAATTAATATTAATTCTTCATATAAATTATGTAAATTAATACCAATTATTATGTCAGATATAAATTTACATTTTTTGTATTGATGTCAAATTTCTATTTAATATAAAAAGACCAAAATAACTAACATAACTCTTTCCTACACGAGTTGATAGTCTAGGTTAATCAATAATAACTTATTGACAATAAAGTATTACAAATCATCATAATAATAATAATTATTGTTATTATTTTCTGTATGTTAAAATATGGAAATGAAAAACAGAAACTCTTTTATTCTCTTTAAAAGAACAATTAACATAATAAATTATTCATCTACTTATATAATAAATGATTAATTAACTTATATGATATTAACGTCAGCTATTATAGGGACACACACTCCAATTTATTCTTTATAATTTTTAATCATTTATTTATTTTTTCTTATTCAATTGCTAACTCGATCATCAGGTCATAATATACAGAAAACATACATTCAGTTTTTTCTCAATTTTGAACATGTTCAACCCCTCAACTTTGTATTAAGATAAAATGATCAATAACTTTATAAAGATATAGATTTAAACATATACAAATAATATATATGTCTAATGTTTTCATTCACTGTTAATTATAGTTTTTTTTTTCAGTTTAACTAATTAGTTAATTTCACCCTGTTGTTATTATTTTTATCCGAATTTATTATCTATGTTTAATTTCTGCAATAGTCATATATATGTTCTGCAATAGTCACATTTTAGTAATTTATCTGGCTAAAACTTTAATTTTTTTTTCAAACACAAATATTTATCTTAAAATCATTTTTATAATCATTAATAATAAGAATGGCTAAACCCTACATTTACGATGATAATATTATTTAAGTCTAGAAGATAATATCCAACTTTAATTTATGAGAAATAAAACAAGATCTTACGAATAGATATAATTATGTTCTCTCATCATCTAGTTGAGATATTGTTAACATTAGAGTATATTTTGTTATAACTTTATCTTTTAAAATCTTTACAAAAATTAAGACTCTAATCTTAATTATACCGTAGACACCAATATATCGTCACACTAATTAATATATTATTCATGTTATATTTTAATTCGTTGCAATTTTATTTTTAAAAATACGTTGATAGATTCAAAAGAAAAATTTATATAAATTAGTATGTTCTCAACTCTAAAAAATTTATCACCATATTAGAATTATAAATAAACTACAAAACATAATTCTAATTCTAATTAATTATACATATAATTAATTATTATTGTTATTATTTTACAATGCTTTATATTATCTTGCTTTATTTATTTTTTTAAAAAGAAAATAAATATACCATTATAGCATAAATATGAATTTTTCAATTATATATTGAAGAGCCCCATTTTGACAACAACAAAACAATGCAAACTTTTGAAAAAGTAAAGAAATCCACATTGTTTTCAAAGAAGTGGTTAGCCTTGTTCTGGATTCGGTTAACTAACTACTTAATACTTATGCTTTCAACCAACATGTAGAAAAAAAGAGGCTTAATTTAAGCATGTTTATTTCCAAAGCAATCCAACATTTCAACATGGATCCTCAAATTTCTTTATTAGCTCAACAAATAAACCAATTTATAATATATACTAATTTTGTGATGTAATTTTTACTCCAAGCCTCAGACCAAATTACTCTCTTGCCCTCCACCAATTTGAGAAATTGTGTAGTACAATTGTACACTTTGATGTGGAGAAAACCTACCGCCAAGAGTATTATAATAAAAAATAGTTATTATAATTTATATATTTAAAAATAGTAATAATACAAAAAAATGAAAAAATAAAATAAAATTTAAAAAACAATTATAAAAAATATACACATGCAGACGTTTTAGTATTTATATTTCTAGTAGTATTAATAATGATTTATAAAAATTTAATTGTGTAAAATAAATTACATAAAATTGCATTAAAATTAATTTATTGTTATATCGAATAATTTATACGATTTTATGTTGCATTTGTTATGCCTTAAATAAACTAAAAGTATGTTTCATTTCATTTCTTATAAATAACTTTTTTTTTCAATTAATTTTTTACTTACCAACCTTATTTGACCTAAGTGATATTATTAGTAACAGATTAAAAAAAAGGGGGGTTTCTACTTTTTCTTCACTCAAATATATTTTTGGAATAGTAAAGGTGTTTTTTATCTTTCATTTTTTTTCATATCTCTAATAAAAACATTATTTGTTATTTTTGTAACATTTTATACTGAAATGTCATGTTTCTGAATGTGAATCTATGAAATTTTATTTATTTAAAACTTGAATCAGTATTAAAAAATTTAATAAAAAATGATTAAAAAATAAAAATCAATCAAAATTGAATTATTCAACAGAATAGTTCAATTCAAATTTTAGATAAAAAAAATCAATGATCACACAAAACTACTTATTTTATTTAAATATAATTTTGTATATTTATAGTTAACTATCAATTAAGAAGTTTATCAACCTTTAATTTAGATATTGTATTAAGTATTAACAATAAACAATTAAACCAAAACACTTGTGATATTTAAATAATACTATGTTTAGAATTAATTATCAATTAATAATCATAAATGAATATATTGTTGTAAGAGTATATTATCATTTAATAGATTATAATTACAATATGTTTATATTTATTAACAAATTTGCATTTTAAGTTATGTCTATAATATTACGTAATTTACTACGAATATGATAGAAAGTTAAAACTACTCATAAGACAATAATTATAAACAAAAAAGTGTTTTTTTATGTAATATTTTATTATAAAATATTTAGTGATTTTTAATAATAAAAATAATAAAATTATTCAAATTGAATCTACAATATTAAACTAAACTATGTTTAATTTTTAATTGTAATTTAAGATTTTTTTAATTGAATCAACTTAAACCATAAACATCTCTAAATTTAACAAGAAAAAAAATTATAAGAATTAAAACGGTGAATTTTAAATTGAGAAAAATAGTAAAAAATGATAAATTTAAAATATTTAAAAGAATATTGTTCCGAATTTTTCATTATTGATACCTTCGTTTGTTATTATTTTGTTTTAATTGTGTAAATAGACAATTAATGTGTTTGGATTGAGCTCTCATCTTTAAAAAAAACTCAAACTTCTCAGGTTTAATCTATCTATTTTGTCTATTTAATTTAACTGGTCAAAGTTTTTTTAGGTTATCAGAGAGTATTATTTCCAAATTTTTAGAAGAGAGGAAAATGCAAAAAATTGTTTCGTATTTGTACAAATCAATTTAAAAAATATGTAATCTTTACATCGCAAAGTTATTAAACTTGAGAGGAAATATACATGGACTCGTGGAAGATCTATAAATTTGTCTCATCAGAGTTTATTTCATATAAAAAATATAAAAAAATAAAAAATATTAATATAATAATATAAAATTCATATTATTAAAATAAATAAGTTTATATAATAATACACATATAAAAAATATTAAAAATATCTATTTTATGTTTCTATTCAATATTTTTTTTATTTTTTTAGGTACAAGTGAGGATCGAACTAGATTGATTTTGGAACAATTTAAATAAAAACATTTTCAAAATTTAATATTTAGACAGATAAAAAAATTAAATTAATTTAATAGTAGTACTAAATAAATTAAAAAACAATTATAAAAAAAATGAGACTACAAGTGACGACAAATGATGACAAATGAGACTAAACATTTTGTTTATAAATAAAACAACCATAATAATATTATCAAAGTAATTGCAGACTCTTTTCCTATATGGAACATTAAAAAATGTTCTAACATGATTTTGAGGTTAACTAAACTCCATCATATGTTGTATAAATTTAACATAAGAAAATAGAGAACCATATAAAATGATTATTCGATGATCATAGAGTAATATTCGAATAACTAACTACCCGTTTATAAAATAGTACATGGATAATTATACGTGATTTGTGAAATATTTTATCCCTATTATATCAGATAATATGTTTATATTTTAGGATAATAACAAGTATAATTTATTAATTTATATATATATATATATATATATATATTATTTATATTATTAAATAAGTTTTTTTTTCTCATTTATCAAATAACACAAAAAAAAATGAACCTATTCCAATTCTTATCCTTTTCTTCCACTTTCTTTTATAAAGGAAGAATACCGTTAGTATGTGGATGCAAATGTCGTTAATGGTTGAATCATTCAACTCTCTCTTATTGGAAAGTGTTCACATTCTACACTTAAACAGAAAAAAAAAAAAAAAATTAGGTCATGGCATGTAAATGTGAGAGTAAGAAAAAAGTAAATTTTTTTGTGGAAACCACGTATGATAGTGTGCCACATAGCACACTGTTTTGGGTGGAAGATAAGGTATTCGAAGTTACCTTTTCATTTATATTTCTTTTAGAAGTAGTTTTCGTTTTGGATTAGGTTAGTGGAAGGAGTATGTTGATGCTACTATTTTTGTAAGGGCTAGTGGAGAAAAATGTCACCCTTCCAACAAAATTTGTCACGTACAATAAGAAAAGCCCTTTGCTTTTGCTCTTCATCATTTTTCACACTCAACTTTTCCAATTAGCCCTTTACTTTCCACAACAATAGCGTAACCATGCACTCACATTATGAATTTATGAGGACCATTCACCAAAGGATTAAGACAAAGTTATAAATGTGTTCATAATTAATGTTTTGAAATGATGAATGTTCTTGAAAATGGCAAACCACATTCACTTGAAATGTCGTAGGGTGTTACTGAAAAACATGAAAGAACATCATGGACATTAAATAAGAGGTCACATGAAAAACATTAAATGACGTTAAATATCCTTAACCCTTCACCATGTGACAACCTTTGACATGCCACTCTCGTCGGGATAAGTGAATGATTGATTGATTACGAAGTTCCACTCACAGCCCCTCACTCTTTATAAGTACCTAAAATCTAATGCATTTGACTCTTCCTTTCAACCTATTGCATTTCAAAGAGACCATTTATTTTCCTTTATTCGCTCTTACTCTTCATATTTTGATTTTGGAAAGATGATTTTTCACTTTTGAATAATTCATAATTAATGTAACTGTTTTTTATACTCTCTCTTTCTATTTTAAAATATGTAATATTTTTGGGAAAAAAATTATTTTTAAATAGATGATGATGTTGGAAATGTTTAAGATTTTATTAATTACTTTTTCTTTTGCCATTTATACCCCTATCTTTTAATTATATTATTATTCAGAGAAAAAATATAACAAGTTACTTAAAATTATTAATTGAAAAGAGTATTAAGATGGTATGATATTAATAGAAAAAGACTAATAATTTATGAAAAATATTAAGAATTAATACTTATATATTTTAAGACAAGGGAGTGTATCAAGTATGTTATTGTATATTGTCCAACTTATTGTAAAAAAAAATAAAAAAATTACATATTATCTGATATTTAAATTAGTAAATAAATACATAGGTGAAAATAAAATAATACTTATAACAAAATAAAGTAGATATAAAATATTTTATTAAATAATGTCTATTATTTATGAAATATTTTATTTTTTATTATATAAAAAATATCTTTATATTTCAAAATAATTTTAATTACTAATTTAACCTAAATCCTAAATTTAAACCATAAACCTATATTTTTTTTACTAAATTTAATATATAATAATAATAATAATAATAATAATAATAATATGAAGATAACATAAATTAATTAGTTACACCTAATTATCGAGATACTTTATTAATTGCTTGGATAACACTTTGTTTAATTCCAATATCATAAAATATATATACTTTTATAAATAAATTTTAAGATTTATGAATTAAAGTAATGGAGTATCTATTATCGGCTAAATTATATTTTTGACTTGTATCTTTTAAGAAAATCATCTTTATCCTTCTAAAATTTAATTCATTTAATCATTTTCTTAATTTAAAACTAATTCATACACAAGATAGAGGCAAGTTTTAATCATCATCGAAATATTTTAAAATTAGCAAAGTAAGGAACAAGAATTTCATCGATTTGAACAATTTTTTTATGTTATGTATTTCAATCAATAGTGAACAAAAAAGGATTGCGTTGAAGCATGTGTGGAAAACAAACATTTTCCTGTTGTAAGTTTTACAAAATTCAATTCTTTTAGTTTTTATATCATTCTTTGAGTCCAATTTTTCTTTTTACAAAATTGAACAAAAAACTCTAATCATGGTTGGAGTTAAAAATATGATTATAATAAAACATATATAAGCGAATACACTTTTTTATTTTATAAACTATTTTTTAGGATTGAATTATTTTTTGACCTATTTTTCAACAGTTATTTCTCTCATGAAACCACACTTCTAAATTAATTAAGATAAAGAATAAAAAAATGAATTAGAGAAACTCGTGTAAAATGAGTTTAGCATGTCTTTCTTTAATTTTTTTTACCTAAGCACTACTTTTAAATTTTATGATGTTTTAATTGGAATAATGTACCTCATGTTAATTTTAAGATTCATGAACAAAACAAAAGAAATTAAGCATTAAAAAACATATCAATTCTTAAAAAAAAATATCACTGTACAGAAACTTAAAATCCGTTCAAATCATATAAAATATTTTATGCAAAATTTTGTTTTAGGTAATCATTTGAGAAAATAAGTAGAAAAATATTTGAACAAAATGAAATCACACTTTGTAAAAGCACGTAAAAAAAATTATTATTTTGTTCCTATTTTTTACTTTTATTATGTAAAAATATTGGATTTTTTGAGGGGATTTATATGAGAAAGACAACATCAATCAGATATAACCTCAACTCACATAAGAAATTGTCACCATCTTTAAACCAAAATCTTAAGGTGTTAAGTTATGAGTTTTTTTTCCTTTAAATGTTATACTACTCGATATTGGGACCACTCGATACACAAATCATCGACTCTAACATTGTTTGATTTTTTGAGAGAATCCATTAAGGAGAAACAATATCGATGAAACATGAGTTCAAACTCACGTAAGGGATCAAACGATGATACATGAAAGAGTCACAAGTGAGCTTGAGGGGATGTATTAATGTGAAGATACTCACATGAATGAGAGATTATTGAAAAATCTAAGTGTGAGTCAAGATCTTACATTGTTTAAGAATGATGAAGGTGAACAAGACTTAAGGAAGACAAATTCATAACCTAATGTCTTAAGATTTTGTGTTAAATATCATGTCAGTCTCTTATGTAAGTTGAGATCATGTCTCATTAGTGTTATCTCTCCCAGCTGAATATCTCCTCAAAAAACCTATAAATTAATACCCTTGAAAAACCACTTTTATGTGAGCTGAGTTCATGTCTTTTTGATATTGTTTCTCCCCGATGGATCTCCTCGAAAGATCCAACAGTCGTATAAAAGTTGATGGTTGTGTGATGATCGACAGTTTAAGAGTGATTTTTAATATCGAAAGAACACTTTTATGTGAATTGAGCTCATGTCTTATTGATGTTTTTTCTCTCCAATGGATCTCCTCGAAAGATCCAACAATTCGATGATCTGTGTGGTGATTGACAATATAATAGTGGTCTTTATATCGAAGATATTCATGTATTGAAAGTATTCTTGATAATGAGTCAAGTAAACGTGTCCCGTTATGATGAACGACGATACATGAAAGAGTTACTAGTGTGCTCGAGGGGATATCACAATGTGAAAAGACTCACGATTGTTGAAAAATCCAAGTATGAGTCTAAATTCAACGTTGAGAAAAAATGAGAAAGTTGAACAATATAAGAAAGAAAAACCCATAACATAGTTTAAGATTTTGGGTTGAAGGTGATATCGATCACTTATGTGAGTTAGACTCATATCTCATTGGTGTTGTTTTTTCTCGATAGATCCTTGAAAGACCCAAAAAAAAGTTATCAATAAAAATAATTTTAAATTGATGAAAACAATAAAATAATCCAAAAGTTTAAAGTAAAAGATAAAAAATGAAAGTAAAACCCTAAACCCTAAATTAAAAAAAGTAAACAATAAAATAATCAAAAGTTTAAAGTAAAATGAAAGTAAATAAGGTAGTTTGACATTTTAAAAATATAAAAATAAACGTTAAATATTAAATTTAATATTTTTGTATTTTGGAATTTTTGCATTTGGGTACAAAGAATTTTAAAAGTCACAATTCTTTATATATGTTAATTCAGTTAATTGACCTATCAATTAACATAATTTTGAAATTATCATATATTATATTTTTTAAAATGTTTTAATTTGACTGACAGAAAAACCAATAAAAGCTAGCAAAATATCTATTTCTTATTTTTAAAAAATCAAAATGAATTATGCTTTTTATAATTTTTAATAAATTTATTTATGAAAAAATTGTATTAAAAAATATATTTGTAGTAATTTTTATTTTAATACTGTCTAAATATTAAGGAAAGAGTGTCATTAAACAGAATATAATGGATAAATCATCTACTTGATATGAAGTTGTATTTATATTTTAAGAACTTTTCTATATTAAAAAATTTATTAGACACAAAGAATATAAAATGTTTAAAATAATTTTATATGCAAAAAAATATATTACATAAAATTAGTTTAATATTATAATTTTTTTTTTATTGGATTTTAGTAGAAGAGAAAGGAGACAAAATACTTTCATATTGGCGAACAAAAATATTTTTGTAAAAATTGTTTGTTTATGATTCTAAAAACAATGATATTAGGTTTTAAAATATAGAACTTATTTGGTAATTGTTTATTAAAATAAATTTTAAAAATTGTTGTAGTTTTTTAGTTTTCAATTAAAAAATTAAAAACTATTAAAGTACATTTTGTTTTTTAATTTTCATTAATATCAATTGTAAATATTTTAAAATTGAATTCTTTAAATTCAAATAGAAATATGTGATAATATCGTATTTTGCATAATGAGTTTAATATTTAGAAGGTTTTCTTGTAACTACTATCATTTTTATTCCATCTTTGGCTATTTAACTTTTTTTTGTCATAGTAATTTTGTTGAAAATTAAACTTTTAATTTATAACCATATTCACATTATTTCTCTACACAAATATTTTATTTTAAATAAATTAATGTTTTGTTTTAATTTTAATTTATTTTCACGTGATTTATGATAAGTAATATTTTTATATTAATATTTATTTATTTTGCATGACAAATAGTATTCAAAATAATTATTTAAAATTTTGGTTGTGACTTATTTTTAGTTTGTAATATTTATGGATTTTATTTATTTGTTTTGATCATAGTTGTTTATATATATATATATATATATATATATATATATATATATATATAACAAAATTATTCATGCTTGATGAAAAATAAAATTAAATGTATTTATTAATAAGATAATTAATAGAAAAAAGGTTATAACTAAACGAGTTTTTTTTTTTAATTTAAAAAACTATTTTTAAAACATTTTTATCAACACAATTTTTTATTTGCCCATTCTTAAAACAATTTTCAAAATATGGTTATCAAACAAAATATTTTCTTATTTTTTTCAAAAATAAATTTTAAATTTATTTTACTAAAATAATTTTTTAAAACTACAAGACAAAAGCAATCAAACAAGTCTTTAATTTGATGTTAATAATTTTATATTTTAAAAAATAAATAAACTTAATTTTGTCAATTTATTTAATGTTTTAAATTCCATCCACTTCTCTACAAATCTAAGCAAAAAAAATGTGATGAAGAGACATTACTTTCCTTAGCTTTCTTTCCTCCTAAAAGTGGAATCAACACAAAGAAAAGATTTAGAAAAGTTTGTCCTTTTTCCTTCCAATCACATATTATGTTAATATCTTGTATAAATTGTCCATCATGATATAAACGTTACAATATCCACTAAAATACTACCCTCAATACATCTAACATGAAAAATACTACAAACACACTCTTTAATATATTTATTTTGTTTTATTCGTTGAAAATTATTGACAATCATAAAAAAATGTTAAGATTTATTTCTTATTGTTTTTTTGACTTTATAGTTCTAACTTCTTATTTAATAATTTTCAACCTATGAAAATTTTTTTAAAAAAAAAGTGTTTAGAAAACATATTCCTACCACATATTGTCCAAATATTAATTTTGGGTCAAGGGTCAATAATGTACGCACAAATAAACAAAACGCACAACAAATTAGGGTGGACTAGTTTTGAGAAAAAAACATCTAATCCAATTACTTTGATTTTGTTTTTTAATTCTCATAATGGTCTAATTTATCAACAAATCTACTCCAATTCATTTCAATACCAAATAAACAATACATGAAAACATAATTATGAAATAATCTGTTTGTATTGCATGAACCTAATCCGCAGAGAGGAACTAACTATAAACAATTAAAACAAGCTCATATAGATTTTCAACCATAGAAAGTGTTTTTTTTTTTTTTTTTCATTCTTTATTTGGAGGGTAAAACTATAACACCAAACAAGAGGTTTATAATTAATGAACACGTTAGTCACGATATAAACAAATCCAAAACTGGATCTCATATAATTCTAAAAAATAGTAAAAGCAAGTGGGTCATGTTCCGATGCTTAATTCACTCATTTATTGAACTCATATTGCTTTAAAAATATATTCCCTTTCCATATTTAATTAAAGAAGCCACCAATTCAATTATTTAACGTTTTATGACATCACGCATTCCACATCAAACGTCGTTGCCAAACCTTTCCAATTCCAAACCAAACACAACTTTTGACGTTGTTTGACCAGCTCACCCGCCACCCACAATCTTCAACTCCGAAGAAAGTGATTCGCAACCGCAACCGCAACCGCAACACGCGACGTTTGACGAAAACAGAAGCAATGCGTGCGTTGGCCAACCAAACACGGTCTTAAGTACAAAACCCCGACATCAGAAGTACAAGGGCAAAACGGGAAAGCGCCTGAAAAATCTTCCTCCAACCCCACCTCCACCTTCCACTTAGTTAAAATATTGCTTTCTCCACCGAAAACGATAAAACGAAAATTATTTTCTCATTTTCTATAACTTTTTTACTTTTTTCTTTTTTTCGTTTCTCTGCGTTTTTTTTCCCTCCTTTATATATATATTGATTTTCCTGGCACATTGTTTCTCTCCTCATGGCGCCGACCACCGGAGACCTCCAACTAACTTCCCCCGGCGCCGTGGAACATACCGACGACCTCGAAGACGTTCGCCTCCTCGATTCCTACGACACAAACGACGTAATCCACGATGAAACGAAACGGATTCAGGTCAGAATCACCGGGATGACCTGCGCTGCGTGTTCCAACTCCGTCGAAACGGCTCTCAGGTCCGTCAATGGCGTCACCGAGGCTTCCGTTGCTCTTCTCCAAAACAAAGCCGACGTCGTTTTCAATCCGAGCCTCGTCAAGGTTACTATAACACGTTCATTCGTTCGCTTTGATTTGTGAAACTGTTATGTTAGGTACTGATTTTATTATGTTTTCATTGGATTAACCGTAGGATGACGACATTAAGAATGCGATTGAAGACGCAGGTTTTGAGGCGGAGATTTTGCAGGATTCCGGTCCGGCGGCGGTCGGCGGCTCCGCCGCCGTTGTGGTGGGTCAGTTCACAATCGGCGGGATGACGTGTGCGGCGTGTGTGAATTCCGTTGAGGGCATTTTAAGGAACCTTAATGGAGTGAAAAGAGCGGTGGTGGCTTTGGCTACTTCATTGGGTGAGGTTGAGTATGATCCCAATGTGATTAGCAAAGATGACATTGTGGCGGCCATTGAAGATGCTGGTTTCGAAGGTTCGTTTGTGCAGAGTAATGGGCAGGACCGGATTGTGTTGGGGGTTGGTAGTGTGTACTCTCTGGTTGATGCTAAGGTTTTGGAAGGGATGCTCAGTGACATCAAAGGAGTAAGACAGTTCCGGTTTGACCCGGTGTTGAATGAGCTTGATGTGGTGTTTGACCCTGAAGTAATTAGTTCGAGGTCATTGGTGGATGGGATCCAGTTGGGAAGTAATGGCAAGTTTAGATTGCATGTTAGGAATCCTTACGCTAGAATGGGTTCCAAAGATGGCTCCGAAACCTCGACTATGTTTCGGCTTTTTATTTCCAGCCTGTTTCTCAGTGTGAGTATCTCTTTGATGCCACTTTGTTTATTCTTTAGTAATGTTTCTGTATTCCTGGTTTGGTTTTGTTTCTTTATTTGTCCTCGTTTTTATTTGACGGCGGGCTTTATGGGGTAATGCCACGAATTCATGATTTTACTGGGTTGTATTTAGTCTGTAAAGGAATTTTTATCTTAAGTAAGTAGTATTTTGTCTTCATATCATCATCATTCACCATGTTATCTGGGCTTAGATTCCTAGGTCCATATTTATGGAAAAATATTTGTTGGTAAAGTTTAGTCTTTTAAATGTATTTTTTATGTTCGAGATATTAGTTTCTGACGCTAGAGATACCCTAATACCCTAGCCACCAAAAAAGATATGACTTTTTTTTCTTCTTCCTAAAAACATAAGACTTGAGATTGCTTCTGAAAGGAATTTTTTTGCAAGTGTTTACATCTCTATAAATTCTCTATATGAAAAAACAACTCTGCTTAATGTCTGAGAGTAAGTGTTAAAAGCCTATATTTTTGTTTAGGATATTGGTTTAATCTTTTCATTCATTTGTACTGATTTTCGCGTCATGCACAGATTCCTCTATTCTTCATTGGGGTAATCTGTCCTCATATTCCGTCGGTATACTCCTTGCTACTTTGGAGATGTGGGCCTTTTCTCATGGGTGATTGGCTGAAGTGGGCGTTGGTGAGTGTCATTCAATTTGTGATTGGGAAACGCTTCTATATAGCAGCTGGAAGAGCTCTGAGAAATGGTTCAACAAACATGGATGTGCTGGTTGCTTTGGGAACTACAGCCTCTTATGTTTATTCCGTTTGTGCTCTGCTGTATGGAGCCCTTGCAGGATTTTGGTCTCCAACATATTTTGAAACAAGTGCTATGCTTATAACATTTGTATTGTTAGGAAAGTATTTGGAGTGCCTTGCCAAGGGAAAGACATCTGATGCTATTAAGAAGCTAGTGGAACTTACCCCGCCAACAGCTTTATTGGTTGTCAAAGATAAAGGTGCATGCACTTTAGTTTGATGTTCTTTAAGAGAAAACAAAGGTGAAATGCCTTTGGTTTTGACTATATATATATATATATATTTAGAGTGAAAGGGGATTTCATATATGATCTATATTGCATTGCAACATCAAATTAGAAAGCTTGACAGTAGTTGTTTTGTTTTCTAGGTGGTAGAGCTATTGAAGAAAGGGAAATAGATTCCTTACTCGTTCAACCTGGTGACACATTAAAAGTTCTTCCCGGTACGAAGATTCCAGCTGATGGTATTGTTACTTGGGGATCAAGTTATGTAAATGAGAGTATGGTGACTGGTGAATCGATACCTGTATCGAAGGAGGTCAATGCATCTGTTATTGGAGGTACAATCAATATGCTTGGTGTCCTTCATATTCAAGCCACCAAAGTGGGATCTGATACGGTTTTGAGTCAGATAATTAGTTTGGTGGAGACAGCCCAGATGTCCAAAGCTCCTATTCAAAAGTTTGCTGATTATGTAAGTATTCTGGTCCTGCTCTGTATGAACATTTTTACATATTAGGTAATGATTCAGTTCTGAAGTAAAGTGAAATGTTTCATGTCTCTTGATGATCTAGGAAATGACAACTGTATAATTTCATATTTTTAAGTGATGGTCAACTGATTGGAATTGTAAAATATACTTTGAGCACCAAGAAGTAAGGATTTAGTGTTCCTGTTAATTGGAAAATCTGATTAAGTTTGTAAAGTTGGGCTAATGTTTTAATGCCTCAGCTCTGATCACTGAAGTTCCTTCTGTGAAATTGTTCATCAAATTGGATAGTTAATGAATCATTTATTTTGGTTTTAGTCTTTATTCGTAATTCCAGCAGCTGTTTATTGTCCTTGTTAATACTTTTACAGCAGTATTCACTATGTTATTGACTTTATAATAGTTATTGATTGGCCCACAAATGATTAAATATTATGTATGAACTAAGGTACGATTCTTTTGGCTTGCAGGTAGCAAGCATATTTGTTCCTACAGTTGTGGTTTTGTCATTATTGACACTACTGTGTTGGTAAGATTAGCTTGACTAGTTTTGCATATTACAAAAGCTGGTTTCTAATGTGTAATTGGAATGCTTATGACTACTTCTGCTTAAAATTGAAGGTATATAGCTGGGGCTCTTGGAGCATACCCAGAAAATTGGCTGCCAGAAAATGGAAATCACTTTGTTTTTGCCCTTATGTTTTCAATATCTGTCGTGGTGATTGCTTGTCCATGTGCACTTGGTTTGGCAACACCAACAGCTGTCATGGTGGCAACAGGGGTTGGGGCCAACAATGGTGTGTTAATTAAAGGAGGAGACTCATTGGAAAGAGCTCAGATGGTGAAGTATGTCATATTTGATAAAACAGGCACACTAACTCAGGGGAAATCCACTGTAACTGCTGCTAAGGTATTCACAGGAATGGAACGCGGGCAATTTCTTACATTGGTGGCTTCTGCTGAGGTAACTTTCAATTTCTTGATGATGGTTACTTTCTTTTATCCTTATTCTCAGTTTATGGTATTATCGCAAATACACTATTCAAGCCTAGATATAATTAGAGGATTTATAAGTATAAGGGTGTAATATTTTTCTTCATTTTTTCCCGCTCCTCGACATAGACAGCTCAACTTCCCCACAGGTACTGGCATTTTGAAACTAGATTAGGAAGAATATTTGCAAAGCTCTATCATTTTATCCTATTTGTTTGTCAGGAAATTTCACCCTTCCATTTTTTGTGATGCCCATCAGAGGAATCAACTGTATTTGTTTAATATATATATATTTTTAATTCAGGCTAGCAGCGAACACCCTCTGGGAAAAGCAATATTGCAATATGCCCACCATTTTCATTTCTTTGATGAGTGTTCTCCTACCAGTGGTACCAAGAGTGACGCTGGGGATTTCAAGTCAGGGTGGCTTTATGATGTCTCAGACTTCTCTGCTCTCCCAGGACGGGGTGTCCAGTGCTTTATAGATGGAAAGCGAATTTTGGTAAAGTCTTCTCGCAATTGGGATGTCTTTTTATTATGTGTAAAAGCTATTTTCCAGAGAGTTGCTTATTTGAGGAAGAATATCTTTTATTGTGTTTAAAAGCTATTTTGCTTATTTAAACAGGTTGGTAACCGAAAGCTGCTGGAGGAAAATGGCATAGATATTTCTACAGAAGTGGAAAATTTTGTTGTAGAGCTTGAAGAAAGTGCAAAAACAGGGATACTGGTAGCATATGATGATGTATTAACTGGAGTCTTAGGGATTGCAGACCCACTAAAGAGAGAAGCTTCTGTTGTTGTAGAGGGCCTCCGGAAAATGGGAGTCGTACCTGTTATGGTTACAGGAGATAACTGGAGAACAGCTCAAGCTGTTGCTAAGGAGGTATGCATATATATATATATATATATATATATATATATATATATTATTTCCCTTTTGCTTAGAAAGTTTGCCGTGGTGACAATTTTGAGTTTGATTTCTTAGTTGATGCTTTTAAAATTTGGACTTCTACATGAAAAGAAAACCGAAATGTTAGAAAAGGAATATAAGTATGGCAGTTAAGTTGATTCGTATACTGAAAATTTTGTATTCATTGTATGAAAGAATAGTGTTCCCTCTCAGACTCAAATATAAGGAAAAAAATAGTCTCATTTAATGAACTTAAATGTTGGTAAATTTAACTAATTCAATCGTATTTACTGCGGTTATTTAAAAAATACCCTTATGTTTAATTGTGAATATCATTCTTAATAAATATGATTAAGGATTATTTTGAAAGTTATACTTATTTTATGAAATGAAGAACATCAAATAAATTTAACTAACTTTTCTTATTTGCAAGTACAGTAGTAATATTTGAAGGAAATGAATTTACCAAAAAAGTATATCGGAGAATTGAAACAGTTTTAAATTTGTTACTATAAATATCTGATCTTCTCTTCAGCCCTGTATTGTAAATCATAACGGAGCATCTGTCAATTGTTTGGGACAATTATGACATAAATTTTTGGTAGAAATTGTTGTTATTGTGAAAAAGTTGGTTAAAAATAATTTTTTGTGTCAGGTTGGCATTGAAGATGTTAGGGCAGAGGTTATGCCAGCAGGAAAGGCTGATGTTGTTCGTTCATTCCAAAAGGATGGAAGTATAGTTGCAATGGTGGGTGATGGAATCAATGACTCTCCAGCACTAGCTGCTGCAGATGTTGGAATGGCAATTGGGGCTGGGACAGATGTTGCAATAGAAGCTGCTAACTATGTGCTGATGAGAGATAACTTGGAAGATGTGATCACCGCCATTGATCTTTCCAAAAAGACCTTCTTTCGTATTCGATTGAATTATGTATTCGCGATGGCATACAATGTTGTTGCTATACCGGTTGCTGCCGGAGTTCTCTTTCCTTCGTTGGGGATCCAGCTGCCACCATGGGTTGCTGGTGCATGCATGGCTATGTCATCTGTTAGTGTTGTATGCTCTTCTTTGCTTTTGAGAAGATATAAAAAACCCAAACTTACCACAATACTTGAAATAGTTGTAAATTAAAGAAAATTGAAACAAAATAACTTCTGAGGGTGCAGATGAATTTGACGACCCTTGTTATTCCAATTTTGTGCATTTTCCTCTTTCCACTGCTCCCATTGCCATTTGGGTGCATTTGTTATTGTAGCTGCCAATTCATCGTAAACGATCTCCAAATTGCATAGCTCTTCCTCTTCCTCCTTCCTTTCTCTCTCCACATACTCAATTTCACATGTTTCTGTCACGTTGAAGACTTGATCATTTCCATGGAGCAATACGCGGGGGCACACGTGAATGTGTCTGCAAAACTGGGAAAAATCTTTCTGATTCTTGCACCCGTTTTCGTTCGTATATGATCTCATTCTATAGTATATACAAGCAGGGGCAGAGTTAGAGTGAATTAATGGGAGTTGTTATAAGTATGAGGATTGATGCCATTTACGAGTTTATATATATTAGTTGTATTTAACGTCCTCTGTGGTTGTTGGTCATGTAAATTGATCAATTTTCTATGGAAAGGGTAATATCTGCGTTTAAGAAAAAGCAGAGGTATTGCTATAATTGATAATATATATAAAAGTAGTTTTAAATTTGAAGTTCATTACTTGACCTTGACATTTCTGAATTGTCATTAAAAGCTTTGGCGCAATTTTGATTCAGACAACTAAGCTAAGGAGTTAAGCGTCTTGCATTCTTTTGAGTTTTACTTAGTTGCGAAGTAAGATCTATAGAACTAGTAATTCGAGAAATATTTGGGAATATTCGGAAGTGATTATTCACGTAGAATAATCAGAATATATGATTTTTTCTTTTAATTTTGAAAAGAGTTATCTCGGAACATATATTTTAGCAATTGGATAATGAGATTAAAAAGGGAAATATATGTTGGGTTTTAGAAGAAAAATAAAATTTGCATGCTGGCAGCGCGTGGCAACAGACTATGGTGCGGGAAGTAAAAGTTCCACACTTATCATTCAGCTTCGTCAATCATTTCTTATTTCAGCAGCCTTATTGATGTTATCAATGTTCAACAAACCTCGTCATCATGTTTAATTTTGTACGGTTAAGGTTATTTTATTTTTCTTTTCTTAGTTATATAAGAGATAATTATACTAATATCGGCACCTATCAATTGTTGTTAGAATAAATCACCCATTAACATATTATTTTCCTTCTATTAAATATAATATAAAAGTATCTTAACCGAGTTTTACATAATCGTCCGTTTTAATATAACATAGGAACTACGATATTAGGATAACTAAAAATTCTCTTCATTATGAAAGAGTATGATACAAAAATTCTTTTTAAAATAAAAAATTAGTAAAATCTCAAATGAACTAATATAACATTATATAATATAAAAATAAGTATAATCTTCTACAAAATTAAGTTAGATAATTTTTTACTTTTAAAATAAGTAATTTTAAAAATTATATTAATAGTTAAATGGTATTTAAAAAAAAAAGACTTAAAAAGAAAAGTCATGTTTTAAATATAATTTTTAATTTAATCTTTTTTTGTCTTTCAGGGAAGTTGGGTTTTCATTTATTTTATTTTAAGTTTTGTCATGTTTGAATATAATAATGTAAAATTTTATTATTATTATTATTATTATTATTATTATAATAATGATAATTATTATTTATATAATATTATTTATTGATTTATTTATTATATTATTATTATTATTATACTTATTATTATTTTTATTTTTACAATTATGCATTCATAAAATTATTATTCTAATAATAATAATATTTTTATAATAATAAAAGTAATATTTTTTATTATTATATTTATTATTATTATTATTAATATATTTATTACTATTATTTATTATAAAAAATAATAATAAGTATAACAATAATGAAAAGAATAATAATTATAATTATAAAAAATAACAATAGTAAAAATATAATAATTAAGTAAATATAAAAAATAAAAAAAATTATTATAATATAGTAATAAATAATAAAATTAATAATATTATGATTATAATAATTAAAATATAAATGAATTATTATAATTAGAATTATCAATAATATTATTATAATTATTATTTATAATAATAAAATAATTAATTATATTATTATATAAAAATTAAAACATAAAAACAAGTAAAGTCGTGCTTCACTATAAGAAAAAAAATATTTAAAACGTAAAAAAAAAATATTGAAGTTGTCTTTTTTATGTACCTTGTTAAAATTGATTTTTTTTAAAGGCATGTTTAAAAGCAACACTTTTCTTTTGTGAAGTTTTTAAATACAACTTACTCATTTATCTATTTATTTAAAAAAAAAACTATTTCAATAATTTCGCAAAAAAATTGCACCAAAATGGTGCTTCTACCTATGATTGAGAATCTATAATTCGAAACTTGAGCTTATTTTAATTTAAAATTTATTTTTTTATGTTATTTATTTCAAAATTTATATTTTTTCAATCAAATAAAGTACTCAAATTATCCTAAGTAACGTGGTTATTTCCGCAAATCCATTGCATCAAAAGATAGGAAGGTGAATTGATTAGGGGATTTTATGCTTTTATGGTTAATTTGACGAGATAAAAGATATTATAATATATAGATTACTATCCTCGTTTTTTATAAGATTTAATTATTCTTTATTATATTAAAATTGAATAATTATATAAGAGGGTGTGATGAAAAAATCTTAAAAAAATATGTTAAGAAATTTCACGCGAACTAAAAATTTAACGTAGTATACACGTAATTATAATTCTTATTTTATTGAGTTAATTTTATAAGATTTAATTAAATATTTCATAATTTTTAAGACTATTTTTTTTTCTAGACGTGGAAACAAGATATATATTAAGTGTATCTAACTAAGACTACTTTACTTTTTACATAGAAATTGAAGCAAAGTGTTGAAATTGCAATTGATAGAGAACGGAATCATTTAGGATTGGAATGGACTCAACTTGTTGAAGCTGTCAAGAAAATTGACATTGTAATTTGTGGCTTGATCCATGAGAGCTAGTTTGATTCGTTGCATGGAACTCGTTAAAACAATTACTTTGATAGTCTCTCAGATATTCAGAGAAGACAATAAATGCGTAGGCATCTTTGCAAACTTAGAGATTGGTAGTAGAAATAGTTTACCAGATGATCTCAAGATGGTTTTCTTTGGAAATAGAAATAGGTGTGGGATGCCTAAGTTTAGATTTAGTTGATATAATGATTTATTGATTTTTGGTTTAGCCGAATGCGGATCTTCTTGTAAGTTGATTGAGGCCGTGACTTCTCAAAGTTTTATAACTATTATATAATTTATGATTTTTGTTCTTCAAATTTAATAAATATTTAATATATTTTCTTATATATTTACAATTTTATTCTCTTAGTCTTCCTCAATTTTATAACTCTCATATAATTTATGATTTTATCTCCATCAAATTTAATGATCATTTAATATATTTAAGTATATATTTACAATTTTATCCTTTCACATTTTCATCTTCTTTCTTTCTTTTATATTTATTTATTATTTATTAATAATATATTATTTGATCCCCTCATGATCAATGATCAATATCCTTTCTTTTTTATCTTTTAATATATACTACTGTTAGATTAAATAAAAACCTGGTAAGGTTATCACTTTCATAAGAAATAAGGAAATACATATAGAAATCATGAGATATGGAAAGCATGAGCCCATCAAACATTACAATTTTTACTAAAGGTGATTCCATAAATGATTATCTATCATTATTACTTTTATCCTTAAAGCTATTTAAGTTGTTATTTCACCACATGGGAAACACTCTACACTTTTTTCATGTTGGCATAATTGTTTAAGGATTAAGTGAAAAAAAAAGGTCTCTTTTTGTTTAAGGATTAAGTCGACAAAAAAAAATTAAGGGTGGAAGTTGGGTTATTTATCAAACTAGTGTAATTCAAAGGTGTATATTCTTAAAATGATGCAAATTTTGCGAATATTATAGAAATGAAAAAATTGTGTTATATGATTACTTAATAAGAAAAGTCATATTATCTCGTATAAGTTATTTTAATATTTTTTTTATAAATAAGTCGGGTTATATAACACGATATTAAGAATTTTAATTTTAATTTTAATTTATTTTAAATTCATAGAATGTGATATATTTTTTATTTGTTTTTATCAAAGTCGTTATACATAACATGGGTTTAATATATTTTATATTTTTTAAAAAATTCACTTTTTTTTAGTAATATTGATGTCATGTAGTATGACTTTAAGTGTTTTTTTTTGTTTTTACCTTTTTATGTTTTAATTTAATTATAAAATATTTGTGTATTTTTCACATTGTAAGACTTAATATTTATAAGTGAAAAATAAAAAAATATTAGTTAATAAAATGAGTTTTATGTTGCAAAATAATGTAATACAAAATTAAATTAAAAATAATTTAGTGTCGATAAATAGTTTTATAAGGTAGTCTTCTTTTAAGTTCAGAGACTATTCCAAAAGTAAGTCCTTTTTTACTTCGCTTGGATTCTTTATTTTGTTGGCGACATGTCTCTACTATGTAGATGTATTACTCTTCATGGATCCAACTTGGTGTCATGGAAAAGATGTCAATTTTTTTTTCATCTAAAACGCATCATATTAAATGTGTAAGAGAAATGACCTTTCAAATGACTTCTCTTATATAAATTTTGAAGATGATATGAAATAGGTTGAAGACTAGATTGATTATGAGCTTGCTAATAACTTGAGAGAATCATTTACTCATAATTAGATGGATTAGCTTATTGATAATTAGATGGAGCAACATATGGATAAATTGGTTAAGATGTTTAGTAGTGTTAATACTCTTATGGTGTATCATACTAATGAAAAATATATAAAATTAATATTTTTGGAAAAAAATATAATCAATTGAAATAAATAATATTTCATACTTTATCGAATGTATCTTGTGTTTACTGCATCGTATTGTGCCTTAAAAATATTATTGCATATATGACTTATTTTCACACAAATATTCATTTTCGTGGAATAATTGAATTTCAATTAGTCAATTATGTCGTTTGTACTACTATGCAATCCACCATTGATGATCAAATGACCAAAATGTATATGTTCTACCCCTCACATCTACTTTATAAAGTTTATCTAAGTTCATTGGATCATAAGAAATAATTTGGCATAGACCAAACTATCTCATAACTCAATAAGTCTAATGAAACTCAACAGTCGCGAAACAAATAAGTGGTATTTATAGAATGTGAATTAGGAGAAACTTCAATATTTATTAGCTGTCATAGGATACTTCTACTGTAAAGAGTCTATATAAATTGAATAGTGAATTAAAAATATATTATCTAATAATAAAATATGAATGTAGAAATAGTAAAAATGTTCTCGTAATACCTCATTTAGTTATAGTTGATCTAACTTGTACTGTGTATTATGTGTATGACATATGCATGGGTAGTTGACCTCTATTCAGGTCAAGACTACCTAAGATAGAAAACAATTTTGTAATTTCATGCATATCTTATATATGGTAAAGAAAAGGTAAATCATACCTTTTTATTATGGAAAAATCAAATCTTGCATCAATCTCTTTATTAGTTAAATTTTCAACAAGTGAACAAAGACAAGTAATTTGGTCTCATGCCTAACATTACAACCTCTAATATTTTCTTAATAAGGGTTAACTTCATGGTCTAAAACTCGATAAAGATATGCAAGCACAACATATCCCCAACTATAGTTAGACACAATAGTTAGATCTTGCGATGATAAGAGATACATTAAGTGAACTATAGAAGCTAATGTATCTAGGAACTTCTTATAATGTATAAAATGTGCACTTGAGTATGTTGAACAATAATATTGTTGTCTGTGTATCATCAGGAAGTTTTTGGAAGGTTATATTCAATAAAAAAAGTTTAATTAAATTTCTTTTAGTCACTCCTCCTCCCTAGTAGAAATTTACAAAACCTATCAAATCACCATTGCTAGAATCAATAAGAGTAGTAACAGATATTGACAAATAATTTTGGGAAGGGGCAAAATAATATATTATTAATAAATAATAAATTAATATAAAAAGGTGAGAGACCAAAATTATAAATATGTAAATAGGTATATTTGGTGACTATTAAGTTTGGAGGATCAAAATTACAAATATATATGTAAATTACAAAATTTTGGGATTATGACCTTCTCACTTTCTAAGAAACTCCACCGTTTAATAAGAAGTTTTCCATTCTCTAATTGGGTTTTTCATTCTCTACTTGGAAAGTGAAAGTAAGGGTGGAAACAAAAATTTTAGATAAGGAGGATCAACATATAAAAATAAATATGTTATATATTTAATATTATTAATTAAATTTATATTTTAGAAAATAAAATTTATTTCATTTTTTTCTTTTAGAAAATAATCTATAATTTTATTTTTAGATATATTTGAAACTCAAATTGATTCTTTTTTTCACATATTAATAACATATTAAAATAACTAACTAATTTATAATAAATAAAAATTTATATTAATATTTCATATTTTTATATTACACATGCTAACTTTATAATAATAAAGAAAATAAATTTGTTTACTATTTTTTAGTCATTTTTTTAGATATCTCCTTTATTTTTTAACTTATGTCTTTTTGAACAGATGGTAAGAAGAACTAAAAAAATTAAAGAATAGAAAAAATTAAATTTTTATGTTATAGAAATAAAATTATAAAAAATATGTCTTCTTAAACAAACAAAAAAGAACTAAAAAAATTAAAGAATAAAAAAAAATACAATTTTTATATTATAGAGATAAAATTATAAAAAAATGTCTTTTTAAACAAAAGACAAAAAAAGCTAAAGAAAAATATATAATTTTTACATTATAGAGATGAAATTATATATAAAAAAAATAAATTTGAAAATTAAAGAGAAAAATTTACAATTTTTATGTTGTAAAATGAAACCGAAAATAAAGATGAAAGTTAACGAGTGATAAAAATGAAAGATAGAAATGTAAAAATAAATATTTATTATAAATAAAAGAAAAAAGTATTTATATTTATAAAATATTTTTTTTATTTAATTTTTTATATATATATATATATATATATATATATATATATATATATATATATATAAATTAGATTGGGGGATTGGGGTTTGGGCCACATTATCACTCTAAAAAAAATTGTTAACCTAGAGATAGAATTTGTCCGACGGATTGAAATCAGTAGAAAAAAACAAATGTGTCCGTCGCTAATATATTTATTAGCTTCACAGATCCATCAAAATTGTGAGCACCCAGTTTTATTAGGTAGATAAAAAAATAAAATAATAATAATAATAATAATAATAAATAAATAAATAGTAATATTTATATTGAAAACATGAGAGAAAAAGGAAAAAAATAGGATTAAAATGAAAAAAAGTAGTTTCATTTTTCTTATTATTTTACTTTTAAAATTCAAAAAAGAAAAAAAATATGATTAAAAAATATATAATTTCTCTTCTTAATATTTTATAATTTTGAGAAAAAAAGGAAAAATATAGAATTAAAAAGAAAAAATAGTTTATTTTTTTATATTACTTTTTAAAATTCAAAAGCTAAAAATGATGATATAAATAAAAACATGGTTTTAAATTTAATTTTTACTCATTCTCTTCTTACACACACTATGGAGCTATTCTTTCTTTACCTTACACGTGGCAGCCATGATCTCATCGTAACATCTAGCCCCATTCTCCAACCTCAAATCACCACGCCCAAATTGCCTCCGTCTCTTACCACCGAACACCTCAGACCACTGCAAACTCCACCACGCTTCAACATCACCATTGGAATCGCAACCTCACCTCCACCGTCCACGCGATTCCCATCCCAATAGCTACTCCTAGCTTCCTTAACCCACGAATCACGTTCCTTACCTTCACCAAACCTCCTCAGCGACCCTAATTGACCCAACTGCGAGCTTCTCGCATCCTTAGCTGTGTCTCCCTTGTCTCACTAACCACCTCCCTCATCCACACCACACACACTCTCCCACTCTCCCTTTCACCTTCATCGAACCACCCCTACTCTTCTCCCAAGCCACTGCAAAGCTATAGTTGACCCTCGCACCTCCCCTGAATCACCTCTCCACCTCAAGAATCCACCCTCACTTTACCTTCATCGAAAACCTAAACCTGCGCGGCGAGCCACCCGATCAAGCCACTAAGCCCCAAGCTCGGTCGCTCCCTGTCTTGATGGTTAGCATTTGTTGGGATTTTATCCCTGTCTTGATTCAAATTGTTTTTTTGTCTGGGATCTTGATTCTGAGTGTTTTTTATGTCCTTTGTCTAGGATCTGAACTGAATGTTGCTAATGTTGTTTGTTATTAAACTGGGGATTGTTTGTTGCATCTGGCCTGTTTGGAATATTGTTAGGGACTGTGGGTTTACCTTTTATATTGTTCATATGTTGTTCTAATGTGCGATTATGTCATTGTATTATCGTTGTGCTGACGAATTTTCGTTAAAAACTAGACTACAAATTTTGTCCCATTATAAGTTAAACTGAGTTATCAAATTTTTTTATTCGACCGTAGGGCCAAACCAGATTGAACTGGACCAACCGTTTTGAATTAAAAATTTACTTTTATAACCATAATTTATTATTGATATAAAATAGTAATTAATTTTAACTATTTGATCATGAAATAAATTATTGTTAAATACTTCAACTAATATTTATTTTTAAAATAAATAAATATTATATTAAATTAATTTTTTAATAAAATAATATCATCCTTTTTATACTTAAAAAAATCCGAACGGAATATTCTAGCCTAAATTTATAAGTTGTCACCTAAATAGACTGGATAAACCTGATTAGGTCGAGTTTTTTTATTTAATCTCTTATCGGGCCAATATATCAAACTAGAATCACGCATAAATGCATTGGTTATTGCAACGCATAGTGTAAATAATGTGGCAAAGGGTTGGTTTCTGAAAATTATTTTGATAATGGGTTTATTAAAACATAAAATCCACAATATTGATGAAACTACTATGTCCCTTCTAAAATAATTTCACAAGATCAAATAATTATTGTTATTCAGAATAGTTATACAATAATCTTAAATTATGTTACTCCAGAATAAAAATAGTATTAAATAAGTATAAATTTATTCAAAAACAGAAACATAAAGTATGTTACATTAGCATAAAATTAACTTCAGAATTGAAAAAATAAAAAGAAACTCGAATTTTATTTATTATTCCATGTTTAAACTGGAATTGGTTCACAGAGCAGGGTTTGAGATATTTCAATCCCGTGGTCGCATATAAATTTTGAAAGAAAATCATTGCATCGAATGAGGAATAGTAAACTGTAAACAAGTACAGCCACCGATTTAATTATTCATATATTTAACATTGTAACAGGATAATACGTTACTCTCCCAGCAGTGGACAAGATACATACAAAGCCATTTCAATATTTTACGGAATATTGCGAAAAATAGACCATACAAAAATTTCAATTTGAATTTTCGTTAATTATGTAAGAAAACGAGTTATGTAAAATAATGAGAAACCATTGAATTTAATCGATTACGAACAATTTGGAAAAATATATGTAAGTAAAATCAACATGTAAAATATATAAGTAAACGCGCACAAGAACGACATCGAAACAACTGCAATGAAGCTATGCTATTTGCTTAAAGTAATCAGCACATTTATAAACAAAGTAATCATAATAAACAAGTAGAATTCATCACAATTAACAAGAGATTTCTAATATTAACTTCCACGACTACTGCCCCCAATATGCTCCAAGATAACATGTTGCAGTGGACGTGATAATATACCAAACTCAACCAAGGAAACTTAACCGATAATAAGAGTGCTGGCAGATAATTCAAAGCTCGTGCGGAAAAAAGAATGGACAGTGTTCGTACAGGATCAAGAATGAGATCATACTCTATCGGAAAAATACAGCTAGCTAGAACAACGGGAGAATTTATCCACATTTATGTATATCCTTTTAAATATTGAAAATATTAACGAACATAATTATGCGGAGATGATTGTGGTGAGAGTTTGTATTTCAAATTTGCTAGGAAATGCCGAGGTTTGACATTAATCCCAGAGAAGTATTAAGTTAATTCCACATACAAGGTCCGTTGCATTTGAAAAAGAGGACTTTTGAGCACGCAGATGTTGAAATGTGGCAACAAGTAATCTAATCTGGACTTGACAATGTCACTCAAGATGGCACAATACGGATGGAACGAGGGATATATTGCAGAAATAAGATTTACCCAATCTTGTTGCATCCTACAATTGAGCATATAACACACAATCTTTGCAAAAAATTTAAATTTTACTTGGGTTGGATGAAATCACAAATTTTTAGAGCAGGAATTTTAACCAAGTCACTTTGACTAAAAATTCAAAATGAGTTGGAATACTAAATATTATGCTATGAACAGGAAACAAATAAGTCAAAACGGGATAATTAATCAGGTAAAAAATTCTCAGTCACCCTTCGTAGAACATAGATTGAATGAAACAACTCTGCATGATATAGGAAGAGATGGCTTGAGTTTTCATTAAAATGTGTGACAGCCAGCAACTATAAGATGTTTGCTTAACTGACAAACTGAGCTCCATATTATGAGCAAACTATACTTCCAGTGGGATCAAATATCACTGGAGACAACTTAAGTAAATATTTACTTATGACTGGCGTCCATCACAAGACAGATAAAAAAATGAAATAAGTATGTACAAGTTTCGAAATAAAATCCAGAGGAACTTCAGATAATATGTATGAATAGTGCACAAGCAAAAAAAAAATTATTAGAAATCTTTCACATTCAGTGATGATAGGATCAAGACAGTGCTAGGAGACAATACAACAATCCAAGAACCAACTCACGATGCTTCTTTTTGTTTTTTGATGTCTTAGGTTTCCTTTATATGACAAGGAGGAACAATCCGTACCTTTCTACTTTGTACTGCATTTTATCTTGTCTTAATGATTTTTTTAACCACAACATATATATGAATCATGTTTGGTGTGATATAAGATGGTTATATCTATGGCTGTAAATGTCCTCATGCATGACAGAATTACAAGATACGGAAATAGAATTATGGGGAAGAAATAGGTCTAGGGTTTTATGAAATCATTTGAGTTCACGAGGCAACTTCCTCCGTTTTGGATAAATTATTTGGATAACCAAGGATGCGAGAAAGTACAGATAGATAGAGACTCGGCATCTCATTTTGCATCAATAGGGAAGATATTTTCAGCAAAGGAGAATAAGATGGTGAGCCATCAGAAACGTAATAAACACAGCTTTATGGTTCCACTGAATAATTTATCGAGATAGCGATGACTCCACACTAGTCCAAGACAATATCATGAAAGGACAGAGTGATCCTAGATTTCTAAGATAAAACCCAGATGAGAGTAGATTAAGAGGAAACAAAAGGAAAGGAACTGTAATTCCTACATACAAAACCAGCAAAGGATCCTCAAGCACGAACTTGTTAGCCACTGGTGCGGAAGAAGCAGGAGTCAAGTTGAACAACCCTAGAGAACATTGTCTCTCCAGGACCAACCTAACAGAACTAAGGACAGGAACAAGGACATACTTCAAGAATTAAACTTTTCACCTTCAATACCCCAAGAAGAACTTCAATAATTCAGGTTGCCATTATAAATGCCTGGATCAAGTTTTCAGCAGCACGCTTTTGTTCAGGTGTGCCAGATATAAGAGCAATTCGCTCACCACGGCCATATTTGGCGTCAGATATCTCAACTGTTGCTCCTGAAATCTGGCGTGAAAAAAACATTGTATAGGTATCAAATGAAAAAAATTGTGTTAGTTCTATATATTAGAATATGGGAGAATAAACAAATTAGCATTTAATCACAAACCGAAGTTGAATACACTTTGGTTATGACAACTAGTCTAGTCATTGACATCAAACAGAACAAGTATATCTACAACTTTTATTGTATACTAGTGGATAAAATACCATAAACAAAAGAAATATCTCCTAAATTAAGTTGTTGTTTGAATGGAATGACCTTATTAGATAAGGTCTGACAAAATTATACTATGGTAGCAAATGTGAAAAACTGAAAAACATTGCTGATCCACAACTAGTGAAGCCCTCAACCTATTATTCATTTTTCTAATTAGTTTTATCACAAATTGTTTACGTTTAACACAAATCACTTGATATGGAAAAAAAATTGGATGATTACCTTCTACAAATAACTGGAGTGAATAGAATCAATGCAAGTGAGCAATAAAAAAAGACTCATCTCCAAGAACTACATTTAGGATGAAACAATTAATAATACAAGCTAGCCATATCCTACAGGGTGAGCTGGTAACATGGATCAATCAACAATCAAATATGCCGTAAAATGATTCAGACTCATCCTCCTGATTGTATATCTTCTAATTGAACCATTTAAACACTGCAACATGATATGGAATTTATAATAAAAGTAATTCATTAGTTAATCACAAATCGAAAGAATACAAGTGAGAGTGACATACAGCAGCAAGAACCGAACCACTGATTAATTTTAAGATTAATTTCAAATACAGAATAAACTACCCCTGCAATAACATAAAAGAATAATAAATTCGCAATATGTGAACTAACCTTCCTGATATTGGCTATATTTGCCCCTCCTTTACCCAGCACTTTACCAACAGCATTAGCAGGAATCAACATATCCGAAGTTGATGGGGGAGGCAAACTGTGCACAATAAGTTAACCAATTTAATATAGTTGAGGAATGTAAAATAGCAGGTTAAGTACATATTGATTAGGCCCAAACCCACAATTAAACTTTTAGAGGGTACAATCACAACATTTCATCTTCAATTCAATAAGCTAGACAAATATCAAGTTGGGGAGTGTCTAACGGATTCTCATTCTTAAAACATGGTTTCAGTGAAAATGAGAGTTGCATTTATGTAGTGTTTGAAATGTTTCTAACCAAAATATTAATTTCAAGATGAAGGCATTCAAATATAATACCCAGATTTACCAAAATCAATTTTGTAAATTCCAATCTAAACAAACACCAAATCAGTTGGCAAGCATTCACATAATTGTTATATAAATGTATACTAACCCTCCATATAGCTTGTTGGCATACGAGGATATAGAACTGTAGCCATTTTCTCCCATCTATAGCATATAATAAAACAAAAAGAAAAGGGATTAGTGACACAATATGAAACTAAAACTGGAATAGATAGGTAATGAAAAAAAAAAGGACAGAGCTTTATAATAGAGCATTTTTATTAGAAAAGAGAAACTCGATCACAATATACCGGCAAAAATTATCACAATGTATTATGAAAATATGGGACGAAAATATGTGACATACCGACAAAGATCCATATCCATAAAGGCTGCTTGAAGAAAGCATGCCCAGGCCAGCTCCACTGTCAGCCCTCTGATCATAAACCAAAGGAGTAGCAACAGGTGGAACTGAAGGAAGCACAGATGGCAATGAAAAACCAGTAGTGCCTGAGTACAAGGATTCAGCACCTATACCAATAGAAGGATTATGGCCAGTATCCCTTTCTCTCAGTACGTCATCTCTGAGTCTTAGGATAATCTGGATAAGCGCATCTCTTACACAATCAACTGAGCCACCCACCTAAATATCCAAAAAAACGTTGAAGGAAATAAATAAAATAAAATGTAAGTGCTATCACTATTATTATGAGTTTTTATTTAAAAAAAAAAATAACAAACGTTGCATTTGTCTGTCGCATTTACATTTCAGTCTTGCTTTTTATCTTTTCAATGTTTTTTTTTTAGTTAAAGAATCATTACATCTTATATAATATAGTGTGTTTGTTTCAATGTTGAACATTCATTCCACACTTCTCTGGAAAAGTGATGTGACTGACGATATTTGAAAGACAGGAGTCCAAATGAAGATTGAACACATGTACAAATACACCCATAAAAGCTTTTATACAAAATAGAATTGCTGAATAAATATACTCTTAAAACAAGAAGTGAAAAAGTCAAACCTCAACAAGTTCATCGTTCAAGTCTGCACATTTTGGTTTATCACCTTTAGAGATTCGAACATCAGCCCTAGTTCTTTTACGAATTTCATTTATGATTGAGCCACTTTTACCAATAATACAACCTATGACCTTGGATGGAACTAGAAGCCGCATTGAAACAGTGGTATCATCTTCATCATTTATCTTCCCTTGCATCAGAAGAACAGCTTCAACTGCCATGGACTTTAGATCACTTGGCGACTACAAAATAAATACATATCCCACTTGAACATTTTCAATTTTATAATAAGAATATATAAATATATAGGCAATATGATTTGAAAAAGGATAATGACATGCAAAAATAGAAAATATGGGAACACACACAATCCACAACTATCCTGATAATGAAATTCAACAATTTGAAGATATTGCATGCAAACAAATATTCTTGTACACCTGAACTGGCTGTATATTAACCATATAAGCTTAGGTGGAAACTTTTGAACTGCATACTTGATTGCCACCTCGCAGAATGCTCAAAAACTATTCACACATACTGACATGATAAAATTACATATTTTTGGCTTTAACACAATAACATGTAAATTCTTGCTCCACCAATATTTTTTAAAAAGTTCCTTTTCCTTTTGGTTCCTTTCAAGAAATGTTGTTAGCAAGCATAAGCCTTCATTTGGATCTAAAAAAAGGGAGGGACGGGGGTGTAGTTTGGATCAACCAAAAAGCATTGATTTGCAAGGAAATAAAATAATTAAACTTTCTTTACAGATGGTGAAGAAACACAAGTGAAGTGCCCTCAAACCATAAATATTTTATTATAAAAATTGAAATAGTCTAGAGAAACAGTAAAATAGGAACTGTGACAATGAATCCCATAATAGATTATGGTAGATATATAATTGATTAGGAGTATTTTTTTATTAATAAAATAATAAATAATTAAAATATATTTTAAAAACTATAAATAATAAATAACAAATCAAACTATTTTACTTCCCACTCATTTCCAATCTCTTTCTCTTCATCTCTTTCCTTTTCCACTCTTTTAATCCACCACACACATGTGAGTTGACTTACTAAATTAGTATCAATCTTCAATGTCATAAGGAATGGCACATTAGCACAAACTACAAAAGATTTCCTTTAACAGAACTAAGTTGTTTCCATGAAAATTATTAATCAATGAAATAACAGGGAGGTTATGTACCCGAAAATAAGCTTCACAGTTCTCAGTAAACTAGTAAACAGCAACATGGCCAAGGCAGACTTGAGATTAACTTGATTTATAAATGATACAATAAAATGAATTTATCTAAAACAATACTGACAATAAAACAGTTTTGTAGAAAAACAAAAAAAAATTGAGAATGCAAAGCAGATACACACTTGAAAAGTGAGAATCATTCATCTCTTCACTTTAATAATCAAGTTTAAATGGCTTTTCCCCTTTTTATTCTTGCATATAATTTTGACTCATTACTTGAAAAAACTCCTTTAGAAGCTTTGATGCTTCCAACCAGCGTGTGCCAAATGATTTTAATTTGACTTGGTTGTTAATCTTGTGTTTAGAGTTGTAATTTTGTGTTTAGTCTTGTGAAATGCTTCTATTGCCTTTAATCATTCAAATTTAAAATGTTATTCAAGTTCCTAGAAAAACAATAACTTTTTGAAGGATTAAAATCATGTTTTAATCTATTAATTTTACTTAAAGCTACTTTATCTTTTAAATGATCTTGCATTTAATATACTAAAATCACTTAAAAGACACTTCCTTTAGTGAATCTAATAGATTAAAAACTCAAATTAATCCATTAAAATGCTCTTCTATGGTATGAGGAACATTTCAATGATTCAACTTGAAAAAGTTTCAAAATATTTTCAAACATCTAAGAAGAGCTCTATAGCCATGAAAAAGACTGTCTTGGTTCCTTTATAAGATCAAAATCTTGAAGATGATTGGTTAACAGAATAATCTTGAAGATCGCCCTTGAGTCTTTTTATTTTATTTCTCTTCCAAGAGTTTGTCCAATTGATCTTGTCCCTTTCTACTACTTTCTTTTGGTGTGTAAGTTGTTGACCAAGGTGGATCTTGTGATAAGATTTCACAAGAGGTTGCAAAAGATCTTGTAAAGTTCAAGATCTTGGTATGTTTGTGTTTTCATTCTAGTTTTCTCGTAGTCTTGTAAAACTTTGAATGATTAGCGGATTGGTCTAATCAAGGTGATTAGACAACTGGAGTGTCAGTGAATCAGTATAAGTTTTTGATGTTCTTCTTTCTACCTTTACATATCTGAAATTTGGGTTAAAACGGGGAGATAAAAGAAGTATTTTCTAAAAGAAAGGTAAGTGATCTTTATTGAGGCATTTCTTTCAAAACAAACTAGTTTCTTGAATGTTGTCTTTGATACAAGAAAATATTTCATCCTATAATGTAAAACCTTTGAAAGTTCAATTCACTTGAACTCAGCCCTTAATGTTTTCCCAGCTGAACATCAACATACATGGCTTCCTTTTCACTCAGAAATAGTTGTTCAGCCCAAAGGACTCTCTAGAATTTTGATTATATATTTAAATCAAAATATCTAAGCTAATCAAACAAACTTTTAATAAAAAAATTTAATAATATACGCTACGAACTCCATCAAATGTAACAACTCCAACAATTAATGAAAGCAATTTTATGCTATAGGAAAAAGAATGTAACAAGGCAAGATAGTGCACCTCTGTTGTAGTTATAATGATTAAACACTCGTCATAATTTGCCTTTGAGTCATCAACCTCGATGTGAGCACCACTTGCCTGCCTCATACTTTTAATTGTACTACCACCCTTCCCAATGACACGCCCAATCTTGTCAGAGGGACACAAAATTCTAACAACTAACTCCTCGGACTGGGAAGCACCAGAGCCAGAAACAACTGGAAGGGCAGATGAGTATAGAGGCCATGTATTTCCGGCATCAGCATAACCTTGAAGATCTTGTACATTAGTTGCACCTATAATTGGAGGAACTGCTCTAGGTGTGACAATAGGATCTGAAGCTGGATATAGTCCACCAGGAGGATAAATTGAAACATCAGAGGGAATAATAATACTAGGTGGGGCTTCTCGTACAGTTGTGTCAAGAGAGATGTCCTCCTTTGGACCAAACTTGTACATAATAGAGGAAATTGCAAATAGTGCTCTTTTAACTGCTTCTGATTCACCAGTGATCTACTCACACAGAAAGCAACAATACAATAAGGTGTATGTTTACCACAAAATAACTTGTTTCGAGGAATGAGAAAAAAAAAAGTCATGAGTAATATCAGATTTTTCTAACAAACTAGATGAAAAATATATGTAATTCACATTCAAATTGATATGATCAATTAATTATAATATACAATTATTAAGTAAAATCAAGGACTCAAGCCTCAAAATATGTGTTCATTCTACCACTCTATAGACTGGTGGCTTTTTATGATGGCCCACCAAAGAGGGGAATCTATTAGCCACCAAAAGTAATGATTGAATTTACACCATATATTAATACATACCATAATACATACCAGAATACAGATATGATGAAGCTCTTCAACGGTAGTGTATATACAGAATACAGATTCGATTCTTCTTAAATTACAGGAAACCTTGGTTTCATTATTTTCTCATTTTTAATGATTAGGGCATATACCTTAGGAAAAAGCCCTTGTTACAGGGTTTATCCTTCAATGTCAGAGGTCATTGCAATATTTGTCATAAATTTTTCATCAATAACTTAAGATTTATTCACAAATTATTGTTTAACATGGACCAATACACAAAGTTGAATTTTAGTTTATTTGTTATTTTCTATCATTTGATTCTTGACTAGTATAAAAAAGCACAAGAACTAGCCAGCAATGTAATACACACATGATGGCACAATGTTAGATTTTAACTAGCGAGACAAGACACCAAAAGAATATATTAGAAAAATGACATAATCTACAATAGAAGATAAAAAGATGACAAGAAAAATAGCACAAAAAAAAAGAAATAGAGAAAGAAAGGTTTTGCAAAAGAAGCTGCAAAATGGTGAGCTTGGTCAAAAAATGAATGCGCTTGGCTGGAAAAGCAGTGGATCAGGCAAAAAATTATGTAAGATTGGCCAGGATATGTATGGGCTATCAGGGTTGGGTAGTGTATCGAAGTGCAAAGGTGAGAGAACAGGGAAAACAGTATTATACTCCACAATTTGGTCAATAAAATTGCTGCATTTATGTGTCACTGCAATTTTGGCCACTATTGATGAGACACTCCACTATGGCATCATAGCAGTGCTATTTGACACTATTGATAACTATGCTGACTGTCCAGAGAGTAGAAGTTTTTAGGAACAACAAAGAGCTGCAAGCTTTAATCTTCCCTGTTTAATACAACTGTTTTGGGTTTCAATTTTACATACAGATCACAATCTTAACAGTCATAGAATACTCCTACTCTTTCAGACAAAGGATATCTTTTAACAACAAGCAGACATTATATTCTAACAAGTATTCAGGATGGAATCTGGTATAACAAATGAAAGTTCCTAAAAACCAAGAAAAACACTTCAAAAAATGTATTGTAAATTTGTTATTTAGTGTTTACTAACACAGTTATCTTGTCACTAGTCTTGCTATTAGGAAACCATGAAAAATGGTGGTCGCATAATTATACAAGTGCTAGAAATTCATATTACATTGCAAACTACAAATGACATATCAAGATGCACACTGGTGTGAAATAATCAAAATGCATAGTTTGTTGACATACAATCAGAAATATTATAGTGTTAAATATTACAATTTAGAATGACATTCTGTAAAAAGACTTATATCCCAACCATTAGATTATTAGTGAAATAAAATATTAGTATTGGCATGTGCTAGTGGGTGGAGGATTAGATGTCAGCATTCTAATCAGCATATTGATCTTATGAGTTGAATATACTAACCGAGACAAAATTATCAAAATCCATAGCACATGAGTGTGCTGGGTCTGCTGCATCCTTGGCAGTAACCTTGATATTTGCTCGTGTTTTACTTCTCAGCTTTTTAATGGTAGCCCCAGCCTTACCAATGATATTTGCAGCTTGGCTTGATGGAACAAGGATTTGACATTCATCTCTATCCTTCCTTTTCTTCTCAGAATCTCCAAGAGCTGTGATGGAATTCACAATGGCAGCATGAACCTCGAGAAGAGCATCTTGAGCAGCACATAAAGGTTCTTTTCCAGTGAACTCATCATCAATCTCAACTTCTTCCTTCTCCTTAACATAGCAATAGATCGTTATAACACGGTCCTTGGCGCCAGGAAATGGATCCACAACCTTAACTTTTGCTCTGGTTTCTTGCCTTATTGAATTTATCACTTTACCGTTCTTCCCAATAACACTTCCAATAACTTCATCGGGGCAAAGTATCCTATAAACAATCAATTCATCATTACCCCTTTCATCTCTGTCATTCATTCGTCTCTTTTGATTTTTCCTGTCCCCATCATAGTCTCTCTGTGAATGAAATCGTTTTCCAGTCTCACCCATTTTACAGAATATCACAAAACACCTGAAAACAAAGCAAAATTTTAGTTGAATACATAAATAATCAGTGCATCATATACATTCATTTGTTAGTCTCTGACGATCATCCCTCCCTTATTACCCTTCTCGTAAAGAAACAGGTTAAATTCAAGCAATAAATATCACACCTGCACAAGCCCACTTACAAATCTATTACTTATCACAACGAAGTATTAATACAGCCAAATTGAAATTGCTTTCAAATTCGACAAGGTCTTCTATCACCTTAAGTGTGACCAAAATGCACAAAGAATTATTGGAGCAAAATTTGTACGAAAAGAATTTCGTGGAAGATTAAAAACAGAGTAACTATCCAGGGATGGGGGTAATGGAGTCCGAATTGTAAAATAAAATGTTAGCTAAAATGCAAGATTAATCATCAACTACACCTCAAACATCAATTAAATTGATATTTAAATAATTTTTTTAAAAATTGAAAGAAAATTGTTTCTTCATCAAATAAGGCCATAATTTAACTGCAACAAAAAGAATAGATTAGTAGATTAAAATGTCGAAAACGCTACCAGTGCGCCCCGATGCAGAATAAGAGGGGGCAGAAGAAGAGGCATATAAGGTGGATGTCTCAAACCGAAGATTTTGAATATACCTACTTGTTAGAGAGAACAAGACCACTCGAAACCCTAACGACAGAGAGAGGAACGTAGCTGAACACTTCGAGCAATCCACTATTCTCGGTCTCAGAACCCTAATTAGGTTTTACGTTTCACAATTTCATCTATATATATATATATATATATATATATATATATATATATATATATATATATATATACATATATGTATATTTATACGATGACATCCACTAATGATAAATTAGTGTAATAGTAACTCTCTTTTTTTTCATAAACGGTTAACATTTAATATATTATAATAACAAACATTGTGTTTTAATTTAGGCTTAAATGATTATTTTTTTTCATTTAAAACGTACTTTTTTTTAATTAACCATATGAATTTAGTAAATAAATAAATAATTTTTTAATGTAATTTTATATTTTATGTTCATTTCTTGTTTTAAACATGTTCTTATATATTATTATTATTAAAATGTAATTTAGTTTATATATATATATATATATATATATATTAAATTGTATTTTATTTTAATATAAAGAGGTTAAATTGTAATAATATATAAAAATCTACTTAAAATAAAAATATATATAAAATATTATACTTATTTTTAAGGATTTATTTTAATTATTTAAATTTTATGATTAAATTAAAAATTCCACTGATTTTAGAAAACTAAAGTAGTCATTATATATATATATATATATATATATATATATATATATATATATATATATATATATATTTCAATGTATCATAGTTTGAATTAAAAAGTGTTTTTTAATAACAAATAACATAATCGCAGTAAATTTGGTATGGATAATTATATTCAAAATGTAACAAGCACACATAAATTTATATACGATAATGAATTAGTTGAAAATAAAATAAATCTACAAAATAAAATGCGTATAAAATAAAATAACTATGAAATGAAAATTTAAATTTAAAAATTACAACACTGACGCACGTTATAATTTATAAACCTTTTGTAAAATCTTGGATTATGTAATAGGAAAAAATTCTGATTAATATTTTCTAAAATATAGAAAAATTCTATTTCTATTATATTTGTTGCAGTATGATTTTGAAATCATCGTATCATTTTCATAAATTAAAAAAAAATGATAAGGGTTGAATGGAACATGTACTGTATTATATACCAATATAATCATAATTATAATCTTAAGGAGGAAATTAAAATTATTTGTTAACTTTAAAAATAAGTTATGAATATAACAAAAACATTTTTTTAAATAAATTACAAGCCAATTGTATGATTTGATGATACATTTTATTAAAAAGAAGTTGCTTTATATTAAGAGAAATTTTTCAAAAATGTTTCACAAATAATAAAATATTTTGCAAAAACATAAAAGAGTGAAATTTTAATAATTATTAAATAATGAGAGGAGATGTCACCATCAAATAAACATTGGTATTAGATAATCCATCATACTAACTAATGACACTATACATGTTATAATTACACGTATCAAACAAATTAACTTACTAAATGAGTTACACTAGCTACACTTCATTAAATAAATTAAACTAATTAAACTATTAATTTTAAACAAGTTATATTCTTTATCAGTTATTTGATGACCTAAAAGTGTAAATTAAAATATTTATACAAAACAAACCTAATTAAGTAAAGAGTACTACACATCCTGTAATATATAACCAAAGATGAAAAGACTAATAGTAACATGTTGTTAGAGTAATTGAGAATGTTAGATAATCAAAATGTTGTGAGTAATTGAAAACATTATTTCATATGGACATGTTGTTTAACTTAAAGTATGGGTCCATAGATTTGAAACTTTATATAAGTACATGAATTTGTATTTGTCTAATATAGGGTAATTTTCTTATGTATCTAATATGTAATTATTTATGAAATACAGGAAAATAGATGTCAATTCCCAAGAAAGAGATGACTCAACAAATGAAGAAGTTAGTTATAAAAGATGATAAAGCAATGGTAGAATCAAGCGTTGCACCATAGATAATGTCGTGATTGTGACCTAAAGAGTCAAAACGATCTCAAATTTATGTACAATTGAGGACGACAAAACACATAAAAATTATGTCGACAAGGGATGATCCAATTTTAGGGAGTCAAATAAAGGTCAAGACTTGAAATACTCAGAGTTGGACGGACTACGAGACTCCCAATGTGGTGGTCGGGGAAAATTGGGAATCGATTGATAAGGAAAATCAATATGAAGAAGGCAAGTCATTTTGGGACTCTTTCTGCATTCAAGACATAATCAAACTCACAATTTACTCAATGGTGATCTTCAAGTGTTCGAGAAACTCTCATGGGATAAATGTAAGTAGAGGTTTGTATAGTTGCTCGAATAAGACAATGAATCTTATTGTTATTAATGAGATGCGACATTGACTGACACAATTAGCAAAAGAGATAGCCAAGTTGAGGTTTGAGGTTGAAAAACTTTAGCATAAGTGTATAGAAGTTGGTGGACTAAAAGGTCAACTATATGTGTTAGAAGTGAAGGTGGCGGAGGTGGAAGGTTAGAGGTCTAACTAAAGGAGAAATGCATAGGGCGTGTAATAAACAGGGAAGAGGTTGAAAAAAAAAATATTGATCTAGAAAGGATTTTGGACGCAACAACGAATGAAATTACCAACACAAATGTATTTAGATTTGGATTTTTGGGGCCCTGGTGTAGATAAAGGTTATTACCTCAAGGTTGAATGCGGTCTAGTTGGATCCTTTCAAATCAGCTATGGATGGGATGATACTCGAGAAGGAGTAAATATATGCATGAACTATATTTTTTATAGAAACAACTTTACATATTTTGTATGACAACTATACTTTAGATATTTTTTATGACTACCATGGACAAGTGAACACTTTGTATGAATAATTTGTTTCTTTATAATATGTCTTGTATGGATATGATGTGGATGAATAATTCAATATTTTGTATGATCTATTTTAGAAGTTAAAATGTGTTTGGTTGTTTATCTAATATGAAATTGGTTTGCTAATTGTGATTATAATTGGTTATTAATGACTAACCTTGTATTTAATACTTGATCATGTTAAATATATAAATAATTTATCTAAGTTAAATTATATTAAAATTCAAATTATAATCATAAATATTACATCCTAATAAATACCATTATAAATAAATATCGATATTAAAAAAATAATATTGTAATACATAATATAATACACACTAAACCTTACTTTTAACAAGAGAAATTTACTTATTCATAAAATAAATAGTATTCATTATTTTTAATGACTAATAATTTACTTAGTTTTTAATTTGTTGTATGTTTAAAATATATTTAAATATTACTTTAAAACTTAAAAACAATGTAAAAATGTAGGTTTGAACCTATTATATTAACACTTATATTATATTTTTATAATCATAAACCTATTTGTTAGGGATTTACGACTCTGTCTTTCTTATAAGAAATATTTAAACAAAAAATAATGAGTGTAAAAAGACATAAAATATTTAAATTCAGAATCGTAAATGTAGCATTTAAAAAAGACAAATTAAAAAGCGAAGAAATAAATAAAGCTTTTAAAGTAAATTTGCAAATAAAAAATAAAATCAATATGATACAAAAGTAAATAAAGTATAGAAGATTAGCTAGTAGATATAAAGTGTAATAATTTCATTAACCATCTAAATTTTAAAATACATGTAATCTTTGCTTCTTCCTTTTTTTAGATATTTTTCTTATTTTATGGACTTCTCCTTTTTTAGGTATTTCTATTCTTAACTCCTACATATTTTATTCATTATTTTTCTCAAATTGTTTTGACCATAACACTATCATAATGTGTAAAAAAGTGACAATTATAGTGAGTATTGGTCAACAGAAGGGGAACTCGACAAAATATCCTCACAAAACATTCTCACATGTATGACATTAAAACAACTATTCTATTGGAGGAAGTGGCATATAAAATTGCTCCATCTCAATAAAAAAATGTTTGGAGAAGCAACTAATGCTTCAAATAAAATATTATTATTTGCATCTTTTTCAACAGACACAAAAAATCAAATTCAAACCCAGTAGGAAAATCATCAAACATAGGAACCATAATGAATAAGCCATCATCAACTAGCCTATTACAATTTTTCTTAGCAACCATTACTAACCTCCTAATTTACCCAACTTCATCTTCACTTCAACCTCTCTCGTTCACAACCTAAAAAAAAATGTTTGAATGTATATGAAGGAACTCAATCAACAAAATAAACTCCTTGATGTTAAATAATAAGTAATTTATTTTTATTTAACTTCTAATCAAAAGTATAAAAACTCATCAATGGACAAAGAATCTGTAAAGTGAAACGAAGACAAGAGAGCCACACAAATTGAAGCTCCTATATCTCTGGAATTCTCTACAAATTGAAAATATTCATCTCATATATTCCTTCATACAGATACACTCCGAATAGGGCACCAGGCGGTTGCCCCTTGATCTTCGAAGATAACCTCTATTGACAATAAGCCTGCAAATGAAGTTGTCATCATCTTGAATCCAGTTATAGAGAATGCGAAGACAGCGGGTCGTAGAGGCAGCGAACATAGAGGCAAATTTGAGAGAGGAGATATGGAGAATGAGAGGTGAGGGGAGGAAGAGGGGTGAGACTAAAAAGAGAAAATGGAGAATGAAGATGGAGAAAGAAGACTTGAGGGAGCAGAGTACATGTTGAGAAGAAAATTGAACCGTTATAAATTGTATCGTTACTAAAAAAAGTAGTCATTCGTCACTCACAACACAAAGTAGTTGTTCGTTGAAACTTATTTTGACACTATAAAATCTCCATCAATGGTATAAAAATTTCACATTTCCTTCATTTCCTCATTTTTCTTCTTCTCCAATTATGGACCCCAATCAATTTAATTATTAGTATTATTATAATTTATTACAAAATCATTCATCTCTTACCGGTGAAAATTCTCAAAATTATATTTATCCACCATCATTTTTTATGTTTCCACCACCTTCAATGACATCAAATATGAGTAATATTCCTCCTTCATCCAACATAGAACCTCCTTCCCCGATCGGACTCAATAATATCCAACTTGATGGAAGCAGTGAAAATATGTCTTAGAGGAAACTTCGTGTACCATTCTCAATTGTTGAATGTGTCGAAGGATTCAATTGTTAGAGTTGATCAGTCATTAACACAAATGAAAACTATTCATTGTAAAACTATTCATTGTAAAACTAGCCATTGTAAAACAAGTCAACGACAATGGTGATGACATGCAAAGAAGAAAGGTAGTTCATTCTCGAAGCTGCATCACAAGACTTGTGCATTTGACATGCATTTTTGGTATTGTAGGGTCAAATAATGATATTACTGTGTGTTAAATGCATCTAATGTGTTTAATAAAGTTATGTCAAGTTTTGCATCTGCGGTACACTACACTATGAATGAAACCCAATATGATATGAGATATTACTTAACAGATGATATTTATTCAGATTTTCCACATTTGTAAAAACTATTTCAATGTCACAAGGACAAAAGAGAAAATTATTTGCTCAATGACAAAAGTCACAAAGAAATGATGTTGAACGTGTATTTGGAGTCCTTCAATCTCGATTTGCAATTATACGTGACCCAACACGTTTTTGGGATGCTTATACATTGAAAAACATAACTTATGCATATATATGATTGTTGAGGACGAACGACATACTTATCAAAATCATATTGATTATGATATTAGGGAAAATGAGATGTTAACCATTGATATATCTTTAAGTCTTCATCCTAGTTCTAGATCTACATATTTTCAAAAAATAGCATGGTTCAAGATAGAAATACTCACCACCAACTTCAAGCAGATTTGGTAGAACATATTTGACAAAAGTTTAGAGGAGAAAATAATGAAATTTAATTTAATGTATTATATTTTTTAGTATTATTTGATTTTTATTATATTTATTTAAATATTATGTATTTTTTATATTGTTTTTATGTTAAAATAAGGTATTATATTATTAATTAAAGTAATTAATTATTTAATCTATATATTTATTTTTAGATTGATTTTTCAAAAAGTTTTCCAAAAATATTCTTGAATTAACTTTCTATAAATATTTTCTAAAATTGATTCAATAATACTTCCAAAAACTTTCAAAAAATAAATCACTACTGCAGAAAAGGCTTTTTACGTCAGTTAAAATGGGCTTTCTACGTCGGTTAAAGCGGCGACATAGATACGGGGGTCATAGAAAGTAAGTCTTTCTACGTCGGTTCCTAATAACTGACGTAGAAAGTAAGACTTTCTATGTCGGTTAGTTAGGGAATCGACGTAGAAAGACTGACTTTCTATGACCTATACTGATCGGTCATAACTGGTTACGATCGGTCATAGAGCTATTCGATCGATCATAACCGATTTCGACTGTCATATTACTTTCTATGTCGGTTAACAATGATAACCGACATAGAAAGTCTTACTTTCTATGTCGGTTAACACCGATAACCGACATAGAAAGTCTTACTTTCTAACTTTCTATAACCCCAATATCTATATCGGTTAACGAGTAACCGTGATTGTATGTGTTATCAATATCGGTTATGCCTATAACCGACATAAAATGTTAAACTTTCTACGTCGGTTATGTCAATACCCGACGTAGAAAGTCGGGTATTGACATAACCGACGTAAAAAATGTTATTTTTTTTACAGTATCTGCATTTTCTTCACAGATGCTACCTTTCTTCGAGTAGACCTGCCTATTCATCACAGTTCCAGACAAATATTCACAGATCCAAACACTTGTACAAACAGATATGCACAGTTCATATATAGTTCCAGACAGATATGTACATATGAAACATATTGAAATCAATATATGTACCTCAGTTCCAAACAGTTCATTTACTTAAACGAATGTAAATTTGCTAACTTAAATCAATTCAATCAAAATTGTTACAAGTCAAATTTGCTATGAAGATTGAATACTTAAAAGGAAAGAAGCCCACTGCTCTCTAATGTCGTCTAACACTTCAATCTTCATTGGAGATGAGTTTGTAAATTCCTACATATTGAAACATTTCAGATTTAGAAATCATTTACATAATTGGCATATTTGACTTAATTATAGTATATTTACCTCCCTCCATGAGCCAATAATATTTTTGGCTACGATGGTGTGCATGTGCTTCATCACATAATACCCGCACTCATGGCTTCCCGATTGGCGTGGACACTACAAGTTAAATACATGTCAGATTAACTTTAAATGACAAATTGAACAATAGTAAGAGGTGTTTGGTCACCTTTGGTGCAATATACGTCAACTTCTTTCTAGCATGAGATGGAAGACCTTGCAACCTTAGGGGAGCTTCCAAAGCTCTACAAAAGGACAAATAATTTTGGTGTAAGTGCACATATGATACAACAATTAAAAAATCAATTAAAAAAACCAAACTTACGCGTCTATGTGTTTTATAATATCCAAATCATTTGGTTTCTTGTGTAATGAACACAAGAGAATCACAACAAATTGCCGAGGAACAATGATTATGAGCTGCCAATGACCCCTGCACGTTAAAATAATATTAGTAAAATTTCAATTTTACATAAATGTGCATTAATTTATAAGATGTATACTTACTGATGCAAGTAAGGTGCTAAGTAGACTTCTTTGCCCCCATTTTGAAATGTCTCTATTAAGTACGTTTGCACCTCTTCGACTTTATTCCCAATGGACTGAATGGCAACGAGGTCAACAAATCCATAGATAAAGGCAATCTTCCTCTCAACACACAAACGATGTAAATACCTTCAACATTGAAAATAAATAAAGTTATAAAATAATGTACCAAGTGAGAATATAAAAAATATGTAAATATACTTACAATTCCCAAAGCTGCAACACTAATACACATAACATATCGAGTACCAGTGAGAAGATCAAAAATATCCCTTTGGAGTAAGAAAAAGGGATCGTCTGGGTCCTGCATACGACTTCGGGTGGCATATCTAGCTGTATGGGAGTGGTCCAGATAGTCGTCTGCTAGTGCACCGAGTCAGCTGTAAAGCGATCGGTGGTGGTGGTGATTCATGCACAACTTCCTTTGCTTTTTTAGCCTCTTTCTATACAAGTACCAAAAATAAATAACATTAATATACATCAACCTATCAAAAAATAATAAGTAAAAGGGATAAATGCATGACACTAACCTATGAATGTGTTGGGATGGGTCTTGTTAATGAAACTGGCCATAAGATAAAATTTCCAGGTGCCCGTCCCACTTGTTTGAACCTCTTCAGTGGGAATAGGGATTGAGGCGGCAGCATCCCGGACATCTATAACCACCACTCTTATCATATCATGTCCAATACTCCGGTGGTGGATGGTTGACCCCAATGCATACATTTTCCCTAAGGTAAACAAATGATAAAATATTTTAGACTATATAATGCTTAACGAGTGTACCAAATACATGTCAAAGATATAATACGTACCGTATGCCACCAAATGCTCGGGAGGACCCGCAACATACAACTCACGGTCAGCGAGTGTCGGTAGGAGCAACCTCGCCCCTCTATCGGGAGCATCATAACTCTCCTTTGTGCTGACATGAATCGGGGATGCCTCTCATGCGGGGACAGAAGGTTGAGAGGACAAAGATGTCAACTCTGCTCGCATTGAGCTCAATAACTCTGCCTTCAAGTCAGAGTACACCTCATCTCGAATCTCCTTCCTAATTTGTTGTTTGAGGGACTCAAACTCCAACTCATTCAGATGCCTCAAAGTAGGAGTTGCCACGGGTGGGGCACCAAAGTACTGTCTGATGCCCACCCCTCGTCCAGCAGCACGAACACGTCGAGGATGCTCTGAGGTACCAATGACCACTGCCAATATATCCTGACGGCCATGTGGGTGGAATGATCCCTGAGTGCTCTGCTCAACCAACTCATCCTACAACACAAATGAAGGATTTTTTAGCAAATACATATGCTTATTGTAGTATAACATATAATTAGTTTAAGATATGCTACTTACAATATGTTGAGCTACAACATTAGTTTGCTCAGATAAGTAATTCCCTGATGAGTTCTGGCGAGCTCTCTTCCATTTATCATGGCGTGAAGGGCGAGTGACAACACTCACAACCGACTCATCTGAAGGATGACTTGAAGATGTCTCCTTCATCATCTTCTCCTCCAATTTCTCATAACCCCCACGAGACAACCTGTGGGGTGGATATTCTTTCTCCGAATATCCCGTGCCTTCTGTCGCTTGGCTCTGTTGCATTCCATGTTAAATACCAGATTTAAAACCTCTATTTAAAAAAAATGACTGCAAACAAATGACAAATGTGCTAACCTCGAAACTTAGCGTCTAAACGCCGAGTCCGAAATGCCTGCCATGTCTCCTCATCCAAAACTCGATACTGGTCACATGGGTTCTTGTTGCTCAATGCCCCATATATGTATCGACTAGTCGGATCACTCTTAAAACCTCTCCAGCGTTCCCAGACATATGAGATCCACTTTGTCCTCAACAAAGTGGTGTTAGGGACATCATATGTGACCTACACAATAAAAATAACATGAAGTTCCCAAAAAGTTAAATATATATACATGTCAAATGCTCAATAAGAGTAGGTACCAAGATACTCTGTCAAATCTGCGTCTTCAGTGTCTCTGGAACATGGTCCCAATCCTCAATAAGAATACTAACCTTGCTTCTCCCAAGCAAGGCCACATAGCTAGTGAATCTAGCACTGTGCTCTCCTGTGGCTCTACCTGTTTGCATGTCAAACTGGATAGGGAATTTCTGATCGAAGCTACGGCTGATATTCAAGTCCCTCAACCGTGTAGCACGCCTACCCTTTTTCCTAGTAGACGACTGACTCTGATCACCACCTTGTGTAGGAGGGGGGGACTGTGTAGGAAGAGGGGTACCAGATGAATCTGCCATATCTGTGTTCAAAGAAAAAAATAATAGTTATTAATTTAGACAATATGACTGAAGATAAACAAAAAAGTGCATACATTACAAAATAATACATTAAAAAAAGTGCATACATTATCAAGTTGGAACATTCACCCAAAATCCTTCCATATGGTCATAACGTGTGGCATGCACATCATCTATTTCTACATTAACACTCAAGTTTGGCATATTTGAAGAGAAACATGGTGTCTCTGGTATATCAAGTACTAATTCATCATTCTCATGAGAAGTATACATGGGTTTTCCTTGTAGAACCACTGACCATCCTTTGTTAGCGGGATCAGTGACATAAAACACTTGTTTTGCCTGAGATGCCATGATAAATGGTTCTTCGGTATAACGAGTATTTTCAAGGTTAACTAAGGTAAATCCAAGATCGTCGGTGAAGATGCCAAGTATTAAAATCAACCCACTTACATTTAAAAATAGGTACTCTGAATATCGTGTAATCTATTACCCAAATCTCTTCAATTACACCAAAGTAGCCCATTGACGCTAGTTATCGGATATTTATCCTTTGAACTCGAGAAATGCATTGATTCAACCACCACCATGACTCCACTATTTTGCATTGTGCTTATTTCATCTTCTCCCTTTGTATAAAATGAATAGTTATTTATATCATACCCACCCCAACATATCACATCAAAGTTTGGCTCACATGCTAGCCACTTTAGTGTATCAGAAGCTGTATTGTCACCTTCAACTTGTTGTTTAAACCACTTCAAAAAGCTCTTGTTGTGTTCAATGATCATCCACTTTTTAGGCATACGTGGATTATTTCGCTTCACAATGTCTTTATGAGCACTTAAGTAGGGGATGACTTCTTCACTGTTATTCAATATGTACAAATGCGCTTGAAGTACTTCATCTCGACACATTGTCACAACTTTTGCACCTCGAGTTCCTCTACCAAGACCTATTCCATGGTAACGAGTCTTAGGTAACCCTATAGCTTCAACTTCTGATAAGTATTGTGTGCAAAACTCAATAGCTTCCTCTGCAATATATCTTTGAACAATTGATGCTTCAGGACGATATTGGTTCTTCACATACCCTTTTAATATCTTCATGTATCGCTCAATAGGGTACATCCATCGTAAGAAAACTGGACCACAGATTCTAACTTCCCGGGCTAGATGAACAATCAAGTGAACCATAATATCAAAAAATGATGGAGGAAAGTACATCTCAAATTGACATAATATGACTGCAGTCTCATTCTCTAACTGATCCAAAACATCCGGGTCCATAACTTTACTACATATGACATTAAAGAAAAAACATAATCGAGTTAAGGAATATCTAACATTCTCTGGTAAGATACCTCGAATAGCCACAGGTAGAAGTTGTTGCATCAATACATGACAATCATGAGATTTTAACCCAAACAATTTTAGATCTTTCATAGATACAAGTCTCTTCACATTGGAAGAGTAACCAAATGGAACCTTCACACCTCGTAAAAACTCACAAAAACTTCTTTTCTCTTTTTTAGACAGTGTGTGACATGCTGGAGGCAAGTATGTTCGGTTACCATGAGGTTGAGGAGCTAATTGTTCTCTTATACCCATTTCAACCATGTCCAAACGAGAATTGACACCATTTTTTGTTTTTCCTTGAATGTTAAGGAGCGTTCGATGATACTTGTCACACACATTTTTCTCTACATGCATGACATCTATACAATGCCTCACATCAAGAACCCTCCAATATGGAAGAACAAAAAGGATTGACATTTTCTTCCATATACCTGTGGCTTTCTTTTGCGTCTTTCCAAACTCACACGAAATCGCACTTGCTCGTTGATATACTTCTTCCCCACTTAAAGGTGTTGGGGCTGCATCATTTTCTTGACACCCGTTAAATGATTTTTTTAATTTACGATATGAATGGTTTGAAGGAAGAAATCTTCAGTGTCCAAGGTACACTGTTTTCCTTCCATGTTGTAGTTGATAGTGACATGTGTCTTCTTCACATATCGGGCAAGCTTTATGTCCCTTTGTGCTGTAGCCACTCAAATTATCATATGCTAGAAAGTCATTAATTGTACAAAATAACATTGCACGCAACTTGAATAAGTCACCTGTGTACCCATCAAACACATCAACACCTTCCTCCCACAACATCTTCAACTCTTCAACCAATGGGCTTAAAAAAACATCAATGTCATTTCCAGGTTGTCTGGGACCCGAGATCATCAAAGATAGCATCAAGTACTTACGTTTCATACACAACCATGGAGGTAAGTTGTAAATAACTAACACCACAGGCCATGAACTATGTTTACTGCTTAAATTTCCATATGGATTCATTCCATCTGTAGCAAGTCCAAACCTAATGTTTCTTGGATCATTACCAAAATTTTGGAAGATGGAATCAATTTTTTCCCATTGCAATCCATCTGCCGGATGCCTCAACTGACCATCTTTAATACGACTATCCGCATGCCATCTAGTGAGCTTTGCATCATTTCCATTAGTGAATAATCGTTTCAACCTTGGAACAATGGGAAGATACCATAACACTTTTGCCAGGGTACCCTTCATTACATCATTGTCGGAATCACCATCCTTCTTCTTGTATCGTGATTCCCCGCATTGTGGACATTCGTGAAAGTTCTCAAATTCTTTCTTGTACAACACACAATCATTCGGACATGCATGAATTTTTTGGTACTCCATACCCATTGGACACAATATCTTCTTAGCATCATAATTGCGGGTTGGCAATGTGTTACCTTCAGGGAGCATGTCACTCAACAACTCAAGCAATTCCGTGAAACTTTTATCGATCCACCCATTCTTTGCCTTCACATTGAACAATTTTAGTACCACCGACAATCGTGTGAACTTAGTACAATTTGTATACAAAGGATTTTTTGCATCATTGGACAACTTCTCGTACACATGTGTATGTTGGAAGGCATCTTGTCCAAGCTCACGAATCATTTCCTCCAGCTGATCATCCATCTCTAGATCAACTTCTTCTTTGTCTTCTACACTTGGCATGTTTAATAATTCACCATGCCATGTCCACTTTATGTAACTCTTTAGGAAACCATCACAAAGAACATGTTCCCGAATAACTTCAGTCGGTAATCTTCGCTCATTCAAGCAGTTAACACAAGGGCAATAGAATCTTCCATCATTATCCGGAACATTCATCTTAACAAATTCAAGGAATTGTTCTACTCCACTCTCATATTCATTTGTTGTTCGTCTATAATTGATCCAACTCCGATCCATTGTTACCTTCTGTCACATAACACAACATATAAGTATAGTTTGAGGATGATAACATCCAACATGTTCTGCTGATATTGTGATGTCACGTGATTGGATATTTTAATCTTTCAATATGAAGTTCTATCCTACAATGGATCATTTCATGACTGACTCCAATCAAGGCTAACCGTATTGTCTCACATTAGGGTGAGCATAAGCGATGATAGTTTTCGCTTAAAATGAAATAACTACATTATAATACAAATCTAATTTTCAAAATCAAAATCACGAAAGAATGCCTACAGAAACACATTCAAATGACTAAACTACTTACAATACGTCTCTAAATTAGCTAAAGGCACCCGTGAACTTCCATCTCTTGACAACATTATTACATACCAGATTAAAAAATGTAAACCTACAATGGCTAAAGCAAGCACGAAAACTTACCTCTTGAAGACCTACAGAGGTGGCAGGTGGCGTGACGTGCAGAGCTGGGTGGGGAGAAACGTACACAGGCGACAGACACCAACGACAGTAGCAGCAGGCGGTACGACGTACATAGTTGGCAGGTGGCGTGACGAGCAGAGCTGGGTGGGGAGAAACATACAAAGGCGAAGACGTTCGTAGAAGATACAAAGAGAACGGGGAGCTCTGCTATGGGTGAAGTGAGAAATGGAGTGTCGCGGCAGGTGTAAAACAGAGGATATTATGTCGGTTGCTCTCACACCCGTCATCAAATATACTTTCTATGTCGGTTAAAATTTAACCGACATAGAAAGTCGGGTAAAACTTAACCGACATAGAAAGTTCACTTTCTATGTCGGGTAAATTTTAACCGACATGGAAAGTGAACTTTCCATGTCGGTTAAATTTTAACCGACATAGAAAGTGAACTTTCCACTTACTATGTCGGTTAAAATTTACCCGACATAGAAAGTTTATGATTTTATTACAAAATTGCCACCACGCTACACATTATGACGGGTGAACTACGACCATGATAAAAACTCGTTATAGAATGCTATTTTTCCACTGGTTAATAGAAAATCTTCATAATTTATGAAAAATTGATTTTGCTGTAGAAAGGTTCATCTAAACAATTTTCAAAATGAGTTTTTTATAAATTTTTTGGACTAACTTTCCCAAAAGCTTTTTAAAAACGTTTTGAAATCGATTTTCTAAAATATTTCTGAAAAGTTCATTCCATAACGTTTGCAGAAAGTTTTGAGACAGTTTAATCTAAATTTTTTTCAACAAAACTCGTTCAAAATCTTTTTTGGAAGAATGAATGCAAAATAATACATAGGACCTCCTATGGATTTCACTACATTTTCCTCCACTTCCATAAAAAAAATTTGGCATGGGCTACCATAGTGTTTCCTTCAACATGGAAGAAGGAGATACAGGACTATACATGCGAAAGTTAAAGATGTGCAAAATATATTTGTCATTTAACTACGAGAAAAAATAAATGGATGTACAAAAAGGATTTGCTTTATTTTTATTTTTTTTCTAATATTCGGACCGCTGTTATTGTGACCAGCCCCACTTTGCATTATATCTCAAGAATACTTTCTCAGCACTATCTCTGACAGAATAAAAAAAAAGAACAAATAATGTAGCAGAAGTTATGTCATTAGTTTATTTATTAATCTCGATTGGATTTAGAAAAAACTAAAACCCGGGAAAGATTAAATTCATAAGAGACCAGCGGGAAAAGAATTAAATGCTTTCTACGAATAGAGAATATTACCACCAAGAGATGAAGTCCAAACAGAAAAGATCATGCCATATAATACCCATTCTTTTTCAGCAAAGATGGGAACATTAAGCAGCCACAAGAGAAAAGCCAGGAGCTTTTCCAAATTGACATAGAAACAGGTCCATTATGAGCTACTGGAAGCTAAAGTACCCATACAGACTACAATTACAAGTTCCATAGCATATAAAAAGTATAGAGTAAGATGACAGAGGCTAAGTGATAAGGTGTTGAAGGGAAGGTTGGTAGGAGATGAGAAAGAAAAGCAAGAGAAGGAGAAAGGCAACACCCCAAGGGGAACCACCAGCTCTGTGGATGGCACTGGGCTCAGATCCTGGGATGGGGAAGCTTATCTGGGTGCCAGTGGAGAGCCAGTGAACAATGATGACCAAGAAGAGTGGAGAAATGACCAGCAAACGTTGGAGCAAGTCTGATGCAGTGGCCATAATTGCATCATACACTATGTAACCCAGAAACCCCCCAATGAGGGCTGTGGCTGCCATCAAGAGCCAGTGCTCTGAGAAGCTGAACCCTGATCCTGATCTGCTCACTGAAGAAGCCATGTCTGAGGGAGAGTGCTGCTGTCTGCAATGTAGAAACACTTATTTGTATTGTTGCCTTGTGAGGAGCTGCACAATGCCAGCTGTCTTTGGATTTATTTCAGTACATCTGCACTGGATTTGTTCACCATGCTTTGTGACATCCAGAGAAACAATTTTGCTTCCTTTTCTTCTTGACTCTCAAAATAAATATTATGTAATTAGGTGAGAAGTTATTACTAGAAACTTCGTATGAAATAGAAATGTGAGTGAGAGCATGTGATTTTCAGTATCGATGCTAAGACGGGTAAGTCTCCGCTGGCGGCAATGTAGTTTTAGTTTGTTAATTAACTTTTGTTTATTTTACGTACATTTATTAAATCATTATTTTTTCACTTTTGTTATAAAAAATTAATTTAAAACATATTATATTTTTAAATATATAAATATATTATAATATATAATTTAAATCATACATATGAAATATTTTAATATATAAATATAATAATTTTTAATTTTATTTAATTAAATATTACTTAATAAATAAACATTTTAAAAATATTTATATAATTAAAGATATAATTTAAAAAATATATATATAAAACAATTTCATGTATAAAAAAAAATTATTCATGTAGTAACCCGTTAACCTAGTCCTCGCCAGCTGATGTGAGGCAGAATCTTCCGTTTCACCACTCTGTAGGTTTGCCCAATTAATGTCAGAAATGATATAAAATAATTTAGAGTTTAGTTACTTAATCATGAACATGAAAAAATACTGATACATTTTTTTCTTAACGTTTTTCTATTGTTTATCTTTTAATAATGATTTATTTTATATTTTTAATATATTTTATGATTGTAATATTTATTATAATTTATAAAGATATAATAGTAATTTTTTTTATTTTTATAAAAATTATTAATATTAATAAATTTATTATATATTTTTAAGTTTATAAAAATATTAATTTATTAAAATTGGTTGAATCTTATTAAATAATTTTTAAATTATGTTTTTATCTTACCAATCCAATTATTTAAAATTGACATAATTATATGAAATAAAAAAATTATATCTTTTAAAAAATTATATTAAAACATTATTTTAATTTTTTTTAATAAAATCGATTCGATAAAAAATTATATTTAATTATAATTTGATTATTTCAAATCAATTAATCAAATTTTAAATTAGTAAAAATGATTAAGAAGTTTGAGTATGAGAAAATAAATTCAATGTATACGAGTTTCAGATATATTTCAAATTGTTTCAACTTGGTATGATGCTATAAAATCTATTCACCAATATAATTCTTTAAAACAATAATTATTGATAATACAACTTATAAGTTTTATAAATAATATTTTGTATAACATGATACTATTTTTACAGTAAAATATATTTTAATTAATTATAATTGTATACTTCTTTATTTTCTGTTTAAATATATATAATTTTCATATTCATACAACGTGTCAACAATTAAAGTTAAGTCGGATTTTCTCATATAGACTGGTCCTCAGCAAAATTAGTACATATATACTTCTCTATTATTATATAAAATATATTTTCTTTATTTATTAAATTATATTATCTTTTATTAAATAAAATAATTATTTTTTTAATGAAAAATGAAGAGAAAATAAAAGAAAAATAAATTTGAGAAAAAATATATTATAAAGAGAGGGAGAAAGATAGTATGATATGGATAAAAAAAGAGAAAAAAAAAAAGGTAAAAAAAATTAAATAATTATTTAAAAAATTAATAATATAAAAACATGTACACATTTCCCTTAACCCATTTCCACTTATAGTTACTAAAAGAATTTAAGTTGACTAGAAATCATCTATATTTCAACTGTTACTGTCACAGGCACCAACAAAACAGTAACACAGTTGTGATGTATGTCTGTGTCTGTGCACTGCATCGAATATTGAATTAAATACGCGAACGCAAGCTTACAAAGAGCTTTTTGGTCTGCAACAATAATAGTGTTTATTTTAAGAATAAATTAAAGATTTTGTGTTTCGAAAAAAAGTAGGTTGGAGACATTGCTGAAATAACCTAACGCAGTTTCCATCGTTCGTACAAGTGACACTGCTCATTGAATCAAATTCCTATTCATTGCACTCTGTTTGTTTGTTTAACTTGCTTGGATATCTCTGGGAATAATTTATTTCCAATAATCCTATTTTGTGTGTTTGAAATCTCATTTGAAAGCAGAGAATCATCAGTCCCAAAAACCAGGAAATTTTAATTTTTATTGTTAATTTCTGGTTGAACTTGAAAAGAAAAACACACACACATTGATAACGTGGATTCGGAACTTGCGGTCACAAATATGTGTTTGAAAAATAATGTTGTCCTCCTCCTGCGTAACACAGTAAAGGACTCCTGCCTAACACAGTAAAGGACCACCTACCTGGTTGCTGACAGTGCTCGATAACTAAGTCACCAAATAAACAATGGCAAAAGTAGGATCTTTACTATTGATTAAAAAAAAACAAACTAAATGATATATTATTAATAAATAATAAATAAATATAAAAAGAAGTAAGAAGATAAAAAAAATAAAAAATAAAATTGTAAATATATATTTAAATATATTAAATAATAATTAAGTTTGAGAGGATAAAACCATAAATGATATGAGAATTATAAAAATGAGAAGAGACCTGGAAGGATAAAATTGTAAATATACAAGTAAATATATTAAATATTTAAATTTGGGAGAGTCAAAATCATAAATTATATGGGAGTTACAAAACTTGGGAGTCACGACTCCATTTAGCTTCCAAGAAGATCCACCACTGCACATAATGTATATTAGAAAAATACATTTTAGAGAGAATATTGTTTTTGTTTTATCCCTTGAAAGAATATTGTTTGTGTTCCTCTTTATAAATATATGATAGTATTTTATAATTGATAATATTTGGATATATAATTGTTCTTATGAAAAAATTACCATGATAACATTTCAACTACTTAAAAAACACTTTGATGCTTGTTTTAAATATAGAGACAAGAAAAATATAGAGACAAGAGAGAAGTATATCAGAATGAGATAAGTATTAGTAGCTATTTTAGGTATAAATTATAACTTGTTTTAATGTCAATAATTACTCAGTAAATACAATATTATATATAATGGAATAATTAGATATATTAATTGTGTATTATTACTATATGTTTTTAAATAAATTAATTGAAATAATATTTCTATTAGACCTAACAAATGTGAAAATTCATGCAACTCATAAATCTCTTATTATTTAGGAGTTGACATCAATGATAGTTTACACACATTCTTATTTCTTAACTTACCAAATGAGATTCCTATTAAAGATAAATCATGACGTAATGGAATTCCAAAGATAATAACTTAGAAGTAATGGATCTTAACAATGTAATTATAACGGACATGAAGCTCAGATATTCTTATTCTTAGAAGGAACAATAATCTTTACTAAAAATATGTTTACACTCTTAGTTGTTTTCCTATTTTATAGGAATATAGGAATAATGTGAGATATGCATAAATAACTTATTCATGTGCAATGTGATCCATTTTCAAACCATTATTATAGAAGTTGTATGGAAGTAAGTTTGCATCACATTTTGAAGTTTTATAATGGACAAAACTCTATAAATACCATATATGCTTTGTGCTTTAGGTTTTTAAATCTATTCTCTTTTATAACATACTACATCATCAAAGTTTGAGAGAGTATTAATTTAAAACCATAGAAATACATTTTTGAAATTTTTTTTTGCAACAATAACAATGACAAATGATTTGTCTTATTTCCTATTTTTGCATTTTTTAATTTTACATTTGGTATCAAAACAAAGATAAATAAATACCTTTTGTCTTGTCATTTTTTTGTGTTGAAATATTAATGAGCTTATGGTTTTATACATGAGATGTAGATGTATTTAATATGAATGATGGGAAATATAGATTTTTTAATATCGGTTATGGTATAGTTGTTATCTTGCATATATGAATGTGTATGAGTTCAATTCTCTACTTAATGTTGAGTGGTGGATATAATAAATTAGAGAGTAACAACATCATTAATGGATTAATATTTATTACCACAATGTAGGCATTGATTATAATTAATTATATGTAATTAATTAAGATGTCTTTAAAATAATCTTAGTTGGAAATATAGAGAATAAACTAGACTTGAGGATTATTAGTGGGTATTTTATTCGATATGTTCAACAGTCTAAAGGATATAAATTCTATTATCTATCTCAAAGCACTAGAATTTTGGAATCAAGAAATGCAAAGTTTATTAAAAATGACTTGATTAGTGAGAGTAATTTAGTTCAAGATATTGATTTTGAAAATGATTACTATAAAGTTCAGTTATCTCAATCACATAATAAACTATTAATCATTCAGGTTCCTCCAATTTAAGAGTGTGCTAAACAACTAGTGATTTGAGTTTCACACATTGTTGAAAATGATAATGTAAATCAAATTATTGATAAGGAACAACAAATAAATGTTGAAAACCTGTTGAGCAACCAACTGAGTAACAAGTTTCTCATCAAGATAGTGAGACATCATTAAGAATATCCATAAGAATCAAAAGATAAATAATTTTTAGTGATTATGAAATGTACTCTACAAGAATCAGATTATAACATTGATGCCGAAAAGATCTTGAAACATTTTTATAGGCCATGAGTTTTGATGAATCAAATTTGTGGTAGAATGCCATGAAATTTGAGATGGATTTAATGATGTGTAATCAAATATAAGATCTTGTTGAGCTACCTAATGGTGTAAAATCCATTAAATGTAGATGGATCTTTAAAACTAAGAAAGACTCACAAGATAACATTGAGAAACATAAAATAAGACTTTTTGGATGATTTACTTAAAGAGAATGAATTAATTATAAGGATACATTTTCTCTTATAACTAAAAAAGATCCTTTAGAACTAATCATGACATTTGGCATTAAAATTCATAAAGAAAGATCTCAAGGTATTTTGGGTTTATCTCAAGAGACCTAAATCAACAAGGTTTTAGAGCGATTTAAATGAAAAGTTGTTCACCAAGTGTAGCTCCTATTATGAAGGGTAATAAATTTGATTTGGGTTAATGCCCAAAAAGTAATCTTGAGTGAGAATGTATGAAAAATATTTCATATGCTTCACTTGTTAGAAGTGTTATATATGTCCAGGTTTGCACTAACCTGACATTACATTCATAGTTGGAATTTTAAGAAGATATAAGAATAATACAGGTGATGACCATTGAAAAATTGCAAAGAAGGTACTAAAATATCTTCAAGGAACAAAAAATTTCATGTTCTCATATGCAAATATACTAATAATTTAGAGGTGATGAGCTACTTTGATTTAGACATTATTGATTGCATTAATACAAGAAAATATACATTTGGTTATGTTTTAAACTAGTTTGTGGAGTTGTATCTTGGAGTATCATGAAGTAGACCTTAACTACTACTTCTATTATGAAGGTTGAATTTGTTTCTTATTATGAGACTAGATCATATAATGTATGGTTGAAAAGTTTTATATTTGAGCTTAGAGTTGTAGGCTAAATTATCAGGCCTTTAAAGCTATATTGTGATAACTCTATTGTAGTATTTATGATTAAGAATAATAAAAGTGAACATGTTAAGAAAAAGAAAGTGGTTATTGAGCATGTTAGCACTGTAAATCCTTTAATTAAAAGAATATCACTAAAAAATTTTAAGGATCATGAAACACAAATGAGAGTTAATTTCATTTTATGACAATTGGTAGTATAATTTAATTATATATGTAAGAAATGTATTAACATCCTAGAACATTTGTCATAAAATTATTATCTTTAATTATATATGAAAAATCCATCGTTCACCTTCCCCATTGTTAACAGTTGTCATCTTTGTTCATTCTCAATGCGCAAATCACTATTTACAATTCTTGACAGAACAACCTCATTACTAGTTGCCACGTGTTTGCAGTTGCCACCTATTCACAATTTGTGTTCATAGTCGTCTCTCATTTGTAGTTTACATTCGCGGTCGCAGTCGCCACCCTGTTTATAGTTCATGGTTGCAGTTGCCATACGTTCACCATCATTGCAATCACCACACATTTGTTGTCGTTTGTAGTCGTCATTCTCTTTCTTTCACACTTTCGTAAGTCAGTTCAACTAAGTTTTTCACCTTTTGTTCCCTTCCCTTTATCTTTCAATTCTTGTTTTATTCTTTGACATTGTTTCTTTTCATTTTCTTTTTCATTTTTTCTCGTTATGGATTAGCATACTTCACTATTCATCCTAATCCTATTTTTTTCCCTTGATCTTAGATTTTATTTCTTTTAACCTATTTTGTTTTGTTGATTTAACTTTTTTTCTTAATTATTTTAAATATAAAGACTGAAATTTTAATATATCTGGAATATATATTATTATGCTTAAATGAGTTTTTTTGTTCATCATAATGAATGTGAGATAGTGTTTGTGTGGTCACGAAGGTGGAAGATGTGACAATAGATTTAAGAAAAATTAAAATATAATAATAAGAAATAAATAGAAGGGAGGATGAGGAAGGTTTGAAGTTATAAGGGGATTTGGAAAGTTCAACTTTGTATGTTTGATTTTGCATAAAGGGAAAGAAACTAGTAGAAGAAGGTTTTATCCTATTTTTTCTTATTTTTAAATTTCATCTTAAAAGATGATGATATTACTTGGACAAAACATTGTTATTATAGATGAAGTAAAACATAATAAGGATCAAAGTTGATTAAATCATTCTTATCAAATTTTAATCTCTCTTTGAATATTTTAAATTTGCTCTAACTTTTTGTTACTGTTCTTTGCTCATTCACCTTTTTCTGGTTGTTATCTACTTTAGTGTGTGCCTTTATTTCTATTGGTAATTTTCTCCTCCTTCCGTCCTTTCAAAAGGAAACTCTTTCTATTTAACCTTATACTTGGTTCATGAATGTTGTTTTAAGTCCATTATATAACAAGAAATCATAACGAGTATTGACGACTGGTTTAATTGTAGCAAAGACTTGTAGGTTGTTAACAGGGATAGAGCGACCAAAGATGATGACCTAAAATTGGGTCTAGGGTTTTTGTGGTAGAAATATGAAGAGGTGCATTTTCCTTCTTCTTTTTTTTTCTTTAAAATTATTTTTTATATTAAGGCATTTTAGACTTTTATGAATAATTTAATTAATTAATTTTTGTATGAGAAAAAAATAAGGTATTAACATATATATTTTATATTAAAATCTATACTTTTATTGTATCTTAAAAATATTTTTAATGTTTTATGTTGTCCATGATTACTTTTTTAATAAAACGAGTTTATTTTGCATAAATATGTTTTTTAGTTAATTTAACATTTTTCTATTTTATTGTCTATGACTTTTGCTCAAAATATTATTTTTGGTTTTTTTTTTTTAATGTTGGATTCTTGACTTTTTAATCTTTCAAATAAATATATTATTTACTATATTTGAAGTTTCATATATTTTTTTTTAAGTTTAATATGTTATATTTTTTCATTCTGGAGTTAGACATTTATAATTAATCAAATTTGTTATAATCATAACTTTATCCATAACTAAGACTTTTATTTTTACTATAAATATAGATTTTAAATTGATTAATGAAATTTTGATTAGGAATCAATTTCATTATTTGAATAAATATTTGTATTTGCAAAAATACTCTCTTATTTTTAATAAAGAGTTGTTGTTTTAAGTTTTCTACTTTTCTATTGCTTTCACATTGTTCACGTCATCATTGTTCACATGGTTACAATTCATGAAATGTACTATGCAAGCTTGAAGGTATAAGTATTAATTCTTTGTAACAATCCACACTCAATTTGAGGTTAGATTATAATTTATTTGAATATGTTTTCTTAATTGATGAAATTTGGATCTAATATTTGTTATGGCCAAGAAAAACTATGTTACCCGAAACCTAATTCAATGAGATATTTATTGTATGAATTTTGCCTATATTGTTTGATGATATATTAATATTGATAAATCATTAGAATTTGATTTAAATATTGAAAATAACTTTCATTAATTGAAAAAGAAAAATTTGAAAATTAGATTCTATTGATTCAACCTTGCGTTAACATTTAAAAACAAAATTATGAGGTGAAAAACCTCTTGAAAAGAACATATCATAGTTTGTGAATCTAATGTGATGATGTGCCATTTGTTTTTAAAATTGGTTTGAATATTGCTTAGATTTTGTAGCCTTGCAGGAAAAGATCCTCACAAGCACCTTAAGGAGTTCTACATTTTTTTGTTCAATAATGAAACCTTAAGGTGTTCCTGAGAATCACATAAAGCTTAAATAATTTTCATTTGCCTTGCATGAAGGTGCAAAAAATATCACCTGAAACTAGCACAAATTGGGAAGTTTGAAGAGGTTATTCTTAGATAATTTTTTCTTACCTTTATGGCTACTTCCATAAGAAAGAAAATGAATGACATTATGCAACTTGATAAAAAAAGTTTGTATGATTATAGGAAAAGATTCAAAAGGTTATGTGAAAGTTGCCTTCAACCTAAACTTAGTGAATAACTCCTCATCTAATATTTTTATAACGGACTCACAACTATGGACATGAGTATGACTAATAAAACAAGTTGTGGAGCTCTTGTAATGGTAATAAACTTGATTGAAATCATGACCATCAACTCACAACAATTCTCCACGAAAGGGTATACAATTGTTAAGAGCATCTTTGAAGTGCAAGTTGAATATTCTTTTGAGCATAAAAAAATAGAAAACATAATTGACAACTTAGCTACCATGGTTAGACAATTGTCATAAGTATAACCACAACCTTCAACATAAAATGCATTACTTCTAAACAATTCAATAGATTTGATCAACAATAGAATATGAAAATTGTTAAGTTATTCTCTAACAAGTATCATCCTAATTGTTTTTTTATACTCATTTAGTTCTAATATTGTGCATCTAGATATCATTCTTTTAAAATTTGTCTAACTTTTCTTGCATAGCCTCGATTCAATACACACCATTCAATACTTCATTGCTTGCCATGGGCTATATGCTTAAGGTAAAAGCTTAATATTTGTGTAGGATTTAGGACCTTATCCTTACTTTTTCAATAGGATTTCCTAGGATGACATCGACTAAATGATCTTTCATCAATTGATGATTCTTATAGATGAGTTCTCTTTTCTCGTTTAATGGACCTTTAAACGTATTGCATACTAATTGATGAATCGTTCTTCTGATTGATCTATAATTTTGCAAGAGCTTGATCTAGGTCTATAATTCCTCATCAAACTTATAGTCATTGAATCTCACATATGAATGATCTTTTTATGTTCAAGAGTTATGAATTTTATAGGCATTTGATGTCTTTGAGTATCCAATTAGGATTTCTTCATCACTTTTGCTTTCAAACTTGCTAAGATTTTCTTTGATGTTTAATATAAAACATTAATAGTCAAAAGTATGAAAATATATTTAAAAGAGAATTGAGTCATTCATTTTCTCATTTTGTCACCTGAGGTACCTTTGCACCCTCTTTCTGTCATATTCTCTAGTGTTTTTGCTTTAAGTATGTTCATTGCTTTGTTTATTCTATTCATTTTGTTTCTTATTTTTTATTGTTTTTTGTTTGTGCTTCTAGTTCCTCTGATAATTTTAGTGATTTAGGTTTTACTAAATTGCTTATGATTTAGTATGAAGTTCAACTTATAAGTCACAAGTCTACTAAAGAAGACGGGTATTACTGATTCATCTATAGTATTTCCTCTTGGAGACGTGGCTAACACCACTTATGTTAACCTTTCTTATATGGAGATTGTTTTTGCTTTCTTAGAAAAATTTGTTAGCAAGAGGATTTCACCCATCATAAGCCTTTTTTCCTATTTGGAGGAAGTCCAAGACCCTAAAGGTGAAACTGGAGCTGGTATGAGCACCACTAGGGTGAAACCAAAAGGGTAAGTGCCCTTTGATCTTGGACCTCAAGTACAATTGGATACTCAATGGTCATTATTCTTATCATCTCATCTTGGTTTCCTTTTTCAAAGATGTTTGTTAGACATTTTGTGTTGACGTAAATATTGAGTTTGTTATTGTTAAGCCTTGTTTAATAGACAATTGTGTACATATGAACCATTAAAACTTAATGTGGGATCAAAAATAGAGTTTTGTCCCCTTCTACCCCTTAGTCTTTTATTAAGGAATTAATGTTTTTGTACACTTATAAGTCTTACATCGCTTAAAAGTCAATATCAAAGATAACTTATATAGATATTCTTTTCTTGACCCGTAAAAGTATCTTTTAAAAATAAAATTGTGACAAATTAGAACTCCAAAACAAATAACAACTTGAATGTGGTGATTAACCTTAATGATATTATATATTATAAGTTGGAATATTGACATCTAGTATAAACCCAAAAACAAAATTTCAGTTTAATATCTTAATCGTTGATTAGAAAAAATATCATATTATAATTTCAAAGCTTACTATATTATCATAACAATGTGTTAAAGGAAAACATAAATTGACATCTACTTCCATAAAAAATAATCTTCTTAGGGCTTTAGAGAAAGACCCTCTCTCTCAATTTTTTTAAATCATTTATATATTTATAATTTTAATTTCTCCAAATTTATTTAGATATTTAAATTTTTATTAATTAAAACAATACATATTATATTATATTATATATATATATATATAAATTGTAAGTTGACTTAATTTTTTTATTTTTAATAATAAAATATATTAAATATTGAAATTCAGAAAAGATTTTATACTCTTTCAGTGTTTTTTTTTTTCATTTTTCATATATTTTTCAATTATTTGCATATTATATATTATTTCAACTCCTCTGAAATTATTATCAATCGCGTCATCATTGAATGCGAATGAAAAAGGCAAATAGGAAGAGGTAAACCTTAAACATAACTAAATGACGTCATTTCTGTTATTAGGAAATTTTGATTTTGCCACAACTTTTTATTTGTAACCATAAATAGCACCTGCTTTACTATTGGGAGGTTGAATAATTAACTGTTACATCATCACTCACAAAATAGAACATAACGAAATTGACCAAATGAAAAAGCAAATTTGTGAGGGTCCATTTCGATAGGAAAAAAAATTATAAGGATCAAACTTAAAAATTGAAAATTTATTAATAATAAAAAGTTGTTTAAACCTTTTTGAAAAAAAAAAATCTTAGAATGTGTAATTCAAAATGATAATTTCTCGGTTCTAGATATGTTCAAATAAGATAAAGGTAAATTAAAATTTTCAAATATACAAAGTGGGAAAAAGAAGCCCTGTACGAGTTATACGCGCCATTCCATGATAACCATCATATCTTTTTGTGAAGCGCATTTTTTATCTAAAGACATCAATCAAGCAGCTATCAGATCAGAGTTGTCCCATATAAATGGGAGACACATGATATCATGATATCAACTGCAATGAAATAAGTCCAGGTAGAAACTTATTCTGCACAGTGAAAAGGGTAGCCATTACTAATGGATGAAAATGCATGGCTCGTTGCAGCAACAAAGTTTTCCATTGAAGCATGAAATGGGATAAAAGGATATTCTACAATTACTATTTAACATTGAAGACCAAGGTGGAGTCTTGCCACCTCATAACTTTGGAGCAATTCTTGGGCGATCCCACTCTGTGACAACATGGTCACGAGTTATCTCCTTGAGTGAACGGCAACCACTTAGTGCCATAGTTAGTTCAAACTCATCACGAAGCATTTGAAGTACTTTTCTCACACCAGCCTCACCATCAGCAGCCAATGAAAACAACACAGGTCTACCAATCTGAAATTTGAGATGAAAGACAAAGATTTATATAGCAGGAATGAATGTGGGGTTAGCTACACTATTTTAGATCATCTGCCTCTACTGAAACACTAGTAAACCAATGAAATAGAAAAGCATATTCCACAAGTTTTTTTGGCATTTATGGAAAATCCATATTCGGTGGAAATTTCTAAGTCAGGTTCATGTGCTTCTTTGTGGAACATAGGAACTACACTACTATGGTGCGTATATGCTTGAGTAATAGACTGTAGTTAAGAATTCAACAGTTTAATTTGCTACGATGGTGATCAAACTTTTGTGTACTTACGAATACACCAGCTGCTCCAAGAGCTAGTGCTTTAAAAACGTCTGTTCCTCGGCGAACTCCACCATCCAGAAAAACTGGAATTCTTCCTTCTGCAGCTTTAACTACCTATACAAGTCAAGCAACCAATAATTCCAATATGTTAAAGTGAAAGAGGGCATTAGTCAACAAGACCAACGAATTAAAAGGAAAAATGAAAATGCAATTATGATTAGCAAATAAGCAGGCGATGAAAAGGAGTTTTTCAATGACTCAAATATAGCAGTTTTGAAGTTTTAATGCTTAATGCATGATTAACTAAAATCAAACAAAGAATGAGCAAGACTTTTAGTTACAGTACTGACAATGATAGCACAAGATGTGGTACATTTCTAAATCAGTTAATAAAGAAAAAAAAAATCTAGAAATGATTAGAACGCAGTACCTCTTCCAAAGCTGTAATAGTTGCTGGGACATAGTCAAGTTGGCGAGCTCCGTGATTGGAAACAACGATTCCAGAAGCTCCAGCTTTTAAGGCTATCCTTGCTACATTATTAGCATAGGATATTGAATTAGATTGGATATTGAGAAAGCAATCCTAACAAGATAAAATGAACAGTGAAGTGAAGCAACAAAGTATCTCTGGGTAGGCTTACTGTCTTCGGCAGTAAGTACACCCTTGACTAAAATTGGCAATGAAGTGATTGTTTGAAGCCATTTGATATCCTGAAACAAGATTTACCATAGAATTACTCCAATGTCAAAGATTAGGAAATCGTATGTGTGAATGATCTATATCACCTTCCAATTGAGTGACCGGTCAATTTGTCCAGCAACGTAAGAGGCAAGACCAGAGTCACTAGTCTGCAATGTAATCCCAGAGAGAAAATAGCAACAGTAACTATAATAAAATGACCAATAGCGAAAAATCCCATCTGATTCAAAATTTCTCTCGAATAATGGAAAATAGCAAAGTAATCACACACCTTGTCCAGCTTTCCAAGATCCAACCCTTCAAAATTCTTCAATATCAGGTGTGATGGCAATGTAAATCTGCAAAATACCCCATCAAACAAGCCAATGCTATTTATCTTAAAGTAGGAAATATATCAATCCAACCATAATGAACCATGTAATCTTTTGTGGAGAGTATGTTCTCATTGAAATTTCCAGCGGTTGCCAACCTGTTTTTGATGTCTGCCTCCCTACGACCAAGAATTGGAGTGTCCACAGTAAGGGCAATTGCCTTGAAACCAGCTCTTTCAGCTCTTCTCACAAGCTGAGCAACTACATTTCTGTCTTTAAACACCTAAGAGAAGAAGAGAACAGCAGCATATTAGATGTTCACAAAAGATTTTTTAGAATTTTAAATAAGAGCAGATAATATTTTGTTGTGTGGAGGAAATTATATAGGAAGGAAAATAAATTATTTGTCAAAATTTTGAAGATCATTTTGGCAAAAATCACTGGAAACAAAATGCACGCAAATTGCCCTGAGGCAGTATGCAGAAATCAAGCCTTAGTTTGCCAGACTCATTAAAGCATTTATAAAAAGTGCAACTGAAAAAATCTATAAAAGTAATTTAGTGTTTAATACTGAGTTTCTTGGAAAGGTTTAATTGTCAAGAAAATGTCCTTTGATTCAAGGGGAAACTTATAACACACAGCACAGAAAAGAGAACTTTAGAAGGAAGAAATGAGGAAAAGTTCCCACATAAAGTTGAAAAAACCGAATGCCGGGACCTGTTGACGCAACCTCCTCAACACTGGAAGTGGCCCAAGATGATAGTGTCTGTGACAAAAAAAAATTATAAAATTAATTAGTTGGAAAGTAAGTACAACAAATACATGCAAGTCAGTACACCTATACAATTTCATATTATAATCAAATAAATAATAAAACTACAAGGAAACAAATATAGGTTTTGTCTGGAAACAAAACCAAAGTGCAAGACAAATATGGTGAAAGCCAAACCATGATTGTGCCAGCTGCCGATGCAGCTCTTGCAGTTGCGAATTCTCCTGCACAAAAGTTGCATAATTTGTTATAATTCAGAAGCTTTTCTGAATTGTTGTAGTAAGAAATAAACATCGGTTAAAAATATATTAAGAATCAGGGACTTGAGCATTAACAAAATCCTAGTATAAACTTAAATGGTTAATGTTTAATTCTGATAATTTTACAATTCGTAGTATATACTAGAAATAACAACTACCATAATAATCAAGATTGGCGCATTCTGCAATAATATTCTTCACTTTAAAAAACTTATAAAAATAAAAAATTTCCAGAAACTCCAACCCGTTTTCTGTTCCATTTGAAATACTAGTTTTATTGAGATCGTTTTCAATTCATTGAAAACATTTCAGAATACAATTAGCAAGACAAATTTACTGGAATTTTCTCCCCAACATGGTTATATGAAATTGACTGATATTGTTAAGATAAACTCATTTTCTTCATACGGATTGTAATTTTATTTAAGAAAGGATAAAACCAGTTTTTGTTAAGAAGGGATGTTATGTTGTCTTTTTAATTAAACAAAACCTATTTGAAATTCTATACCTCCCAAAAGTATACATATGAAGGCATTCTATACCTCATCCTATAATCATACCACCTCATGCTAAAGGCATACATAATTCTTCTTTGGACATAAGAAGGAAAAGTTAGTTAAACCTTGAGGACAAGGTTGATTTTAAAAGGGTGTACTGTTAGGGTATAAGGATAAGGAGAAGTTAGTTAGGATGGTTAGAATATGAATGAGTTAATTAGTTATTTAAGGTGTTAGTTAGATATAAATAGGGGAAGAAGGATAGGAGAGGGGTTGTTCATTTTGTAGATTGAGCATTAGCAAGGAGAAATCTTTTGTGAAAGTGAAACTCTCGGGGGGAAGTGTTCTCCTATTTCTGGTTCTTTTCATTCTATTAAATAACATTTTTTCTTTTCTTTCTCTTTCAATTCCTGGTTCCTCACCCAAAAAGAAGGAAGAGTTGCTTTTGCATACTCAATTTGTAAAATGAAGTTCATTCAGACTGTCACCCAAATATACAACGAATGGCAATATCTTAATGTAACGCAGACCACTGAGTCGATCAAATACCTTCGGGGTGTGCCATCTTCTGCATGGCTGTCGGAGCAATCATGATAGGCATTGATATTTTAAAGCCCAAAATAGTTGTCGTCAAGTCTATCCTGCTCACATCAACAAGGATACGTGGCCGGAACCTGTTTGAAGTAAACCAAAGAGACCAGAGCTTCAGAAAGAAAAAAACAAAAAGGTGAAAATTATTAAAAGGAAGCATAAGTTGCAATCTCACAAAGCGAAATCTTAATGAGTATCCTTAGTAATCAAAAGAAAGTTGAACTTAGATTTTGATTAAAAGTAAGTTTCCATGGGGGCAGAACAGATAAAATAGAGGTCCTGATTCCTGATATAAGTATATTACAGAATCCTTGCGAATGCATTTCGATTCTCTTTCAAAGTCCACTGATCCTCTGCCCCTGATGCATAGTAGTCATAAACCATCTTTGGCAATTTTTCCTTTGCAATTGCTTCATACTCGGTCACATTAGTGATCATGTCCATCTTCACAAGTTCACAAGATTTACTTACGATGTCCGCAAAATATGCTGAAAGTGAGTTTGAAGAATAGTGATTTAATAACATTAAATGATACCAAATGCATTTCAACAAAACATGCTATGCAATGATGAAATGTATAAATTTCAAATGATATAAAAGCAGAAAAACATAGCCTTTTGGTGTCCCTCAATGATATTTCAATTAATCACCTCGAAGTGTAGTCTATTATGAAGAGTTATCGCTCTATGTCAAATGAAAGATTCATTATTAGTCTACACATGAAAGCAGGATCTTCTGAAATTTTCACATCAAAACTCAAGTTTCATGATTTGTTATGTGTGTACGGATAATATCATCCCGATACTTTTTTATTACTTATTTTATCTATGAAGCAAGTGTTTACTTCAGAGGAAACAGATTTCAAATTATGGGAGTCATTTTACTGTCTTTGATATTGATGAGCAATTCAACTAACAGGCTAACTTCAGTTTACCCTCTGATGAGCCAGAAACAGATTCATAAGAAACCCATGACAAAAAGAAAAACCCATTAAATTAAAATCAAAACTTTCAAACTGTCTAAAACTCAAACAGTACCCAAAATCAATAGCACAAAAATGAAAGGAACTGTAAATTAAGACTGCAAAACAAAGTAAAACCATGTTCATAATGAATTAGAATAACGAAAAAATATTTTACACACAAACGCAAACAACATGGAATTAGAACGAGGTACGAAGTTGGTAGGGAGAACCTTTGGCTTGGGGTGACTCGGTGAAGAATACGATGAACCTAGAAAGGAACCAGGAAAAAGTGACGTGAAACATAACAGAGTCACGTGATATGACAAAGGCAAAGAAATAAAAAGAAGAAATATAATTAAGAAATTGAAAGGTGACAAAATCACCAGTACACTATCAGTATCGTCGTTACAACAATTATATCAAATGAATATCACAAGCACTTGAGAATCTGTTTTCGTGATAAGTGAGCAACGAGACAAATATGTTTCATGGAGATGTGAGCTATCATATTGTTGACCATGGCCCACTCCTTCCACTAAACTTTGAAACAAATAAAATAAAAAATATAAAAGTTAATTGATGTCAGTAAAAAAAAATAGAAAATATTATTATTTCTTCAAAAAAAAAAAAACAGTGATTTGAAAAATAAAAAAATGTTTATTTTAAAAGTAATAAATAATTAAATTGAAATTAAATATTTGTTCAATTATAAAATTAATATTATATAATTATTAAATATTTTTTATTAATAACATAATAATTTTAAACATATATCTATTTTTTAATAATATATTTAATATATAATTATAAAATATTTTATATTATAAACTTTTTTCTACAAATATTTAAAATTAAATTAATAAAATAATATCATATTACATATAATTAAAAAAACATATTAAATTGTTTGTTTAATATTTTATTAAAATGATATTATATATATAGATTAAAATTGTAAACAATGAAGATAATTTTATAAAATTACATTTTTCTTTTATTTTCTACTCTTTTTTCTTTACATGTAACGAAAAAATAAATATATTTATTACAGAAAAATAATATTTTTTTCTTTATTTTTTATTATTAAACAAAAAATTATTATTTTATATTGATTTTCTTGTATATATCATTTTTCATTCTACACTTTGCCTAAAAATATCAAACCTAACGCTATTCATTCTAAAATAAAAAAATTACTTTAAATAAAAATTAATAAAAATAAATTATATTAATTGACTTTTTAAAAATAATATACTTTGAAAACGTTAAATTAAACTTTTTTTAAGTATAAGGAAAAGTAGTTGCGACTCTAGAAACACATCAAAATTGAATAATATTTTTAAGAATTTAATTAACATTTGTATTAGAAAAAGTAGTGGCGGCTGCTTTAGAAACGTATAAAAATTGAATAATAGAAAAGTAGAGTTGGTTTTGCCATCGACATGCAATTACAACTTGTGTAGTAAAAAAATAATATTAGAAAAAAGTTGTAGGCACTAAAATTCTCCTTTTATTTTTATTTTTATTATTTATTATTATTATTATTAGGTTTTTCAAAATTAAAAATATATATGTTAACTTTCTTCTTGTGATAATTTGTCATTAAGCTGGTCAAATTGGTATTCAAAATATAAAGAATGATTAATTTAAGAGAGATATCTTAACTTTTGTTTAATATAAAAAAATAAGATAAAATCTCAAAAGAAGAATTTAAATGAAAAAAAAAAAATCTTCTATTGGTTAATGGAAAATGAAAAGGAGAGAAATAAGGAATTACATTTTAACATTGCTCATGATAAGATTATTATGACAAATATATTTGCCAAATTTGACGATTGTAAATTTTTTTAAAAATTCTCTAAAAATATAACAGTTGGATTTCACAGATCATTTTTTCAATGTTAAACTCTCTGGACAAAATTCCGAAAAGACAAATACTTAATTACTAAACCCAAACCTGTTTTGTTTACAAGTCAGAAATATTTTGGAAATAATACTTAATTACCAAACCCCTGTTTTATTTACAAGTCAGAATTCTGAATTTAATATTTTATTTCTTTTGTATTTTTACAAACTAAAAAAAATTAATATATATATATTATAAATATAGTTGTATATTTATAATTATACGAAAATAATATATATCATATAATAATATTATACTCAATATTTTGAAAATAATAACATGTGTTTATAAGTTTAATGTAAATATATTTTAAGAAATATTAAGAATATACGGTATAAGTATTTTATATATTTATAATATATCATTTGATAGAGACTGTATTATAATATTAGTATATGTAAATACATTTTAAGGATTATTTTGTTCGTTTAATATTTAAGATTACGTAAGTTATTTTAGACCTTTTTCAAATATCATATTTGTATCAATTCTTAAGAATATCATCTTCTTGTTAGTTTTAGTCTTATATATATTGTATCCTTTAATTTATTTTTTATTCATAGTAGCTAAGAGATGTAACTAACAACTAATATGTATCAGTTTCTATTGTTGATAATGATATGGTCATCTATTTTTTGTTTGTCTATAAAATGAAATTGTCTCTAACGAAGTGACATCCTCCACTTTTACCCTTTCTAATAACATTGTGTCCAAGGTAGTCTTTCTAGTATTCTACTAATTTGAAAGTTTCTCATGTCTTAAAGCAAAATCTAGGATTAGTGGTTCTAGTGAGATGAATGAAAGATTTTTTTAATAATAGTTAAATGAAATTCTTTACTATGAGATTAAAATCGAGCACATAGACAAATATAAAACATAATATTTTTGTTAGACATGGGTATAGAAATGATCCTATCAACTATTTAAAGACACTATTGCCCACATTTTTTGAAGTCTCATATGATTACAGAGACATGGTTACATTCATGGATACTTCATTTCTTTAACCTCATTTAACTTGAACTTCATAGAATTTTGTTCACATACATCGTTTGGTATGTGTATATGTCATTTACAAACCTCTTGATTTGAATTTCCAAAAAGAACTTCAACTCACTCATCATGCTCATCTCAAATACATTTTGTATAAGTTTAGAGAATTCTTCACAGAGAACTTCGTTAGTAACACCAAAATATAATATCATCTACATAAATATAAGGAATTTATGCTTATAGTCTTTGCAAAAGAGGGTAGTGTCTACTTTTCTTATTTAAACACCTTGTTTAGTAAAAAATAAACTAAGTTTGTTGTACCTAGTTTTGGAGTTTACTTTAACCGGTAAAGAACTTTGTTAAATTTAAAGACATATTGCAAAAAAAAAAAAATCACTCTCAAACACAAATAGTTATTTTATATAGAGTTCTTCCTTTATGTCATAATTAAGGAATACAATTTTTACATTCATTGGATACAACTTCATTTTATTAAAGACAAAGTGAATATAAAATGTGTATAGCCTCAAATCTTGTGATTGGTGCATGGATTTTTGTGTAATATATACCTTCTTCTTATTGCGTATCCTTTTGCCATTAATTTTGTCTTGCATACCCACATGACATCTAAAACATGCTTATCTTAGGTTAGCTCCATAAGCTTCTAGACATCCTTCTTATTGAACGGCTCATGCACGACCATGACCCAATGTGATGTAAAATAAAGTAAAAAGCAGAATTTTAAGAAGATAAGGTGCAAAATTTTAAGCAATAAAGTAAACAAACCCAAGAAAAATTTTCACTAGACATTAAGACAGTTGCCTATCTAGATGTGAAAGTTCATTTCTAAGGATTGTGGAAGGAAGAAGAGATGGAATGAAACTAGAAAAGAATAAAGACAATGTCTGGAAAAATGGATCAATCCCTTGGATAAATAAATGGAGTGAAGAAATAAAGAAGAAAAGATGAAGAGAAGAGAAATATGGTGGTAGTGGAGTGTTGACACGCTACTAAGGGATGAGTCACCCTAAATAAGTGGTGGTTGCCACCACTTGAACCAAGGTTCAAGATAAGACACTCAAAGAGATGAAACACTCTAAGAAACCTCACAAATTTGTCATAAATGTTCAACCTAATTACATGACGGGAAGTCTTCTATTTATAGGCTTTTGGAAGAGGGACCTAGATGGAATTACAGGAGACATAAACTTAACCTAAACCTAAATTCTAGAGTTTCCACGGTCCAAATATGTTAAATTCGTCCTAACCCATCAAAAATACCTCTAAGGGTGTGGAGAACATAAAAAAGAGGTGTGTTTCCTTTTAGGTTGTCCTAAGTCTACCAATCTCACATCCCAAGCTTCTTCCTCTCCAAAAAGGGGTGTAGGACATGAAAAAAGAGTATCATATACCTTTGGGTAGCCCATAAACCATCCTATATGTTCAAGTCTTCTTTTCTACCAAAAAGAGGAGGTGGTCTTAAAAAAGGAGGTGCATAGAGTGGTCCTACAAAATAAATGCGAAAATGAGTATCTAAAATTTAAGAAAAAAATGCTAAGAAAATTAAAGTGGAGGGTGAGGAAGAAGTCTCCCTTTTAGTTATGTTCCTAATGATCCTTCTATGAATGACCTCTTCGGTTTTCGGGGCAACTAGGAACTCATCATCTTTCCCGTCTTGGAGAGAATTCGTCCACAAATTTTCAAAACTTTTTTATTCCTCTTATCTTTCTTTTTTTTCTTCTCTTTTTTATGCACTTTTTTGTTGTTTTCCATTCATTCCATTCTTTGATTCTGATTTGATTATATTCGCTCTTCAGATCAATTTTGGAAAACTTAAAGCTCCATGTAACTCATCTAGTAAGTCATCTAGCCTCGGGAGAGGGTGCCTATACTTATATTATTGATTACCCTACAGTCTGTGCACATCCGCCAACTCCATTCTTTTTTAGGACGAGAATTACCAACATTACAGGGACTTGTGCTATCTTGAACTCAGCTCTTATCTTTTAATTTCTCGACTTGCCTTGGATCTCTCTAGACTCTTCTAGGTTTTTCCTATAAGTCGGTCAGTTTGGAATGGATGAACTAGGTAGGAAGTCTATTTGATGTTCGATCTCCTTTAGAGGTGAAAGCCCCTCAGGAGGTTCTTGAAAAACATCCTGCAATTCATCCAATACTAACTCTACACTCTTGGACAAACTTGGAGATTTGTTCATGAAATGTAAGGGAAGAACCTAGAGGAGGATATGCTAATAGTAGAGGTTTATGAGCTAAAAGTACCTTCTTAATCTCCTTGTGGGAGATCATGATACCCTTTGCCTTGGAGGTTGACCCCTTCTCTTTTTTTTCCCTATTTTTTTTTTTTTTGCATTTTGGTCCTTACTAACTTCTTGAGGGGAAAGGAGTTTCAAAGTGATCTTGCACCCTTGGAAGTTAAAAGAAAACTTGTTGTGAATTTTTTTTTTACAAGGGTAGCAGGTAAAATAAAGATATTTTATATATAAAAGTAATTTACATTACTAATTTTTTTTACTAGATATATAAAAGAAGAAGGAATTTTATTTATTTTTTATTCCTTCTATTCTTACTACAGTTATACAAATATTTACATTGCAGGTGGAAAGAAACTGATTAAGGGGTTTTGGTGAGTGGTAGGAAGCATGCGGAATGTGACCACTATTGGTCCATCTAGCATGATGACAAATATTAATATTGATAACATTGTCCCTTTAAAAGTAACCGAGTCTTCAATGATGTTTATATTCCAAGTAGTTCTTAAAAAGAAGACAATGATGCTTACAGAAAAGGGATTTGATATATTTGACGTATCTATCTACTTAAGCTGATATTTAAATATAACATGCACAAAAATCATAATAGGAAATAAGAATAATTATCATTTAAAATAATACAATCTTATAGTATATATATAAAATATATTTTTCAATTTCCTCAACATATTCTATGTTATGAAGATTTAAATTAAATTTGTAGTGATTCGTCAAGATAAATGAACCCAATTTTAACTACGTTCTTAGTGATAATTACTCATTTCAATCTTCAAGGTTCAAACTCCATCTATAATATTATCAAATCTTCATAAATAGATATTATTATAAAAGAAAAAAACAATTAAGTAATAAAAATATAAATTAATAAATAAGACCAATGCATCATTAGAGATAAAATAAATAAGATCAGTGCAGAACTGAAGATAAATAAATAAATATAAGACAGAACCAACACGTAATCGAAGATAATTAAAATAGGACTAAAGATAAATAAATAAAGATAAGGCATGATCAACATGTAATTGAAGATAATTAAAATAGGACCAAGTGCAAGATTGAAGATAAATAAATAAATACAATGAGGTTTGAGACACCTTACTCCACAACTATAATTAAAATAAAATAGATAAAATGATAACATTTTTTTCTCATACCTTAATATTATAGATAATATACCAAAATTTGTTTCACAACTGTTTCTCTTTTCTTCCTCTCTTCTCTCCCTCTCTCTTTTCTTCTCTTCCTCTCTTTTCCTTCTCTTCCTTTTTTACCTTTCTTTTTTATTTTCACCACTCCACCCTTTTTTATAGTAACATTTTTACTTTTTTTTTTCATTAATGCTTCTTATCCTTTTATTAAATTAATATTATTTTTAGTCTTTAGTCAATTACAACTTATCTCTTCTTGTACAAAGAGATAAGAAATGTTATCTTTTTTTTACATATTAATAATAATATATAATATAATAATAATAATTATTATTAATTCATATTATATCTATTTATTTTAATTGTAATAGTAATAATAATAATAATTTCATAATGTATTATAATAATAATTATTGTTAATTTCATATATATATAAATTCTAATTAATAATAATTATTTTATTAATTTTCAGATGTTATATTTCTCCCATACTTAAAGAAATTTCGTTCTCAAAATTTTTAGTGACTAAAACAGGATGAGGGTAACTTTCTTTGATTATCTTTTCTACTTCCCACGTAACATCTTCAGTTTTGTTCCAAACAACCTTCACTAATGAAATTTGTCTTTCCCTCAGGTTCTTGATCTTCATATCTGTAATCTGTACAAACATTATTTCAAATGTAAGGTTATTCTTTAATTATATTGTATCTAACATTATTACATAAGAAGGATCAGATATATATTTTCTTAACTGAGATACATGAAACACATAATGAAGGTTAGAAAGGAAAGAGGGTAATTGGTAAGTAATATGACCTATTTTTCTAAAAATTTGATAGGGACCAATAAATCGATGAGTGAGTTTCTTTGCTTTCATCACTCTACCAACTCCAGTTTTTGGTGTTATTTTCAAGAATACATGCTCATTTTCTTGAAATTCAAGGGGTCGTCTTCTCTTGTCAGCATAACTTTTTTGTCGACTTTGAGTTGTTCTTAATTGTTCTTGAATCATCTTAATTTTCTCTGTGGTTTGTTGAATCATGTCAGGACCTAAGATTAAATTTTCTCCAATCTTAAACCAACATAAAGGTGTTCTGCATTTTCTCCCATACAATGCTTCATAGGGTGTCATACCTATGCTAGAATGAAAGTTGTTGTTGTATCTGAATTTGATTAATGGTAAATACCGATCTCAACTACCATAATCTTCTAACACACACGCTCTTAATAAATCTTCCAAAGATTGGATGATTCTTTCTGATTGTCCATCAGTTTGAGGATGATAAGCTGAGGTAAGATGAAGCTTAGTCCCTAAGGCTTGATGTAAGCTCCCCCAGAATTTAGAAGTAAACCTAGGGTCCCTATCAGAAATAATATTAGATGGAACTTCATGTAACCTCACAATTTCTTTTATGTATAATTCAATCAGTTTCTCCAATGAATACCTAATGTTAATGGGTAGAAAACAAGTAGACTTTGTCAACCTATCCACAATAACCCATATGAAATCAAATTTTTGAATTGTTCGTGGTAATCCAACTATAAAGTCCATTGCAATACTATCTCATTTCCACTTAGGTATGTCTAAAGATTGTAGCATTCATGCAGGTTTTTGATGTTCTATCTTAGCTTTCTGACAAACGAAACATAATGTTACATATTGTGCTACTTCCTTCTTCATTTTAGGTCACCAAAATATTTTCTTAAGATCTTTGTATATTTTTATTTTGCCTGGATGTATACTCAATTTGCTCTTATGTGTTTCGTCTAAAATCAACTTTCTAATTTCTACATCATTAGACACACATACCCTATCACTAAATCTCAAAATTCCTGCTTTATCTATGCCAAATTTTTTTCCATCATTAGTCAAGACTTCCAAGATTCTTCTTATTAGCTTCATCATCATTTTGTTCTTAGGTGTGCATATGGACTTGATCCTTTCTTGTTAGCTTTTACTAGTTTAGACTTTTAAGGTAAAATAAAGTGACTAAGAATAATAGAGCCAATTTAAAAAAAAATGTATTTTTTCTACTCATATCTATAAATGGGTTCTTTCCACCAATGTGATCCAAACTAAACTTGTTATAAAGATGTTTAATGTTACACTGAAACAATAAGATGATCTCAAGTCTCGTATTTGTTGAAGACTATACTCATAATTTTGATGATAACAAATATAATTAAGTTTTAGATATTTAACATGTGCATTAAGAATACATGCAAGAGTCACTCATACGTTCATCTAAATTGTCAACAATACATCACCTAATGGTCACCAAATAATTAACACATCATATGATGATTGTAAAACAATTTGTAATTATTGTGTCTATAGATGATTATCAGACCCATTTGTCAAGCCTCAACTAATGGTCAATAAACTAGGTAGTCATTAGAATCATTTGATAAAGCTCTAAGTTGATTAAACAACATGTTAATTGAAGAATCAATTTGTTTGAGTTATGCTATATGTCATTAGCCTCATTTGGTGAAGTCAATCTTGACTTATGATACATAACATCCCTCAAGTAATGAATAAACGATGAACTACCTGTCATTTTTTACTAAACCAACCATGTCATTAGACTCGACTATGAAAATCAAGGTACAAGTCAATTAATGAACCTACCATACCAACTAATAGCTATCACACTCGATCAATGTCTATAAAAGCTTAAGCCTTACAACGTATCATCTGGTATACTCAATAAATCATCCTATAATAATTAGGTTTACTAATGCTCTATTGAATTGTGTATCAACTAAGTCAACATAATTCTTGAATTCTCAAAGTTTTTGCTTAATGTTTGAGTTAAACAAAAGCATAATAAGCATAAAAGACATGTCAGAAGTTGTGTTAGATAGAGTTATATTGACTATTTGTGCATGAGATTATAATGAGTGTAAGAACATAAAAACATGAAGAAGAACCGAGAGAGAAATATTTTATGCAAATAAACTTTACAAAAACCTCTTAAAATTATTGTCTTCTATTCTTAGAGTTAAGAGAGAATCTTCATTTATAAATCCTTTATTATGTGAAGTTTATCCTCTTGAATACATGAAGTTGTCTTATCCTTTCTTTGCGAAAATTAACTACTTGTAATCCTTATTAAACTCCAATTTGAAACGAATGGAGAGGCTTCGTGTACTCGTAAAGCTAGTACTAATTTCGTGAAAAAGAATATTTTGCCTACTAAGAGTGCTCATGTGAACTTGTTCTTTAACTCATGGAAAGTTAAAGGGTTGCCAAGAATGATAACATGCACTCATTGTAAGTCAAAAGTGACAATGAGTAATACTTGGTTGTATTTATTTGCTATAGTGAAACCCTTTAATAATTTGCTAGAATAGAACTTAATGTAGCTTATGTTGAGTAAACTAGTATAAAAATAAAGTGTTTGTGAAATATTTTTGAAAAACTTTTATCAATATCAAACAAGACCCTTGATTATCTAGTTAAACTTATTACAAAACTTTCAGTTAATTGACACCTTTAAATTATCTTATAATTTATTACAATTTTTTTTTAACTATATTCAAACCTCACATCTCTATAACTAACATATAATTTCAATTTCAAGATTTAGTAAGACTTTTTTTTATTCATTTCAAACAATGAGGTTGTATTTACACATCTTATTCTCTTTTACTATATTGTCTACTTCCTAAAAATATTTCACTTTGATTTCAATCTTTTAATGTTCAAAAACAATTTTTTCTCTTTTCTTTTAAAAATATAACTTTAATCACTCAGTTTCTTTTTAAGTTACTGTTCCCAGCAGTTAATTTTTCAACTTCAACCATCAACTCGTTAATGATCCAAATTGGTTTTTCACATATTTGAGTTCCTTATAAACATTTCTCAATAGACTCTTCAAATAGTAATTATACCATACGTAATTTGTGTACATTGGAAACATAATTCTAAGCTCTTCCCAATAAAATAACTTTTCCTCATATCAAATTTACTTGATATACAAGTATTTTAATTAAATTATTGTAAATGTGACAATATTAATGTTTTGTTTACATATAAAAAATCATCTTTTTCTAATTTCATTATATAAGTTTAATCAAATTATTTGAGGGTGATTTATAAATAAGCACACTCGTTGTGGCAACATAAGCTTTTAGGTGATGTTGATCGGGAGATTTTCACGTAGGTTTGCATAAATAGAGGTGTAAGAAGAAATATGAGTAGTACTAGGTTAGGATTAACTTTTTTAAAATGTAAGTATAGTGACTAGGGATGACAATTAAACATGTACCTGTGGGGACCGACCCGTCCCCACCCCGAGTTTGACGGGGAAAACTCGAGTTGACCGGGACGGGACGAGTTCGGGTTTTCCCCGCTTTAAAAGTCGGGGCGGGGCGGGATGGGTAATGCAATCTCCACCCCGACCCCGTCCCCGCCTCGACTTTATATTTAAATTTAAATTTTAAAATATTAATATTTTAAAAGTATTTCATTTTCTTTTTCTATTACATATAAGGGTATTTTTTTTATATTTCACCAATTTTTATTTTTCTTCTACCCACTTTTTAAATTTTTTTATCTTTTATATCAATTAATTTATTATATTATTCTCTCTTATCTTTCAGTTTTTCACATTTCCTTAATCTCTCCCATCAATTTTTTTTTCAATCTTTTCAACCAATTTGATGAATACAAAGTTAATTTTTTTTCTTCATATTTTACATAAATCTTAGTAGTAACTAATATTAGTTTATTTATAATTTATATTTATTATGTTTTATTATGCCATATTTTTTTTATCTTATTATGCTTATTTATCATATATCAAATTTTATCTTAATAAAATAATTGTATTTTAAAGGATTAAAAAGAATTAATAATTTAAACTTTTATTACTTCAAACTAATTAAATAAGAATTAAATTATTAAATATTTCCTTATAAACTATATATTTCATATTTTTAAATGACAACTTAAAAATGAATTAACTTATATATATATAATCAAATGTTTGAATATAATATTATAATAATAATGTTATAAATATTAAAATATTTGAATACAGTGTTATAATAATAATAATAATAATAATAATAATAATAATAATGTTATAAATATTAGATATATATATATATAATGATTAAATATTTCTTTTACATATATATTTTAATATAAGTATAATAAATTAAAATGTATATTTAATTAATAATAATTATAAATTATAAATATTTATTTATATATAAAAATACATAGTAAAATTAATTTATTATAAATGTAATTATCTTTTTAAAAATAATATAGATCGGGGACGGGCGAGGCGGAACCCGAAACCCAGCGGGACTGAAACTTAATTTCTAACCCCGCGAAATTGGGAGCGGGACGGAGATTGTTAAAAAGTCGGGGCGGGGATGGGAGACAAACCCGCCCCGCCTCGCTCGCCTCACCTCGTTGCCATGCTCGTACGGTGACAAGTATTGATGAATAATTTTATAATCAAATAATGTTATTAATAAATACAGAAAAAATATGAAAATGTAAAAAAAATATAAAATATTTTTCATTGAAATATATTTAATATTTTATTTTAATATTTATAGGAAAAAATTAAATAAAAAATCACTTGTATAAAATGGGTGCAGGAAGAAATGGTGCCCATTGTTTGTGGGGAATGCAGCTGTGTGTTAGGAAGTGGAGTGAATACTAGCCCAAAAGCAAATTAAAAAAAAAAAAATGCTACATGCATGGACTAACACTGCTTAATCATTTTAACACAACAATAATAATTATAATTTTACGGAATACTTATATTAAAAAATATTTAATTCTATACAGTGTTAGTTTAGTTCTTTTAATTATTATTTATATAAAACATTGTATTTTTTAAACTACCTTTTAGTCGTAAATATTAAAGATGACACTCGTAATTAAAAGTATTTTTAAAATAATAATACAATACAAAATATTGTAACTAAAAAATCTAGACTTTTATTTTTCAATTATTTTAGCATAAACCATTAATATTGTCACCAAAATTACATATATTTGGAGATATTTGTTAATGTTTTATAGGAGTAATTATTTCCAAATCACTTTAATTAATAAAGTAATAAACAATGAACAAAAATGGAAGATGAGAAAGATAAGTGAGAAAGTCGTAATTATTTTGCGTTGGTGATTCCAATCCAAGAAATCACAAATAAAGTTTCTTTATCGTAAAAGACCTTCGAGATCAATCAATAATAGCGCAACCTCACGCCGCAAAATTGAAAATAGAAAGAGATAACTATGCTTAGTGGATTCAATCATTATGACTTCCATCACATCAAAACCCCTCCATAACATTGTTTTTCTCTCCTTTCATCAATAATTCTCTCTCAACCTAAGTTATTATCTAATAATTACACGTAAAAAGTGAAATAATATTATGTATTATTAACATTTTATTTTAGTTATTTTTATAATTTAAATATTTTTTATTTTAATTATTATAATATAATAAAAATTAATAACAAATTATAACATAATGATTTTTATATAATATATTAGTTAATATGAAATAATTAAACACGTAATTAATTATATTAAAAATATAATTTATTATATATGTTTTTATTATTTATTTTCATTTAAATGTGGAAAATTAATAATTTTTTAAAAAAAGTCGTGTTTTTTTCTTGAAGTAATTTAATAGAAACAAACGACTGAAAGTTGTTTTTTTTTTTTTTTTGCCTTTGTTTGTATATGCTCTTTCGATTTCATCGTGACATTTTAAAATTCAAATTCATACTTTGCCTGCAATCACAGATAACTTTTACACTAAATTATAATTTTAGTTACTTTTAGTCTTCCTTTATCTTAACCTTTTAAAAGAAATGTCAAATTAATTTAATATTATATATATATATATATTTTTTTTTTAAATCTAAAATATTAGGAAAAGTGTAGACATTGAAATTATTTATCCTTGTTTTGATTAAAAGATGAATTTAAGTTGATAGAAAATAATAAATTTGAGAAGAAAAAGAAATAAAAATAAAAATGTATGAATTAAAAAAAGATAATAGAAAATATAGTAAAATAAAAAAAATGGTGAGTAATTTAATTGATGTGAATGATAAAAAATATTTTAATAATTATTTTAAATGACTAAATTACTTCTTTAATAATAATAATAATAATTGATTTTTAGTCCTTTGAGAATGAAGTCTCTCTGCGAAGAATCATTGTGTAAATGAAGTTGTTTTCATCTCCTCGGTCTACCGATTCTACCGAAAATCTTCTGTCTGTCTTCTTCCTTTAAAATCCGGGTTCTCAAATTCAAACAGAAAACAAATACAAAATAATTTATTTTTCTATCAAATAATATATAATAGTATATATCGTTGGAAATAAATATAATTTTTTTTTAAAACAGAGTGACACAAATATATGTAAATTAACATGATTTGACAAGGTGGAAGAAGAATAAAAATGAAGATACGAGTTGCTTTATTATTCCGTTGAAACGCATATAGAAAAGGAAAGAGAGGAGTGGATTACCGAGTAAGCATATCATGTGTCCATATATGCCAAGACAGTATCTACTTATGCACTTATTTTCTTTTGGCCCCTTTTTGTATAGATTAGGGTCATTTGTGCTTCTACCATTGGATACGAGATATGGATAATAATAAGATAAATGACTTATATAAAAAAATATATATTGTCATATTTAATAAATATATATATATATATAAAATTCATTTATACATTATTCAACTTTCTAAACTTGGAAATATATAAAAATATACCTATGTGTGTCCTTTCTATGTTTCCCACTTCGCTTATTAACGATTAAATTTTCATCATCACTTCTCTATCACCATGGCTCAAACCCAGTGTGAGCCTCCCACACCTTCCTCTTCCTTTGGCCCCATCATAAGCACACCACGTGATGACCAAGTTGGTGGCTTTGATGGGATGGTTCTTATTGCAGCCATTGTATGTGCTTTGGTGTGTGCTCTTGGCCTCAACACTATGTTGCAATGTGTCTTCCAATGTGCTTTGCGTGTCCTGACGCAACCACGCCAATGGATTGCTTCTCGTAGGCTGAATTGTGGTCTGAAGAGGAAGGAAATGGTGGCTTTGCCAACCTCAACCTACACGCACTCTGCCTCTCCATCTTCATCACCTTCCACTTGTGTGATTTGCTTGGCTGAGTTCTCTGATGGGGACCCTGTAAGGTTCCTACCAAAGTGCAACCACTATTTCCATGTGATTTGCATCGACGAGTGGCTCCTCTCTCACTCTTCTTGTCCTACTTGCAGGCACCTACTCAACTCAAATCATCATCTTCAATCCTTACATCCTGACATACCTTAGTCATTTACTAAGTTACTTCCACTTCACACCAATCTTTGGGCCTTGTTTGTTTTCTTCGTACATCTAATATACTTTGCACGTCCATAATTTTAATTTTAGATGATTAATAAGCATAAATATTCTTGTATTAGTAAATTCATGCATTTAATAGTGATTATTATTTAGAAAACAACAATAGTCTTTTTCTTTTAAATAATAAAATTTTGGTATAAAATGAAAAATAAAACGATTAAATTTTTTTAATAGGATCAATTTTCATAAAAATATTTTAAAAATAATTTTTTTTATAAACATATAATATTTTTATCTTTATTTTTTATTTCATATCAATTTTAAATAATAAATATTTTATTTTAAGTATTATTTTGTACTATATTTTATATTTATAACAAATCATTATATATTTATGATTATTATTATAATAATATTATTTATCATTTTTTATTTAACACGATATTAAATCTTTAAATCTTAAATTTATGTGTTTATTAATTTAATGGTTGATTTAAATTTAAAAAAATAGATATTTTAAATCTTAAATCTATGTCTTCAAATCAAAGAATAGATGATTATATATAATTTAAATTACTTTTTATCTTTGACTATTTTAATTTAATTCCTAAATACGATGGCATAACTTTATATAAAACAAATTGAGATGTCCTTTGAGTTAACGAAACGATAGAAGGTGAATTGTACAAACATGATTACATTATCCTACTTGTAGTATTATATGATTGAAATCATGTTTTTTTTTAATACACGATCATATAATTCATTATATTTTAAAATTAATGAATAAATTATTAATAATTGATAAAAATAGATGATTTTGTTTTAATCCTTTTTTTCAATAAATTTACGCATAAATAAATAAGGTGGATGAATAATGAATAAACTTCATTCGTAACATTATTTCTGGTTTCGTAGCTTTGCCTAAACTAATGAACGAACTTCCTGACACATTTATTCGACATATATAAAAGAAAAAAAGATTGCTCTACGAAATCATGGACAAAGTTAACTTGTTTGCAATATGATTGTATCAGTGATTATCTCATATATATAATCCTAAAAATAAAAATAAAAATGATGTTTTAATTTATATAAAATATTAAGAACTTAATTTAAATAAATTTGATAGTAATATTTTATAATAAAAAAAGAGTGAATTGTTACTTTCCTTCTTCATCAATAACAAGTATTTATTACTAGAGATTGACAACTAGATGTATCAGTTAAAAGGGTGTGTCAATGCTTTTCAATATCGATTTAAATTGGGATATTATCAAAATTGTGTTAAGGAGGAGAATATTTTGAAGACAATGTTTCAAATATGCTTTCAACATTTTAAGTATTGTTATGTCATTTCCTCTAATCAATGTTTCTTAAAGATGTCATAAAAAATTAAAAGGTTATGTTTTAATTTGTATATATATTAAGAATTTAATTAAAAAATATCTATAAAGTAATTTTAATAAAAATAGTAAATTTGTAATTTAATATCCAATTTTGTATGTAGTCCTCAAACTTTACTTCTTGAAATAAAAGATAGTTCAAATAAATATCTTTCGAAATTTCAGGATTTTATTTAGGTTTTTTTTTTCTCACCTTATCTATATTATTATTATCAATAAAATTTTAGATTAAGAACCTAAAAATAACCAATGTAGAAACTTAAATAAAAATCTAAAAAAAAGAGAATTTATTTGAGTATTCTTTAATTTCAGGGAAAAATACAATAACAAGATACAATTTCAGAGCTCACACACAAATAAAAAAAAATATTTAATTATAATGCATAATTAAACTAAAAATTTATATCATCAACTAATTTGAAATTATTTTACATGAAGCCTTTAAATTACTTGCTACAAAACTTAACTATTTTTAATCAAACAGCAATTTAAGATGAAAACAAGACACTTTTTTTTCACACCATAACTATATTTTACAATTAAAAAGAAAGTAATAAAACAATTATGCATGACATATTCCTCTCTAACTGAATATTCTCTCCGACAGATGCAAGTGTGTGATAAAGCCACATTGATTCTGTCACTTTGTGTGGATTAAGATTTGGTGACTTTATAAACAATAAAAAGCTATAATTTACATTTGAATTAGATTAAAGGCAATGACCAAAAGTTCCCACTCATGAATGATTTTTAAGTTGCCCTAGATCGTTGAGCCCACCTGAGTGACCAATAATGAGGAAATTGAAGCAATTCCCGACAGCAAATAAACATCAAGCTCCGGCAAATTACCCAGAATTAAGGCAACGCAGCCAAATGACAAGACAAAATCTTACGACAGGTAAAAACATTTTAACTTGAGGTTTAAACTTTAAATTAAACAATAATTGACATAACAAAAATCCGTTGTAGTCTAGTTGGTCAGGATACTCGGCTCTCACCCGAGAGACCCGGGTTCAAGTCCCGGCAACGGAATTATTTTTATGTTATCGTGAAAGCAACGCCTTTTAAATTTTTCATCCAACAGAAATAACTCATCAAATGTTAAACAGCAACCCTGAAATTAATTTTATAACATGCTGGAAAAATAAAAAATTATTCATATATATCCTTTAATAACAACTTTTTCATATATATATATATATATTTTTTTTTCAACTTTTTCATATATATATTTTTTCATCATTTTCATAATAACAATTTTTTATTGTTATTTTGTAATATCAAATATTATTTTTTATTTATTTATACTATTAATAGATAATATAATATACATCAAATTAATAAATTATTTGATCATATTCAATTATTTATTTAATAAATATTAGAACATTTATTTGTTTATCACTTCATAGTTTCAATACTAAATCATGGGCCTTCAACATCTAGATGAAATGAAATAATAAATATTTTACTTTTAAGAATCAATTACAAAATATATATAATAATATTTGATGATTGCTTATTGAAAATCATTGCAAGTATCCAATATTCATTGGACTAGGTTTACAAGTGTTTGGAATCAAAATATAACAAATAACTTGTTAACTAATATGATAAAAAAATTAGAATTTTTTAATTAATAGATTAATGTAATATTAAGCATTAAAAAAATCCTATTTGAATCATATAATTTATAAATATAAAATAATAAATGAGATCTTTTAATATATATATATATATATATATATTTATTTATTGATAGATTGTTATTTTTCTATTAATAATAATAATCTTATCATCAATGATAATTTAAATTATAATTATAAGATATTTATTTTTCATTTATCATACTAATTTCTTCTTAAATAATTAAGAATGGTTTTAACCACTTTTCAGTATTCCTCACTAGGATGTGCTTGATATAAATTAATTACACTTAGTATATAAGTATCATCAACCACTGCGTATGTAATAACTCTCACTACAATTGATTTTTTCATCTTAAGATGATATAAATGTAGATTAATTATAAGAATATAAGCTATTTTATACCTTTGGATAATCAACTAATTTTCGCGGATATGAATTTAATTATCAATGAATAAAAATTTAATTAAAAAAAACACATTTCATGTCATAATTAATAATCAATTACAAATTTTCGTTGTTGTTGTTATTAATCATAAATTATATTATATCATATATATATATATATATATATATATGATATTTTGTTATTAATTATTAATTTAAAATAATATTATATCATATACAAATCTCAT